>OY856410.1:960320584-961539334 GCA_963693085.1 Alisma plantago-aquatica
AATGGCAAAGAAAGTTGTAACAAGTAAATTAGGCTAGATATTTGGTGTAAAAAGATATCAAAGAGTATGAGGTTTTCATAAGAGAACTTGCCATTAACAAAATAATTAAAGGTTTTAGCATGTCATTTAATATGTCTATCTAACTAAGTAGGGTTGAGGCACCTACCAGACCTCTAACCTTAGGTGAGGGAAGAATTAAAAACATTTCCGAATCACCTACAATTTTTAATGGGGAGAATAATAAACATTCCCCTAGGGCGATTTTATACATGCCCTCTATGGGTGGTTGTACATAAGTACCACTACTTAAAGATTAAATAGAACATTTAATTTCATGCTAACAAGAGATTTATGGCAAGAATAAGCAAAAGAATATATAACATGGCAGTGGGGTATGAATATCCAAACAAGAGAATACTATATCTACATTTGAAGCAAATAAGCAATTTAGGTTTCAAGATTAAAGGCTTTGGATCAAGTTAAACCTCATAAAGAAAATATAGGTAATGGATTAAGGATTTCCCAACTAATAGGTAGATGCACAATCAAAACACATACTAAACACATACCTAAGCCTCAGGTGTTCTAGAATTCCCTTTTCAACTCTCCACACGAATTATAAACCCAAATTACCTAATACATCATTAGATTCATAAATTAGAATTACATGCATTCATTTAAAAGGTTGAAAACCCTAATTTACTAACTTTTTGCACAAACTCTCGATTCAGACTTCAAAAACCTCATAACCATCTTAGTTAGGTTTTCCTGATCAAAATAACATATAATATTGTATATTTTGGAAATATGGATTTTTAGGGTTAATTTTAGTGATTTTAAGATAATTAAATCGATTTTAAAAACACATTTTCACAAACCTCAAAACCAGATCTCAAAAATATTTTTATTCAATAGATCTCATTTTTCTGAATCCAAAACACTATTTATTTATTATTTTTGACCCACGGAATAATTTATAAAAATTAATTTATTCCGACCAACCACAACCTGCCACGTAGGCAAGGTCGGATGGCCGGGCGGTAGCGAGCGCTTGGCAGCGGTGACCCGCGCCTCACGAACGCCCGCTACCGGTCAAATGATCCGGCGGTCAAACAGAGGAAAGGGCAGCAATGCCCCTGGCGAGAAAAACAAAAAGAAAGAAGCCGGCAGGGGCAAAAGTGGAAATACGGCGTCGTCTTCTTCCCTGGCTCGCGACCTGAGCGAGGAGCTGCGAGAGGCAACTCGGACGATTTGGGCGAAAATGCTATACACGACGAAAAATCCTCGTTCAAGCATTCAAAAGAAAGAGGAAGAAGAACCGGAGTGGGTGGTACCTATTAATTGGACGGAGGAGGAGCAAACGAGGAGGAAGAAGCGTCGCAACCCAGGCGTCGTCGGCGGCTACACGGGGTCAGTTCATCCACGAATCGTCGAATTGGAAGCACGAGCAAATAGGTAAGGGGATGGCGGTCGTCAGGGCTGGGTTATATATAGGCAACATGCCCTAGGTTAGGGTTTGGGTAGGAGCAAAGAGAAGTAGTCGGCGGCCGAGTTGGGCGTTTCTCGAAAACGCATCTAATCCCAAACGTTTTGGGATAAAGCGGTTGGGAAACTCGCAAGGAAACCAACGCAAGTTATTTGAGCGAAAATCATCGAGTAAATCTCGAGATATATCGATTTTAAGAAAACAAAAACAAGGAACATGTTTCCTTGTCCGACTAGAGGTAGAAGACGATCGCGGACCGTCCGATCGATGGACCCGAGTCCATCAATGACTCTGAGCCGTCCGATCTCGCATTAGATCAGGGAAATAACCCTTAGCAAAAGTCGATTAAAACTATTAGATTTTTAAATGTTGTTCTCTCTCTTCTTTTGGAGGCTCAAACGTTGTCCAAAAATTATGAAATTTTATATCCTGACTTATTTCGACGCGTAGAATCCAATTATGGAGTTAGTTTTGCATTTTGAGAAAGTTTGATAGGTGAAATAATTAATATGTCATTTTCTCTTTCCTCCTTCAAAAGAGGTGATAACATTATCTAAAATTAGTGTAACTTCACCCATAAGTCTCCTTAAAGGTTTGGAACACGATTTTGCAATTATCTTCACAAGTTGAAATTATCTTTATATTTATTAAATAAATAGAACATTCTACACACCTTCTCTCTCTCCTATTTTACTCATTATTCATATATTATCCAAATTAGTTGCAATTTTGCACAGAGGCTTATTTTTATGTTTAGAATACGAATTTGAAGTTATTTTCCTGATTTGAAAACATTAAGTATTTTATTTCTCGTTATTGGCATATTTCCTATATTCTTTTGATAATGTTATTAATATTTATATTTATGTTCCATTTTAAATGATACTTGACCCTCAAGTTACTTTTTGCTCAAGGAAACGAAATAAATTATCAAATTATCATGATGGTTTCAGATTATATATTTGTTGCAAAAATCTTTCTAATTATCTACTTTACCCATAAATTCTCATATTTCCTTTAATTATCACATTTATCTTCTTCCTTATATAAAAATCGGATTTTCTTCTTATCTCTCCTATTCTAGGAAATGCTAGAAGGTTCTAGGACGAATTATTTTACTCTTTTTATTACTTAATGTGAAATTGCATTTTAGACCCATTATCTAATTCTAACTGAGGCATTTGTGCATGCAACCTTGAAATATGAATATATGGGAAACATTTATCCAATAACCATCTTAATTTCTTTTAAATCAAAGCCAAGGACAAATGGAATGAAAATGAAGGACAAAACTTATAGAAAAGAGTACAAAGAGGTACATAGGAGATTTTAGTATGTTACAGACAATATACCCCTTGTTCAAGAATTTATTCAAATGAAAAACAAGGTCTCTATGAAGCATAGTGTTTGTATTAAACTCAACCTATCAAAAGCTTTCAGTAGAATGCATCGTCCTTTCAATCTAGACACACTTCAAAAATTTAGCCTTCCAAGAAACATCTCTCGCCTCATAATGAAAATCATCTCTAGTGGCTCAACATGCATTCTTTGGGATGACTCACCTCTACCTACTTTCAAGTATACCCAAGGCATTCACCAAGGGGACCCCATCATCCCATACATTTTTTTTCTTTGTATGGAGCGTCTGATCCAATCTATATCCTACGAGGTACAATCTGAATAGTGTAAACCAATCTTGCTTTTGAGGAATGGCACTCCACTGTCTTACATTCTTTTCATGGATGATATTATGATAATGGAAGGAGCTTCTAATGCACCTGTGGATGTCATCATCTGTGTACTTGAAGAAATTTAAGTTGACTTTGTTTAGGAAATATCCAAGGATAATTCTAGATGTTTCTTCTCACATAACACACCTCATTCTATTAGATCAACTTTCTATAAAAAGTTGGGTATTTCACGCACAGACGAATTGGTTTCTATTTGGGAGTACCCCTTCTACATCATCGGTTGAATCAAAGCACACATGAAGGTATTGTGACTACCTTGCAGGAAAGAATGAACAGTTAGTCTGTGATGACCAGAAAAAAAATCAAGCCATCACCAGTAATAATTGTGGAATAACCATAAACAGCGGATTAACAAAAATCACTAAGAATTAAAAAAAAATTGTAAGGAGATCCAATACCAGGAAACTCTTACTGAGAGATCCAAAACTTATACAGATCATGATTCACATTGTACATACATTGTTTCATCTCATCTTGAGGACAACATATAACCATTGCTTTGTCAAAACATATACTGAAGCAACATAAACCTCGAGGCATGCAAGCCAAAATCTCAGATCGTTCATGAAACCATTACGAACTGACTCCAAGGACCTGACAATATAGAGACGACACATATGACTTCTATCTACAAGATACAACAGACAATACACTCAACCTGAGTTGTTACTTCTACCCCAGTTGTTGTTCTCCTTCTGGTGAAAGGTCTCTACCACCTCATGCACATCCACCTAAAAATTGTGGATCCCACGGGGTGAGACAATTGTCCCAGCGAGATATATAACTCTCCGTCGATCATATTATAATCACAGATAAGCAATATAAAACTGAGAAGAGGTTCTTTTATATTAATGAACAAGATTAATAATTGTTGATAAATAAAATAGAGAAATATCATCTCTTATAGTAATTTATCTATCTATGGTAGAGAAATAAATCATCTATTCACTTTACAAGGAATATGAAGAAACATAAATAACATATATCAACTAAGATATATAACCGAAGTGTACATCAACCAATGTCTTTCTATATTTGATCCTTAAACAAATATGCTACTCGACTGATTACATACTACAATCACACTTATGCCCTGAGGAGATGAAGTATACGGTTCATGCTCCAACCGACCACTAGTAAGTCGAAATCAGTACCATACAAGGTCAAGGATAGAATCGGCTACCAAGACCTCACCTGTCTCAGTCAGTACAAGACCACCAGAAGGACATCTCATGTCATCTACTGGCAGGACATCTTGTGTCAACTTCAAATAGCATGTCGGGGTATAGCGGCATCTTTGCTATAGAGTTACAGCCACAGCATGCACTCTCTTCAGGGAGATTTTATTTATCCATCCCCAGACTATAAGAATAAGGAAGATTATACATCAATTCCTCAACTGTTCGGGAGAATTACACTTCAATCCTGATCCACATAGAATGAGAAGGATTCTATGCATCAATTCCTCATTTGGTCGAGAGATTCACATCATCCCATGATAAATAAGAAAGGTGCGACATCAGTTCTTCATTAGGACATATGGATATATTTCGTCCTTCACCCCCGCATATTCAAAAATATGCTCTTCGAGTTAAACTCATTTCACCATAAGCAATTTCTGATGTTGAATGGATCTATGGTCAGGGCACTACATGATGAGATTTCTTTTTATTAATTAGGTAGATTACAGTATCTTTTAGCATCAACCAAGTTTCAAACATGAATTATAACAGATGTTATAAGGAAAGGTGTAGTACTTTTAAGATCTTTGGAACACTTTGAATGTATAACACTTCGAGATCTCAGTCCCTTATCACATCACTGAGAATTCTCATTCTTTCACATAATCATCATCATGATTATTGTATCTGGGTATTAAAACACTTAGATCACCACTTAGCATTGTCACCTATGTAACAGGTAACTATTACCTTTAGATCCTCAGACTAATGTATTCATCTCACTTGTTGTACAAGTATTTCACATAGCTTACATGGTTCATTAAACATCTTGTCACTTCTTACTAGGCAACAACTATCTTTTAAGATATCAGACTGTATAATCATTATACTTTATTGTACAGATTTTTAACATGGCTCACAAGGATCATTTAAATCTGTATCGTATACAACATCATAGCTCATTCCGGGCTATGCTCATCATCTCATGTTTCTTTAATAGTTTGCACTTCATGGTAAAACTCTAGTAGTATATGACATCATTATGCAAGAAAAATACATCCTTCCCATTATTAGGGTTAGGGTTGTCTACATCATCACCATGTGATATAAGAAAGTACATCCTTCCCATTATTAGGGTTAGGATTTCTCAATCTAACCGATTAGGGTTGTAATAGCATACCATCACCCTTCATTAGGGTTAGGTTTTCCCCTTATTAACAAATTAAGGATTCAAGATCATATTATCTAGAATCAAACCCTAATTCATACTCCACTCATCTTAGGAGTATCAATGCATTCTTATTAACATGATTATCACTTATGCACATGTTTCTCTCTTATCCTCATTAGGATGTTAATTGCACCATACCTTTATCAAGTTGTCTCAATTATCCTCTTGAGGTACATTAGCTCACCATTATCAAATCTCATTATCTTTTATATTGCAACTAACACAACACACGACATATGTCACTCAATCAAATACATATGATTGAAGTGTCCCCCCATATCGGGTGTCAAGATGTGTGTATACTATCATATTATGCTTAAGATACATCCTTTACTTCATATCGTGTATCCATATCAGGAATGTGGTATAACCACATCACCATATCATGTTTTAGGGTGTATCCCCTAGAACCATATCGAGGATCCATCTCGGGTTAGCTATCACTTAGTTCTTATCATCTCAAGTTAGCTTCATATCGTGTATGAGAAATATGCTTGACCTTATATAGGGTATATGCTTATATTTGGTACCATATCATACACAAGAGGTGCACCATATCGGGCATAGAGTGTATGCCTCATCATGTATCGTTTAAGTGGTAAAACCATATCGGTTTTCCATGTTGGATTGTCATATCGAGTTACTATATTGGTTGTCATATCGGGTTACCAAGTTGGGTAGTCCATCAAACTCATAACTCTTTATGCCTTCAAAGGAATCAGTCCCTTCATATATTTGAATGATAAGCTAGATATCAAGTTTGATACTTTCATAACAATCCTTCATACAAATGATAAGATGTATTGGGCTTCATGCCATCACTTAGAGTTTCATCTCTATATCGGTTAGGGTGCCGACAAGGAGTGTCTCAAGTGGTCAAGCACAGTGTCTCCTCATGAAGGGGCATGGGTTTGAATCACAGTTTCTGCTTTGATTTATCACCCTCCTGGGCATTCGGCCTCCACCACGGGCATGGGAGAGGGGGGGAGAAATCTTTCTCTCTTAATCCCATATCGGTTAGGGTTTCAACTCTATGTCATTTAGAGTGTTCAACTAACACTATAGCGTGCATGAAGTATGATCTTAACCTTGTATTGTATATAAGGTGTATGTAGGTTTTACTCCTATCATCCATGATATGTTACTCATATCGTTCATGTGGTATCACTCACCACTATATCGGGTTACCTATCATCTTGGGTTCCATACCGAGTTTGAGGTATTTCAACCCATGTCGGGTTGTACCATATGTTTGACTCCATGTCTTATATCTTGCACAAGTATATGCTTAACAACATATTGTGCACAAGGTGTGTACTTCATGATCATATTGTGCAAGAGGTGCTTGCTTGTGTCCCTCATATCCGGTTGCTCAAAATTAAGGTTTAGCATATCAATTTAGAAGTGTTTACTTGACACTATATCGTGCATGAAGTCTTTTCTTGACTTCATATCGTGTAAGAGGTGTATGGTTGACACCATATCATGTTCAATATGTGAACTTCATCTCCATTTCGTGCAAAGAGGTATAAACTCATAAGCATATCGTGCTAGTGATGTATGTACATAACCATATTGGGTTAGAGGTACTTGCTTGTGTGCTTGAACCCGATATCTATTTATAAGGTGATACCATCTTCTTCAATATCTATATCTTCGTTCTAACTATTATAGTACATGGATAATATGTCTAAGAAACTTACTAGAACTCATAAATTCATCAAATATTCAAGAAGATTTTGGAACTGAAAGTAGAACATTAAGTATAGCAAGATAGGTGGTGAATAATAACATGATAGGGTTCAAGTAATATAACCCACCTCAAGAACAACTTCAAAGATCCAAGATCCAAATATTCACGTTACTAGGGTTGAATATGAGCTAATCAAATGCCGAGGCTTGAGCTCTTTAGCATTTTCACGATATCTTCACTCCTTGTGGCCGATATCACCTTGCTAGGTTGATATCACCTTGCCTGGCCGATATCCTTTCTCTATGGCTGATACCAAGCCCAAAACTCGACACTCCTCTACTTATACATGATAATAGGATGGTATGCACGATATCTCAAAGAAAGAGAGCTGTGGGGTTTGTAAATTTTTATTAGTAAGTGAAGGGAGAGGTATATATACTTGGGTTCATTAGATAGAGTTTATAAGAGTTGTCTTCACCATATGCTACTAGGTGACACGTGGCCATGCATGGTTAACACATGTCCATGCATGCACACATATATATCTTGCCATGCAAAAGTATTAAGGATAATCTAGAGGTGATATTTCGGTCATCCTTTATCTTGTTGGATAAGCTATCTCATCTTTATCTCACCAATAATGCAAACTGATACACTTTTTGCAAGGAGCTTCCAACCCATCATGGATTACCTCCCTGAGGTGCTTTGCCTATCATGGCCTTTTCAAAGACTCAACAAACTGATAGGAGACTCCTACTATGTCTACTTGTCCGATAGGGCTCCTATATCAAGTCTACAACTCGACACAACTCATATAAGGCTTTACCTTCAATTCTTTCTTGGTCTTTTCATCACCAAGAGTATCATCACTCAAAGAAGATTCAAACATAGTGTCTCCTTCTTTCTCTCTACTATAAAGGATACATAGAGGGAGTAGGGACGGTCTATAGGTGGTAATTTTCATTTCAACCATATATTTTGGGTAAATTACAAATTGTACCAAAATTGGTGCACAAAGTACTAACATTGTTCAAACAAGTTATAACTTGAGATTTAGGCTTTCCCCAAGCCACCACTTAGCATCATTCTCTTTATTATGATATTAAAACACTTAGAACACATTCAACATGTAATATATTGCAATGTAACCCCTCATCTTGGGTAAATTGCACTTTACACTCAGACTATCATATAATCCACTCATAGTTTGCAAATAAGCTCAATTTGAAAATAAACTTCACAAAGATTCTTAATTACTTTTCAAATGATCAGAACAAGTTTGTAAGTAACTTACTTAAGAAAAACTTCTAGGGTTAAGCCATAACCTAGGTTAGAAATGTTACAATTATAAACCTGACATGATTTTACTGTGTGTATAATGCAAGTGCATGCGTCAAAGTAATATAGGCATTTGTGAGGCCCGAGTCGAACACAGGGACACTGAATTTTTGGTAGACTACTTACTAACTACTTGCGATCAGCTAGACCAATTTAAAAGGTTTGAGATTTGATTGAAAAATAAAAGAAAACAACGCAATCGATTAAATGTTTAGTTTAATCAATTTAAATGGGAATCTTTAGGATAACGGTTTCACCGCGGGTTCTCGTTGTATTTATTTATACATAGTTAATCAAATTTGTCTCTCATTCTGGGTAGTGGCCTGTAGTCAGAATTGTTCACTATCGTGATACAATTAACTACCTAAATCAAGGTCGGTTCCATGGTCATAGTAACCTATACCCTAAACTAGGTGCAGGAAGACCAAACTCTGGGTTTCCACCATTAACCGTACATCACCTTGTTCAAGGGATTTATTAATTAATGTGAATTTCATCTCTTTTCAACCGTTAATTCTTCTTTCAAAGCAATTAAAGGCATTAGATTATCATTAGGGTGATCAATCATAATGATATAATGGTGAAAATGAAATCATACCACAGATTTAAGGGACAAAATATGAATTACTATGGTAAAAATGTCATACAATGATTACCTGGGCTACTCCCGGTCCTAAAGACAAAGGGGATTAGCCCCACATGTTCATCTCAATGAAAGACATGGTGAGAGAAAGGGAAAACATGGAGAAAACGTGAATGAAAGTGATGTAGAACCCTGAACGGAGGAGATCCGGGCATTCCTTGACGTAGAGTGCACGATCTACAGCCTTCTGGCGGTGGAAAATGTCTTATGTGTCTCTCAAAATGATCGGGGCGTGATTCTGGGCTCCGTTCTTCTCTCCACCTCTCCTCGGGACTTGTACAGCTGCTAATGACGTGATCCCATGCTTAGGGCCACCGAAATTAGGTATATCGAACACTTTTGGTCGGTAAAACATCACCACAGTCCAATTCATGCTGATCTGAAGCAAAAATTGATCTGACGGCGTCGATACCCTCGACGTGGGTCGATGGTATCGACCTGTCATAGTATCGGCTCGTTCTCTTCTTTCTCTGACATTCCGCCTGATGTAGACTCGATACTATTGATGCGGGTTGATGGTATCGACACCTTTAGGCGTTGGTTTTGTCACCATTCTGACACTGAAGTTGTGCAATGTTGATAGTATCGACGGATGTCGATGGTATCGATCGGTTGATTGCTGGCTCACTATAGGTATCTTACTACCATCGACCTCCCAGTCGATGGTATCGACTCATCTTGGCTCCTTGCGGCTGTCTCACTGAGACTGTGTCGATACTATCGACGGATGTCGATGGTATCGACAGCTGTGTATATGCGTTCTTCCTAAAATTGCAAGATAAATCTAAATCAGCTATGCTAGAACATATCAATATGATCATTTATGACCAAAAAGATAAAATATGAGAGATTTGATACGAAATGAGATTATAGACTAAAGAGAATGAATCTTGCAATATTAACCACAAAAGTGACTAATAAACACATAAAACGCATGTAAAACAAGTCCATAAAAGCGACTCAAAATCCTCACATCAAACTCCCCTAAGCTTAAACATGGCTCGTCCTCGAGCAGCAGAACTATAGAATAAAATTGCGAGGGTCAACTAAAGAACAGATTATCACAACAGACATTGCCATATGATCCCCACCAGACATATCGGCCCTCACTAACCACAGAATGGTAATTAGCCTCTAGGCGACAATGATCATCCATAAGAGATATCCACCCCAAGATTAATGAACGCTATCAAATAAGGCAGTTAATATAATAAAATCCTCCGCTTCAGGCTTGGTGCATCTTTGTGATCTTCTATCTACATTGCTCATTTCCTAACTACCATCTAAATGGAAGCAGATCTCCCGATATTAATGAATGAGGAGATAATCACGGGTGGCCTACCGATTAGAGCAACTGGTGGATGAAATGGGTGGTTGTGGAAGAAATGGAAGCACATAACAGTCAATCATGCACACAAAAATTAATGACCTATCATGATGCAAAATGCATGTGGAAATGTCCTAATGCTACATTTTAGGTGGAATGATGCATGCACTATCATTCTATCCCAATGAGAGACAGAATATCTACAGAACTACACATGTTCTTGTTCTTCTTATTTTGTATATGAACAAATTCCTTTCTCCCTCCGATCTTCATATTTTTCAAGCCCTTATCTTGCTTAATAGAACAAGATGAAATTTTCAATAGCTTTTTCTTGGGCTTATTCACATATCTATTTTTTTTTCTTAACTTTTTAGAGAGTATGAAATAAGTCCTTTTTTTGCAGAAGAAGCAAGACACATCATTGTACAAGATGATTAAAATTATGCAAAATGCAACTAAAATGACATTGACATGCACTCTAAATTTTTTGAATGCAGGATTATAATGCAACATTTTTTTCTTTTTTTTCAATGCAACAAATGTAAACACTAATATACAATGCAATCCTATCTACATGATATGCAATCAAGATATGACAAAATGTATAGTGTTCCCAATTCTTATGGTGGAGTGTAGATAAGATGAAGTGGATAGATCACAAGATTAATTGAAAGAACCATTGGAAGATATTATATGTCCCTCCTTACTGACATGTGTAAAATCAAGTGGTTTCTCTCTCTTCATTTCAGATTAAAGTCTCATTACCATTCGGTCAGTTTAGGCTCAACATCTAATTCCGTCCACTTTTCTTGAATCATAGGCATGCACAGTTGTGGTCTTATGTTTTAAAGTTGACAAACCTAATTATGTTCATAAGTCATATGCTCAAGTTCAAACAAAGCAAGCTTGCAAATTCATTAAAAATTTTCAAATTGACCCATGACTCCCATGTGACAAACAGAGAGATGACACATTAAATTAGACATCCACGGATATACTAGATAGAATGTGGATCCTAAAAACTAAGAAAATTGCTAGAATAAAAGAAAAGACAATAAATGATGAAAACTAGAAATAAAGATGGAAAAAGATAGAAACTGTTCCATCTCCCCCCTAAGCTTGAATTCGACTATGGCTTCATAGTCAAAAACAATCTTAACAGGTGGAACAGTGATACCCTTCATTGTTCAGGTGGTGGGTACTGCGGGGCGGTGGGATCCCATGATGGATACTGCCCCTGGAAATTTGGATCATACGGGGGCATGGGCGGAGGTTGCGGATATCCCCTGAAGTAATTATGGCACCAGTAATGATTGTAGAATGGTTGTTGCTGCATCTCCATCCTATGGAACCTATCATGAATATTTTATTGGTTGGCAAGGAGGAGGCACTCATTCTCATAGATGGCCTACTGATTTAAGAATAGTCGGTTCGTTGTTTCCTGAATACCGGCGAAAGAGGCAGTGTGCTACTGTTGGGTCTGCTGGATCTCTTGCAGCATGGAGTACATTCCATGCATAGAATAGACATCCTCTCCTTGTTGAGAGGGTTGAGGTGGCGGAGGTTGCGAAGATGATGATGCACCCAAGTGGAAGCGGGGACGCTTCCACGGTGCCACTCGTGAACGAAGAGGAGTGAAAGCCTCCTCCTCCTCCTCATGCTCATCGTCGTCATCATTGTCATTGTCATCACCGTCGTCTTCTTCATCGGAGTCATCGATGGCAATTATGGGCCACCGAAAATGCTGAGCTCCCTGGATGTGGAAGATGGGATCTGGAAGCGCACACTCCCGGTACTCCTCGTTAACATGGAAATGTGCATAGGCCACGCCATCATGGAGTGTAAGAAGATTGGAGCGGTGTAGGTGATGCAGATTGACTTAATTCCTGTTGGACAGTGGAGTGAGTTGGGAAAAGTCCAACCCAAGATAGAGAGCGAGTGGCGTGATAAGCCCCCCAAAGTGGATAGGAGCTCGTCTAGTACTCCTCCGCACGGACAGCACACACGTCAAGAAAAGTGTGCCCCAGTTAAGCTCTTCTCTGTTCAACAGCTTATACAAAAAGAACAAGTCTGTCTCCTGAAACTTACTGAGTGAAAGATTGCCTCGAGCAAAAAGAGTAGTACACAGCATGTGATGCAGAATCCGCACAAATGGATGCTCAAAATCAGCTACAGCTGCGTTATGATAACTGGCAGACTTGCCTGGAGAAGCAGTCACCAGCTGGGCAAAGATCTCATCATAATTTTTCCGGTTGTCCGACCTCCTGTGCTGATTCGAGGAATGATACCAGTTGTAGATTGAATTGAACTATTGGAGGGTGACAGTGTAGTTGTTTTTGTAGAGCCAGAAAGAAATGCGGCCCTTGATCCATTCCCGATCAGTGGCGATGAGGTCGTTAGGCACGACGCATATGTCAAGCGATGCCATAAAATCCACCACCAGTTCTTTGTACGTCGGCCACTCGCCAAAAAAGGGATGACCTTCATCATGGTACTAGACCTCGTATGACCTCCTACCTGTATGCTACGCTTTCTCCTGGAGAACATAGGCGAGGTTGGCCTCGAACCCGAGGTCACAGATCATGGCCCGATCAACATATCGGGTTGGCTCAATTTTCCTCTTGAGTAGCTCCTCGTATGTCATCCTTACGTCCTCCGAGGGATGAATGATCCTCGGGTGAGGAATGGAGCCAGATGGTGGAGAAAAAAATGTCTCAATCTCCATAGGGACCTCCTGTGAAGACGATGAAGCTCCTGTCATCCGCACCATCGTGCATAGAGAGGAAGGGGAATAAGAGATAGAGCTCGATGATGGTCGGAGAAGACGATCTCTGCTCGGTGCAAAGCTCGGTGAAAATATCTCAATCCCTTGATGCTCGATGGAGGCCTTCGGTCGCTCGATAATGCTCAAAGCACAAGTGGAAGGAAGAAACTCAGAAGGTGTGAAGATAATTGAGAAACAACCCTTCCTTTTATAACTGATTCCGTCACTGCTGCTCCGTCGATACCATCGATGGGGGTGTCGATGGTATCGACACCTGGAGGCACGATCCGCTCTTCGTGACTATCGACGGTTGTCGATTGCTGGATTTGGGGGGCCAGATCAGTGACGCGTCGATACTATCGACGTGGGTCGATGGTATCGACCCATCCCACAGATCGACTTCTAAAAATGGTGGGCTCCGTTGATTTCTTCTCGCGGATCGGTGACGTGTTGCGTCGATATTATCGACTGATGTCGATGGTATCAACTTTGTATGGTTCGAACACCCTCGCGAGGCCCGGGCGCCGCTTCCTTGTTGTTGACGTGTCGATGGTATCGAGATCACTGAGACGAATTCTTATGTAAATCTTCAGGGATCTCGCGAGTATCGACTTCGTAGTCGATACTATCGACCCGGAGCTATCTTTTTCTTAGAAGTCGCTGATGGTAGGTCGATACCATCGATGAGGCCGTCGATGGTATCGACTCAGAAAAATTTCTACAACTGCTTCCCTATACCCACGTAGCTACCATCGACCCTGTGGTCGATGGTATCGACTCTGTCTCAGTACTGCACATTGAACAAACCATTAAGGTATCATTTTTACACTAAAATGAAATTAAACAAAACTAACTTGTAAATGTAGAAGAAAATGAAGAAACTAAAATTAAAACTGTCGATGGTTGGGTTGCCTCCCAACAAGCGCCCTTATTTATTGTCTTAGGATAGACATAATCAAGCTCATCATTCATCATTAAGTGCCATCAGTTTAACCTCATGCACTTTTCTCGTGTAGTCCTCGCCAAAGTAAAGCTCCAACCTTTGACCATTAACAAGAAATGTCATCTCTCCATCGTGCACCAAGATGGCACCATGTGGGCGTACCTCCTCCACAATAAAAGGTCCACTCCACTGGGATTTCAATTTCCCGAGATACAGCTTCAACCTCGAGTTAAACAATAACACACGATCTCCCTTTTTGAAAACACGCAGTTGAATGTGCCGATTGTGAATTTGTTTTGTTCTCTCTTTGTAAATCCTTGAATTCTCATAAGCGTTCATCCACAACTCATCTAGCTCATTGAGCTCTAGCATTCACTTCTTCCCTGCCTGATCATAAGTCAAATCAAGATTCCTTAGCGCCCAGTGCACCTTGTGTTCTAGCTCTACCGGTAAATGGTAGGCCCGCCCATAAACCAACCTAAAAGGCGTAGTGCATATAGGTGTCTTAAATACGGTCCTATACGCCCATAATGCATCTGGTAGTAGTGTACTGTAGTTCTTTCTTGTCAAAGCCACTGTGCGCTCCAAAATTTTCTTAATTTCTCTATTTGACACTTCGACATGCCCTTGTGTCTGCGGGTGGTACGGGGTACCAACATTGTGCTTCACCTCATACTTTCTCAACAACGCAGCAAACTTTTGATTCTTGAAGTGGGTGCCTCCATCGCTAATAATCATCCTTGGCACACCAAATCTGCAGAAAATGTGATCTTTTACAAACCTGCACACTACAGCAACATCGTTAGTCCTTGTGGGTATTTCCTCTACCCATTTCGATACATAATCAACAGCAAGCAAAATGTATAAATTAGAATTTAAGGACACAAAGGGTCCCATAAAATTGATGCCCCACAGATCAAATACCTCAACTTCTTGAAACACGTTGAGGGGCATCTCTTTCCGCTTGGAAATATTACCTGCTCTTTGACATGAATCACATCTTCGCACATAGTCGTAGGCATCTCGAAAGAGTGTAGGCCAATAAAGACCACTCTCTAGCACCTTGTTCGTCGTTCTTGAACTCACATGATGACCACCGGTTGGCAGTGTATGACAGTGACCAAGTACACTGTCATATTCTATCTCCGGTACACACCTGTGCAAAACGTCGTCCCTGCATTGCTTCAACGAGATGGGAACATCCCAGAAATAATATCTTAAAGAATGGAAAATTTTCTTTTTCTCTTGATAAGTCCAATCGTCTGGGATTATTTTACATGCAAGATAATAAACAATATATGACAACCATGGATCCTTGGATTTTAAAGAAAGGATTTGCTCATCAGGAAATGTCTCGGTAATGGGTATACTAATATCCTTCTCATCTACCCGCTCTATCCTAGACAAGCGGTCCGCAACCACATTCTCAATTCCTACCTTATCCTTGATTTCAATGTCAAATTCTTGTAACAATAAGATCCACCTAATCAATCTAGGTTTGGCATCTTTCTTTTCCATCAAGTATTTTATGGTGGCATGGTCCGTCCACACCACAACTTTTGACCCTACTAGATATTGCCAAAACTTTTTGAATGCAAAAACCACGGCAAGAAGTTCCTTTTTAGTTTTGGTGTAGTTAAGTTGTGCCTCATTTAAGGTCTTTGATGCATATAAAATCACCGTGGGTTTGTTCTCAAAACGCTACCCAAGAATAGCCCCTACTGCAAAATCCGAAGCATCGCACATGAGCTCGAAAGGCTTAGTCCAATCCGGCATTTGAACAACCGGTGCAGAAATTAGTTTTTCCTTAAGTACATTAAAAGCATGCAAGTATTTTTCATTGAAATCAAACATCGCATCTTTCTCAAGCAATTCAGACAATGGTTTAGTGATTTTTGAGAAATCTTTGATAAAGTGGTGATAAAATCCTGCTTGACCGAGAAAACTTCTTACCCCTTTAACCGAATTAGGTGGGGGTAATTTAGAAATAACCTCAATCTTGACTGGATCCACCTCCAGCCCCTTGCTAGACACCTTGTGTCCAAGCACAACTCCTTCACTAACCATCATGTGACACTTTTCCCAGTTGAGAACTAAATGCATGTTCTCACCTCTTTGTAATACTTTGTCCAAATTGTACAGGCACTCATCGAACGATGCACCATAGACAGAAAAATTGTCCATGAAAACCTCTAGACAGCACTCAACCATATCAGAAAAAATAGCGAGCATGCAGCGCTGAAAGGTTGTTGGTGCATTGCACAAGCCAAAAGGCATACGGAGATATGTGAATGTTCCGTAAGGACAAGTGAAGGTAGACTTCTCTTGGTCCTTAGGATCAATGGAGATCTGATTATAGCCGGAGTAGCCGTCTAGAAAACAAAAATGAGATCGACCAGCTAGTCGCTCTAAAATTTGATCGATGAATGGAAGAGGAAAATGATCTTTTAACGTAGGGGAGTTCAAGCGATGGTAGTCAATGCACACACACCACCCGGTTACCAATCGGGTCGTGACCGGTTCATTTAACAGGTTATGAGTGACAGTGATTCCCCCCTTTTTAGGGACTACCTGTGTGGGGCTTACCCACATCGAATCTGAGATAGCATAAATGATGCCTGCAGAAAGGAGCTTGATCACCTCCTTCTTGACGACCTCCATCATGCTCAGATTGAGTCTACATTGTGGTTGGATTACAGGTTTGGCTCCTTCCTCGAGCTGGATCTTGTGCTGGAAAAGTGTAGGGGAAATCCCCTTAATATCTGCAACTATCCACCTGAATGCACCATGGTGGTTCTTCAGCACGATCATCAACTGCTCTTCTTCATCGGTACTCAGATATGTCGAAATAATCACCGGTAGTCTTTCACCATCGGCTAAGAATGCATACTTCAAATGAGGAGGTAGTGGCTTCAGTTCTAACTCTGGTGGACTGATCAATGATTATTGAAGCGGTGTTGGGAGGGGCCCAAGATCTTCGTAATGCTTGGAATAATAGCATGGAAGCACTTGAAGCATCTTGACACATTCTTGTAACAAATTGCTTCTCATCCAGTCATGCATTATGTTAACAAGGCAAGCTTTAAGGGGCAGTTCTGGATATGCATCAAGGACAGAACTTGCTATTGCATCATCTTTAGTAGAAAGAGGAATTTCCTCCTCTTCATCATTTGGAAAACCCACAGTTCTGCAAAGAGAAACAACTTTGGTTTTTTCCATAATATCTACAGCTAGTGTCCCCTTATCTACCTTGGTCATTACATGAGCCATATCTAGAAATGGCTTCCCTAGACAAAGAGAAATGTTCAGATCAAAATGTTTCACCATGTGACACTGCTCCTTTGCCTTGGATTGGGTTGTACTCGGTGGCATAACCATTTCAAATCTATCCTCCGCTATTCCCAATGTCAGACGGCCTCTTCCCATTTTGAGTATCATATCTGCAATAGCTTGGAAGGGTCTTCCAAGGAGTAGCTCATTCCCTTGGTCATCTTGCATTTCCATTACCACAAAATCTACTGGAAATACAAACCTGTCAACTTTAACCAGTACATCCTCACAAATACCATACAGTTTAACCATAGAATTATCCTCTAGCTGAAGTGTCATGTTGCTATGTCTCAATTCTTTAAGTCCCAGCTTCTTGAAAGTAGAAAGAGGCATCAAATTAATACTTGCCCCGGAGTCACACTATGATTCGCCAAATTTCACCTTGCCGATATAACATGAAATATTGAAGCAGCCCAGATCTTGTCTTTTTGGTGGCAATGTGCCCAAAATGAAGGTGCTCACTTTCTCCTTAAGAACCACCACCTCAGTATTAGGAATCTTCCTCTTCTTTGTAATTATATCTTTCAGAAACTTGCCATAAGAGGGTATCTTCTCTATTTCTTCTAACATCGGAATGTTGATAGAAAGTTTCCTAAAACTATTTAGGAACTTTTTGAACTGAGCGTCCACTTTCTTAGCCTTCAAACTGTTTGGATATGGGACTGGGACAGTCTGTGCCCTCTGATGTGGCAGCACATATGGTGTCCTCTTTTGAGTCTCTTCCTCAGCAATGGGTTCTGGTGTGGCATCCTCTACCGCATCCTCCATTGGCTCTGTGATTGTAACCTCCTTTGTGGCCTCACCTGTGGTTTCTGGCTGGGGTATGCTCGGTTCATCGGCCCTGGGGTTTAAAATCTTCTTTCCACTCCACAACAGAATTGCCTTGGCTTACTGATTCCCTCCTGGAATGTTTGTATTTCTAGGAAAACCTTGTTGCATTGACTTCTTCAAGCTTGAAATCTCTACCTCCATCTGCGCTAAGGATGTCTCGAGTGACCTCATATGAGCTCCATGACTTTGTAAAGTTTGCCCAAATTGATTCATAAATTCTCCTTGTTACTCATGAGTTCTTGATTCTGCTTGATTACTTGATTGAGAAACTCATTGCTCTTGTCCTCTGCCGACGGTTGTGGTTTGGCATTAAGGTCCTGCAGGAAATTGTTTGGGTCCTTCCATGAAATTTTTTTATCTTTCCTCCAAGAATAATCATTGTTTCTATACCCCTGTTGCTGGCGCATAAATTTCACTTGCGCCTCATCATCAGATTCTTCGTCTTCCTTTGCTAGCAATTTCTTGGCTAATAAGTCCATCTTCTCATTCAGCTCCTTGATAGCCTTTGACTCACCTATGACTCGAACCTGCTCTGGGGTGTCTCTGTCGCCCCATGATTGCTTTCTAGCCATATTCTTCAGGATTTCCCAACACCTAGTGCCAGTGTTGTTCAAGAAGAACCTGGAACCTGCTGAGTTTAGATTGCTCCTATCGTGCTCATTTAAAGCAAAGTAAAAGATCTTCACTTGTTTTTCTTTATCTATCTCGTGATGTGGACACTTCCGTAGCATTATCTGGAAGTGCTCCCACGTCTCAGAATATGTCTCGCCAGCCCTTTGACAGAAATTGTGGATTTTCCGTACTAGGTCATTGGTTTTCTCTGGTGGAAAGAATCTCTCGAAGAAAACCTCGATCATTTGATCCCAAGTCTCAACAGTCTCATCATCTAGGTTATAAATCCATTCACATGCATTACCTGCAAGAGAGTTGGGAAACAGCTTCAAATACAGTGTCTCCTGTGGAAACCTATTTATCTTGATCATATCGCAATTTTCCATGAAAGTGATGATGTGTGCAACTGGGTCTTCATTCTTCAGCCCATGAAATGCTTGACACTTGACCAAGTTTATCAGTGCTGAATCAATCTTATAGGTTGGAATGTTAACTTCCTGCCTTTTTATCGGCCCCTTTGATGCTGACGAGGAAGAAGCCTTTATCTTCTCCCATATTGTCTATTCCTTAGCCATGGCTTCTAGTTCAGAGTCTGAATCTATATCCTCAAGTTGATCATGAATATTGTTCTCCTTGTCGTCTGATCCCAACGGTGGAACCTCTGGTGATGGCAGTGTGTAGTCTATGCTACACGTCTTCGCCATGCACTGGTACCTACAAGGTAATAAATTTTATTCAGTATAGTGCTAGACGATTGCTAAATATGAAAGATAAACGATGAATTTAAAAAAAACAATAATAAAATAAAATGTTGCCTAGAGTGGCCGCTTATAGCACTCGTAGTGCCGACAGTTGTCGTTTCCCCGACAACGGCACCAAAAACTTAACACGATTTTACCGTGTATATAACGCAAGTGCACACGTCATAGTAATATAGGCCTTTGTGAGGCCCGAGTCGAACACAAGGACACTGAATTGTCGGTAGACTACTTACTAGCTACTCGCGATCAGCTAGACCAATTTAAAAGGTTTGAGAGTTGATTGAAAAATAAAAGAGAAATAAAAGAAAACAATGCAATCGATTAAATGTTTAGTTTAATCAATTTAAATGGGAATCTTTAGGATTGTGGTTTTACCGCGGGTTCTCGTTGTATTTATTTCTACATAGTTAATCAAATTTGTCTCTCATTCTGGGTAGTGGCATGTAGTCAGAATTGTTCACTGTCGTGATACAATTCACTACCTAAATCTAGGTTGGTTCCACAGTCATAGTAACCTATACCCTAAACTAGGTGCATGAAGACCAAACTCTGGGTTTCCACCATTAACCGTACATCACCTTGTTTAAGGGATTTATTAATTAATGTGAATTTTGTCTCTTTTCAATCGTTAATTCTTCTTTCAAAGCAATTAAAGGCATTAGATTATCATTAGGTTGATCAATCATAATGATATAATGGAGAAAACGAAATCATACCACGGATTTAAGGGACAAAATATGAATTACTATGGTAAAAATGTCATACAACGATTACCCGAGATACTCTCGGTCCTAAAGACAAAATGGATTAGCCCCACATGTTCATCTCAATGAAAGACATGGTGAGAGAAAGGGAAAACATGGAGAAAACATGAATGAAAGTGATGTAAACCCCTAAACGGAGGAGATTCGGGCATTCCTTGACGTAGAGTGCACGATATACAACCTTCCGGTGGTGGAAAATGTCTTTTGCGGCTCTCGGAACAATCAGGGTGTGATTCTGGGCTCCGTTCTTCTCTCCACCTCTCCTCGAGACTTGTGCAGTGGGTAATGACGTGATCCCCTGCTTAGGGCCACCGAAATTAGGTATATCGACCACTTTTGGTCGCCAAAAGATCACCACCGTCCGATTCAGGCCGATCTAAAGCAAAAACTAATCTGACGGTGTCGATACCATCGACGCAGGTCGATGGTATCGACCTATCATAGTATCAGCTCATTCTCTTCTTTCTATGACGTTCCTCCTGATGCAGACTCGATACCATCGACGTGGGTAGATGGTATCGACACCTTTAGGCATCAATTTTGTCACCATTCCGACACTGATGATGTGCAATGTCGATAGTATCGACGGATGTCGATGGTATCGACTGGTTGATTGCTGGCTCGCTGTAGGTATCTCGCTACCATCGACCTCCCAGTCGATGGTATCGACTCATCTTGGCTCCTTGTGGTTGTCTCACTATGACTGTGTCGATACTTTCGACGGATATCGATGGTATCGACAGCTGTGTATATGCGTTCTTCCTAAAATTGCAAGATAAATCCAAATCAGCTATGCTAGAACATATCAATATGATCATTTATGACTAAAAATATAAAATATGAGAGATTTGATATGAAATGAGATTATAGACTAAAGCGAATGAATCATGCGATACTAACCACAAAAGTGACTAATAAACACATAAAATGCAAAAATAAGTCCATAAAAGCGACTCAAAATCCTCGCATCAAAACCCCTAACAAGGATTTCGTACCTGAAATCCCGGATGAAGAAAGACAATTGTTATCCATGCATCATATCATCAAGTCTCCACATAACATCTCATTGTCATGAAGATGCCATAGTAATTTAACCAATACAAAGTCCTTCCACTCAGGGTTATCATAGAATCTATCATACATGACACATATTCAACTATCCTTTTATTAATGACTGCAGTGCCAAGTCTATATCTGGTAACACTTTCTAAGTCAGAGAAGTACTATTCATACTTTGAATAATTCAAGTGTCAAACCTTATTGACTTATCACCTTCTCAACTTACATATTTTATGAAATAAGATTCTTGACCTCGAGGGTCTTCCATACTCCTCACTTAGTTTAGCATTTCTCCTCTATGGAGAGACTAGAGTTACATTTTGTTATCCACTTGGGACTATAAGTCTTTATCGTACATTTGTTGTGCCGATCTAATTTGCATATACAACACTAAACATTCTAATGACTTGTACCAACTATCCCATCAATTGTCTATTTCCTTGTCATAAGGAGAGGCTACTTATCACAGAACTTATCCCCAAGGTATCTCTAGATGTTATGTATAAGTTGCTTCAACAGATCTAGATAGGGATATTCTAAGGAATTATATGTAGCTTGATAGGCTTTTTTCCCAGAACAATTCTACAATTGTTTCCTTCAATTGATACATCCTTAGTGATGTTATGTTTATGCAGAGCATAAACCCCTAACATATGATATCCATACTATAGTTATCTCAAAGTTATCCCTTCTAGGTAACCAAACATTATTCATTTTATCAAGAGTCATGTTCTTATTTTCTTATATCATTGAAAATTCTTGGATACTAGGATTCCTTACCTTGGTATCCATTATATGTGCAAAAAATACATCACATCCTCATCATATCCATCTTTCTATTTTTATTTACCAAAGCCAAACATATAATAAGACCTTTCTTTCATCTTGGGACATTACTTATCACATATAACCTTGTCTTGGAACCAAGATCTAGGACTAGCTGATACTTTTCAAAGTACCCCTCTATAGATTATTTCTAATCAATGTACATTAAGTGTCATAAGATTTACTTAATTGTCATGTCCCTTAAAGGAAAGAACACAAGGAAACATATTCCTTTTATCACCCCATCATCACCCAGGGTTCTTTATCAAAGAGGAAACATTTGGGCTATTGCATGAACTTTCAACTATTCATGAATCATTTTCTGCCTTTATTTATTTCCACATCACAGAAAAGATCTTTATTCTTTACACATTCTTTATCGAACAGAGATCATTTCCCTTGTTCCCTTTCTCTTATTATGAGGATTGTACTTTTTACTTCCTCATACACATAGACTGGTTTATGATAAGCCCAGTTTCTATTTCATTGTAGTTAGGAAAAGATAGAAATGTCCATACCATTTTCTAGTTTCATTATGCTCTTTAGATTGTCTCAAAATGACTACTTGATCAGAGTAATCAGAAAGATAACAATCTAAGAGTTCCATACTTACCTTGTCTTCAATAGTTGAACACCTGGCCAGGGTATACAAGTACTGGGATTAGGTAGTATGCACCTTATTTAATATCATATTCCTTACTTTTCATATCATCCAAAATATAGAACTTAGCATCCCTGGATTTTCTCCAAGAATCACTTCTACACCTCATCCTCTTTCACACAGATAAAAGAAATTATAAAGCATTTTAAAGATTACTGAGTAAAATGTAAGTTCTCATCTTCCTTATGTCCTTGTAGGACTAATTAAAGGAAGATCTTCAACAACTACTTTTCTTATACTTAACAGATAAAATCATGAAGTGACATATCAGAATGACACAATTTTATATGACCTATCTCAACTCATGGATCAATTACTGCCTCAAGTTGTTTCTTTACATAGAATCTCATCATTGCATGTTTCCAACATCGTGCTCTATCGTTTGGTGCAGATTGACCTGCTCGGGATGTCTATCCACGTCCTCGTCTGCCACTGCTAAACCATAGCTTTGAGAGTCTTGTTGACTCTGCCTTAGAGGTTGGGTCATTCCCTTCTTTCTTTTCAGATAAAAGCATCTAATATGCCCAACCTGTCTACACTTATAACATATCTTATAAGCACTCCCTGGTCTTGTCGGCCTTATTGCTGATGTAGAAGCTAAATCAAGAGTCCTAACTGGTGGAACATTAGGTCCTTTTCCCTTTCTTGGTAGCCACTGCCCTGGTGCATTAAATGTTGGTTGCATTTGTGGCACCAAAAACTTCCCCTTTTTAGAGCTACTAGGCATCTGTTCCCATGTTTGGACAGATATTTTCTTAATTCCTACCTTATTATCCTTTTCTGGGCAGTCCCTCCTCAAATGTCCTACTTGCCTACACTGGTAGCAGGTTCTATTTTCTTGTCATATCTTAGTCCTTTCGACATTCTCGACTGCCCCAACATAACTATGTTGATCAAAAATCTAGTTAGAGCCTAGAATTTCATCATTAGGGACCGGTAATCTAGGTTGTGTTACTAGTATCTAGTCTACTATATGCATCACTGTTATCCTAGCCTTCCCAACAAGAGCATCAAAAGAAAGATTCCTTATCATAGTTGGATCAACTTGGGGATTCTCATGTAGTCATTCTCCTCTTGCCTGATCCCTTGCACCTTCTCTTAGTGCAGCAATATTGCTTTCAGCAATGTGTTCCTTGTGTTCTCCAGACATTTTTAAGATTTACTCTATCTTCTGCATAAGCAGAAGTCGCTATAAGATATACTAGAGGACACTAGAATAGACTCAACACCTTAGTCCTATGTCTCTATAGACTTAGCAAAACTTAAGCTCTGATACCAAAACTTTGTGACGACCAGAAATAAATCAATCCATCACCAGTCATAATTGCGGAATAACCATAAACAATGGATTAACAAAAATCACTAAGAATTAAAACCATTTTGCAAGGATATCCAATACCAAGAAACTCTTACTGAGAGATCCAAAACTTATACAGATCATGATTCGCATTGTACATACATTGTTTCATCTCATCTCGAGGACAACATATAACCATTGCTCTGTCAAAACATATACTGAAGCAACATAAAACTCAAGGCATACAAGCCAAAATCACATATCATTCATGAAACCATTACGAACTGACTCCAAGGACCTGAGAATACAGATATGACACATAGGACTTCTATCTACAAGACACAACAGGCAGTACACTCAACCTGAGTCATTACGGCTTCCCTAGCTATTGTTCTCCTTTTTGTGAAAGGTCTCTACTGCCTCGTGCGCGTCCACCTAAAAGTTGTGGATCCCACGGGGTGAGACAATTGTCCCAGCGAGAGATATAAATCTCCGCCGACCATATTATTATCACAAATAAGTAATATAAAACTGATCAGAGGTTCTTTTATATTAACGAACAAGATTAATCATTGTTGATAAATAAAATAGAGCAATCTCATCTCTTATAGTAATGCATCTATCTATGGCAGAGCAATAAATTATCTATTCACTTTATAAGGAATATGAAGAAACATAAATAACATCTATTAACTAAGATGTATAACCGAAGTGTACATCAACCAATGTCTTTCCGTATTTGAACCTTAAACAAATATGCTACTCGGTTGATTACATATTACAATCACACGTATGCCCTGAGGAGATGAAGTATATTGTTCATGCTCCAACCGACCACTAGTAAATTGAAATTGGTACCATACAAGGTCAAGGACAGAGCCGACTGCCAAGACCTCACCTATCGCAGTCAGTACGAGACCACTAGTAGGACATCTCGTGCCATCTGCTAGCAGGACATCTTGTATCAACTGCAAATAGCATGTCAGGGTATGCCGAGTTAAATATACTCTCCGAGTTAAACTCGTTTCACCATCAGCAATTTCTGATGCTGAATGGATCTGTGGTCAGGGCACTACATGATGAGATTTCTCTTGATTAATTAGTTACATTACAATTTCTTTTAGCATAAACCAAGATTCAAACATGAATTATAACATATGCTATAAGGAAATGTGTAGTACTTTTAAGATCTTTGGAACACTTTGAATGTATAACACTTTGGGATCTCAGTCCCTTATCACATCACTGGGAATTCTCATCCCTTCACATCATCATCATCATCATCATGATTACTGGATCTTGGTATTCAAACCCTTAGATCACCACTTAGCATTGTCACCTCTGTAACAGGTAACCATTACCTTTAGGTCCTCAGACCAAGGTATTCATCTCACTTGTTGTACAAGTATTTCACATAGCTCACATGGTTCATTAAATATCTTGTCACCTCTTACTAGGAAACAACTATCTTTTAAGATATCAAACTGTATAATCATTATACTTTATTGTACAGATATTTAACATGGCTCACAAGGATCATTTAAATTTGTATCATATACAACATCATAGCTCATTCTGGGCTATGATCATCATCTCATGTTTCTTTAATAGTTTGCACTTCATGGTAAAGCTCTAGTAGTATATGACATCATTATGCAAGAAAAATACATCCTTCCCGTTATTAGGGTTAGGATTGTCTACATCATCACCATGTGATATAAGAAAGTACATCCTTCCCATTATTAGGGTTAGGATTTCTCAATCTAATCAATTAGGGTTGTAATAGCATACCATCACCCTTCATTAGGGTTAGGTTTTCCCCTTATTAACAAATTAAGGATTCAAGATCATATTATCTTAGAGGTGCTCTTTCTCTAGGGCTTGCTCTTCCTTCTCTCTAGAATCCTTCCCAGCGGCTGTCGTTGGGGGGAGGGAGCACCGCTTCAGTGCTTTCCTCCCCCTGGTGCTCTTCGACTCCAGGTTGGTTTCTGACAGGCGGACATATCCTAGAGGCGTCGTTCCTAGGCGTGTCAAAGTGGACCTCAAGAGGAAGGAGCCCAGTGGCATTTCTGGTGGTGTCTTGGTGGTTCGGGGTGGGAGGGCGAGGTGATATGTGCGCGATGATCAGATCTGGACTGGGTTCGTCTACCTCGACTCAGTCGACTCCACCCCGCTCAAGCGTGGCGGATGGAGAGAAGTTGTCCTCTCCATATCCGTAGATTGTTGCTGCTCACCTCACTGACATCCTATCTTCCCCTCTTTGAGTGCTGCTATGCTGGCGGCATGCTGCTCCAGGGCGTTGGCGCTCCCTCCACCGGAGTTCCCTGGCGACAACGATCAGTTCTGGGCTCCCCCACCCGAGGCGGCGTCCTCCTTCCTTGGTGGTTCGCCCACTTGGTTGGGCTCTCCCACGCACCTACTTCGTCTCTGGGGCCTCGACTTCGCCCTGTGCTTTTGGACGTACCTCGGCGGTCTCTCCATGAGGACCTGCTCCTCTACGTGAGCCGGATCTCGCGCCTTCACCGCCCGCCTCCCTGCTGCGTGAACCTTCTCCGATGGCTTCTTCACAGTTGCAGGTTTTTGGCTGTTCCTAGGTGCCTGTTCTGGTGCAGCAGTGCAGGGTCTAGTTGTGCCTTTGCCGCCGCGGCTGGCATTCCTTGGTGGGATTGCAGCTGTCCCCCTGGTGGTAACACTGCTAGAACCTGTGGCTGGTGGGCCTCGTCGAGTCAGGTGGCTTTTCATAGCCAAGAGATCGTTCGCCCTCAAGGTGTTCGACGAGGGGTCTTTGTGCATACAGGGGCCTTAGACGGGGTTGGGTTCAGAGGGAGGCTCTTGCTCTTCTTCTCATCCTAATCCTTTCTGCTATTGCGTGAGGTCAAGCTTTGCAGGTTTCTGGTTTCTAGTTGATTGTCGACCGATGAAGAGGGGCTGGATTTCAACTTGGATCCCACACATGCAGGGATTGTTTCAAATGACAGTGGGGGAACGGTGGTTGTCTAGCTCAAGGACATTAATCGGTAGTCATCTAAAGGATGAACCTTGTATTGCTTCTTGTCTCCTCTGTTATAGCTGGATTAGATCACCTTCAAGGTGTTGGATGTTATGCGGTCAAGTACATCATGAGGGTTGGGTTTAAGAGGGGGGTTGATCCCCTGTTTCTTCCTTAGCCCATGCTGTTGTTATGTGCAGGATATACCTTCAGGTGATTGCTGATATGGTAGGGGTCCTTTTGTATTTTTTCTAGTGAGAGACCTGGTCTGGAGTAGCTAAGAAGACCAGAGAATTCATGGCTAGTTACAGGCAGGATTGCTAGTTTTTGTTCTATGCCATTTTGTTGTTACTATTTGTGGGTACGTTGAATGCATGTAATAGTGGCTTGTTATAGACTTCTTCTTGTAGTATTGTCTGGTTCTAGCTTTCTTAGTTGATTAGTCTTATTAATCTCATTTTGGATTAGTTTCTGGAGTGTCCCCCTACGTGGGGATTTTGACCCTTGTTGAGCTTCTTAGCTCCTGCCTATGTAATGGGGTACCCAGTGCCCAAAGTTTTTGGTATTAATAGTAACACACATTTTGACTGACCAAAAAAAAGATCATATTATCTAGAATCAAACCCTAATTCATACTCCACTCATCTTAGGAGTATCAATGCATGCTTATTAACATGATTATCAGTTATGCACATGTTTCTCTCTTATCCTCATTAGGATGTTAATTGCACCATACCTTTATCAAGTTGGCTCAATTATCCTCTTGAGGTACATTAGCTCACCATTATCAAATCTCATTATCTTTTATATTGCAACTAACACAACACACAACATATGTCACTCAATCAAATACATATGATTGAAGTGTCCCCCCATATCAGGTATCAAGATGTGTGTATATTATCATATTATGCTTAAGATACATCCTTTACTTCATATCGTGTATCCATATCGGGCATGTGGTATAACCACATCACCATATCATGTTTTAGGGTGTATCCCCTAGAACTATATCGGGGATCTATCTCGGGTTAGCTATCACTTAGTTCTTATCATCTCAATTTAGCTTCATATCGTGTATGAGCAATATTCTTGACCTTATATCGGGTATATGGTTATATTTGGTACCATATCATGCACAAGATGTGCACCATATTGGGCATAGAGTGTATGCCTCATCATGTATCATTTAAGTGGTAAAACCATATTGGTTTTCCATGTTGGATTGTAATATCGTGTTACTATATAGGCTATCATATCGGGTTACCAAGTTGGGTAGTCCATCAAACTCATAACTCTTTATGCCTTCAAAGGAATCAATCCCATCATATATTTGAATGATAAGCTAGATATCAGGTAGGATACTTTCACAACAATCCTTCATACAAATGATAGGATGTATCGGGTTTCATGCCATCACTTAGAGTTTCATCTCTATATCGATTAGGGTTTCAATTTTATGTCATTTAGAGTGTTCAACTAACATTGTGTCGTGCATGACATATGATCTTAATCTTGTATCATGTATAAGGTGTAAGTAGGTGTTACTCCTATTGTCCATGAGATGTTACTCATATCATTCATGTGGTATCACTCACCACTATATCTGGTTACCTATCATCTTGGGTTCCATATCGAGTTTGAGGTATTTCAACCCATGTTGGGTTGTACCATATGTTTGAATCCATGTCTTATATCGTGCACAAGTATATGCTTAATAACATATCGTGCACAAGGTGTGTACTTCATGATCAGATTGTGCAAGAGGTGCTTACTTGTGTGACTCATATTGGGTTGCTCAAAATTAAGGTTTAGCATATTAACTTAGAAGTGTGTACTTGACACTATATCGTGCATGAATTCTTTTCTTGACTTCATATCATGCAAGAGGTGTATTATTGACACCATATAGTGTTCAAGATGTAAACTTCATCTCCATATCATGCAAAGAGGTATAAATGCATAAGCATATCGTGCTAGTGATGTATGTACATAACCATATCGGGTTAGAGGTACTTGCTTGTGTGCTTGAACCCGATATCACTTTATAAGGTGATACCATCTTCTTCAAGCTCTATACCTTCGTTATAACTATTATAGTACATGTACAATAGGTCTAAGCAACTTACTAGAACTCATAAATTCATTAAATATTCAAGAAGATTTTGGAACTGAAAGTAGAACATTAAGTATAGAAAGATAGGTGGTGAATAATAACATGATTAGGTTCAAGTCATATAACCCCCCTCAAGAACAACTTCAAAGCTCCAAGCTCTAAAGCTTCATGTTCCTAGGGTTGAAGATGAGCTAATCAAAGTCCAAGGCTTGAGCTCCTTAGCATTTGCATGATATCTTCACTCCTTGTGGCCGATATCACCTTGCTAGGTTGATATCACCTTGCTTGGTCGATATCATTTCTTTGTGACCGATACCAAGCCCAAAACTAGACATTCCTCTACTTATGCATGTTACTAGGATGGTATGCACGATATCTCAAAGAACGAGAGTTGCAGGTTTCATAAATTTTCATTAGTAAGTGAAGGGAGAGGTATACATACTTGGGTTCATTAGATAGAGTGTATAAGAGGTGTCTTCACCATATGCTACTAGGTGACATGTGGCCATGCATGGTTGACACATTTCCATGCATGCACACATATATATCTTGCCATGCAAAAGTCTTAAGAATAATCTAGAGGTGATATTTTGGTCATCCTTTATCTTGTTGGATAAGCTATCTCATCTTTATCTCACCAATAATGCAAACTGATACACTTTTTGCAAGGAGCTTCCAACCCATCATAGATTACCTCCCTGAGGTGCTTCACTCATCATGGCCTTTTACAAGACTCAACAAACTGATAGGAGACTCCTACTATGGCTCCTTGGTCGATAGGGCTCCTATATCAAGTCTACAACTTGACACAACTCATATAAGGCTTTACCTTTAATTCTTTCTTGGTCTTTTCATCACCAAGAGTATAATCACTCAAAGATAATTCGAACGTAGTTTCTCCTTCTTTATCTCTCCTCTAAAGGATACATAGAGGGAGTAGGGAAACTCTAGAGGTGGTAATTTGCATTTCAACCCTATATTTTGGTTAAATTACAAATCTTACCAAAATTGGTGCACAAAGTACTAGCATTGTTCAAACAAGTTATAACTTGATATTTAGGCTTTCCACAAACCACCACTTAGCATCATTCTCTTTCTTATGATACTAAAACACTTAGAACACATTCAACATGTAACATATTGCAATGTAACCCCTCATCTTGGGTAAATTGCACTTTACACTCAGACTATCATATAATGCACTCATGGTTTGCAAATAAGCTAAATTTGAAAATAAACTTCACAAAGAGACTTAATTACTTTTCAAATGATCATAACAAATTTGTAAGTAACTTACTTAAGAAAAATTTCTAGGGTTAAGCCATAACCTAGGTCAGGGATGTTACATGGTCCACTCGCCAACTCTCTCTCTCTCCCTTGAATAGTTATTCAAGGGTCACTAGAAAAAAGGTAACCAATTCTATTTTAATTATGCAAGCTATGACTTCTTATGTATCATTTTACCTTTTTCATTTCAGGTTCCTTGTCATTAGCATAGGAATCATCATGATTAACATATCTCATTACTACTTCCTTGATGACTATTTATCACACTTGGATATGTTCTCTTATTTTATTATGTTTTTCAACAACTTATTCATAGGTAAATAATCATATTCAAATTTTCTTCATTAAACAAGGATCACCTCCCTTAATTTCTTTCACATGCCATGCTTATTTTACATTAAAATTTTCTTACATACAAGGTTGGTTTGAGATTAACTCAGGTTCCACCTTATTCCTTTGTCATTGTTCCCATTCATCTTCTCATTTTATACTTACCATTGGAATTCTCTCTATCTTATGTGAATATCATACCTTGAATCACTTTATAAGAATGTACTTATCTGTCTTTTACTTTATTATCTTCTTGAATTTCATCTTCAAGAACTCCTCTTTTGCTTATTTATATTCAGATTTAGATTTCATGGAGTTATATCTTACACTTATAGTTACCAACAATTCAAGTTTTGATAGATAATGATGTAATCCTCATCTTCTCTTGAGGTAATATTCAGTTATCTACAACATGAATTCTGTTTCATTATGCTGTTTAGATTGTTTCAAAATGACTACTTGATCAGAGTAATAAAAAAGATAACAATCTAAAAGTTTCATACTTACCTTTTCTTCAATAATTGAATACCTGGCTAGGGCACCCAAGTATTGATATTAGGTAGTATGCACTATATTTTCATGTCAGGTTCCTTACTTAAACACCATCCTAGTCCTAAGTCCAAGTGTCCCTATAAACTCAGCAAACCTAAAGCTCTGATACCAACTTGTGAGAACCCGTTACACTAAACGAGATTACTCAAAACATAAAACACAATTGATCATTAATTAATCACATACCAAAAAATATGGGTAAAGTTAAACCAATTTCTACATCAACACCCGCTCAAAAATGTTTGCATAAGAGCCTAACATCTCTCTCGTATCCATACTATGACAAAAATTTGATACAAATTGTTCAATCGCCTTAGCCACAACATATATGCACTGAAGAACAATTTTTGTATATGCCACACAATAAGCATTAACATGCTAACAAAATTCTGATTCATTTGAAACACCATATACAAACTCTTCCTGCCCAGACCTGAGAGTATAGGGATGACTGTAGGACACACTAGACATCTAATCAACTTTCTCACAGATTCATTACTATAGCTCTTCTTTGCTGCCACATGTTTGTTTTCGTCACTTCTGATTACCTAAAAAGATGTGGCGAACCATAAGGGTGAGACCCATGTCCCAACAAGAGATATAACCTCCAACAACGTTTATTGATTACAACTTTTTAAATAGTAGATAACTGAGCAGTTGGAGTATTTAATAAACAATTGAACATATTGAACAGATCAAGTATGCTAAATAGATTAAGAAATTAATCTTAGCAACAAGTATGATTATCAATGTATATATAGGTAACAAATAAATCCATTTCTCTATATAGATATCTACTCAAATTTCATCAAACTACATTTAATAACAATCATCATCATTGATCTGACTATCATCATATTCCTTGCAAGCAACACAAACAATCTAGTAGCATAAACACCCCTAACATCATGAATATCTAGTAACATAACATGGCTATCAATATTGGCATCTCAAATAAAGGGAACATATATATATTATTAAGTAGAACTAACGTCATAACACAATTAACTATATAAGAATGATTAGTAGTTTAAGCATTTCTAATTACATAGGCATGGCTAGCAGTATTAAACGTATCTAATAGCATCATCTTAACCATCAATGTTAATATATTTTACAACATAAGCATGTTTACAACATGAGCATAACTACAACATAAGTATATCTATTATCTCTTATTGTACTATACATGATGTCAGTAAAAAGAAAGCAAACAAGGGTTATCATCCAATATGAAGCGTTCTGTATAACCCTAAACTGATATGCTACATGACTGTCTTACATCTTTTATTATGCCCTAGGGAGTTTGATTCATACCATCCAAAGTCCAACTGACCCCTGTGAAGGGCTATTCGGTTCCGTACAAGATCTAGGAGTACTGGTATCCTAAGATCTCTTCCCCTCGGTCAGTACAAGTAAAAAGGCAATGACATATCAGTCAAAGCTGCCACTACATTGAAATATGGTCAAGCTTTCTAATCACTAGTCTGTCCTTGGTACAGGTCACGACACTAGAAACCAGGGTATACAAAACCCTCTAATCAGAGGTACAACTGCAATTGTCCTCAATCACATCAAATGTCTGAGGTATGACCATAGCCATCCTCCATAACATGTATTGTGCATGACAATGATATATCCTCAACTTGCCACCCCCACATACTCAATATTATGTGCTCTGAGTTTCCCTTAGGAATATCCATTTCACCATCCAGCAAGTTCTGACATTATAGATGGCTCTACGGAACAGGGCACTACATGATCAGAGTTGTACTTGATTAGTTATGCCAATTGGGTGAATTAAGGCTGCATCAAACAAGTGGACATATAAACCCTAATTCACTTCTAGCGAGCATATAAATATCACCACTTCAAAAGATATAAAATGTGTGAAACATAATTTCTCATCTCATCATCACATGGTACTATTCACTAGCAATTCATGAGACTACACTAGTCATCATACTATCACAAGATATAAATCCCTTTCACAATATCACATGGTATCAACCCTTATCAACACAAGAGAATTACACCTCATTCAGGGCTCACCGTGCCCAAAGGTCATTAAGACCATCATACTATTCCCTGCAAGATCATCATTATCTTTGCATGCCTTATAACAAGGCTCAACAACATCACTTACATATACTACACCGGATTAGCCCAATATTGCATTAATGAGGTAGGATATATTCATAAACAATCATAGCGGGGTTATATTAACATAAAGAATATTCCCTTATTACATCAACATGCAAGGAATATAGATATTATTAACCCTAATCATATTCATAATGCACATGTTTAGCATAATAAAGTATCAACCATGTGGCTATGATAACCACCAATTAACACATTAAGGTTATGATCATATTAAGGAGGTTATTTCACCATCATGCCATCATATATGAATGTTAAACATGAATACTCATCTTTATCTATTTTTATTAGAGTTAGGTTCAACAAGATAAATTATATTAATGTTACTAATAAGCACTTATACCCAAACCCTAACTCACGTCATCACCATTGGATCATGGATGCATAATGTGAAGCATCACCATCACATTCCATACTATTCTCAAGTATGAATCCACACATAAATCAAGGTGTAACCATCGGTTTATAGTATACTAAGGTTTCAACAACAATAAGAGAGTACTCCATGATTGTATTAATCATTCAAGGACTATTCATACCCAATTACCATCATTTAGTTATATTAAAGCTAGGTATAACAAGTTATACCTCATTAGGGTCACCCATTAATTCATTATGGTGATTATCAATCATAATCATATGAGGGTAAGGATAAGAATACAAGTTTAAGGCATTAGAATCATAACATTACACTATAGGCTTCACCCAAAACAATGGGAATATTGAGACATCAAATTCTAACCATTAAATGTTGTAAAGATAAAGCCATTGGTCATTTACATAAGTAAGCATCTTGAACAAACCACCAATGAAGTCATTGAATTGTTATCTACAAACAATCACCATCTAACCCTAGACATCCCTTGACTAACAACATAAAAAGTTCCATTGAGAGTAGGGTAAATAAACCCACAAGCGATTGTTTATTTAAAACAAGTTATCAGTAATTGAGCTTCTTAAGTTGATCTCATAAAGGAAACCATTTAAATCACTTTATTAGGACCAACATATTAAATTTAGGCATCATTCCAATTTATTGGATGAAAAAACATTAGATCTTAACCATTAGGTCAAGTTCATATATCAAAACCATCAATTGGAGTATAGGTCTGACCATTACATCAAATGACCCAAGAAACCATTGGTTTAAGGCTTAATGGATGCTACATCTACATGATTAACTCATAATAAGTTGTGGGTACATGATACACCATCATTATTGACCATTAATTCACAGTAGCTTGTTAGATCAACACTATATTCATTAATCACCATTGAATATCAAAATAATATCACCATTGATTGATAGGACAATATCTGACCTAAGGGGTGAATGTCATTTGACACCCTTGGTCACCACCATCAGTTATCATGAAGACAACACCATCGGTTGTTGCAATGGTACCACCATTGAGTCATGTGTTTATAGAAGAAATCATCTTTAAACCCTAAAATTGACCATTGGTTGATAGGTGTTTAACACCATTGGTTGTCAAACCAACCTGATCCAAGACATATTATACCTTAGGAATAACGTACACATGAATATAGGTTCATCTAGAACTGAAATCAGAACATGGAACATTATAAAAATCGAAATCCAAGTCAAGCACATCTTTTTAGTGCATGGATCACCATTTTCAAGCAAGAACATGAGCTAGCAAGCTTATGGTAAGAAATAAACGTGGAGCAAGTTATAAAAATTGCCTATACTTAGAAGATAAACTCCCAAACATAAGAAAACATGAGAAGGTAGGGTAGAAAATCCAAGCATAATTTGTGAACTCGTCCATCTAGCACATTTCTTCATCAAATGAGAAAACCCTAAGCATAAGGAGCAAGAAAGGTAGAGTTTTAGAGCTTTAGAGCAATTTCTACCATGGTACAGCAAGGTTCCAACCTAGAGAAAAGTAGGAGGAAGTATAACAAAGAAATAAATGGAGGAAAGAAGGGTATTCTTACTCTTTTAGGTCATGATCATTAGAAGGAAGCTTTTTAAACCCTAAAAGGAAGTCAATTGCAACCCTAGATTCTTTTTTCAAGAAGATCCCCTCTTTCTTCTTCCTTGGATAGGAAATTCATAGAATAATAGAGGGATAATGAGGTTCATAGAAATAGGGAAGTGGTGGAGAGAAAATGGCTCATTTGGGTGCTTAGGGTTAAGTATATGAAACTTTAAGATAAAGAAAAAGAAAAAGAAAAAGTTGAAGTTTTAGTATCTTTCCAAGTGTCCATGGCCTTAAACTATTAAGAATATACAAGCACACAAACAAGAAGATCCATCACCATACATATAGACCTACTTATATTTCCTTTGTCGAATTTCCAAGCCAATATAATAATTCATTAGTTGATAGCTACTAAAGGTAGCTCATCCACGAAGGGGTAAACCCTAAAACACCCTTGAGGAAAACACCTCCAAACCAAGGTTCAAATAGGAGACACATGGCTTAACAAGCTCAATAATGATGATATAACATCCAAAGAACATAATGCAAGTGATAAATTGCAAAGAAAATCTCTCAATTAGGTAAATTGTATAAAAGTCCAAAGTGTGCATAAAATTGCATAACGTGCACAAATAGTGTCCGAATTGGACCAAAATTGAAAATTAATTTTGTCTTATGATTATAAAGAATATCACAAGGTTGTATTAAGGTTATAAACATTAAATAATGGTAATTAAGCATGTTCAACACTTTAAACATGTTTAGGGGTCTTATAGTTATAAACCCCTACCAGGGATTTTGCCCCTGAAGTCCAAGGTAAACAAAGATGGGTACTTTCTTGGCACCTCATCATATTACATTTACATGGTTACTTCCATATTATGGTAAAATCACATCACTCTTATAGAGGTCATGTTCTTCTCTTTCAATTCATACATATCTTATCTAGGGTCTGCCCAAAAATCCCCACATAAGAAAACATTTGCAAATATGGAACATAGAAACTTGTTGTGCCACCTATACAAATCTAATAGTAACTTTCAACTTTAAATTCTAGCTATCATCCTAAAATTATATCTATTATATCAACACAGTACTCAAAAGTCATACTCGCTGGCTCTTATCAAACATAGAACATTATGTATTTCTTATCATATGTAACTTTATAAGGTTTCATCTCTATGCTCCTTTAATGGTTGTTGTAGTTAACAACTCAATCAACCAGGTAGGAATCCCCTAATTTTCAAGAACTATATATATTTTTAGAAGATTATCCAATCATCTCAATGGTGGACTCATCGTCTATTTGGTTGAACAATCATACACTTGTATGTAACTATTAACAAATATAACTTCTTGATTGACCTTGTTAGGGGTGGAGCAACGACATTGCCTTCATCTTATCAAAATTCACATAACACACTGAACAGAGATGTCATAACTCCAAGTGGATACTTTAGTCAACCCCAAATCACTCTTTCTAGACTTGTCACACATAAGTACAATTGCTTCATTATTGTTAAGGTTTAACAAAGATATTGACCATGTTACCGACCATCTCTGGAATACTTTGAGATGTCATCATACAAAGCTTGCTAGAACTTGTAAGACATGACCTGAACAATTTGTTCCTCCTATTCATAAATTCTATTGGTACATTGGTTAGTCTAAAGGACATAACCATAAACTCATCACGGTCATGTAACTTATGTCATCCACTCTAACTCTTATGCATTGATATTTGATCCTAGGTTTATCTTAAAGGAACAAGGTAGTACATGTCCACTGATCAATAAACCATCTATCCTTGATAGTGGTCTTGCCCAGCTATCACTGAACCATACACAACATTATAGAATCACTTTTGTTTTTCCTTCCAAACAACATTTATAGGGTCATCATCAACTCTCTCTCTCTAAGGGAGATGAATACTTGGAATTTTCATTTAATAAACATCTCCAACCTTTACATACTTCCATACTATTGATACATCTTAGATACTAGGTTTCATTACCTTGGTATCCACCTCATGCACTATAAAGAACTCACATCCTTATCTCATCTACTTTTACCAACATAAAAATAGCAAGTCATATAAGAGGAGTCTTCCTAATCATTGGAAGGCTCAAAAGTAAACTCATCACAAACTTTATGATCTTGGAACCATAGTCCAAGAAACCTTATGCTATAACAAGCTATCCAACCTCATGTTTACAATAAATCCACACTTACCAAGTGGCAATAATCCACTTAAAAGTTGTGCCCTAGAAAGGAAAGACACAAAGGAAACACACTTCTCACATCATAGCAGCATTGTTCTAGGTTCACTAAAAAAAAGGTAACAAATTCTATTTTTATTATGCAGGTTACATCTTCTTATGTATCATTTTACCTTTTTCATTTTGAGTTCCTTGCCATTAGCATAGGAATCATCATGATTAACATATCTCATTACTACTTTCTTGATGACTAGTTATCACACTTGGATATATTCTCTTATTTTATTATGTCTTTCAACCACCTATTCAAAGGTAAATCATCATATTCCAAATTTTCTTCATTAAATAAGGATCACCTCCCTTAATTTCTTTCACATGCCATGCTGATTTTCAATTAAAATTTTCTTACATACTGATAACCTCCTATTTTAGTAGTTTATCTTAGTCTTTTTCTTTAGTTTTCCATACTCTTTTTTTACGTTTATACTGTACATAAACCCAATTTTATCCCTTTTTGTAAATACATCATCAAACTAACTTTTTCCTTTTATACTTGCAGAAAAAGCACAAAAAAATCATAAAAGAATAAACCAGCCTCAAGGCCGAGTGAAGCCAAACGGTCCCAAGACCGCATGGAGTTCAAACGGTCCCGAGACCGCATGAAGACAAACGGTCCCAAGACCGCATGGAGTTCAAACGGTCCCGAGACCGCATGAAGCCAAACGGTCCCAAGACCGCATGGAGTTCAAACGGTCCCAAGACCGCATGGAGTTCAAATGGTCCCGAGACCGCATGAAGCCAAACGGTCCCAAGACCGCATGGAGTTCAAACGGTCCCGAGACCGCATGAAGCCAAACGGTCCCAAGACCGCATGGAGTTCAAACGGTCCCAAGACCGCATGGAGTTCAAACGGTCCCGAGACCGCATGAAGCCAAACGGTCCCAAGACCGCATGGAGTTCAAACGGTCCCAAGACCGCATGAAGCCAAACGGTCCCAAGACCGCATGGAGTTCAAACGGTCCCAAGACCGTTTGACGCCAAACGATCTCAAAACCGTTTGACGCCAAACGGTCTCAAGACCGTTTGACGCCAAACGATCTCAAGACCGTTTGACGCCAAACGGTCTCAAGACCGTTTGACGCCAAACGGTCTCAAGACCGTTTGAACCCAAACGGTCTCCAGACCGTTTGGACCTCACTCAAGGCCTGTAAATAAGACCTCAAGGGCCATCCCTGAGGGGAGTCCAGACGTCCAGAGGCTGTCTCTCTCTACTACCAGAACAATTCCATCCACCGCCCGAGGTTGCCGGTCTGAGACTCACGTTCCATTGCAAAGCTACCTTCTCTCTCATCAACAAAGGGGGTGAGAGGAGAAGATCCGTCGTCAAGCAAGTCACGAAGGGTGAAGATCATTGCTCTCTCCACCAAGGGTTCAACCTTCTCTCCTCAGTGGAGATGATGTTCTTTCTATCTCTTCTTGCCTCCTCCTTTGTTGTTCCCTCTATGAGGAGCGAGTAGTTCCATCCACTGGGGCGCGGGGACTAGCCCCGCTGCCCATGTTTTGTATTTTGTACTAAAAAGATGTTATCCTTTCGTTTTAATACTAAATCATTTCATACATGCTTGAATGATGGCCACGTTCTTGTATGCATCTATTGTCTTTTGTTGTGGTTTGTCTACGACCGCTCTCGAGACTCGAATACCGATTTAGTGTTGGTTTCTGGTGTGTGTATCCACCACGCATCCGTTTCGGTGTCTAGGAGTGTATCTCAAAGAGTGGAGTAAACTCACTATCATCTGTTGCACTTCCATCTGTATGGAAGTAACCTTGGTAAGTCGAGGAACACACTTTGCGAGGGGAATGATGTAAAGCATGTGACCATTTGATCGGGAATGGCTGGCGTTGCAACATTCCCGCACTTCTTGTAGCTAGGTTATCCGAATAGGAGACTAGGCCTACAAAGATACTATTCGATTTGATAATTATCGCTCGCTTGTTAGTTTTAGATGCACGTTTCATGAGGTTGAGTAAGATTCTCTCTTTGGAGACTACATATCTTCATTGACACGTAGAAATGTACCGAATGAGAGCTACTTAACCCTTGAAGGATGCGATGCATTGCTCTTGTCTTATAAGGCATCAGTCTTGTGGAACATCAAAGGATGCAATGCATCGCTCTTGTCTTACAAGGCATCGGTCTTGTGGAACATCCTTGGGTGCAATGCATCACTCTTGTCTTATAAGGCATCGGTCTTGTGGAACATCCATGTATCTAGCTTATAAGTCTTGCTTGCTTAGTACATATACAATGCATGTGTAGCGGTGGTAAATACATGCTTAACCCCAGTGATTCATCATCATTTGTTAAATCTTAGTTTTACTTGCTTTATTTACTTTTCATGCTTTAGTCTAAAAACCAATCAAATTCCAACTTTTCGATATAAGTGCCAATTAGTAAAATAACTAAGTCAAGTGATGTACGTTTTCCATCTTGTTGCTTGCAACAAGACCGTTGTCTTTTGGGTTCGATCCTAAATCTGTACTATGATAAGGCTTCCATACTCTTATGGGGTTGGAGTTGTTATCTAAGCACCAGTTCTAGGTAAACCTAGGGAAGATATAAATCCTCTCTAGGGTTTTTGGTGCAAATTTTGGGACTCCCATTGGAAGAGTAAAATCTTTCGGTGTAAGTCTCAACTCCATCACATACATAGGTTGGTTTAAGATTAACTCAGGTTCCACCTTATTCCTTTGTCATTGTTCCCATTCATCTTCTCATTTTATACTTATCATAGGAATTCTCTCCATCTTATGTGAATTTCATATCTTGAATCACTTTATAAGAACAGACTTATCTGCCTTCTACTTTATTATTTTCTTGAATTTCATCTTCAAGAACTCCTCATTTTCTTATTTGTGTTCGGATTTAGATTTCATGGTGTTATAACTTTCTCTTATAGTTACCAACAATTCATGTTTTGATAGATAATGATGTAATCCGCATCTTCTCTTGAGGTAATATTGAGTTATCTACACCATGATTTTTGCTTCATTATGCTCATTAGATTGTTTCAAAATGACTACTTGATCAGAGTAATAAAAAAGATAACAATCTAAAAGTTCCATACCTTTTCTTCAATAATTGAATACCTGGCCAGGGCACCCAAGCATTGAGATTAGGCACTATGCACTACATTTTCATGTCATGTTCCTTACTTAAGCATCATCCTAGTCCTAAGTCCTAGTGTCTCTATAGACTCAGCGAACCTAAAGCTCTGATACCAACTTGTGAGAACCCATTACACTAAACAAGATTACTCAAAACATAAAACACAATTGATCATTAATTAAGTACATACCCAAAAATATGGGTAAATTAAAACCAATTTCTACATCAACACCCGCTCAGAAATGTTTGCATAAGAGCCCAACATCTTTCTTGTATCCATACTATGACAAGAATTTGATACAAATTGTTCTATCACCTTAGCCACAACTTATATGCACAGGAGTACAATATTTGTATATGGAACACAAACAAGCATTAACATGCTAACAAAATTTTGATTCATTTGAAACGCCATATACAAACTCTTCCTGCTCAGACCTGGGAGTATAGGGATGACTCTAGGACACACTAGACATCTAATCAAATTTCTCACAAATTCATTATTATAGCTCCTCTTAGTTGCCACATGTTTGTTTTTGTAACTTCTGATTACCTAAAAAGATGTGGTGAACCACAAGGGTGAGACCCATGTTCCAATAAGAGATATTACCTCCAACAATGCTTATTGATTACAACTTTTTAAATAGTAGATAATTGAGCAGATGGAGTATTTAATAATCAATTGAACATATTGAACAGTTCAAGTTTGCTAAATAGATTAACAAATTAATCTTAGCAACAAGTATGATTATCAATGTATATATAGGTAACATATAAATCCATTTCTCTAGATACATATCTACTCAAATTTCATCAAACTACATTTAATAACAATCATCATCATTGTTCTGACTATCATCATATTCCTTGCTAACAACACAAACAACAGAGTAGCATAAACACCCCTGACATCATGAATATATCTAGTAACATAACATGGCTATCAATATTGGCATCTCAAATAAAGGGAATATATATATATATATATATATATATATATATATATATATATATATCATAAGTAGAACTAACATCATAGCATAATTAACTGCATAAGCATGATTAGCCATTTAAGCATTTCTAATTACATAGGCATGGATAGAAATATAAACATATCTAATAGCATCATCTTAACCATCAGTTTCAATATATTTGACAACATAAGCATGTTTAAAACATGAGCATAACTACATCATAAGCATATCTATTATCTCTTATTATACTATACATGATGTCAGTGCAAAGAAAGCAAACAAGGGTTATCATCCAATATGAAGCATTCTGTATAACCCTATACAGATATGCTACATGGATGTCTTACATATTTTATTATGCACTGGGGAGTTTGAGTTGTACCACCCAAAGTCCAACTGACCCCTGTGAAGGGCTATTCGGTTTCGTACAAGATCTGGGAGTACCGGTATCCTAAGATCTCTTCCCCTCGGTTAGTATGAGTAAAAAGGCAGTGACATATTAGTCAAGGTTGCCACTATAGTGACATATTGTCAATCTGCTAACCACTAGTCCACCCTTAGTACAGGTCATGACACTAGAAACTAGCGTATAAAAAACCCTCTAATCTGAGATACAACCACAGATGCTCTCAATCACATCAAATGTTTGAGGCATGACCATGGCCATCCTCCATAACCTGTATTGTGGATGAAAAGGATATATCCTCAACTTGCCACCCCAAAAAACTCAACAGTGTGCACTTCAAGTTTCCCTTAGGAATACTTGTTTAACCATCCTGCAAGTTCTAACACTAAATATGGCTCTACTGCACAAGGCACTACATGATTAGAGTTGCACTTGATTAGTTATTCCAATTGGGTGAATTAAGGTTGCATCAAACAAGTGGACATACAAACCCTAATTCAACCCTAATATCACAACTTCAGAAGATATAAAATGTGTGAAACATAATTTCTCATCTCATCATCACATGGTACTATTCACTTACCCTTCATGATACTACACTAGTCATCATACTATCACAAGATATAAATCCTTTTCACAATATCATAGGGTATCAATCCTTGTCAACACAAGAGGATTACACCTCATTCAGGGCTCAACCATGCCCAAAGGTCATTAAGACCATCATACTATTCCCTGCAAGATCATCATTATCTTTGCATGCCTTATAACAAAGCTCAACAACATCACTTACATATAATACACTGGATCAGCACAATATTTCATTAATGATCTAAGAGATATTCATAAACAATCATAGCAGGGTTATATTAACATTAAGAATATTCCTTTATTACATCAACATGCAAGGAATCTAGATATGATTAACCCTCATCATATTCATAATGCACATGTTTAGCATAAGAAAGTATCAACCATGTGGCTTTGATAACCACCAATTAACACATTAAGGTTATGATCCTATTAAGGAGGTTATTTCACCATCATGCCATCATATAAGAATGTTAAACATGAATACTCATCTTTATATATTTGAATTAGAGTTAGGTTCAACAAGATAAATTATATTAATGTTACGAATCAACACTTATACCCAAACCCTAACTCACGACATCCCCATTGGATCATGGATGCATAAGGTGAAGAATCACCATCACATTCCATAATATTCTCAAGTACGAGTCCACACATAAATCAAGGTGTAACCATCAGGTTATAGCATACTAAGGTTTCAACAACAATAATAGAGTACTTCATGATTGTATTAATCATTCAAGGATTATTCATACCTAATTACCATCATTTAGTTATATTAAAGTTGGGTATAACAAGCTATACCTCATCAGGGTTACCCATTAATTCATTATGGTGATTATCAATCATAATCATATGAGGGTAAGGGTAAGACTAAAATTCGAAGGCATTGAACCATCAAATTCTCATAATTAGAATCATAACATTACATTATAGGCTTCACCCAAAACAATGGGAATATTGAGGCATCAACTTCAAAGAATTAAATGTTGAAAAGATAAAGCCATTGGTCGTTTACATAAGTAAACATCTTGAACAATCCACCTATGAAGTCATTGAATTGTGCTCTAGACAAAGTCACCATCTAACCCTAGACATCCCTTGATTAACAACATAAAAAGTTCCATTGAGAGTAGGGCAAAACCCACAAGTGATTGTTTATTTAAAACAAGCCATCAGTAAATGAGATTCTTAAGTTGACTCATAAAGGAAACCATTTAAATCACTTTATTAGGACCAATATATTACATTTAGGCATCATTCCAATTTATTGGTTGATGAAACATTAGATCTTAACCATTAGGTCAAGTTCATATATTAAAACCATCAATTGGTGTATAGGTCCGACCATTGCATCAAATGACCCAAGAAATCATTGGTATAAGGCTTAATTGATGCTACATCTACATGATTAACTCATCGTAGGTTGAGGGTACCTAATACACCATTAGTAGTGACCATTAAGTCACCATAGGTTGTTAGATCAGAACTATATTCATTAATCACCATTGAATATCAAACTAATATCACCATTGATTGATAGCATCATTAGGGTACTTAGTTGTTATCACTAAGCTTCTAATTAGGCCAACACATGACCTAAGGGGTGAACATTAGTTGACACTCTTGGTCACCCCCATCATTTGTCATGAAGACAACACCATCGGTTGTTGCAATGGTACCACCATTGAGTCATGTGTTTATAGAAGAAATCAACTTTAAACCCTAAAATTGACCATTGGTTGATAGGTGTTTAGCATCATTGGTTGTCAAAAAAACCTGATCCAAGTCATATTATACATTACAAATAATGTACACATGAATATAGGTTCATCTAGAACTTAAATATGAATAGGGAACATTATAAAATCAAAATCCAAGTCAAGCATAGATTTTTAGTGCATGGATCACCATTTTCAAGCAAGAACATGAGCTAGCAAGCTCATGGTAAGAAATAAACATAGAAAAAGTTATTAGACTTGCCTATAATTAGAAGATAAACTCCCAAACATAAGAAAACATGAGCAGTTAGGGTAGAAAATCCAAGCATAAGTTGTAAACTCGTCCATCTAGCACCTTTCTGCATCAAATGAGCAAACCCTAAGCATAAGGAGCAAGAAAGGTAGAGTTTTAGAGCCTTAGAGAAATTTCTACCATGGAACAACAAGGTTAAGACCTAGATAAAGGTAGGAGTCAGGATAAGAAAGAAATAAATGGAGGAAACAAGGGGATTCTTACTCTTTTAGGTCAAGATCACTAGAAGGAAGCTTTTTAAACCCTAAAAGGAAGTCAATTGCAACCGTAGATTGTTTTTCCAAGAAGATCCCCTCTTTCTTCTTACTTGGATAGGAAATTCACAGAATCACAGAGGGGGAACGAGGTTCATAGGAGGAGGGAAGTTGTGGAGAGAAAATGGCTCGTTTGGGTGCTTACGGATAAGTATATGAAACTTTAAGATAAAGAAAAAGAAAAAGTTGTAGTTCTAGTATCTTTCCAAGTGTCCATGGCCTTACACTATTAAGAATATATACGCACACACACAAGTAGCTCCCACACCGTCCATATAGACCTTCTTAGATTTCATTTGTCGAATTTCCAAGCTAATCAAATAATTCATTAGTTGATAGCTACTAAAGGTAGCTCATCCATGAAGGGGTAAACCCTAAAATACCCTAGAGGAAAACACCTCCAAACCAAGGTTCAACTAGGAGCCCATGGCTCAAAAAGCTCAAGAACGATGAGAAAAAATCCCAATAACATAATTCAAGTGATAAATTGCAATGAAAACCTCTCAATTGGGTAAATTGTATTAAAGTCCAAAATGTGCATAAAATTGCATAACTTACACAAACAGTGTCCAAATTTGACCAAACTTGAAACGTAAGCTTGTATTATAATTACAAAGAATATAAAAAGGTTATAATAAGGTTATATACATTATATTATGGTAATTAAGCATGTTTCAACACTTTAAACAAGTTCAAGGGTCTTACAATTTTAGAAGAAAAAAACTCTAAAAAGATGTACGTCTATCATCAATATAGAAAACACAATATACTATCCCCTCAAAATATAAATAGGGAAATAGATATGAGTTCAATCAAAACAACCCTCAAACCCAAATACAAATCTCCCCTCTGAATCAAAAGATTATATAGAGACACCAAAGGGATAATCCAATTTGGTCTTATAGGACTACCTTGATTACTATACAATTAAAGTAATCCATTCAAAGAGGTGGCATTGGTTTAACATATATGTTTGCTTTCTTTAGGCTATATTAGAGATGAGAATGATAATACATGAGAATAAAAAATAATGGAGACAAAACATTTGTAGTCCAATTTTGTATGGTGTTGATGTTTCAAGCAAATATAGTGTGAAAATACATCTAGAAATTGAAAATGAGAATCTAGAGGGATGAGATACTAGAGATAAAATGTAGAGAGCATGCCAACTAGGGACCAATTTACACTTTTTAATCTCAGGATTTTTTACTTCCCAAAGTCAATATCACAAAGAAAGATATGTGCTTTCTTGATTCTTGAGGAAATAATTGATGAGATGAAGTGAAGACTATTAAAATTAACATTGGTCACAGAGAAAAACTTTAAAAGTGATGGATTGAATAGTTATACAAGAAACTATAACTAGAGTAGACAACAATGATTAACAATGCAAATAAAGTAACAAGGATCTATGCAAGGGTTGTCAGTGAGAAAATAAAATATAGTAGCATTGGGTGAGAAAGATTTGTGAAATTACTAGTGATATATAACATTTGTGCATGCTAGAAGATTTATCTATACATCATGCAATTGTAAACATTATACTCCATCCTGCCATATCAATCCCTTGCTCGTATATTCTAGAGGCTAAGGCAATACACTATAAGAGTTAAAGCTTTTGATTTAGGACTTGATATGGTTCATTATACATAACTATATGCTTAGTTTGTCTTTATACAAGTTTGACTTGGCGACTCTTGAATTTTTATAATCTACATATGTCCTTATATGTTAAAGCACATGATTTTTACTTATCTTACTTAAGGAAATCAACAAAGCAACAATGTCATCCACAAGCCTTGTCTCAAGAAAAGTAACTCATGGATTGGTGATGCTCATCATGAAAGGAGTTGGTGCACATGCGGCTTTGATCATCACATAATTTTTTCAAATCTAATCTCACTACATAACAGTAATTAAAAAGCAAAATGGGAATTTTGTTAAAATTGGCAATATTGAGGGAGAATGTACCTTCCTAGTGCTCTTTTAATTTCCTCTATGATATTAGTATTACATTTTGTCATGGGTGACATGTTATCATATCATACATCAAACTTTATCATAGGAAATGGATGGTGGGAGTATAGCATGGGGTGCAAAAAGGGAAGAATAATGCTTGCAATTTATTCAAATTGTAGTAATATATCAACCAGTATGGGTTGAGATATTTCTCAATGGTTCATAGCCTTATTTATTTGATCTTAACAACCACTAGCTTAGGTGGTTTAAGAGACTTTCCAAGTGGTTTACTATTGATCCTTGATGAGTGCCATATTACTGATGATATCAAAATAAGACAGTTTACTTGCAAATTTTCTATAAGATAATCATCATAACTCCCAAGTTTAAACCAAATGAACAAAATATAAATAAAAAAAATTTAACACTCTCACTAGCACAATTTTGAACCCTATTGTCAGTTTTCTTAATGTCAGTTTTCTTAACATCACTTTACAAATGAAACTGACACTACAAACCTATGACGTCAGTTATTAAATCATAAGTGTTGCAATTGGTCAAACCTTGACATTTAGGAAAAAATAGCAGTACCTCTTTCATTTTGATATCGGTTTCTTGGGGAGGAATTGATGTCACAGAAAACCCACAAATTCAATTTCTCAAAAAAAAAATTGGTAAAACATGTGATGCGTCGGTTGACAAGGAACCAAAAATGCAACCCTTACTGTGAAATAAATATTACCTCTAAAAGGACTATGGTGTCAATTGTTGTCTAACAGAAGTGATGTCATAGGTCATGTATCCTGCAAAAAATTCTATCTCCAAAAATATTATGGTGACGATTCTTCCTTCAGGAACCAAAGATAATGGGTTCCCGCCACATGCCCTGCAAAAAAAATTCACCTCAAAATTTGTTTATGTCGTCAGTTTTGGTGTTGAAATTGACAATTTAGCTCTTAATGAGGTTGAAACTTTTAATAGGGATAAGAATATATTTTTGGTAGGTATTCCCATAGATCCAATTATATGATGATTGTGATGGCATATTATGTAAAAGATTTGATTAATAATAAAGGCAAGTTTCCAATTTATTTTGTCTCAATCAATCATAAGATAATGATGAAACATAATGAATGTCTATAGAATGACATTACTCAATGACGTATGTCTTTGAGTTGATGACCTGAACAATGAGATCATATGGATGTTAACAGTATGAACATTCTTATTATGTCCCTATTTAGATGGTATTTTGGAAGGCTAATAGACAACAATGACCAATAATACTAGAGTATGTGTTGGTTGATGATAGAATCTCATTAGTCATGTTATATGTGATATCAAACCAAACACATAGATACTTGTTGGAGAATAGTATATCAAACAGACCCTCCTTGATATTGACACATGGAAATCATAATTGGTGGTCATAGTTATCTCTCATAGTGAAGGTAGTGATTGTGGTTCTTAGACTTGAAATCATTACACTCATCACATGTTGTTCAATGTACTTTGACATCATCCACCGTGACTTTAAATAAGGGTTGCCATAAAGGTGATGATTGGATGAACTGTGACACATGGGGATGAATGTGAGTGATGTATATGGGATTTGTCCCTACTATAGGAGTTTGATATCCAAGACACTTGATAAGAGAGACTGAGAAAAGCCCATGCTAGCACATGTGAATCAATATATGATATTGAGGTCACATATATCTATCTTAGATAGTCTTCTCTTAATCAAGGAAAATGGATTGGACATTGATAGGATGACAATTTCATGCCTCAAGTTCAATCTGAATATCAGAGACAAATGAATTAGACAATCATTGTAACACCAATCACATATTGTCGGTTGAAGTTGTTCCCCAACTTTCCAATTACTTGGTTAGCAATGATATGTTACTAGACGCCACTCTTTTCTTATGATGTCATAAATGGGTTATGGACATTCACTACCAAAATAAATTGGAGCCTATAGGGTCACACATATAGGATACACTTGGAATAGGATTTCATTCATGAATATGGTTTAGACTTGATGGCTAAAGAGTTAGGTATCTAATTTAAACAACATTGGCTGAATATTGATTAAATGAATAGTTAACCAACTGATTCAAGTGTTGAACTGACCATTTCAGTATGTCAGGTCAATTGAACCAACTTTGGAAATTCTAGATAGTGAACTGATCGGTTCAGGAAGTGAGTCGATCGGCTCAGGTCCATGAACCGACCAAATCAGGTTGTGAACTGAGCAGTTGGTGGATCAATTCGATTGATTCAAGGATTTTGGTTGATGTCATGTTGTGCATTAAACCAGATATTGATTGCCAATACAAGTATGCTTGGGAAACATGATGAAACGCCTGGTTCAAAGGTTGAACCCATCAGCTCACATGCCAACCAATCAGTTCACCTATGAACTGGCTATTTTTCTAGTTGTAGGTTGCTAAAATTCGTGAAATTCATGTCCCTTCTGCTGCCATTCAGACTAGTAATGTTGACTCTGATCCTCCTATAAATAGAGGGTTACTGGGGGCTTCTCAAGAACAACTAATCTGCCTCTGACAATTATTAGTCTTCTTTAGTTGTGGTAATTGAGAGAACTCTAGCATTTCCTACTCGATAAAGGGAGGGATAGCAAGGGAGAACAATTATAGGAGAATAAGTTGGTGCTAGTACACCAACAAAAAGGGAGAACTCATTCATGTCTATTCTTCTAGAATGATAGAAGTTTCTGGTGGTCCGTGTAGACTACTATAGAGGTGCAGAGCTTTTCTCACTAGGAGGAGGATGTTAGGCTATTGTCTGTGGTGAGTAATCATGATTTGTTGCAGGCATGTTCAAGTGAAACTTAAAGAAAACCGTTTACTACAACAAGGGCATTGTCACTGGACTTGCTCCAAGACCAGGTATGACCTCGTAAACCATCCTTCCCATTACATAGTTGTTGATGTGATCGTCTATTAACAAGGAATATGGTACATAATGTTTTTGTTTCCTCTGCCTATCTGATGCCATATTTTGGGATTTAATTGATATGACTGAGTTTTAGTTTTCATCTTTTATTTATTGCATACGAGGTGAATATGTAAAATGATTAATGTGCATATCTGATTAAAGACCACATACAATCCCAAACAAATATATATACATACATATATATCATATATATCATATATATTTGCAATTTACACATGTCACCCTAAAATCAATTTTTATGGTGGATGTGTAGCATGGTTATGGGCAATAACCCAAATATTTGTGTGTGGTTGTATGATATATTTATTTATGTTTATATCCCAGTTTGCATATTAAGCCTCTACCTTCTTCTTCCAACATGTAAAAGTATCATTCTTTCCTTTCTATGCTCCTCTCAAATGTAACTCGAGGTTTGTCATTACTGTGTAATAAGTTTAATATCATTAGGATAGTTTTGATTTCTTATTACAATGATGAATACGCTCAGTGCCAAATGAACCAACGGTCTCAAGGACGAGATGATCGTTTGAAAGATTGAGAACAAAAGAGTGTTGGAGATGAATCGATTGACTGGTGGCTGAACCAAGCATTTGGAGGGGTCTAAACATTAGTTGGATAGGAGGCCAGGCGATCGGTTTGACTAACTGACCAACTAATTGATAAGAGAGTTGATCGGTTCAAGGGTTGAACCGATCAAGCCAGACTGGTTCAAGCACATATCTACACCAAAAATAGGTTCTTGCATGTGATGCAGGCCTAGGTGGTAGTAATTCCATGTGTCTCTAAGGAACTACATTAGTATGGACATAACCATCACTAATGTTTTATGTTGCATGTTTATGATTGTGGGATGTAGCATGCATATGATACATACTCCAATATGTGGTGATTGGATACATATGTACACATATATTAATATATAAAATCCCTCAATCAAACATATTAAGTCTAAGGTGATTTCCATTAGAAAAACATATGAAAAGGTTGATCGATTGTGCGTAGGCATGCCAAGCGTGGTGAGTTATCCATCTCATGGAAGTGTGATGGTAGTTATGTGGGCCTACCAAGCGGGAAGCATTTCTATCCTGTTGGCTTTTAAGTCAGGCTTAATTGAGAGTCCTTAATGAGATTAAGCACCTAGATGCATGGAGATGACTGTGACAAGGCATTGTGCATACCATCTATCCATAAATCTCATAAAATACAATTGGCAAATGTTGCCCACTTTAATCATTGATTATGGATGTTGGCATTGCCCGAGTAATAATTAAATTATTTTGAATCTTGGCTAATTATAAGTTTTGTGCGATGAAATCTTCTGAATTGATAATTGAGGGTTGTCAATTTGAACAAAATAATGAGAGTAATAGTTAATTAAAGGCCTAATTAAACAAATCAAATCAAAATGGTTTTGAAAAAATTGCAAATTTCTCATGTAGAATCAAATGGCAACACACAACAACACATCTTCTATGCTATCAGTCCTTGAGTAGGATGTGTTGAATGGGAATAACTTCAACAACCGGTTTAAGACACTAAGAATTATTCTCACATAGGAGTGCAAGCTCTATGTCCTAGAGACACTAGAGCTAAAAGAACCTCTTCCCAATTCACCTAAGGCTGATAAGAATGCTTACAAGAAGCACACTGGAGATGTCATTGATGTAAAATGCCTAATGTTGTGCTCTATGAACTATGAGTTTCATAAATATAATGAGAACATGGTTATTATTGAGATTTCCATACATCTAAGGACATATTCCAAGATAAATCAAGACATGAGAGATATGATATCTCCAAGGTATTGTTCAAATGTAACGTGGAAGAAGAAGATCCAGTAGGTCCTCATGTGCTCAAGCTCATTGGGTATGTGAAGAACATTTCTAGACTGGGATTACCCTTGAGTCAAGAGTTGGCCACTGATGTGATTTTGAGTCTCTACTAGAGTCATACATTGAGTTTGTCATGAATTACAACATAAATGACTTTGACAAGATGTTGACAGAGTTACTTGGCATGTTGAGAATAGTTGAGGCACAAATAAAGAAAGACAATCCCAAGTTTATGATGGTGATCAACAAACCAAAGGGAATGTCTAAAGGCAAGGGCAAAGCTAAGAAAAGTTCTAAAGCTGGACAGAAGCCCAAATCTTCAACACTCAAGGCAAAGGGAGGAGTGAATAAAGGAGGCAATTATCACCATTGTCGCCAGCCTGGATAGTGGAAGAGGAATTTCCCTCTATGCTCAGAGGATGGAAGAAGAATAAGGAGGGTATAGAGAACTCCACCTCAAGTATGTACTTTATAAGATAAATCTAAATACTTCTTCCTCTTGGGTATGTGATACCAGATGTAGATCTGACATATGTTTGAATATGTAGGATTTCATAAGAAGTAAGCCTTTAAACAAGGGAAAGGATGGATTGTATGGAGAAAGAGTTTCGACAACTTCAATCGACATTTTATAATTTATCTTAGCCCACAAGGCATGTAATAAACTTAGATGAACTGCTACTTCGTTATGCCAATAATAGAAACATTTTACTTTATGCATCTTGTATGGACAAAGATAAAAATGAATGAATAGTTGTTAGTGGTTCTATTTCAAAGATGTGATCTTGCATGGAAATGCCTCAAATGGCTTGTGATCTTTATATGAAAAGGTTTTGAAGATGAATGTTTATAATGTAAATACCTAAAGGATTGCAATTGATAACTCAAACATTCTATAGCATTGTCATCTAGAACACATATATGAGAAATGCACTTCTAGAATCTATGTTGATGTTTATGTAGACTCTTTTGCTTATTGAACCAACAAGAATCATGCAAGTCTTATATATGAGCAACATAAGAAACCATCTCTCACTAGGTGTAGTGGGAGGGCAAGCATTCTATTTGGGATTATACATATTGATGTATGAAGAACATTTAGAAATAAATGCTAGAGGTAGCTATGTGTACTTCATAATATTTATTGATGATCTCAGTAGATATGGGGTTTGCATTAGGTGAAATACAAGCATGAATCTCTTGAAGTGTTCAAGAAGATTATAAATGAAGTATAACTTTGATAAAAGTATAAAGAAACTTTCATATGATCAAATGTTAAAATACTTTCAATAGTTTGAGGACCTTCTGGAGAGACTGTGATAGTATATCACAATAAACTCCACCTAAAACATGATTATGTATCTAAAATAAGGAATCACGTCCTGATGAGTCATAATGTGATTATAATTTAATCTAACCTTATGATTTCCTCATAGATACATGCTTTACATGAAAACAATGTACCATCTAAAATGGTTTAAAATATTCCATATGAGATATGGTATGGAATGTCCTGATATGTGTTTTGTGAGGATTGAAATTTGTACAAGAAAAGAGTTTCTTGGAAAGATTTATCCAAAAGGCCATATTAATGATAAATACTACTTTTAAATCCCAATCTGATTACAAAAGTGTTTATTACTAGGATAGTTGAATTCCAAAAGAATCAACTGGAGTGAAGTAGGACTAGAAAAGTTCAAGATCAACAGGGAGGTAATGGGATAGGGAGAATCATAAATTGTTGTGGAATCTCAAGTTCCTTAAGTAAAAAAAGACTCATAGTTATAGTGTAACAGTTTGAGATAAAAAGATTGTGAATCTTATAATTCAAATAGGTTGGTCATAAGATGATGATTCAACAATCAACTAGAAACCATTGTAGGACCATAATCTAAGAAATGGGCTGAGGGCCATTGAGGAATCCATGTACACTAACAAGGCATGATATTGGTAGTACCACTTAAAGGGATAAAACCCATAGGGTGCAGTTTGGTTCTCAAGTAGAAGACCAACATGGATAACCTTAGAGGACAGATTGGTTGCAAAGGTTTTCAAACAAGTTCAAAGTGGTGAACATGATGAAATCCCTTTTACCAATTATCATGCTTGTCATTGCAACTTATAAAGACTGTAATATTTGGCATATGAATATTAAAACCACATTCCTTGAAAGGAATATTTGAAAAAATGTGTATGTGACACAGCCAAAAGGTTTTATAACTTCATTAATGCAAATAAAGTCTATAAGCTAAAAAGTTCAATCTAGAGATTGGAAACAAGCATCTCAGATCTAGAATCTGTGATTTGACTAGTGTCAAGAGAAAAGATGAAATCTATGATTACATAAGATTTAGTAGGAGCTGTAACATACTAGATCTCAGACCCTACCCTGGAAGTTGACATTTTGGACTTCGCCAAACAAGGCTGAAGGTTAGACCTAAATAGATGTTTAGTATAACCCCAATGAGATAATGCATGTATATATCACCTTAATGTAACCTAATATTCTAACATTAATCTTAGGTTTATAATGGATACATAAAATATGCCACATAACTCATTTTGGTAGTAATATGAAGATAAGAAACTTAATTGAATGAATAATTTAGATAATGGGACGTAATGGGCCATATGATATATCTCGTAAAAAGAAGTCTCAAAAGTGAAAAAAAAACTTCAAATTCGAAATCTACATATCAAAATTAGCCTACATGCCAAATTTCATCTAATTTGGACAACCTTGAAATAATAGGATAAGTTTAGGAGAGAGAAAATGAGTAAAAGGCATAAGTAATAAATATAGTGATTATATAACTTCAAAATATGTAAATAATGGCAAATTCATATTCAACACATCAAAGATAACTTGTGGATGAAGTTTGGTCCAATTTGTATGTTGTTTGTGCAAGTTATGCAATTTTAGGTACATTCTGGACTTTTCTGCAATTTATCCAATTGGGAGGTTTTCTTTGCAAATTGTCACATTCATTATAATCCTTATATATTCCATTACCATTATAGAGTTTTTTAACCATAGGAAGCCTATTTGCACCTTGGTTTGAAGGTGTTTCTTTGCAAGGGCATTTTAGGGATTACTCTCTTTATAAATGAGCTTATCTTTAGAAGTTATCAACCAATGGGGCTATTTATTTGATTGGAGGTTGGTTGGGATGGCCTATATTCAATAATTATCTATGATCTATCCTCTTTCATGGCCATGAAATCCCTAGGCTAAGGACACATGGAAAGCTCAATGGACACATCATGCTTGACTTCTTCCTTATCCATGAAGCTTTGCATGTGCATAGGCACCCTTAGCATTAGACACATGGAAAGTAATTTGACACCTCATGCTTGACTTCTTCCTTATCCATAAAGGCTTACATGTCCATGTACACCCTTATACATGACACATAGAAAGTCTCCTAGACACCTCATACTTGACCTCTTTTTTTATATAGACATATCTACCCCTTCCCAACTCCAAATTCAAAAACTCTTGCTCTCCTTTATTTCCTCTAGATTAGAGCATCATTCCTACTCTGTTTTGATACAAAGGTGTTTTCCCAAGGTAAAATGAGGTACCTACCTTGGTGAAGAAGGCTCCTAGGGTCCCAAATTTCTCTATTTAGGATTTCTTAAGCACCTCCTTGGTAATTTTGACCAAAACTAGTAAGTATCCTCCTTTCCTTCCCTATTTTCATGTTGTTAGTCTTTCTTCCACCTTCCTCTAGGTCGGAACCATTGACTTTCATGGTGAAACCCCACCTAGAACCCATAGAAACCTCATCTCCATGTTCTTTTTTTAGGGTTTTTCACCTCTAAAATGGAGAAGGTGCTTCTTGCTTGAGATAGGAGCTTTGTTGTAGAAACAAACCTCTCTAAGCTTGGGAACCTTACTTATTGGACATGTCCACCTTCCCTACAGGTTATTTGGAGGCCTAGGCTTGGATCTAGGACTGACTTGGACTGTTTAGACTCTGAAGTTGAGGTATGATGTATCCCCTTATTCTTCTATGTTGAGCAATTCACCTATGCTTATTCATTCTCTTTGTCCTATGGACATTAGCCTATACATAATGTCTTTTCTTTTGAAAATCATAGTTCATGTGAACTACCTTATTTGATATTGATCATGTGATCATGGATATTCTTTTGAACTTTTATGTTATGCTTTGTTCATGATGGAAGTATAAAAGATGACGTGTGATGTCTTTTGCCCACTTATGATGTGGATGTATATGTTGGTCACTTATGTGGTGACTAGTTTATATATTCTGACTATACTTTCTACTTGCCTCTACATTTAACATGCTATGTGATTCAGTAGCACTAGAGTAGTGTGATTGCATTGGTTTTTATGGAAGATGTGTTATTTCCTGCCGAGCAAATGTGATATTTCCTACTCTTTTAGGATGGACAGGAACCTCATACACATGGCAAGATGTGTGATTCTTGGCCCATGTTTTATATATTTGGGAGATTGGCATTATTCCTTTCTCTATCAGGTTTCAAGTTTATGAGACTTGGCCGCCTTTGTGTTTATATTGTTCTAGGGCTATGCTTATCTCACATGCATGCAAGTTGATGATATGGGGTCTGTGCCCTAATTCTTTACATGTGCTTGTGTGGCAAAATCTTTATGTTTTATTAATGGAAAGTATTCTTTTGTTATCATATGATTTCAATTCCTTTTTTCTTTATACCCATTTTGGTGGTCCTTATCCTTTCTATGGGAAGCCTTTTATATTTGATGTCCTTTATTCCATATATTGCTCAATTTACTATTTAGTATGCACATACCAACCTTTGTTGATGTCATCTATTTTCTCTTCTTACTGGGTATGCTTCCAATCCTAGGTGAATGACTTGGATGATAAGGCATGAAGTTTTGGACTATCTTAAGGTGTTAAAGCTTGGAGACAAAGTTGTTATGTATTAGATTTTCCTCTACTTAGATCCTTATGTTGTATCATGCATGTATACCCTTATGGGATATTATGTACTTTTGTAATCTTTTGTCAAAATTGAATATAGTCATTATTTTTATTCTACTGCTATACTTTGGTAGTTTTGAATACCATTTATTCAAATTCTTAGTAGGGAGTGGTTTCGTTCTTGGGTTCCCACTCCTTACAGAATGGTATCAGAGCCCATGGTAGTCAGAATCTGACTATTTCAATTTTGTCTCCCTAGTTAGAATCCTTGCCTTACCTTTAAGTGACATGTTTGCCCTAGAGTTGATCAATAGATGATGAAGGGTTGATTTAAGATCATATACTTTCACATTAGAATAATGATGAATAGATCCTTAAAATACTTGTAAGTAAAAGATGCATAAGTAACCATAGTACTTTAGGTTGTTTAGCAGAGCCTTTAGGCAACTATTAGGACATGAAGTTGAAGCAAAGGTGTCTAGAATGGATCAGGGTTTTGGGGGCTGACAAGATTTTCCTCCGCACCACTAGCTTGGTTTATGAGGACTCCTGAATCCATATGATACCGGCCTGGCCTGAGTTGATATGAATTATTCAAAATAGCATGCTTTTAGGCAATAGTAGCCTTAGACATATATATGATTTATCTTCAGTGACCCTAATATGTTGAACTGGTCTCCTAGGTGTAAAGACTTGTTTGATGATGGACAAGAAAAAGTTAACCCATAGTTCATAGTTAGTCTTTACAAGTTATGTTTTTTTTGTTGCATGATGCTTCTGTAGTTGGATGTAAAGAAGTGTAGTTGAACCTTTTATACCTAAAGAATAGTTTTGACTTAATAAGATGAATCCTTTAAGGGGTGGTGAATGAGTTGTTTTCTTATATGTGGATGTTTTGATTTCGAGGATGAAATCCCTTTAAGGGGTGGTGTGTTGTAACATACTAGATCTCAGACCCTACCCTGGAAGTTGACATTTTGGACTTAGCCAAACAAGGTTGAAGGTTAGACCTAAATAGGTTTTTAGTATAACACCAAATAGATAATGCATGTATAGATCACCTTAATGTAACCTAATGTTCTGACATTAATCTTAGGTTTATAATGGATACATAAAATATGCCACATCACTCATTTTGGTGGTAATATGAAGATAAGAAACTTAATTGGATGAATAATTTAGATAATGGGTCGTTAATGGGCCATATGACATATCTCATAAAAATAAGTCTCAAAAGTGGAAACAAACATCAAATTCAAAATCTAAATATCAAAATTAGCCTACATGTCAAATTTCATCTAATTTGGACATCCTTGAAATATTAGGATAAGTTTAGGAGAGAGAAAATGAGTAAAAGGCATAAGTAATAAATATTGTGATTATATAACTATAAAATATGGAAATAATGAAAAATTCATATTCAACACATCAACTATAACTTGTGGATGAAGTTTGGTCCAATTTGGATGTTGTTTGTGCAAGTTATGTAATTTTAGGTACATTCTGGACTTTTCTGCAATTTACCCAAATGGGAGGTTTTCTTTGCAAATTTTTACATTCATTATAATCCTCTACCATTCTCGAATTTTTTAACCATAGGTCACCTAGTTGCACCTTGGTTTGAAGGTGTTTCTTTCCCAGGGCATTTTAGGGATTACTCTCTTTATAAATGAGCTTATCTTTAGAAGTTATCAATGAATGGGGTTATTTCTTTGAATGGAGGTCGGTTGGGATGGCCTATAAGTGTCCATAAACTGACATTTGATATTCAAGAAGCCTCTATAAGCCATCCTCTTGCATGGACATGAAATCCCTAGGCTAAGGACACATGGAAAGCTCCATGGAGACCTCATGCTTGACTTCTTCCTTATCCATAAAGGTTTGCATGTCCATAGGCACCCTTAGCATTGGACATATGGAAAGTAACTTGACACCTCGTTCTTGAATTCTTATTTATCCATAAAGGCTTGCATGTCCATGGACACCCTTATACATGACACATGGAAAGTCTCCTAGACACCTCATACTTGACCTCTTTCTTTATATAGCCATATCCACCCCTTCCCAACTCCCAATTCGAAAACTCTTGCTCTCCTTTATTTCATCTATCTTAGAGCATCATTTATACTCTATTTTCCCATGAATGTGCTGTCCCAAGGTAAAAGGAGGTGCCTACCTTGGTGAAGAAGGCTCCTAGGGTTCTAAATTTCTCTATTTAGGATTTCTTAAGCTCCTCCTTGGTGATTTTGACCAAAACTAGTAAATATCCTCATTTCCTTCCCTATTTTCATGTTTTTAGTCTTCCTTCCACCTTAATTTAGGTTTTAACCATGGCCTTCCATGGTGAAACCCCACCTAAAACCCATAAAAACCTCATCTCCATGTTCTTTTGTTAGGGTTTTTCACCTCTAAAGTGGAGAAGGTGCTTCTTGATCAAGATAGGAGTTTTGTTGGACAAACCAACCTCTCTAAGCTTGGGAACCTTACTTATTGGACATGTCCACCTTCCCTAAAGGTTCTTTGAACGCCTAGTCTTGGATCTAGGACTATATTGGACTATTTAGACTCTGAAGTTGAGGTATGATGTATCCCCCTATTCTTCTATGTTGAACAATTCACCTATGCTTATCCATTCTCTTTGTCCTATGGACATTAGCCTATACACAATGTCTTTTCTTTTGAAAATCATGGTTCATTTCAAATTATTTCTTCAATTGATAAATTAAGAGAACAAAAGAAAATAGTGTAAATTTCTCTTATCCCATTCGGAAGGATACCGTACTTATAACTATCTATGATTGTTTTTGTCCCTAGCATGACCACTTGATGAAATGTGGAGGAAAGTGAAGTAAATGGCCGATACTACTGGAAGGATTCCTCTTTGGTTGATAGGTATTGTAGCTGGTATTCTTGTGATTGGTTCAATAGGTGTTTTCTTTTATGGTTAAACTACCTTATTTGATATTGATCATGTGATCATCGTTATTCTTTTGAACTCTTATCTTATGCTTTGTTCATGATGGAATTCTAAAAGATGGCATGTGATATATTTTGCCCACTTATGAGGTGGATGTATATGTTGGCTACTTATGTGGTGACTAGTTTATATATTCTAACTAAACTTTCTACTTGCCTCTACATTTAACATTCTATGTGATTTAGTAGCACTAGAGTAGCGTAATTGCATTGATTTTTATGGTAGATGTGTTATTTCCTACCGAGCAGATGTGATATTTCCTGCTCTTTTGGGATGGAAAGGAACCTCATACCCAGGGCAAGATGTGTGAATGTTAGCCCATGTTTTATATATTTGGGAGATTGGAAATATTCCTTTCTCTATCAGGTTTCATGTTTATGAGACTTGGCCGCCTTTGTGTTTATATTATTCTAGGGTTATGTTTATCTCACATGCTTGAAGGTTGATGATATGGGGTATGTGCCCTAATTCTTTACATGTGCTTGTGTGGCACAATCTTTATGTTTTATTAATGGCAAGTATTCTTTTGGTATTATATGATTTCAATTCCTTTTCTCTTGATACCCATTTTGGTGGTCCTTATCCTTTCTATGGGAAGCCTTTTATATTTTTTTTTGGAAAAAAATACTTCAATTAATCAGAGACTGAATACAAAGAGGATATGAAAGACATGTCTAAGGGACCATTACACACAAGCCAAGGGGGCCATTGTGTGAACTCTACTCTTTGGTTGTTTTTGAGTATGTGTTTGGATGTTGTGTCAGCAATTGTGGTAAAATCCTGGGGACTGTGTAGAATACAGTACGAGGGATTGTTGAGGATGAGTTTTTTCCATTGACGGTGGTGAGCCTGGAGGCGGGTCTGAGCACACTTCTTGGCAGACGGCGTCTGGATGGCCGAAGTAGAGTCAGAGATGATAAGAACATTGGACCAGCCTTGGGAATTGGCAAGAGCGGCAGCTTGCGTGATTGCTAGGATTTCATCTTTTGTCACAGAGCCGGCCTTGGTCAGGCCACCTCTTCCTAGTAGGATGTTCCCGTCGGGGCGTAAGGCCACGCAGCCATAGCTGCCTCTCGTCGGAGACGGAGTGTAGGCCGCGTCGGTGAGGATGATGTATTCATAGAGCAGCGGTCGTGAGTGTCACTGGACCGAAGTGGGGGTTTCCCCGGGAGTAGGGTGTCGCAGGAGTGGAAGCTTATGCACCGTATCTGACCATAGTTGAATGAAATGTACCGCAGGTGAAGTGGGAGTGATGCTACCCCCATGAACCTCCCTGTTCTGAATGGTCCACAGATGCCAAGAAGCGACATGTTGTGTGGTAGGGTGAAGGCTGTCATGCTCGCCCTTAACAACTTTGTCTAGCCATAGATCTTCATCTTCGAGGAAAAAGTCTGGGGCAGGTTGGAGTGCCTCCCAGATGGCAGTGCTCCTCGGACAATCTCTAAGGCAATGGATAATGGTTTCATCTCCAGCATGGCATCTTGGACAGGCATTGACGACCATGATGTGGCAACGGCGCTTCCTGACGTTCGTGAGCAAGGCTCGGTGCTAGAGGAGCCACATGAAGGTCTTGATCTTTTCAGGAAGATGTGTCGTCCAGATAGAGGCCCAGGCACCAGGGACACTCAGCTCTTTGTTCCTGTGTAACCACCGATATGCTGACCTAGCAGTCAGGTTCCCGCTTGATTCATGGGGCCAGATGAAGGTGTCAGCTCCAGCTACATTGTCCGGTGGAGGGAGCAAGCGGAGGATGTCCCAAGTGCTTGCAGGTAGGTAGGACTGGATGAAATCCCAATCCCACTCACCGTTGTCAAGGCACATCGAGGATACCTGGAGATCGCGATCTCATTCGGGACAATATGGTTGGGTGCAAGGGTAAGGACGTCCTCACATGCTAACCATTTGTCATGCCAAACTCTCGTGTCAACTCCATTAGCAATTGATTTGGGGCATAAGCTTTGGAACGAAGGTAGGTTGAGAGTGATGAAACGCCAAATAGCATAACGAGAGTGGTTGGCTACAGAACCTCTCCCCTTGTATTTTTCCTTCAGAATCTTGACCCAAAGCTTGTTTGGCTCATTTAGGTATGTCCAAACATTTTTAAGCAGCAAGGCTGCATTTTGATCATGGGCGTCTTTGATCCCGAGGCCGCCATGATCTTTATTCGATGAAATTTTCTTCCAGGAAACTAGGGATATCTTCTTCTGGTCACCCGAGCCTTGCCAGATGAACCGACAAATGTGGTTGTTTATGTTGTCACAAAGGGCAGGCGAGATCATTGCCATCTGCATTGTGTACGTTGGAATGGATTGCAAGGTTGCTTTAGCTAGGCAAACACGATCGGTGAGCGAGAGATGTTGGACAGTCCAGTTGTTCATCCTGCCCCGGATTGCATCAAGGATGCTTGAGTGCGTGGACTTGTTGGTTCTCTTGTGAAGAATCGAAACTCCCAGGTATTTGCCTAGGTCGTTTGTCACTTGGAAGCCCAACTTCCTACTGATGCAGCGTCTGTTTGGCTGATTGACATTTGCAGAGAAGAAGCAGCGTGATTTTTCCCTTGACACCACCTGCCCAGAAGCTAGGGAGAAGGATTTCAAGATTGTCTTAATATTGTTGGCTTGTGCATATGATGCTTCAGCCAGGAGGATGATATCATCCGCAAAGCATACATGCGTGAGAGGCGAGCCTCCTCTGGTAAGGACCACTGGTTTCCAAGTGCCACTGTCGGAGCTACATTGGATCATCTGACTGAGATGTTCTAGGCAAAGTACAAAGAGGTAGGGACTCAACGGGTCTCCTTGCCTTACCCCCTGCACCATTTTGAAGGGTTCCATGGGAACGCCTTCCCAAAGGATGGATGAATCCCCCGATTGGATGATGGACATGATGAGCTGAATCAGACATACAGGGAGGCCCACATTAGAGAGAGTGCTCTGGATAAAGGACCAGTTCATCCTGTCAAAGGCTTTGGAGAGGTCGAGTTTAATGGCCATCCAACCTTTCGCTCCTTTTTTAATCTTCATGGAGTGGATAACCTCATGTACCAGCAGGATGTTGTCGGTGATCTTACGTCCTGGAATAAAACTCGATTGGCACGGTGAAATCCAATCATCTAACAAGGGCTTGATACGTTCAACGATGATTTTAGAAATGGCCTTGAACACCACATTGTTGAGAGATATCGGTCTGAGGTCTCCACAAGTCTGTGGTGACTTGGTCTTTGGCAGCAGCACCATGTGGGAGTTCACCAGCGCAGGGTCCACCGTCGTAGTTCTGAAGGAATGCTGGACGGTGCGCACGACAGAAGGCCCAACAAGGGACCAGCTATGCTGTAGAAAGTCTGCTATGATTCCGTCAGGTCCATGTGCTTTCGAGGGTGCCATCGAGAAAATGATGTCGCGAACCTCATTCGCAGTGGGAACATCGTCTAGGGTCCGGAGTGTGGCTTCAGGTATCAATGGGAAGACACTTGCATAACTGTTAGCGTGTGTAGTAGATATAGGTGAAGGCGTAGTAAGCAAATTGATGAAAAAGGATTGGATGTGAGCCCGCAGTAAGTTTGGGTCTGTAATCCACTGTCCCTCGTCATTCTTGAGGCAAGAAATCTTGTTATGGTGTCTTCTGGCCCAGACAAAGGATTGGAAGAAGCTCGTGTTCCAGTCGCCATGTTGTATCCAGTTGATGTGTGCCTTTTGCTGCCAATCTGCTTCTTCGGTGAGCAGGATGCGGTGGTATCTCTCCTGGAGGTCTACAATGCGGTTGGCGATGTGGTTGTGAGCATTATGGTCAGGCCTTCTTTGTAGTTGGTCCAGCTCGTGAAGCGTCGCAGACTTCTCTCTGTGCTTGGTTCTGGTGGTGTTACGGTGCCATCTAGAAGTGGCTTTTTGGAATGCTAGAAGGGCTTCAGAGAAAGGGGTCGTCAAGTCCCAACCCGACTTGACACAAGCTGTGAAGTCCTCGTCCATGAGCCAACTAGCTCTGGTTTTGAAACCAGCAGTAGTGATCTTTCTATTGGGGCCATTGGTACCGCTTGGCCCAATTGTAATAAGGATAGGGTTGTGGTCCGAGGTGACTCGGGGGAGCACCTGGATCCTGGTGTTTGGGAGTTGGGAAAGCCATGACTCATTGGCAATGGCTTTGTCGATCCTTTCGCGGATCATGCCTCTCCGGAAAGTGAAGAATTGTCCTGCTGCGCCCAAGTCTATGAGACCAGTGTCGTGGAGGCACTCATGGAACAAAGAGGATGAGGCAGAATCAAAGAAGTCTCTACCTATCTTCTCTGTATGACTGAGCATCGTGTTAAAGTCGCCCGCGGCCAACCATGGCGCACCTTGGGGCGGGAGGATGGAGATGAGGTGTTGCCATAGCCATTTCCTTGTCATAGGTTGAGGGTTGCCGTAAATGGCAGTGAAAAATAGGTTTCCATTCAGCCGGCAGTGGATAATTGGCGGTGGTTCAGGAGAATCTCGACATTGCATCTTGCGTCATCCCATAGGAGCCAGATGCCTCCTGAGAAACCCCTTGCTTCGACACGGTGAGAGGAAGCAAATCCCAGCTTTTTGATGATGCCATCAGCGACCACACCACTGCAGTGGGGCTCGATGATAACCATAAGATGGAGTCTATGGGATCTTCTGAGTTCTCTGACATAGCGTATTTTATCGTCAGAGCGTGCTCCTTGGATATTGAAAGTGATAATGTTCATTGAGATGGGGAGAGGGTGAGAGTGTTAGGCGATTGTTGCCCACAATCTGATATCCTCTTCCTGGACTGCCGGGACTGGTGAATCTATCTCCCCTCCCGGGTTGTTGAAGTCTATAGCTTTCTTTGCTGTCGAGGACGAGCTAGCCAACTGCTGGGCAAGCCTCCCTTTCTTATGGATTCTTTCAGGCGTCCTAGCTGGGGCCTGAACGATGATTCTTCTGTTACGACGAGTTACAGTGTGACCTCCCGTCGACTTGGGGATGAGGTGGAGCGGCGGAAAGGAGCTCGGGTCACCCGCCCCAAACTGGAAGGGTTCGGTTGTATTGGTGACGAGGGGTCTTCCTTGGGCCACTTCATCGTCTGCTAGGTTGATGAAGGTGTTCTGTGGGCCGGCATTCTTAGATGTTTGGGTGTCTTGCTTCTTCTTCTCTACTTTTTTTCATTGGCATCGGCTACCCCCAGGAAGCCACTCGCCCTCGTTTTCCTGGGAACTCTCTTTACTGACTTCCACCGGTGGCTTTGCCTTGGCCTGGTTGCCTGTGGTAGTGGCGCCGTCTTTCTTTGGCGGGGATGCCTTCCACTCCGGTTTCTTTGCATGAATCAAAGGTGAGTAGGACGGGGACTATTCACCTGACGAAACACCCGCCTCAGCAACACACTCTGCCTCCACATGGCCTAGCCTGCCGCATCGCATGCACATCTGGGGTAGGTTTTCATATTCAAGGCACAAATGCTCGTTGTTGAGCATGAAACCTGGTAGAAGCAGACGTGATGTGTCGACTTCGATGGCCCATCCTCGCGAACTTCCCCCTGTTCCCCTGGACAGTGTTGTCGTCAATCCTGATAGTCCTTCCCATGGTGTTGTCGATGCTCTCGAGAAGTCTGTTTTGATATAGGTGGATCGGTAGATCCGGGATCCTTGCCCACACCATGATCTTCCTTGGAATTTGGTTCTATGGGCGGAACTCGGGATACCAGGATTGGACTGATAGGTAATTGCTGAAGATAGTGTAAGGCCCTCCGGTCATGACCTTGATGAACTTAGATTCACTCACAAGTTGGATGATGTAATAACCGTATTCAAAATCAATGACTCGGTAGTGTACCGATAACCCCCAGAGGCTCTGGATCCGATTTACCAGAGCATGGTACCCTATGTTCAAGTCGAGGGCCTTGACGATCACCGCGTTCCACCATAGTTCGAGTAACGGGGGGAGGACGTCCGGCCTGACAGTGAAGGATGGCAGAGTACCGGCCCGGACTATCATGATATCTTCAATTTTTAGAGTATCCGGCGATACCGGGTTCAGAAGGTGCGGTCCTAGACCTCTGCTCGCCGCTTCCTTAAAGGAAGGCCGAGGGGGTGGCGATCTCTGCATCTCCACATCTGTGTCGGGTTGTAGGGTTTCTGTGCCTTCAGTCAAAGGGACATCGCTTTCATCTGCTGCGATTGGGTCATCATCCGGAGGACGGGCAAGCCTCCCTTGCCCCCCGCCCACCGATGCCTCCTCTTCCCCCTCTGCCGCCACCTCTCCCAAACCCTAGAGGTGTCACCATATGTTGTTGGGAAGCCTTTTATATTTGATGTCCTTTATTCCATATATTGCTCAATTTCCTATTTAGTATGCACATACCAACCTTTTCTTATGTCATCTATTTTCTCTTCTTGCTGGGGTATGCTGCCAACCCTAGGTGAAGGACTTTGATGATAAGGCATGAAGTTTTAGACTAGCTTAAGGAGTTAAAGCTTGGAGACAAAGTTGTTATGGTTTAGATTTCCCTCTACTTAGATCCTTATGTTGTATCGTACATGTAAACCCTTATGGGATATTATGATGTACTTTTGTAATCTTTTGTGAAAATTGAATATAGTCATTATTTTTATTCTGTTGCTATACTTTGGTTGTTTTGAATACCATTTATTCAAATTCTTAGTAGGGAGTTGTTCCCCTCTTGGGTTCCCACTCCTTGTAGGAGCATATATGAATATTCTACATATTGATGTTGAATAACTGTAAGTATTGAAACATGGCATGGAAAGTACCTTCAACATGAAGGATTTAGGGGAAACATCTTATGTAATAGGAATGGAGATCTATAGAGTAGTTCTGGAAAGTTTCATGAGCTAATTAGGAGTATAACTAAGATGATGAAAGGGTTCAATATGAGGATTCAAAGAGAGAGAATATGTCCATGTTACATGGGATTAGTCTCTCAAGAATCATGTATTCCAATTCTTATGAAGAATAGAAAAACATGAGTAAGATGCCATATGCACCAGAAATTGGATATTTCATATATGATATATAATGTACTCATACCATAATCTTGTATGTAATGTATATGGTAAGATGATTTTAGTCAGATTCCAATGAGGATCATTGGAATGCCATAAAGAACATCCATTAGTACTAGAGAAGCACTAATAATCAATTACTAGATTATGACAATAAGAAAGAGTTGGGTGTAAGGGGTTACGTCGATGCGAGTTTCTGAAATGATAGAGAATGATCACAATATAAAATTGTGTTTAATCTTTTAAAAAGATTTGTAAGTGGGAAAGGTTCTGAACTACAAACCATTATTTGAATTCTACAATAGAAGATGAATATCATGATGTTGTGAACACAAGTATAGATATTGTATGGATCTAGAAGTTCATGGGGATGAACTTATAGATGTTCCAACTGTTGACTCAAGGTCAATTAGGTCAATGTTGACTCACATCTAAATTGGCTAAACCTGTGTTTTGATGATGACTAACCATTCCACATATTGGTGACTAATGTATCTACTTGAGTGATTTCAGATTAGGTATAGACACACTCTAAATGCCCTATCTTACGCATCTCAAATTGGAGAAAAGACAAGTCAAAGTCAATACAAGTGCACATTTTTGTAATATGATGTAAATCCATTAGAATCATGTTGTAAATCACTTGTAATGATTGTATGACTTGTAATTAAGCTTAGAAAAAATCATGAGCACTTAGATCGAATGTTTAAGCACTCAAAAGCCATTTTCCAAAATTCACATCAGGTTGTTCATCGGTCGAGTTCTATGAGTTGCAAACTCGAACGATCCTGATTGGATCTTGAAAATAACTTTTGATCGGTCGAGTTTACACTACACAGAATTCGACCAATGGAGTACCAGACCAATTCAATTTTCATTGGTTGGCCAAGCTTCCCCAGGACAAACTCGACCGATGGTCTGAATATCAGCTTTGTCTCTTACTCTATCGGTCGAGTTACCCTTTTAGAAACTCAACCGATTGCACTGTATGGAAAAGTGCTTCTAGCCGTTTTGGAGTTGCAACAAGTGAAAAATATCCATTGCAAGCCACAAAATGGCTAGTTTTTGTTCTCAAGTATTCCCAAAGGCTAAGAGGCATCCCCAGCTATAAATAGGACCCCTTGGGCTTCATTCCAAGGTTGAGCATTCAATGCAAAACTCTATGTGAGGTTCCTAGGTTCCTATTCTATAGTTGAGTGCTTCCTATAGCCTCCTCTCTCTCTCTCTAATCTTAATCACTTGCTACATCCATTAGAGTGAGTAGGAGATTTATAAGAGAGATAGTCCTACATGTATATCTTGTGAGGCTCTCACTTCCACCACCTCCCCATCTCTCATTTCTATCATGAAGATGAAGGTTCTCTCTCTTGGCTGAGAGAGGTGAAGAAGAACAAGGGAAGGCATCCCTTGGTGAAGATCAAGGCTAAAGACTTAGAGCAAGAGTGGGTAAGCCCTTGGTGAAGGCAGAAGACTCCTTGCTCAAGTGGGTAAGTCATTGGTGGAAGCTTCTCCGAGTGAAGGTGAAGTCAAAGGCGGAAGATCCAAGATGAGTGGGTAATCCTTGCAAGGCTGAAGACTTGTGCAAGAGTAGGTAAGCCCTTGGAAGAAGGCGGAAGACTCCTTGCAAAGTGGGTAAGTCCTTGGTAAGGTTGAAGACTCATTTGTATTGGATAGGTAAGTCCTTTGGTGGTCATGTATTGTATCTATTATAATGAACATAATGAAGGTGCAAGGTTAAGAAATCCTAGAGGTTGACCTCTCTAGGTAGTGGACTGACTCACTTCTAGTTTGAAGTGTGGAACCACTCTAAATAGCTTGCAAATTGGTGTTTGTTCAATCTCTCTCTCCCTTTCTATGCATGTTTTAGTTGCACACAAATTTCCTATTTAGCAACCTTATCTTGTGATATATCTTGAAGGTCTAATGAATTTTTTTTAAGTACATTCAGCTCTATTCACCCCCCCTCTAGAGCATCTAATAACCTATTTAGGATCCAACACCAACCATTGCTAACACAATAGAAATACTATGACAACAATGGAGTTGTTGGTTAGGTAAGGAATATTAGATAGCATACTACAACAATTCCATCTCACAGGAGATGTTGTACATCGAAGAGATGTGAAGCATGCAATATACTGACTAATGGGAAAATGTTTCTAAACCACTGTATTAGCACTTATGTAGTAGAAACATGATGGACATGTTTAGATCACTAAGAATGGGATTCATGGGTTATTGCCTCTAAGTGCAAGTGGGAGTCTATTGGTAGGTATGCCCATAGAGAAAATCATATGATGATTCAGATGGCATATCATGTAAACAATTTGATTAATAATAAAGGCAATCTTCCAATTTATTATATTTCAATTAGTTATGAGATAATGATGAAATATAATGAATGTCTAAAGAATGACATTACTCAATGGCGTATGTCTTTAGGTTGATGACATGAACAATGAGATCATATGGATGTTAAGAGTATTAACACTCTTGTTATGTCCCTAGTCAAATGTTATTATGGAAGGCTAATACACATCAATAAAACATAAGACTAGAGTGTATGTTGGTTGAAGACAAAATCTCATATGTCATGATATATGTGATATCAAACCAACCACACAGATACTTGTTGGATAATAGTGTATTAGATAGACCCACCTTGAGAGTGACACATGGAAACCATAATTGGTGGTCATAGTCATCTCTCATAGTGAAGGTGGTGATTGTGGTTCTTAGACCTAAAATCACACACTCATCACATGTTGTTCAATGTACTTCAACATCATCAACCTTGATGTTGAATTAAGGGTTGCCAGACAAGTGATAATCGAATGCACTGTGACACTTAGGGGTGATTGTGAGTGATGTAGATGGGATTTGTCCCTCCTACCAGAGTTTGATATCCATGCCACTTGATAAGTCAGAGTGAGAAAATCATGGGCATGCACATGTGAATCAATATATGATATTGAGGTATCACACACACACACACACACACACACACATATATATATATATATATATATATATATATATATATCAGGTAGTCTGCTCTGAATCAAGGAACATGGATTGGACATTGAGAAGATGAAAATTCCATGCCTTGAGTTCAATTAGGATATCAAAGATAAAGGAATTAGACAATCATTATAACCCCAATCACAGAATGTAGGTTGAAGTTTTTCTTTGACTTTCCAGCTACTTGGATAGCAATGATGTTTTATGAGACACCACTTTTTGCTTGTGATAGCATAAATGGGTTATGGACATTCACTGCCAATGTAACTTGGAACCTATAGGGTCACACACATAGGATACACCTAGAATTGGAGTTCATTCATGGAGATGGCTTAAACTTGATGATCAAAGAGTTAGGCATTCAATTTAAACAACACTGGTCGAATATTGACTGAATAAATAGAGAATTGGTCAGTTCAAGTGTTGAACTGACCGTTTTAGTTTGTTAGGTCAATTAAACAAACTTTGGCAACTCTGGACAGTTAATCGACTAGTTCATCTCAGGTCATTAACCGACTAGATTAGGTTGTGAATTGAGCGGTTGGTGGATCAATTTGATTGATACAAGGATCTGTGTTGATGTCATGTTGTGCATTAAATCAGATATTAATTGCTAATACAGTTGTGATTGGGAAAGATGATGAAACGACCATTTCAAAGGTTGAACTGATCAATTCACATGCCAACCGATCGGTTCACATGTGAACTGACCATTTTGCCACTCGTAGGTTGTAAAATTTGTGAAATTTTGGTCCCTTCCTCTCCCACTCAGACTAGGAACCCTAACACTGACCCTCCTATAAATAGAGGGGTATTGGGGGCTTCTCATACACAACTAAATTGTCTTTGACAATTATTTGTCTTCTCTAGTTGTGGTAAATGAGAGAACCGAGCATGTCCTACCCGATAAAGGGAGGGATTGTAAGGGAGAACAATTGTGGGAGAGAAAGTTGGTGCTAGTACACCAACGAAGAAGGACAACTCCTTCTTGTCTATTTTTCTAGAATGATGGGAGTTCCTGGTGGTCTGTGTGGACTACTCTAGAGGTGTGGAGATTTTCCTACTAGTAGGACAACGTTAGGATGTTATCTATGGTGATCAATTAAGAGCTATTGGAGATGTGTTTGAGTGTGACCTGAAGAAAGTCACATACTGTAAAGAGGGAATTGTCACTAGACTTGCTCAAGTACCAGGAATGACCTCGTAGACCATCCTTCTCATTACATAGTTTTTGATACGATCGTCTGTTAATGGGGAATATGGTAAATATTTTTTTGTTTTTGCTACCTATCTGATGCCATATTTTCAAACACACATGTCATCGCTTTCTGAATGACAAATTGATCTTTTGTTGAACAAACTAATGACATAATTTTCAATGTCAGTTTATTTAGTTCACCGAGGACTAAGTGTAACTTAATAGAAACCACATAAAGTTTCTTCCCTCGTTCCATATTTCATCGTGATACCTAGCTGCTAGCTCTGGCAACTAATATGACAATGACCTAGCTTCCACTCATCATTGTTGCCTCAATTGTATCCATCACCACCACAACTTCTACTTCCTCCTACTTTCTCAACCGCCAACTTCTCCACCTTCCACCCTTATCTTTGTGGCACCGCCACCTCTGCTCCTACTTGGAGATGACGCCAACACCTCCATTAGGTCACTATTGTTCTACTACTCCCCTCTCCACCTGGTGTGCAACTTCTCATTTCTCCACCAGTTCCAGTCACCCTACTATTGTTGTCCCATAACTACTAGCCCTAGTATTGCCAATGCTTTGTCCCTACTTATGTTTCTCTACCATTTCTACGAGAGTGTCGGTGTTGAAAGGTCCTTCTTCTCTTTGTATACATCCATGTCGCCAAATGCATGTCTAGTTTGTTGAATCTGAGCAATATATCCCCTTCCTATCCAATTGCAATTATTTGTTGAGTGCATTTATATTTTATAATGTTTTTTGAATGCATTGTTGTATATTTTTTAAATTAGTTTGATATGATTTACACATTGATATGAATTTACATAAATTGAATGATGAAATGTATCTAGGGTTTTAATTTGGAAATTGGAGAAATCATACTTGTATAACTCGAATCTATATATAATTGCTTGTAAAATAGGGTGTATTGTTTAATATGATTGTTGTATGGATAAATAATCACAACTAAAAATTAATTACACTAGATTGATATAGATAACTAAATGATTATGATTTATACTTAATTTTTTATATTTACCTAAATTTTAAACCATAAATCCTAATCTACACATATATCTTGTTAGCCTAGAAACCCATCCAAAATTTACTCATTAGGAGTAGATCTTGGATAGTCTCCGGTTCGAGATGATTCTTGAACACTTAATCTCACTTAGCATGTAAGTGTATAATGTGTATTAAGTTTTCAAAATATTTTTACAATGCTTCCACATTTGTTCTCTAAGTACATATGTAGGTGGGTATTTTCCCATATTCATCATTATACTTGGAGAACTACAGAGAAACAACACCAAAATATTTTTGAAAACCAAATACACATTATACACTTACTAGTGAGATTAAGTGTCCATGAATGGTATAGGTAGTATATATTAATCACTAAACCCTAATCTGTGAACCTTAACCAAAGACCCTAATCTCTAAACCCTAATCATTGACACCCCATTTTTTCTCATTTAACAAAAATCCACAATTTAATGCAATTTCTTAGTCTAATGATGAAGTCCATTCCACATTCCACTCATTTTTTGTATATACCTATTTTCACCCTTTTCCATCCACCTCATCCAGAAGCATTCCATCTAGGGCTCTAGTAGAGTCTGCCATTCAAGAACATTGGGGCAACCCAATACCTCAGGAGGCAACAATATACTTATTGAATCATGAAGAAGAAGCTAGAGGAAGAAAGAAAGAAGAAGAAATTGCAACCACACATGGAGACCCCCAAGGGGATGAGAAGGATGACACTATTACAAAGGTTAAAATGCAATATCAAATGGTCGAGGATCAATCCTCATCATGCACTCTATGTATCCACCACCACACTCCTAATGTAGTCCATACATGGGGGGAGGATATGGATTCCCACCACCTATATACATGGTGCCACCAACGATAATCAAACAGCCTATAATACCCTTGGTGGCCATACACCCAAAAGTTGTTGTAGTGGAACCTGTTGGTGGTGTTCCCCTACTGTTTGAGATCATGAAAAAGATCTAACAAGTATAATGGAAGAAGCACAATGGGAAGACGTTCAGTGATTTTTACCACTTTCCAATTGCAAAACTTCCTAACAACTTCCACATGCCAAAATTCCATGAGTTCTTCAGAAAGGGTGATCCCATGTCCCACACAAGGCATAATGCTTAGATATGGTGGAGGTCTAGAATGACGATAAGGTATTGGTATGTTGTTTTTCATATACCTTCACTGGTTACCGTATTGGCGTGGTATAATGAGCAACACATGACCACCATTACCACATGGGCTAAGATGGAAAATTTTCATTGATCAATATACTTAGAATCTAGATCATGTCCAAACCAAAGAAGACTTGGAAGCACTATATCAAAAGATGGATGAATGCTCCTCTGAGTTTGTCGGATAGCGGAGAGAGCTAGCCACTCAACTGGAATTCAATCCTACAGATAAGGAGGTCTTGGACATGGTGGCTGAGGCCACCATGCTAGCTCTCATGACAATCTTATCTTTGAAAAGGAATAGCACCTTCCCAGAGTTTATACAAGTAGGTTACAAATTAAAAATTCTATCAAGAGAGGGGTCTATCAAAACATAGGCCTCACTTTTCAACCAACATCCACCTCTTAAATGCCTAGTCAGAAGCCCAAGTGGATGAAAGAAAAAAAACACCAGATGCCAGGTAGTACTCATCCTTGCTAGGATGGAAAGTGACAACCACCATTCATAAAGGCCTCACTGGTGCAGTCATTAACGACACAAATTGTCCATGTCTCGGCACCTCAACAAAAACCAGCACATGTGAAACCACCTCATCTATCAGCCTCAACACCTACCCATGTAATACGCATGGTCACCTAGAAAATACTATGGATACATGCCACCACCTTTCCACCAATCAATGTAGTAGTCCGCCGCAAACACTCCTCCAGTAGCGAGTAACCCAACACCTCATGCAGAGACAACAACCGCTCTCTGCTCTATCAATAGAGGATCCATCTAAACCAAAAAGGAAGTTCACCTCCTTAGGAGCTTCTCTCAGTACTATCCTGCCAGATATCAACATCTACTCAAGTTAGTAGCCATAAGGGATCCATCAAACCCCTTGAAAAAGAGCTACAATGCCAATGGCTTTTGTGATCCACCAAGAAAAGGACCACAAGTTAGATTTCTGCATTGCACTCAAGCATGCCTTACAAAACTTGATAGATGTTGGAGAAGTTCACACAATCACATCATAGGAGGTGCCTTTATCCTCCAACATGATGTCCATGATTTCATTAGCTGAAGACTCACCCTATGGACTCGTACTCCCTCTAGAGAAAGAAATCAAGACTTGGTCATGAAGTACTTACATCGTTGCCTCAAGTCCAGAATGGAAGCCAATAATTCCAATACACATTAGACTGACTTTCATACCAAAAGCCCGTTAGGGGAAGAAAGTGCAGTCAATCACCATACATGGGGCTTTCTAGGGGTAGAGTGTACAACCTATCAGCATATCAAAGGCCAATCTAGGGATAAAAGTACAAAAGGTTTGGGTCATGAAGATATCGATCCTTCCAATCTTTTACCCTACAATTCATGTGTCAACACAAACATTCCTCCTATCATGACTAAGGGAGATCAATGTTATGTCCCACCACAAATTCCATTGCCTCTTAATAAGGCTAAAGAAAAGGTGAATACTTACATAGGAGTCCCTACAAGCATTACAAAAGAGGGGGTCAACAAAATACCCATTCCATCCATTGATACCAAGAAGGTACCATCGAGACCTAAACTTTGCAAGGAGATTGATCCCAAAGGCTACAACATAATCTAGTTCCTCAATGAACCAGAAGGGGGAGTATCACTGGATGAAGTGATGCAAAATTCACCAACATATTGAGAACCAGTCATGAATACTCTAGAAGAGGCTTAGGTTTCCAAATATGTACGGTTAAAATCTCATGTAGCCACCATCATGTTAATCACAACCCCACACTTGATATCATTCTCCAAAGATGAGATTCCCTAGGGAGGAGGTCATAACAAGCCCTTATTGATCACTAAAACATACAACAACCTTAAGATATCCTCCTACTTCATTGACAACAACACCTGCCTCAATTTGTGTCCCTTAAAGGCACTAATCAACCTAGGAAATGATCCCTCTGACCTCCAATCGATGACAAAGAAAGCAATCTCCTTTGATAGAGTAATCAAAGACACTCTAGGAAAAATCACTCTAGACCCACAAAAAGGAACTTTAATGTTCTCCGTCCCATTTGTGGTCATGGAGTTGAGTCCCTTTTATAACCTCCTACTATGAAGACCATGGATTCATCAAAGTTGGGTGGTTCCCTCTTCACTACACCAAAAATTGAAGTACTTATTTGGCCACACCATCATCACCATTCAGGCTGACAACCCCAAAACTATTGCATGCATCAAACAATATAATCTACTAGTTTACTTCACGATGCTAACATTGCTAATCTCAATTGGGTACCCCCACATAAAAGGAGACACCATCTTCCCTATGACCCTACTCTATTCACACAATGTTGCGGGAGATGAACATTCATCTAGACAAAGGACTAGGAGCCCGGCGTCAATGATGCATAAAGATCATCTAGATGCCTCCCAAATGGAGATGATTGGCCCTAGGTTATCTGTCTCATCCTACACGTGACCTCAAAATCACTAGGTGTGCACTTCATTGGAAGCTCGCAACATTGTGGTCCACTATGAGGGACTTAACCTAAAGAGGTTATCTTGAAATTCTACCATTGACTCAAGATTTGAGTCACAAAGCTTGACGGTTTCAGCTTGAAGAAGAGTGTCAACTCAGGGTACTATATTTGTGAGACCTTATACCCAAGCATCAGGGTCCCCACCCATATTTTCCTTCTACTGTGGCTACCACTGAAAACTATTTAGACTTAACTAAGGCAATCATTCCCATGGCATAGCCTTACTTTGTGCAATACATCAACAACAACAACCAGAAGGACTACACCAGAATAGATTCTAGAATCACAGAGAATCACATTTATCATCGTTGAAGACTAGGGCATCCATACCACCCCAAAACAATCAATAATGTAAGAAAAAAATCATCCCTCCAGACGAGGACACAATCAAAAGGATGTGTACTCTCATTGTCAATGAATCACACTCCAATCATCCCAACATTGGTAATGGTATCACTCATCATCAAGATGACCATGTTGTCCATAAGAAAATAATTGATCCAACACCTAAAGGGGTGGAGTATCCACCTTAAGAAGTCAGTAATTATCCTCTCTGAATTTTCCCCCACTTTCCTAGCCAAGACGACACCGAGACTGCAAACCCTAAGGTCACAGAAGAGTACTATGGCATCACGTGGGATGACTCATGATGGCATATACAAAATGATCGAAGGATGAGGTGTTAATGACACATTCAATGCCAAGTTCATAGAAGACCCACAAACTCACATTTTTCCTATCTAGAAAGGAGAGGAATTTCAAAACTGGTATGTGGAAGCCGCAATGCCATAAAGGCTAGGCCACCCCACTAAAAGGTCATTAGAAGAACAAAATGCTAATGTGGTAGAAATCCCACAATGGTGGTTTCATCACACTCTACCACATCCCTACTTATCCCTACAAATTCCAAAAAAATTGCAAAATAAACAAAACCAAAAAGATTACAAAACTAAAAAAACATAAAAGAATCTAAAGATGAGGAGGCTCTCCAAGAGTTTGAAGATGTCCCTATCCATGAGTATAAGACAAATAAGAAACAACATTTTCATATCAAAGACAATACAGAGGGGTGAACCTTAATGCTAGCCCCGACCAACACAAAGTCAAATTTGGGGCACATCTACCACAAAACATCAAAGATCAACCGGTATAGCTTCTACCACACTACATTAGTGCATTTGAATGGAGCTACACCGACATGCCTATATTGAACCAGGAAATCACTATCCATCCACTACCTATGATCCCTGGTGTTTGACCTATCAAATAGAAGGTTAGATGACTGCTGCCAGAATGGAGCCTCAAGATTACATAGGAAGTTTAAAATCAATACAATGGTGGTTTCTTAGAGTTAGTCAGCTACCCTACATGACTCGCCAACACTATACTAGTTCCAAAGAAAGATAGAAAAGTACAAATGTATGTGGACTATCATAACCTAAACAAGGCTTCTCCAGAAGATGACTTCCCGCCTCCTCACTAGATGTACTCGTTAACAACACAGTCGGCCATGCACTACTCAGTTTCATGGACTGATTTGCTAGATACAATCAGATCAAAATGACAAAAAAAACATAAAGCAAGGACCTCCTTCATCATAGAATGGGGAGTGTTCTTCTATCGAGTCATGCCTTTCAGTCTCAAGAATGTCAGAGCCATGTATCAAAGGGAAATGGTCTCCCTATTTCCTGAATATGATGCACAAAGAGGTGGAGGTCTGTAAAGATGGCATGATTGCTAAAACTAAAGGTACTGAGATCACATTGCTAACCATGAGAAGTTATTTAAATGATCACAATGATTGTCCTTGCACCTAGATCCCACAAAATGCACCTTTGGGGTTATATCTGGTAACCAACTGGGATACATTATCAGCCATAGAGGGATCAAAGTAGATCTTGGGAAAGCACAAGCCATCTAGAAATTGGCTTTCCCTGAAACTAAGAAGGAGATACAAGGCTTACTATGCCATGTCTAATACATCAACCACTTCATTGCCAAATGCATACCTATATGTGAGCCCATATTCAAGCTATTAAAGAAGAACTATGACTTTGGATGGAGTGAACAATGTGAGGCTACGGTCCATAAGATCAAGGATACCTCGACAATCCCCCACTGTTGAGACCAGTTGTGCCTGATTATCCTCTCATCATGTACCTATCTATTTTGGTGGATTCTTGAATCAAGAAACAACCAACGACGAGCACACTATCTATTACATGTCCAAGAAATTCAATGACATACAGACTCACTACATTACAACTAAAAAGTATTGTCTGGCTCTATTTCACAAAATAAGGAATTTGGGACACTATCTAATGATGTATCCTCTGCAACTGATCGTCAAGCATGATCCACTTTGTTATTTATGTGATCACCTAACTTAGACTGGAGCATGTTGTAAGGAGTTGGATACCATAGGGATCCACTCCCTACTAAAAATAAAGAGGGCAACATCCACCAAAAAAATCCTCAAAAGGGGATGAAACCAAATTTATTTAAACATGATTGTATCATAACACAAAGTAGCAGCGGAATTAAAAGACATATCTAACCATTACAAGGCAACTTAACCAACTAACTTTCACCACGCAGGGTGACATAAAGGAAAACTAATAACATATGAAGAACTAGCTGAGGATCACCTAACAACTTCAAGCCAAGTCTCCCACAAAGTCAGCTAACCTTGATGAGGCCCAGGTCCTCCTAGATCACCTCCTCCTTGTCCAACACCTGGGGTTGGAAGCGTACCCCACAAAAGAAAAAGAGAAGAGGGTATCAACAAAATGCTAGTATGAGCATGCTAAAAAGAAATTGAGCACTATATTATATGGAAACAGGTACAACAAGTAGAGAAGGCTTCCCATGCAAAAAGATAAGAACTACCCAATCGGGTATAAAAGGAAAGAATCACAAATATATGATAAAAGGGATACTTTCCATTAAAACAATAATAAAATTGGTGCCACAAAAGCACACAAATATTTTTAGGGCACAAAACCCATAACAACCTGCATGTAGGTGAGATAAACATAGCACTAGAACCACATAAATAACAATTGGCGGCCAACCCTCATAAAGTTGAAACCTTATAGAGAATGGCACATAACCAAACTCCCAATATATTTAAAAATTTGGGCCAACCCCCATAAAGTTGAAACCCAGGTATGGGGCACATAACCACCATCCCAAAATAAACAATAAGGGCACATAACCCAAAACCAAATGCAAATTATATTACTCTAGGGCTACTGAGTCACACAACATGCTTAATAGGGAGGCAAGTAAAAAGTATAGTTGGATTTACAAATTAATCACCACATAAGTGATCATCATTATCAACCACCTCAAAGTGGGCATATAACAACAAATTGAGTTTCATAATGAACAAGGCATAATAAAGATTCCAAAATAAAGTCAAGAATATATTATGATCACAAGATCAGTAGCAAGTAGGGTACTTCACATGAAGCATGATTTCAAAAGAAAAAGATATAATTTTTAAGCTATTGTCCATAGGATCAAGAGAAAGACAATTTAGGTTTTTTCTCAATAAAGAAAAATAGGAGATGCTAACATACCTCTCATAGAGTTTAAAACACTTTCTAAAATCCTAAGCAAGATTTGAGTCCACTTGTCCTATTATAATAACCATATACATGTATTAGCATTACTTGCATTCATTAAGAACTCAAAACCCTAAAGTTGTCAACTTTTTCTACAAACCACCATTTTGGGTCTTAAAAACATCACCATAATCTTAATTAGGATTTTCTGATCAAAATAACATATAATATCAGGTATTTTGAAGATATTGACTTTTAGGGTTAGTTTTGGTATTTTTAGTTAATTAAATCATCCTCAAAAATACTTTTTCGAAAAACACAAAACCAAGCATCCAATTTATTTTTATTATATAGATCATACTTTTCTGATTCTATAACATATTTTACTTTTAATTTTGGCCCTAGGGTTTACTAGATATGAATTTTACAAATTATTAACTTATTAATTAGATCTATTAAAATTACTCATCATTAAATATTGGATTCATGCGACAAAAACCATACCAAAAGAAAGCTTGCATTTTTTTGAATTCAACAAGTATTTATTTATATTTTTCTGATTAGGGATTAATTAGTTATGGGTTTTCAAAGCTCGACCAATCAGAAACTCAAAAATTGCCAAATAAGCAAGAAAGAGAGAGGGAAAGAGAGTGGGCCAATCCGCTGACTTGGCCCAATCAAACTCGGCCAAGTCAGGGGTCAAAGGCATAGCCTTGACTCGCCCAAACAAAATACAACATGGCGAAAAGACGTTTTTATCCCTGATGGAAAAATAAACGATCAAAGCGAAGCGGAGGGCAAAGTTGACCTTTTACAGATGGGATTCATCCCCTTCGTCTCGTCTGCCATTGCAGCGTACAGAACAGCTGCAAGGTGTGAGCCAAATTGGGCAAACCCAAGATTCAAGATAAATCTCATACCCATCATCATGAAAGAATAGCAGGAGATGCTACGAACTCACCGACGCAAACAATTGGATCGGTGACGCCGAGTTGGGGAAGAACAAGCCACCGCAAGCAACAAGCACAACTCCAGCCACCGACAGAGATATGAGCGAGCAACGAAGGAATTGAAACTAGGGAAGATTAGGGTATGGTGTCGCGGAACCGAGGGTGAAGTCCCCTATATATAGGGTAGAGTTTTAGGGTGAAACCTCCATGGCCGTGGGAGAGCTATGAGGCCAACTTTGGGCGTTTCTTGGATCTGAAGAAATAGAACTCGTGTAAGAGTTCATTGGGTGTGTTGTCCCCCACATCAGAAGGTTAGGTTTGCTTCATATGTTTTAGATGGACCTGCAAGAGTTTGGTGGAATGGAATTGCGAGGACTAGAGACGTATCAACCATGTCTTGGGTAGAGTTCTTGGCTCTCTTTCGTGGGAAGTACATCTGCACTGCTGCCTTAAAGAAGAAAGAAGTAGAGTTCTATAGCTTGAAGCAAGGATCTTTATCCGTTTATGCTTATGTGCAAAGGTTTCTGCTGTTAGAGCGTTATGCTGTTGGTTTGGGCGAGGAACGTAGGGCTGACCTTTTCCTCCAAGGGATCAACTACAATGTGGGACGTGCTCTTATCCCACAACTGCCCTTGACTTTTCAGCAGATGGTTGATAAAGCGTTGGCTGTGGAGTCATATCCAAGGTTTCAACCAAGGGAGTTTGATAAGAAGAGGAAACCTTCAGGAGATGAGAAGAGAAGAGATAAGTGTGCTAAGTGCAATAGTTACCATCCTCCAGGAAAGTTCTCTCAAGAAAAGAACCAGCCTGACTATCGGGTTGTGTGCCATCATTGCAATGAACCTGGACATATTCGCCCTAGGTGCCCTCAACTTCGTAATGGACATGTACCGGCTCAACAACAACAATATCAAGTGCCTCATCAGAACAATGGTAACAACAATGGTAAGAGACCTGTGGAAAGGCAATATGGAAGAGTTTTTGCTTTGGATGGTGAAGTATTCCATAATGATGATCAAGTTGAAGGTAACCCTTAGTCCTACAGTAGACTTTCAAGTTATGTTTCCTTTTGCATGATATGTATGAAAGAAGTTACCTTTGTACCTATAGTTTTGTTTAGCTTATTAATATGCACTTTTTAAGGGGGGGTAGACAGTTGTTTAAATTTTGAGGACGAAATCTCTTTAAGGGGTGGTATGTTGTAACATACTGAAACCTAAGAATTAATCTTATTCCAGGGTTAATAGCTTAGAACCCTTAGTTTTGGAGGTTTAGCCAAACAAGGATTTAAAATATGCTCTTTGGTGACCTTGAATATAATAATGCATACATAAGTCACATTAAAACGTAGAACATAAATTAATATTACCCAATACCTTCACATTAATCATAAAAGTAATAAAAGCAATATAGGATATGTGCATAAAAGGCAAAATATTCATATTTAAGGATAATGAGTTATAATTTCACAAAATACGAAAGAAATAATCCTATGAGGGATAATGATGGTATAGATTAGTTCTAGATCCTTCCTATGCCTTAGGGTGCAAGGAAGAGAAAACGGAAATCAAAGATAATGCTTAAAACACGAATGATGAGATATTAGATTATTAATGGGAGAAATAATAGAAATAATGAATAATATATTAAAAGGAAAATTTATTGGATAATAATAACCTCAAATTCATTTTCTTGATCTAAAAGAAACTTAATGGCCAAGTATCATCTAATTTGGATAATAAATAAATATATAAAAGCCTTTATTATAAGATAATGGGAAATATGCTAATAAGGTGAAAAAAAATATCTAATGTCCTCAAACTGGAAAAATAACTCCAAATTCGTAATCTATATATCAAAATTAGTCTTTGTGTGAATTTTTATTTAATTTTATCAATGTTTAATATTTTATTTTATTCAGGAGAGAGAAAATGACTCAAAGACCAAAAATATTAAATATATATTGAAAAAAAATCAATTAATGGCAAAATCGTGTTCCAAACGTTTATTATTGATTATAGACCAAGTTTTGTATTTTTAGGAAGTTTCTAGATGCCTCTAATAAATTAAAAGGTTAAATAAGTGATAAAATTTAAATGAATTAAATAAAACAATAAAAGTCTTCAAAAAAATATAATAATGACAAACTCGTGTTCTACATGTTAAAATAGACCTTTGGATGAATTTTGAATCAATTTAGAAAATATTTGATGAGACGATAAATTAAGGAGAGAGAAAGTGTACAAAATTTTCAACTCATTATTTAAAATAATAAACAACTTCAACAAATGGAAATAATGACAAATTCGTATTCACCATACTTAATATTAGTTATGGGTGAAGTTTTATAATTTTTGGATAATCCTAATGTCATTAATGAAGGAAGAAAGAGAAATAATAATTAATTTATTTGACATATTAAAAGTTGTCAAAAGGAAAATTTGATTTTATATTCAGATTCTACATATCAATATTAGCCTCTCTGCAAATTTTAGCTAATTTGGAATTCGTTTAAGCCCTCAAATGAAGAGAGAGAAATTCATTGAATATCACATGAAATTGATTTCGTTTTGGATAAGGTTTTCCTTCTTTGATCTGGCACGTGGATCGTGACCGTTGGATTTTGATCCGATGATCCGCGGATCGTCTCCTACCCACGGTCGGCCTGCTACAGTGCTGTCGGGTGGGGTGCTTAGAGATTTCGTTTTTTTCTCGGTGTATACATGTCCTTTTTCTACGATTCTTTTTGCATTGAATTCGTGTTGCATCTTCATGAACTCCATGATTGAGAACTCCTTAGGCTTCTCAGGTACAGATGTGTCCTTCACCTTTCTCGCCATGGAAGAAGCAAAGAGTTGTCGGAACATGGCCAACTCTTGCTCCAGAGTCATATCTCCTCCTGAACCCGCAGTAGCTAAGGACCCCTGGCCAAACCTAGTGTTTTGAGGTGTCTCATAACCGCTCTGGTTGTCAACCGTCGAGTTATCTCCCGCCATTAGGGTTTTGCCTATACAAGGCAAGGTACTAGGTATAAGCAACCTAAGATAAGGGTAAACATCCTAAGGGAGACATGTTTGAAATAGTTAGATAACCGACAGCTACAGGCTCTGATACCATGCTGTAAGGAGTTGGATCCCATAGGGATCCACTCCCTACTAAAAATAAAGAGGGAAACATCCACCAAAAAAAATTCCTCAAAAGGGGATGAAACCAAATTTATTTAAACATGATTGTATCATAACACAAAGTAGCAACGGAATTGAAAGACATATCTAACCATTACAAGGCAACTTAACCAACTAACTTTCACCACACAGGGTGACATAAAGGAAAACTAATAACATATGAAGAACTAGCTGAGGATCACCTAAAAACTTCAAGCCAAGTCTCCCACGAACTCAGCTAACCTTGATGAGGTCCAGGTCCTCCTAGATCACCTCCTCCTTGTCCAACACCTGGGGTTGGAAGCGTACCCCACAAAAGAAAAAGAGAAGAGGATATCAGCAAAATGCTGGTATGAGCATGCTAAAAAGAAATTGAGCACTATATTATATGGAAATAGGTACAACAAGTAGAGAAGGCTTCACATGCAAAAAGATAAGAACTACCCAATCGGGCATAAAAGGAAAGAATCACAAACATATGATAAAAGGGATACTTGCCATTAAAACAATAATAAAATTGGTGCCACAAAAGCATACAAAATATTTTTAGGGCACAAAACCCATAACAACCTGCATGTAGGTGAGATAAACATAGCACTAGAACAACATAAATAACAATTGGCGGCCAACCCTCATAAAGTTGAAACCTGATAGAGAATGGCACATAACCAAACTCCCAATTTATTTAAAAATTTGGGCCAACTCCCATAAAGCTGAAACCCGGTATGGGGCACATAACCACCATCCCAAAATAAACAATAAGGGCACATAACCCAAAACCAAATGCAAATTATATTACTCTAGGGCTACTGAGTCACACAACATGCTTAATAGGGAGGCAAGTAAAAAAGTATAGTTGGATTTACAAATTAATCACCACATAAGTGATCATCATTATCAACCACCTCAAATTGGGCATATAATAACAAATTGAGTTTCATAATGAACAAGGCATAATAAATATTCCAAAAGAAAGTCAAGAATATATTATGATCACAAGATCAGTAGCAAGTAGGGTACTTCACATGAAGCATGATTTCAAAAGAAAAAGATATAATTTTTAAGCTATTGTCCATAGGATCAAGAGAAAGACAATTTAGGTTTTTGCTCAATAAATAAAAATAGGAGATGCTAACATACCTCTCACAGAGTCTAAAACACTTTCCAAAATCCTAAGCAAGATTAGAGCCCACTTGTCCTATTATAATAACCATATACATGTATTAGCATTACATGCATTCATTAAGAACTCAAAACCCTAAAGTTGTCAACTTTTTCTACAAACCACCATTTTGGGTCTTAAAAACATCACCATCATCTTAATTAGGATTTTATGATCAAAATAACATATAATATCATGTATTTTGAAGATATTGACTTTTAGGGTTAGTTTTGGTATTTTTAGTTAATTAAATCATCCTCAAAAATACTTTTTCGAAAAACTCAAAACCAAGAATCCAATTTATTTTTATTAGATAGATCATACTTTTATGAGTCTATAACATATTTTACTTTTAATTTTAGCCCTAGGGTTTACTAGATATGAATTTTACAAATTATTAACTTATTAATTAGATCTATTAAAATTACTCATCATTAAATATTTGATTCAGGCGACAAAAACCATACCTAAAGAAAGCTTGCATTTTTATGAATTCAACGAGTATTTATTTATATTTTTCTGATTAGGGATTAATTAGTTATGGGTTTTCAAAGCTCGACCAATCAGAAACTCAAAAATTGCCAAACAAGTAAGAAAGAGAGAGGGAAAGAGAGTGGGCCAATCCGCTGACTTGGCCCAATCAAACTCGGCCAAGTAAGGGGTCAAAGGCATAGCCTTGACTCGCCCAAACAAAAGCAACATGGCGAAAATACGTTTTTATCCCTAATGGAAAAACAAACGATCAAAGCGAAGCGGAGGGCAAAGGTGACCTTTTACAGATGGGATTAATCCCCTTCGTCTCGTATGCCATTGCAGCGTACAGAACAACTGCAAGGTGCGAGCCAAATTGGGTAAAACCCAGATTCAAGATAAATCTTGTACCCATCATCACGAAAGAATATCAGGAGATGCTACGAACTCACCGGGGCAAACAATTGGATCGGTGACGTCGAGTTGGGGAAGAACAGGCCGCTGCAAGCAACAAGCACAACTCCGGCCACCGACAGAGATATGAGCGAGCAACGAAGGAATTGAAACTAGGGAAGATTAGGGTATGGTGTCGCGGAACCGGGGGTGAAGTCCCCTATATATAGGGTAGAGTTTTAGGGTGAAACCTCCATGGCCGTGGGAGAGCTATGAGGCCAACTTTGGGCGTTTCTTGGATCCAAAGAAATAGAACTCGTGTAAGAGTTCATTGGGTGTGAGACTCCTCCACAAATTCAATGCAAAAAGAATCGCAGAATTAGGACATGTATACACCGAGAAAAAATGAAATCTCTAAGCACCCCACCCGGCAGCACTGTAGCAGGCCGACCGTGGGTAGGAGACGATCTGCAGATCGTCAGATCAAAATCCAACGGTCACGATCCACGCGCTAGATCAAAGAAGGAAAACCTTATGCAAAACGAAATCAATTTCATGTGATATTCAATGAATTTCTCTCTCTTCATTTGAGGCCTTAAATGAATTCCAAATTGGCTAAAATTTGCAGAGAGGCTAATATTGATATGTAGAATCCGAATATAAAATCATATTTGCCTTTTGACAACTTTTAATATGTCAAATAAATTAATTACTATTTCTCTTTCTTCCTTCATTAATGACATTAGGATTATCCAAAAATTATAAAACTTCACCCATAACTAATATTAAGTATGGTGAATACGAATTTGTCATTATTTCCATTTGTTGAAGTTGGTTATTATTTTAAATAATGAGTTGAAAATTTTGTACACTTTCTCTCTCCTTAATTTATCGTCTCATCAAATATTTTCTAAATTGATTCAAAATTCATCCAAAGGTCTATTTTAACATTTAAAACACGAGTTTGTCATTATTATATTTTTTGAAGACTTTTGTTATTTTATTTAATTCAATTAAATTTTATCACTTATTTAACCTTTTAATTTATTAAAGGCATCTAGAAACTTCCTAAAACTACAAAACTTGGTATATAATCAATAATAAACGTTTGGAACACGATTTTGCCATTAATTAATTTTTTTCAATATATATTTAATATTTTTGGTCTTTGAGTCATTTTCTCTCTCCTAAATAAAATAAAATATTAAACATTGACAAAATTAAATAAATTCACACAAAGACTAATTTTGATATATAGATTACGAATTTGGAGTTAGTTTTCCAGTTTGAGGACATTAGATATTTTATTTCACCTTATTGGCATATTTCCCATTATCTTGTAATAAAGGCTTTTATATATTTATTTATTATCCAAATTAGATGATACTTGGCCATTAAGTTTCTTTTAGATCAAGAAAACGAATTTGAGGTTATTATTATCCAATAAATTTTCCTTTTCATATATTATTCATTATTTCTATTATTTCTCCCATTAATAATCTAATATCTCATCATTCATGTTTTAAGCATTATCTTTGATTTCCTTTTTCTCTTCCTTGCACCCTAAGTCATAGGAAGGATCTAGAACTAATCTATACCATCATTTTCCCTCATAGGATTATTTATTTCGTATTTTGTGAAATTATAATTCATTATCCTTAAATATGAATATTTTGCCTTTTATGCACATATCCTATATTGCTTTTATGATTAATGTGAAGATATTGGGTAATATTAATTTATGTTCTATGTTTTAATGTGAGTTATGTATGCATTATTATATTCAAGGTCACCAAAGAGCATATTTTAAATCCTTGTTTGGCTAAACCTCCAAAACTAAGTGTTCTAAGCTATTAACCCTGGAATAAGATTAATTCCTAGGTTTCAGTATGTTACACATGCACTAAGTGGTAGGTAATGCTAATAGAATTTGACATTACCTACCACTCGATGAAGGCAATCAAAGAACAAGCCCTAGAAGATCACTAGCCAATTCCCCACTGCTAGAAGAAGCTTCTCATGGATACAAGTTCCCAAACAAAGACAGAGGGATGATCCACCTAATACATTGGAATCCCTCCAGATATTCACACATGGACACTCTTGTTCCCAGAGTTGTCAATTGAATAGGAGCTGAAATTGGTGTGCCCTTCAAAATCCACAACTAGAGCAGCTACTAATAGAAATATGGCTAGAATCTAACGCCACTAACAATATGACTGAATATGAAGCCTGCATTTTGGGATTCCCACTCGCCAACAACAAGGGGCGTGACACTTATAGGTCTATGGTGAATCTCTACTTGTCATCTCTCAGGTTCATCACCTCTACAAGATGAATCATCAAAAGCTTATACCCTAAGAGCATATGTGTTCTTTGGATTGAGTCTTTGAACATGTTTCCTTCCACTTATTTAGAAGAGAGAAATATGCCTTCGCCGACTCTCTAGAAACCATCACTTCATGGATCAACATTCAACGAGGCCAAACCTTCTCTATTGAAGCTGAGGAACTTTCTCAACTCGCTTATTCATGGTCATTGACAATGCATAGAACAAAAAAGAAAAGACTTGCTTTCACAACATCTAGATGTATTTATCACATCAAGTCATTCCTGAGAACCTCTACTGGGAGAGAACAACTGGAACTCAAGCGAAGAGTTGTTCAATTTGTTCTAGGGACAAATCAACTATATTGTAGATCTTACAACCAAACTCTTCTTTGGTGTGTTGACAAGACAAAAGTTGAAGCTCTCACAAAGGATATCCATGCAGGATCGTGCAACAAACACATATATGGAGTCAAGCTAGACAAGAAAATACAGCTCTTGGGGTACTACTGGAACACCGTGGAAACAAATTGGTGGCAATTTGTTTGCAAATGTTGAGCTTGCCAAATCCATGGGTACTACAATCATTCACCCACAAATCAACTTTACAATAAGTCCATGCCTTGGCCATTCTTAGCATGGAGTATCAACATGATCAACAAGATAAATCCTAAGGAATCAAATAGTAATTGCTTCATCCTCATCGTAACTGATTACTTCACTAAGTGGGTAGAAGTAGTATCCATCACTAACACATCGTCCTAACAAGTCATCAAGTTCCTTGAGAATAATATCATAAGCTGGTATGGAAAACTAGATGAGATTGTTTCAGACAACAGGATGAACTTCATCATGAAGAACATCATGGAGTACCTGAGGTCTTTGGGAATTAACATCAACTTATCGAACTAAGATGAATAGAACTATTGAAGTTGCTAAAAAATATATGATCAAGATTCTGAAGAAGACTATCAGCTCTCATTCCAACTGCATGAACATTTTTCAATGGCTCTGTGGGTCTACCACACTTCCATCCTAACTTACATAGGGTCTACGCCGTACTCCCTACCATATGTGTAAAGAAGTGAAATCACCTCTCTAATAAAAATGTGAAGAACAAAACATCCATCCCAAACATACTCAAAAGGTATGCTGAAATGGGTGTAAAATTTTCAAATCTTTATTAATAGTATACAAAACAACCAAAGTATAGCATCAAAATAATTCATGACTATATTCAATTTATAAAACATGTGAACATATTAAACTTACATCATAAGGATCCATGTTGAGGGAAATCTAAACCACCTCAAGATTGTCTCCAAGCTTTAACTTCTCAAGCTAGGTCCACATCTCTAAGCTAAGTCCTCCATGTCCTTCACCTAGGGTTGGAAGCATACCCCAACAAGAAGAGAAAACAAAAGACATAAGTAAAGGTTGGTATGTGCATACTAAAAAGAAAATTGAGCAATTTATGAAGAATAAGGGACATCAAAATAAAATGCTTCCCATGCAAGAGATAAGAACTACCCAAAAAGAGGGCATAAAAGAAAAGAATCGCCATCATCATAAAAGAAGATACTTTTCATAATCAAAACAATAAAGTAGTTCCATATAAGCACATATCAAGATTTGGGCACATAACCCATCAATATTTTTGGGTACATAACCCATCATAAACATCATCAACTTGCATGCATGTGAGATAAGCGTAGCCCTAGAACAATATAAATAACAATCTATGGCCAACCCTCATAAAGTTGAAACCTGATAGAGAAAGGAATACTGCCAATCTTCCAATTATATAAAAAATGAGCCAACCCTCATAAAGTTGAAAACCCTGGGTACGAGGTTCCTTTCCATCCCAAAAGAACAAGAAATATCACATCTTTTATAAAAAAAAAAAACCAATGCAATTATACTACTCTAGTTATACTGAATCACATAGCATGTTTAATGTAGAGGCAAGTAGAAAGTATAGTCAGAATATACCAAAGTAGTCACCACATAAGTGACCAACATATACATCCACCTTACAAGTGGGAAAAAGATATCACATAAACATCCACATCATAGTGGGCATATCTAATCATGCACCAAGGCAACAATATTAGAGTCAAGAGAATATACAAGTTTACCACAAACAAGATAGTTCACAAGAACCATGATATCAAAATAAGAGCAATGTGTATAGGTTATTGTCCATAGGACCAAGAGAAAGAATAATATATGTGATTTCTCAAAAGAATAATCGGGGATGCAAACATACCTCAATATCAGAGCCTAAATTCCAAAGAACTTCTAGACACAAGTCTAGGTCACCAAAGAACCTCTTAAACACATATACATATTTTATGTCAATTTTATACACATTAACAAAACCCTAAAAATATCTTTTTATCATTATGTGAATTAGGTTATGAAAACAATGCCACATTATAGATTAGGTTATTATAACTCCAAAATATATTTTATTATATTTTTCTGACTTATAGATAATTAGTTACGATTTGTACAAGTTAATTCATCATTAATTAGTTCCATTGAAAACACCTATTATTAATATTTATATCAAAACATATACCATTAGTTAGATCTTATTTTTTTTATTCTAAATAATATTTTTTCATATTTTTATGATCATCCATTAATTAGTTATTAATTTTCAATCACCGGCCAATCAGGAAATTACATGTCAGCTTGCAACTGGCTTGGGCCGGCCACTCAGAGCCGCCCAAGTAAGCCGACAACTGATCTCGCTCGGTGACCGGTCACGCAAAATAGGTTCAGCTGAAAAGACCAGAAAGCCCATGATATGCGACAAAACGAATTGATGCGAGGGCGAGAAAGTAAATTTATCAGAAGTCATCTTCCTCGTTTGCTCAAACACGCCAAACACACAGAACGGCAGAAGTCAGAATACAACTCACACTTCCAACGCAAAGCAGGCACTACGGCCAACATAAACCACTCTCTCGAACTCTTCCGATCTCACTGATCCATTTCTCAGCTTCATCGACAACCAAAACACACCTGGACTACACCTCACCACGACCGTTAAAGAAGCAAAAACCGGAATCAAAAAGGGGGCAGGCACGAGCGGAAACAGAGCATCTGGGGTTTCCGCTGAGTTCAGGGACCCTCGATAGGGAAGAAGAAACTAGGAAAATGGAGTTTTTTATACCACAGGTAGGTCCAGCATAGAGAGTAGCCGGCGGCAGAGAGGGCAGTTCAAGGGTGGAGCAACTTACCGCGACTCGTAGCAAACGAGGGTGCTGGGAGGCTTCAAGACCAGACGAGGATGGTTTTGAAGGGAAGAATTGGAGTTCCTTTTATTACTCCGACAATGGTGGCTCAAGGAGTTACAGAAAGAGGGTGATACTTGTGGGAACAATGGGGAGCGGTTTGGGTAAAATTGAGTATCCAAGTAGGTTTATATGCGACCCAGAAAGGCGTCAAGGCCCTAGGTCTTAAATAGAACCCTTTCACGGTGTGACTACAACGTCGACCACAGAGGAGGCTTGCCAAGAAACTGGGGGTTTCTGTTACAGGGCACAAAATATAGGGAAAGTTGGGGTTGAGCAAACTGGAATTCCCTCATGAATCCAACACACAAAAAATCGGGAGCGTCCATGGTCTGAGGAGGGAGGAAAGTCGGCGTCCAGTTGGTAGCCACTGTACAGGATGAGTCGGTCTCCTACCGAAGGTAGGAGACGACTCCTGCACCGTGGATCTATGATCTGACGGTCCAGACGAGGCACGCGATAACTCAAATTCTGAAAATCTAAACCATAGCGTTACGCATCAAATCAAAAACCTTAGACAAATAGGAAATCGAATAAAGTGCAAATGTAATTATTTCTTATTTTCTCTCTCCTCTATTGAGGGTGTAAATGAGACCCAAATTAAACCAAACTTTGCATACAAGTTAAGTTAAACATTTAGATTCCGATTCTCCAATTAAAGTTCACTTTTGGCAACTTTAGATGCACTATTTAATATATTCTTTGTTTCTCTCTCCGGGTGCATTACTGACACATGGATTAACCAAATTATGTGAAACTTCATCCAAAAGTCATATTTAATGTGTTGGATACGAATTTGCCATAAATTTTACATATTGGAGTTGTTTGAGCATATATTTAATATTTTGAAGGTTCTACACACTTTCTCTCTCTTGATTTCACATTTTAAGCAAACTTTCTCCAAATTGGATGGAAATTCACTCAAAGGATATATTTATTATGTAGATTTCGAATCTAAGATTATTTTCCTCTTTTGGAGTCATACATTTTTTTATTTGATATCTCGAGTAAAACTCATGTCATATTTCCCAAATTGAATTAAATGAATTATTATTGTGTGAATAATGTGAAATTGGACTCCCAAGGAAATTGAGACCCAAGGAATTCGATTTTAAACTTAGATTTCACTTTTAGGATTTCTTTTTATGAGATATGTCATATGGCCCATTAGTGGCCCATTAATTTCATTTCTTAACCAATTAAGTTATTTATTATCTTATTACCACCAAATGAATTATATGACATATTAGATAACATTATTCATTCATTAGATTATTAGGATCATTCTAACCTCAACCTAGATTGGTCAAACCAAAAAGGTCAAAGTTCTAGGGTAGGGTCTAAGATCCGGTATGTTACAGCACTCCACCCCTTAAAAAGAATTTCATCCTTGAAATCAATAGATCAAAACATCAACAACTAATTACTCTCCACCCCTTAAAAAGGTTTGACCTAACAATTCAAACTAAACAACTTTTTAGAGCTACCCACATCTCTTAGTTTGTAAAAGTTTTAGGGATTATTTTCATGTATCCAACTACGAATCACAATCTAGGGTTGAAATTTAGGTCCTTGTGTCTCTAACCTATCAACCCTTATAACATCCCAAATTTTTGAACAAAATAAGTCTAAGGTCCTTAGTGCAAATCTTCCACTTTTATTTTCAAGATCCTAAGAATTTATGTAAACTACCCAAATATAAGGGACTATCTCATCATACCTAGAATCTTGATTCAAAATATGACTCACCAAGGAAAAGATAATTCATTTTAATTCATTTATATTGAGATAATGACATTTGTGTTCTTAATGAAGAAAATGTAGTTAAAACCTAAATCTGATTGTATAGGAGGATTCTAGACCTTTAACTAACATGTGGTCGAACTGTGAGTTCATTTGGACTTATTTTACCCCCCTAATGAATTTAGAAAGTTTCAATGTAGTTTGAACCCTAAATAACATGTTAATTGAATAAATCGATTTGATTCCATATGGCTCAACCATTTAATGTCCTGTCCTGATATGTCATGCACTTCTTAAAGATTTTGGAATCATTCTGAACCGTTGGATGCTCATCTAACGCCTCTGGACTCGTCTCCTACCTCGAGTAGGAGACAGAGAACATGCTAGGCGGTATGTGTTTCCTTCGCCAACCTGGTTCTCTCACCACAGGGCTCCTTCTCTCGAGATATCACCACCAATGAACTCGTAACCCTGACGCGGACCCAGGTTTGAGGGGACTCTGTGCCCTAACTGAGAAATGCCCAATAGGGATAAACTCCTCTCACCGCCATCTTTTCACAGAGGGGTTCCCAGCCAACAAAACCTATATATATTGGGTTCTTAACGACCGCTAGCCTCATAGAAGTACTCCTTTGCTGCCAATTTGGTCGTTGGTGCTCTGGGCCACGCAAACGGATTATTTCTTCATATCAGGCGTGCACCTTGAACACCCAACCTCCTCCACCATCTCCGGCCAAATTAGAAAGTGGGTAAGCATCTATGAACATCCAACTTCCTTTCCACATGGATTTCATGCCCTGTTGCGCTGTGACTCGTTGTATCCTATAGCTACCTTAAGGCATGCTTGTCGTCGTTTTATCGTCGCAATAACTCAGTAGTCATCCATGCATCACGAGGCAAGGATTGAGACTATCGGGACCGTGAGACTGTTTTTCCGTTCTTGGTTTTCCCTTTGTGCTTTGGGTTTATGGTCTCCTACCACCTACATATCCCTCTCCTACTCTACCATGGCAGTCGGTGGTTCTGGAGCAGCAGACCACAAAACTTCCCATGTTGGGGCTTGTTGCCTTCACATAGATGTAGGAGACTCATCCCCAGTCCCAATTTCTCACAAACGACCAAGTTTTCTACATGGTTTAATGGCTATTCTTCCCTCTAGAGTTGTGCCTCCCGCCAGGTCTCAAGGAAGAAGATGCCAGGTTGTGTTTTGACTAGAGTGTCCCTGGACGTTAATTGAGCAATTGATCTCAGAAGGGCAATATCGAGTTTTTGCATATATTGTTTTGTGCATCCATTGGTTGCTGGGGAGAGCCCCCTTTCCTAGCTGGCAGATAAGGATTGGTCCACGCAAGCATAGCTTGGGCCTCCTATATGCTAAGTCGAATCAATTTGCAAATGTGGATTTAATCTTTGAAAATTAATAACAATTCAACCAATGGTCAGAAAATTATGTAAAAATATTCATTGGAAATGTTTTTGATAAGGAACCTGATTTCAGTGTCTTCAAACCCTAGTTCTATAAGATCAGACCTCGTTTCCATAAAAGGCTTAAATTAGGATTTAAGGTGTAATTAAATTAATAATGATGCAAACCATGATTAATTTCAGGAACCTAGGACTCGACTCAGAATTAGGGAGACTAAAATTAGGGTTGCTCCAATATAGTAAGCAGGTCCATGCACTTTGAGTATTTAAGTAATGGTTTTCAATCGCTTTAAGATTATGGTATCATGATGATTGAGTTAAAATCATATGATAGCTATGTATTCAATTTTCAAAAAGACCTTGAATTAATGTTCCCCAAAAGTTATTATATGATGCCTATACTTTTAAGTTTTATGTTCAAGAACTTATGTCATGATCAAATGAAATTCAATTAAAGTGAAGAACTGCCAAGTTATTGATTAATCATGTAATTGATTACATTATTTTATCCTCATTGTGTTAATGTTGAGCCCTCGGGCCTTATGAGTTCAAATGGAACATTATGGCACTTATGTGCAATTCATGAGTTCAAGTGGAACATTATGGCAATCAGGTGCAAATGATGAGCTCAAGTGGAGCATAGTTACGACACTTTGGTGCAAATCATGAGTTCAAGTGGAACATCAGTTGAGCCTACGGGCCTTATGAGCATAGTTGGTGCATAAGAGTAACAGACATTATAAATTACCAATTAAGAGCATATTATGTGAAATCAATTTTTATTGTTCAGTCACTTTTATGATTTTTCTTATTTCCAGTTATTATGTTATTATAACAATACCCAATTCTGCTTACTCTAACATGTTTTCCATTTTGAATGCATGGTTGGGGACGTGATGTCCGCAGGAGGAGAGAATAAGTAAGGAGCTTAAGCAAGGAACATACATATCAAGGACAAACGAAGAGTTTAGACCTGGTGGGGTGCCAACTATCATATGGCCTTTAGTTTAGTTTAGTTTTTCAATCAATGTTGAGATTATGTACTAGTTTAGTTTAGTTCAAAGCTTTAGATTTATGTTGTGGAACTTGAGACATGAGAATTGCAAATTATGTATCATGTGATGGTTTATTAAACTTTATTTTTATGCAATAATGATCATATTTGTGACATCCTAATAAGATGTATGCTTCCGCTCAGTTTGTGAAATTGGGGTGTTATAATATGGTATCAGAGCTAAAAAATATATAGTTGGCCACCAGGCTTTTCTCAAAATCTCATGTAGTTTATATTCCTTTTTGTAGATGGCTCCCAAGAAGAAATCTGATAAGGGCAAGGAGCATGTACATGGAGAGGGAAGCTCTTCCAGTGGAGGAAGTGACCATAGTGCTTCTAGAGGGGCTAACCCTAATGGTAACCCTAATGCACCTCTAGAAGTACTTATCAAGGCTCTAACAGATGCTATCACCGGACAACAAGAAAGACCACATAAACCGTGGAACCAGGAGTTGACCTTAGTAGACTTCCTGAAGATCAAGCCATAATCCTTCTCTGGAGAAGCGGAGACCGACATAGTCAGTCGTTCTAAGGAGTGGATTCTCAACATCGAGCATTGCTTCCGTGACTTAGGATGTCCCGAGCCCTCTAAAGTTTACTTTGGGACACACATGCTGAAGAGTGCAACCCACACTTGGTGGGAAAACTTCACGAATGCTCAAGGACCCAATGATGAGCTGTTGACTTGGGAGGAGTTCACCACTGCCTTTCGGAATAATTACATCTCTGAAGCTATGATTGAGAAGAAGGAGATGAAGTTCAAGCACCTGAGACAATATGACTCAACCGTTAGCCAATATGCGATGAAGTTCCTTATGCTGTAGAAGTATGATTATGGTTTAGATGAGACTCATCTTACAAAGAAGTTCATGTGTGGCCTGAAACCTGATTTGGGCTATGCTTTGACTGGACGTGGCATCGGGACAGTGCAGGAGGCACTCGAGTCTGCCCTAGAACTAGAGGACCATCATGGATGATACTGGAAGAATGGAGGATCCTCAGGAAGCAAGAATGAGCAGAAAAGACATGATGATAAGAAGAGGAAAGCTCCAAAAGGACAAACTGTTAAAGAACCTTGTGCAACTTGTGGTAGACTTCATGGTGGACCATGCAGGAAAGGACTTGGTGTTTGCTACTATTTTGGAGACCCAAATCATAAGAAGGAAGAATGTCCCAAGCTAAAGGAAAAGAATGAAGTAGGGAAAAACCATAAACTAGAGCAACAAGAAAAGAGGCAAGCAAGGATCTTTACAATGGTGGATAGCGAGGAGGAATAAGAAGGTATGATCTAGTTCTATCCATGATTTTAGTTTTGTGGATATACATGTTTGGTTCTTGCAAACTAGGAGTAAGTAAAACCCTAAGGTGGGTAGTGATCTAAGAAAATTTCAGGGATGAAATTTATTTAAGGTGGGTAAAATTATAACATCCCAAATTTGTGAATAAAATAAGTCTAAGGTCCTTAGTGCAAATCTTCCACTTTTATTTTTAAGATCCTAAGAATTTATGTAAACTACCCAAATATAAGGGACTATCTCATCATACCTCGAATCTTGATTCAAAATATGACTCACCAAGGAAAGGATAATTCATTTTAATTCATTTATATTGAGATAATGAAATTTGTGTTCTTGATGAAGAAAAGGTAGTTAAAACCTAAATCTGATCATATAGGAGGATTCTAGACCCTTTAACTAACATGTGGTCGAAATTTGAGTTCATTTGGACCTTGTTTGACCCCCCCTAATGAATTTAGAAACTTTCAATGTAGTTTGAACCCTAAATAACATGTTAATTGAATAAATTGATTTGATTCCATATGGCTCGGCCATTTAATGTCCCGCCCGACTATGATTTATATGTCACACACTTCTTAAAGATTTTAGAATCATTCTGAACCATTGGATGCCCATCTGACGCCTCTGGACTCGTCTCCTACCTCGAGTAGGAGACAGAGAACCGGCTAGGCGGCCTGCATTTCCTTCGCCGACCCGGTTCTCTCGCCACAAGGCTCCTTTTCTCGAGATATCACCACCAATCACTACTACAGAAACAACATTCAATGTCGCTTTTCTGGGCATCGGTTATTTACAAAAACCACCGCCTATAACATTCCACGTCGGCTATTTAGTAAATCCGACGTCTATATTTGAAGACCAGCCAGACACGGGTACCGCTTTGTATTCAGCGTCGGCTAGGTAAACCAAACCGATGCCTAAAATCGCCTGTGAAATCCAAATTTCAAGCGAAAAGAAAAAGTGTCACATACAACGTCGGTTTTTTAGACACAAACCGACGCCTATGTATGATGAGAATTTGCGTGAAAAGTGTCACATATAGTGTCGGTTATCCTTTGATAATCGACGTTGATAATGGTTCCCGCCAAATAATTTTAGGGCAAATATTGTTCAATTGGACGTCGGTTTTTACGAGCAACCGATGCTGAAGATGTTTAGGTGTCGATTTTGTTGACAACCGACGCCGTTTATGAACTTAATACCCCCGCGATCACCCGACTCTTCCCCTTTCTTCTATTTCATTGTGAGCATTTCTCCTCTGCTGCTGCTGTCGCCCGACTGCAACCCCCACCCGCCGTTGCTACGGCTTGTGCGCCGTCACTGCTCCGCCGCCGCTCCCTGCTCCTTCTGCGTCGCCGTATCCGGTCCTAGTCACCGTGCCCTACGGCTACCTGCCTGCCCTGCGTCGGCGGTCCTGGAGCTCGCCGCGCCTGCCCTGCGCCGACGGTCCTTTGCTCGACCTCACCTCGCCGCCGACCTGTCGACCTCACCTCCCCGTCGACCTGTCGACCTCACCTCGCCTCGACCTCGCCCTGCTCACTTTCCCAGGTACCTACCGACCTACCCAGGTGGCACCCAGGCGCGCCTAGGTGGCCGGGCGTTCACCTAGGGTCCCAAACCCAGGCGCCCAGCCTAGTTAGGCCTCTGGGATGCCTAGGCGATGCTTGGGCTGCGCCAAGGCACAATGTTGCTGTGTATTTTTTTTAATTAAGTTATTTACTGATTTGTGTTTATTTATGTACTGATTTGTATTTATTTATGTATTGTTTCAGGAATTAATTGATCATCTACTGCTGCCCGCCGTCTCCCTACCCGTCGCCTGCTCACCTGCCTGCTTGCCTGCCTACTCGCGTACCTTCCGTCTCGCCCAAACAGAGGTATTTATTTAATCAACATTTCTACTTGTATGATCCTAGTGATTAAAAGCACTCTTTCCTGGTCCCTTAAGCAACTAATGTTCCCTTGAGATGAGTGTTAATTGATCTAGTTTGCTTACTTTCCTTGTAATGCCATCTTTTATGTGCTATGCCCTAGTCACCTTTAGAGTATTAAAATGATGCAACTTGTACACTTGTTAAATTTGAATCTATAAATCCTATGAATTGATATCACCCCACAAAATCAGTAGTCACTATTATGTCTTGTACACTCTAGAATCAAGATCTAATACTCTTATGCTATTTTAACACCATGAGACATTTTTTGCTCATTCTAGTGGATTATTATGACCTATGATGACCTAACATGAAACCATGCTCTTAATGATATGATTTACATATCTATTATTGTGTTTGTTGGCCTAGAAACCCGTCCAAGATTTACTCATTAGGAGTAAATCTTGGATAGTCCCCGGTTTGGGACTATTCTTGAACACCTAATCTCACTTAGAATGTAAGTGTATAATGTGTATTGGGTTTTCGAGAAAATTTTGGTAGCATTTCCCCGTTTGTTCTCTAAGTAATATGTACTTAGAGAATAGCGGGGAAATGCTGCCGAAATTTTCTTGAAAACCCAATACACATTATACACTTACTAGTGAGATTAGGTGTTCAAGGATGGGATAGGTGGTACACATTTATTATATATCAGAATGACATCACATGTGTTTGTTGGCCTAGAAAGTGAACAATCATTGTTCTTTATATTACTTGTACATTGGTATAAATTAGAATGAACAATCACTAAATTATATACTATTTGTATGGAGTATAAATTAGAATGAACAATCTTATGCTATTTTAACACCATGAGAAATTTTTTTCTCATTCTAGTGGATTATTATGATCTATGATGACCTAACATGAAACCATGCTCTTAATGATATGATTTACATATCTATTATTGTGTTTGTTGGCCTAGAAACCCGTCCAAGATTTACTCATTAGGAGTAAATCTTGGATAGTCCCCGGTTTGGGACTATTCTTGAACACATAATCTCACTTAGGATGTAAGTGTATAATGTGTATTGGGTTTTTGAGAAAATTTCGGTAGCATTTCCCCGTTAGCGGGGAAATGCTGCCGAAATTTTCTCGAAAACCCAATACATATTATACACTTACTAGTGAGATTAGGTGTTCAAGGATGGGATAGGTGGTACACATTTATTATATATCAGAATGACATCACATGTGTTTGTTGGCCTAGAAAGTGAACAATCATTGTTCTTTATATTACTTGTACATTGGTATAAATTAGAATGAACAAACATGCTGAATGTTAATACAAATGCTAAATGTTTGCCTTTTTAATGACATTTTCAGATGGCTGACCATGATGAGCATGATGTCCATGATGAGCATGAAGTCCATGTTGAGCATGGCGAGGATACCAATGTAAGTTCTAAAAACATATCATGTATTTCTATAAAATTCATTATCTTCTAGTTATGTCATATATCCCATATTTCTATATTGGGCTAATTCAGTGTGTTTATTTTTGTCAAATTTTAGGTTGATGATGCACATGTACCCACTGAAGCACTACATGAACTTGATGCGCATCACCAAAAAGTTAACAAGAAAAGGGGCATCACTCTGTTGAACAAGTTAATGGCGCTAAGTGGCAGTGGATCCAAATTGGTTGTGGAGTTTGATAATGGAGGAAATGCAATTGGAGTGAACCGCAATAATTTTATAAACTATCTTGGGGTTGTCACTCGAAGCCATTGTGGTGTTAAGTATGATAATTGGCATAAAGTTCCTCAGGCGAAGAAAGACTTGATATGGAAGGATTTATGCGTGAGTTATTATTATTTGCAATTCTATTTTGTAGATTACAAATTCTATTATTTGCAATTCTATTTTTGGATACTAGTTAATAACAATTCTATTTTACAGAATCTGTTTGCATTGGATGAGAAGCATCATCGTAAAAGCGTGATGCAACGCGCTGGAAAGATGCTTAGGAACTATAGGACAAATCTCAACAGAGAATACATTAAATATGGTGATAAGAAGAAGAAGTCAGCCCTTGAACAGTGGAACTTCTTGGACAAAGAAGATTGGGACAATTTTGTTGCTTCAAGAAAATCTGAAGAATTCAAGGTATTAGGCTTCACTCCCAATTTAATTAATATACGTTGTATTCACCTATTCAAGATTAACATTTAGTGCTACTAACCAAATCATTAATGTGCATACTAACTAGGCCCTCAGTGAGGCGCAAAAAGCAAGGTGTGCACTGAATGTGCATGACCACACTATGGGTCCAAAGGGCTATGCAAGCGTTCACCAAAGACTATAGGCAGAGTCTGCTGCTACTCAGGAGTCTTCTACTATAGGTAGCACACCTCTGCCTCGCCATGATGTTTGGATAGCTGGGAGGCAAAATAAGAAGGGAGAAATAAGGAAGCCCACAACTGCTGAGGCGGCTGCAAAAATGGTAAAATACAACTCTTAGATCAATCATTTGAATATTGATTATTTGTGGTGTTAACTTACCAATTTCTGTTGATGGTGATTAGAGGGAGCTACACGAGCAGAGGAAACAAGGCACGTTCATCCCTCAGGGCACAATGGATGAATTGACAGTTGCTCTGGGTAACCCAGAGCATCCTGGACGTGTTACGGGTGCAGGCACTGGTGTGGGCATCAAATCATTCTTTGGGCCATCCCAACGCAAATCTAGAGCGGGACTTTCACAAGAAGAGGTAACCTATTCTTTTTTTAGAATGTTACTGTAAAAGAAAATTCAATAATAAGAAGCTAATGTTTCTTTTATCCATGTATGGGAGAATAAGAGAGTCGAGGATATAGTTGCTAAGAAGGTCAATGATATAGTTGCTGAGAAGGTCAAGGAAGAAATAGTGCGGTGGCAGGCATCTCAAGCTTCCAATCATCCTACGACGACCTACTCTTCTCCTGATGTACAGACTGAGAGTAATCTTATACACCCACCACCGCCTAACACGTCTACTGTAAGTATTGTTTATGACATTCTAGCTAGTCTTTTCAAGATGATATGTTTTTAAGATGATATGTATATATGTATAATATTCTCTACATAAATTTATAGGCATTGAAGCCATGCCGCATAAAAATGCAAGACTATGTTGTTGCAGAGGCACAGGCTTACCTGTCCCTTCCTGGGGAAATGTTTCACGGGACTCCAATGCCACAGGGCTACATTCGTGTGAGCCCGATACGTGTATTACCCGATTGGAGGGAAGCTACATTGCCATATCCCCACCCAGATATTGATACACTTGTTGAGGCAGAAGGCGGGGTGATATTATGGCCCAAAGAAGATGTCATCTACACTACTGAAATTGTAAGATAAATTTACATTACTTTAGATTGTTAATGTGTATATATGAGGTCAACTGATCTGAAATTATATATACAGGTTAAAAAGAAGACACCCGGAGCACCTAGGCCTCCACCTCCACTTCCTACATTACCAAGTTGGGTTCCAACTGACCTAACATACTCGTTAGGTCCTGCTTGTAAGGGAATGACATGTTGGCTACGGGCACATAATATACATTGCCCTATAATTGTTTCTTTAGAAGCGGATTATGCAGGTCAATCATACGAAAGCTCTTTATTTATACAAGATATTATTGATTTGTTTATGTATGATTGGTTGAATACATCAATGATAGAGACATGGATAAGGTGAGATCTTATTTATACATCCATATACCTTGTGTAAGATCTGGTGATCTGGTTTCTTATATATTAATGCATACGTAATACATGTTTTGCAGCTACTTAGTCGAAGATCAATGCAAACAATTTGCATTTGATCATGTGGGATTTTTGATTCCATCATTGATTAGTATGGTAGCTAAAGACCCTGATAGTGTTCAACAATACTGTATAGATGCTTTTACAATTTTTTATCAGCAAAAGAAGATAATAATAGCTCCATTCAATGTAAGGTAAGTTTACTTTATTTATAATTTGGATTTAAGAAAATTACATTTTATTGTGGATTTTGAGTTATTAATTTTTAACTTTTTTACCTCTAGCGGTAGGCATTGGGAGTTACTAGTTATTGTCCCCGAGACGTTCACTGTTTATTATCTAGATCCTGCGGGGAGTACATTGAATACTAAAATTGGACACGTAATGAGAATGCCATTATTCTGGTGAGAAATATTTCATTTTTGTATCCGTTAACATATGTTATTACATTACTATTTAATTATGCAATTTACTATGTTACATTAACATGTAGGGGTTTAGATGCATTCAAAAATGCTGAAGGAAAGGTCCCAAGGAAAAAGAACCAGCCAAAAATTTGGGAGAACGTAAAAGTAAGTTCCCGACTCCAATGTATATATTATTTATGTGAACTGTGCTTAGTTGTATTTTTTAATATTTTGTATGTTTCAATTTATAGTGCTCTAGAAAAGACAACGGCTGGGCATGCACATACTATGTGATGCTATTTATGAAGATGATTATCCAATATCCCGCATTGGACATCAATACCATACATGAGGTATTATATATAGTCTCATTAGTTAGTATGAAAGATATCAATCTTATTTTGATATTATTACTTATATATATACATCATTCTCTTTGCAGGTATTTAAAACTGACCAGACTATAGGTAAACGCCTAAAATATGTACATGCTCCATATACGATGGAAGTATTAAATGAAGTAAGAGAAGAATGGGAAAAAGCCATACAAGCAGTGGCGATTGTAAGATATAATTGGGATGTTGATAGCGATGTTGAATGATATTTTGTAAATGAATATTTCTGAATGTTTATACATGTCTGAATGTTTCTACATGTATTTGAATGTTTCTACATGTGTGAATGTGAGAATTGAATTGATGTCTGAATGTATCTACTTGTGTGAAAAGTATATTTGTTGATTTTGCAGGTTTGTGGCATGTTTGTAGGCTGATATCAATGGATGTCGTAAACCTGCAGTTCAGAAAACTGAACTGCAGGTTCTCATCCTGCTGACCAGCCACATCAGGCTTGCAAACTGATAAGAAAAAAAATATAGGCGTCGGTTATTTATAGAACACCGTCATCAAAGACATACAGCGTCGGTTATTGGATAAAACTGCCGCCTAATGTGACAAACAACCCGACCGTGCAGGAAAGCACGGCTGTGGCGGAAAATGCATCGGTGCTTAGTACAAAATCGACACCTATAGAACTAAACACGGCCGTACAGGGAAGCACGGTCGTGTCGTATGGAAATATGGTGTCGGTTAGGTAGTTGTAAACCGACGCAGAAAGTGTCCTAGATGGCGCCCTTTTTGTGGCGCGAACCCGTTTGACCTCGACTTATGATACATAACCGGCGCCTATAGGTGCCCTACTATCGCATTTTCGGTGGCACGAAGCCTTTTGGCGTCGGTTAGAAAACCGACGCCGAAGAGTCTAACCTTTAGCGGCGCCCACATAGGCGTCGCTGGAGAACCGTCACTAAAAGGGGTTAAACAACCAATGCCAAAGGCGTGTTCTATAGTAGTGAATGAACTCGTAACCCTCACGCAGACCTAGAAATCCCAAGTTCGAGGGGACTCTGTGCCCTAACTAAGAAACGCCCAATAGGGCTAAGCTCCTCTCGCCTCCATCTTTTCATAGAGGGGTTCCCAACCAACAAAACCTATATATATTGGGTTCTTAACGACCGCTAGCCTCATAGAAGTGCTCCTTTGCTGCCAATTTGATCACTGGTGCTCTGGGCCACGCTGACAGATTAAATCTTCATATCAGGCGTGCACCTTGAATGCCCAACCTCCTCCACCATCTCCGACCAAATTGGAAAGCGAGTAAGCATCTATGAACATCCAGCTTCCTTTCCACATGGATTGCATGCCCTGTTGCACCATGACTCGATGTATCCTATAGCTACCTTAAGGCATGCTTGCCGTCGTTTTATCGTCGCAATAACTCAGTAGTCATCCATGCATCGCGAGGCAGGGACTGAGACTGTCGGGACCCTATGAGTGTTTTTCTGTTCTTGTTTTTCCCTTTGTGTTTTAGGTTTATGGTCTCCTATCTCCTAGATATCCCTCTCCTACTCTGCCATGGCAATCGGTGGTTCTGGAGCAGCAAACCACATAATTTCCCATGTTGGGGCTTGTTGCCTTCGCATAGATGCAGGAGACTCATCCCCGATCCCAGTTTCTCACAAATGACCAAGTTTTCTACATGGTTTAATGGCTATTCTTCCCTCTATAGCCATGCCTCACGCCAGGTCTCAAGGAAGAAGATGCCAGGATGTGTTTTGACTAGAGTGTCCCTGGACGTTAATCGAGCAATTGATCTCAGAAGGGCAATATCAAGTTTTTGCATATATTGTTTTGTGCATCCGTTGGTTGCTGGGGCGAGCCCCCTTTTCTAGCTGGCAGATAAGGATTGGTCCAAACAAGTGTAGCTTGGGCCTCCTATATGCTAAGTCAAATCAATTTGCAAACGTGGATTTATCCTGCCTTCCTATTGGCCGATCTTTGAAAATTAATAACAATTCAACAGATGGTCAGAAAATTATGTAAAAATATTCATTAGAAAGGTTTTTTGACAAGGAACCTGATTTCATTGTCTTTAAACCCTAATTCTATAAGATCAGACCTCATTTCTATAAAAGTCTTAAATTAGGGTTTAAGGTGTAATTAAATTAATAATGATGCAAACCATGATTAATTTCAGGAACCTAGGACTCGACTCAGAATCAGGGAGACTAAAATTAGGGTTGCTCCAATAAGGTAAGCAGGTCCATGCACTTTGAGTATTTAAGTAATGGTTTTCAATCGCTTTAAGATTTTGGTATCATGATGATCAAGTTAAAATCATATGATAGCTATGTATTCAATTTTCAGAAAGACTTGTTCCCTAAAAGTTATTATATGATGCCTATACTTTTAAGTTTTATGTTCAAGAACTTATGTCATGATCAAACGAAATTCAATTAAAGTAAAGAACTGCCAAGTTATTGATTAATCATGTAATTGATTACATTATTTTGTCCTCATTATGTTAATGTTGAGCCCTCGGGCCTTATGAGTTCAAATGGAACATTATGGCACTTATGTGCAATTCATGAGTTCAAGTGGAACATTATGGCACTCAGGTGCAAATCATGAGCTCAAGTGGAGCATAGTTATGACACTTTGGTGCAAATCATGAGCTCAAGTGGAACATCAGTTGAGCCTACGGGCCTTATGAGCACAGTTGGTGCATAAGAGTAAAAGACATAATAAATTACCAATTAAGAGCATATTATGTGAAATCAAGTTTTATTGTTCAGTCACTTTTATCATTTTTCTTATTTCTAGTTATTATGCTATTATAACAATACCCAATCCCAATGCCACTTACTCTAACGTGTTTTCTATTTTGAATGCATGTCTGGGGATGCGATGTCCGCAGGAGGAGAGAATAAGCAAGGAGCTTAGGTAAGGAACATACATCTCAAGGACAAACGAAGAGTTTAAACCTGGTGGGGTGCCAACTATCATACGACCTTTAGTTTAGTTTAGTTTTTCAGTCAGTGTTGAGATTATGTACTAGTTTAGTTTAGTTCAAAGATTTAGATTTATGTTGTGGAACTTGAGACATGAGAATTGCAAATTATGTATCCTGTGATGGTTTATTAAACTTTATTTTTCTACAATGATGATCATGTTTGTGACATCCCAATAAGATGTATGCTTCCGCTTAGTTTGTGAAATTGGGGTGTTACAACCCTACATGATCATCAAAAGTCTTAGGGTAGGTCAACTACACCTTTATATAAATCCTAGTCACAAAAACTAGGGTTAGATTCTACTCAACTAATTCTAGGTTTTCTCTTCATTGTGGCTTAGTTCAAGGAAACATCGACAAACCAAAGAATTTTTTTTGTACACATAGTAGTATAATGAAAATAATTTTTGTTGATGAAATACTTCGCGTTGCAAAACCAACATGCATGCTAAAAATCAATATGAGAAACAAGTCACAATATTTCCATTTGAATACTTCCTCATAACCTAATCTCAACCTCAAACCAAACCTTATTGCATAAGAAGATCATCATTAATCAAATCTAGGGTGAACATCTCACCTAGAGGCAACTATCTAATCCAAGAGTCTAACTAGGGAGACAAAATTGAAATTGTCAGATTTTGACTACCACGGGCTTTGATACCATGCTGTAAAGAATTGAAATCACCTCTCTACTAAAAATTTGAAGAACAAAACATCCATCCCAATCATACTCAAAAGATATGCTGAAATGGGTGTAAAATTTTTAAATCTTTATTAATGGTACACAAAAAACCAAAGTATAGCAGCATAATAATTCGTGACTATATTCAATTTATAAAACATGTGAACATCTTAAACTTACATATTTAGGATCCATGTTGAGGGAAATCTAAACCACCTCAAGATTGTCTCCACACTTTAACTTCTCAAGCTAGGTCCACATCTCTAAGCTAATTCCTCCATGTCCTTCACCTAGGGTTGGAAGCATACCCCAGCAAGAATAGAAATAATAGGAGACATCAGCAAAGGCTGGTATGTGCATACTAAAAAGAAAATTGAGCAATTTATGAAGAATAAGGGACATCAAAATAAAAGGCTTCTCATGCAAGAGATAAGGACTACCCAAAAAGAGGGTATAAAAGAAAAGAATCATCATCATCATAAAAGAATATACTTGCCATAATCAAAACAATAAAGTAGTGCCATATAAGCACATATTAAGATTTGAGCACATAACCCATCAATATTTTTGGGCACATAACCCATCATCAACTTGGGAACATAACCCATCATAAACATCATCAACCTGCATGAATGTGAGATAAGCATAGCCCTAGAACAATATAAATAACAATTGGTTGCCAACCCTCATAAAGTTGAAACCTGATAGAGAAAGGAATACTACCAATCTCCCAAATATATAAAAAAATGGGTCAACCCTCATAAATTTGAAAACCCTAGGTATGAGGTTCCTTTCCGTCCCAAACGAGCAGGAAATATCACATCTGCTATAAATAAAACCAATGCAATTAAACTATTCTAGTTCTACTGAATCACATAGCATGTTTAAGGTAGAGACACGTAAAAAGTATAGTCAGAATATACCAAAGTAGTCACTGCATAAGTGACTAACATATACATCCACCTTACAAGTGGGTAAAAGATATCACATAAACATCCAAATCATAGTGGGAATATCCAATCATGCACCAAGGCAACAAGATTAGAGTCAAGAGATTATACAAGTTTACCACAAATAAGATATATAGTTTACAAGAACTATGATATCAAAAGATAAGAGTAATGTGTATAAGCTATTGTCCATAGGACAAAGAGAAAGAAGAATATAGGTGATTGCTCAAAAGAATAATTAGGAATGTAAACATACCTCAATATCAGAGTCTAAATATCCAAGTCTAGCTCACCAAAGAACCTATTAAATAGATATACATATTTTATGTCAATTTCATACACATTAACCAAGCCTCAAAAACACCTTTTTATAATTATGTGAACCAGGTTATGAAAAGCATGCCACATTATATATTAGTTTATTAGGACTCCATAACATATTTTATTATATTTTTCTAACTTATATATAATTAGTTAAGATTTTTACAAGTTAATTCATCATTAATTAGTTCCATTGAAAACACTGCTATTAATCTTTAGACTAAGTTTTTAAAACATATACCATTAGTTAGATCTTATTTGTCTGATTCCAAAGAATATTTTTCCATAATTTTCTGATCATCCATTAATTAGTTATTAATTTTCAATCACTTGCCAATCAGGAAATTACACATCAGCTTGCAAAAGAGAAGAGAGAGAGGGAGAGGCCACACTGTGACTCTGGCTTGGGCCGGCCACTCAGAGCCGCCCAAGTCAGCAGACAACTCGTCCATCTCGGTGATAGGTCGTGCAAAATAGGTTCAGCTGAAAAGACCAGAAAGCCCATGATATACGTGACAAAACGAATGATGCGAGGGCGACAAAGTAAATTACTCAGAAGTCATCTTCTTCGTTTGCTCAAACACGCGAAACACAGAGAACAGCAGAAGTCAGAATCCAACCCACGATTCCAACACAAAGCAGGCACTACGGCCAACATAAAACACTGTGTCGAACTCTTTTGGTCTCACTGATCCACTTCTCAGCTTCATCGACAACCAAAACACACCTGGACTACACCTCGCCACGGTCGTTAAAGCAGCAAAAACCGAAATCGAAAAGGGGGTAGGCACGAGCGGAAACAGAGCATCTGGGGTTTCCGCTGAGTTTAGGGACCCTCGATAGGGAAGAAGAAACTAGTAAAATGGAGTTTTTGATACCACAGGTAGGTCCAGCATAGAGAGTAGCCGGCGGCAGAGAGAGCAGTTCAAGGGTGGAGCAACTTACCGCGACTCGTAGCAAACGAGGGTGCTGGGAGGCTAATATTCAAGACTAGACGAGGATGGTTTTGAAGGGAAGAATTGCAGTTCCTTGCAGTACATCGACAATGGTGGCTCAAGGAGTTACAGAAAGAGGGTGATACTTGCGGGAACAATGGGGAACAGTTTGGGTGGAATTGAGTAGCCAAGCAGGTTAATATGCAACCCAGAAAGGCGTTGAAGCCCTAGGTCTTAAATATAACCCTTTCACGGTGTGACTGCAACGTCGACCACAGAGGAGGCTTGCGAAGAAATTGGGCGTTTCTATTACAGGGCATGAAATATAGGGAAAGTTGCTGTTGGGTGAACCGCAATTCCCTCACGAATCCAACGCACGAAAAATAGGGAGAGTCCATGGTCTGATGATGGAGGAAAGTCCGGACGAGGCAGGTAATAACTCAAATTCCGGAAATCCAAACCATAGTGTTACACATCAAATCGGAAATCTTAGACATATAGGAAATCGAATAAAGTGCAAATGTAATTATTTTTTATTTTCTCTCTTCTCTATTGAGGGTGTAAATGAGACCCAAATTAAACCAAACTTTGCCAAGTTAAGTTAAACATATAGATTTCGATTTTCCAATTAAATTTCACTTTTGACAACTTTAGATGGACTATTTAATATATTCTTTGTTTCTCTCTCTGGGTGCATTAATGACACATTGATTAACCAAATTATGTGAAACTTCATCCACAAGTCATATTTAATGTGTTGGATACAAATTTACCATAAATTTTACATATTGGAGTTGTTTGAGCATATATTTAATATTTTGAAGGTTCTACACACTCTCTCTCTCCTGATTTCACCTTTTAAGCAAACTTTCTCCAAATTGGATGAAAACTCACCCGAAGGATATATTTATTATGTAGATTATGAATCTAAGATTGTTTTCTTATTTTGGAGTCATATATTATTTTATTTGATATTTTGAGTAAAACTCATGCCATATTCCCCAAATTGAATTAAATGAATTATTATTGTGTGAATAATGTGAAACTTGACACCCAAGGCAATTGGAACCCAAGGAACACAATTTTAAACTTAGATTTCACTTTTGGGATTTCTTTTTATGAGATATGTCATATGGCCCATTAGTGGCCCATGAACTTCATTTTTTTTTTATGACCGGGAACCCCCCCTCAGAAAGCGCCACTTTGTGACCCCCCCTGGAAGGGTAAACCCGGGGGCCCACCCAGCCGCATAATCCCATGAACTTCATTACTTAACCAATTAAGTTATTTATCATCTTATTACCACCAAATGAATTATATGACACATTAGATAACATTATTCATGCATTAGATTATTAGGATCACTCTAACCTCAACCTAGATTAGTCGAACCGAAAAGGTCAAAGTTCTAGGGTAGGGTCCAAGATCAGGTTGTTGGTATGTATGCCCTGAGAGCCAATCATGGGATGATTGGTGGGATACATTAAGATTGATTTGATAAACATCAAAGGCAAGCTTCCAATTCTTTCTGGTTCAGTCATATGAGATAGTGATAGAACATATTGAATGTCTAGAGAATGACAATACTCAATGACGTATGCTTTCAGGTTGAGGACCTAAACGATGAGATCATACGGATGCTAAGAGTTTGTACATTCTTGTTATGTCCCTAGTCGGATGTCATTGTGGAAGGTAGATAGACAACAATGACACACAAGGCTAGATTGTGGTGTTGGTTGATGACAAAATCTCATTAGTCATGATATAGAGATATCAAACCAAACACATAGGTACTTGTTAGAGAACAAGTGTACCGGATAGACCCACCGTGAGTTTGACACATGGAACCATGACATGGTAGTCAAAGTCAGCACTCACAGTGATGGTGATGAGTGTGATTCTTTGACCTGAAATCACTACACTCAACACATGTCGTTGGGCACACTTTGACATCATCAAACGCAGTCCTGAAACATGGGTTGTTATAAAGGTGATGATTGGGTGGCTTTGACACATGGGGCTTTTGAGGGGTGAGTGATAGATATGGGATTTGTCCCTCCTGAGGGAGTTTGATATCCAAGGCCACTTGATGAGTAGGATTGAAATAGGTGTGCGCACGCATGTGTGAATCAGTATGTGATATTGATGTCATACATATCTCTTACAATCTGCTCTGAGATCAAGAAAGTGAATGAACGTTGACATGATGACTATTCCATGCCTCGAGTTCATTCGGGATATCAGTGACAAAGGAATTATACATTCACTGTAACACCATTCACGGATTGTAGGATTGAAAGTTGTTCTCCAACTTTCTATTTCACTTGGGTAGCACTGATGTGTGACTAGGCACCGCTCTTTGCTTGTGAAGTCATAAGTGTTATGGACTTTCACCGCCAACATGAAAAAGGACCTATAGGGTCACACACATATGATTTAACCTGGAAGAGGAGTTTTATCCACAAACAATGTTTAGATTGATTACTAAAGGAGTTTAGTAGTTCAATTAAACACTCAATTAATTGATAGCTCAATATCATAATGTTCAAGGTGTTGGACATATTGATTGGAGTATCAGATTGATTGAAACTGCAATTGACTATTTCTGCACAGTCTGCACTCCCAACCGATCGACTCATGTGATGAACCGATCGACTGAGCTTGGTGAACCGATCGGCTCAGGTGGTGAGTTGATCGACTCATGGACAGGGTGAACGATTGCTTCAAATGTTGAAAGGATCGGTTGAACAGATGCAACCGAGCAGGTTGGGAAAGTAGGATTGGTGAGAATTTTCCTTTCGTTTCACTTGCCCAATTTGATTGGAACAAGAATTGGTATTTGATACCAATTAGAAACAAAGATGGAAAGTCAATCGGGAACTGACCAGGACCACGAACCGACTGGTTCAGAAGTGAACCGACCGGTTGAGGTGTCCCAACCGATCGGTTGAGGTGTCAACCGACCGGCTCAGGTCCCCAACCGACCGTTTCAGTAATGAAACGATCGGTTCAGGTTGCGAGTTGGTTGTTTTGTGAAAAATCTCGAACCCTTCTACTCCTACTTTTAGTCCCGCATTGCCTGGGATGGAGAACCCTGTCCCATGACCTTCCTATATATATAGGGGTATTGGGGGCTTCTCAAAGTACAACCCAGTGCAACTAGTTGCTCTGTGAAGTTGTCGTTCTCTCTGGTTTTGGTAACCGAGAGAGAGCCCGAGCAAGTGCTACCCGATAAGGGAGGCACAACAAGGGAAAGACAACTGTAGAAAGCAATTGGTGGCAGGAGAGTGTGTTGGCGACTAGTACGCTGACAGGAGGGTGCGACTCCTTCCAATTCCTTGTGGGACAAGGAGATTGGAGTTCCAGGTGGTCCGTGTGGACTACTTCAGAGGTGGGAGATTTCTGCCGCTCGAAGGACAACTGTCAATCCCGACAGTCCCGGTGAGACCAGGAGTCATCAGTCCCGATGCGACCAGGAGCTGCACAGACACCGTACAAGACCGGAGGTGAGGACCGTGCAAGGCGCGAGGTATTGTCGCCAAGCAAGCCTCGGGACAAGGTATGATTCCACAAACCATCCTTTCCTATTGTATATACGTTGACGCGTTTCCTTGTTCTGGATTTGGGGAGGAGAAAAATTTTGTTTCCGCTGCCTTCTCTGCCTCCCCTAAAACCCAAAAGTGGTATCAGAGCCACGTCATCTTCTCTATACTTTAGGATTTTCGATATGATCGATTTTGGTTTGTCACCTTTATTTATTGCATACGATGCGAATAATATTGGCTTTATGCACGTCCAATCCTAAATCTACAAATCCCAATTTACATATATGATATATATTATAAATGCACTCGATACGCGTCGCCCTTAAATGAGTTTTGTGGTGGATGTATAGCATGGTTATGACCAATAAATCCTATCTGTGTATGGTTGTATGTGGTTGCTTGTATCTCGGTCTGCGTACCGATCTTCCTTCTCCTATTTCTGATGTAACTCAAAATAATTCAAGATTTCTTTCCTACCTTTGCTCCCCTCGAATGTAACTCGAGGTTTCTCTTTTTACAATGTAAAATAGGATAGAATTTTATTTCCTGTTATGTCAAAGAACGGAGGACATCTGACGACAGCTAAGACGATCAGTTCAAGGCATGAACTGATCGGTTGACGTTCGAGACGATCAGTTCAAGGAGTGAGCCGATCGGTTGATGACCGGTTCGAGGAGCCAGACGAGCGGGTGGCGGCCATGATGAGATGCACGACGACCAGGCGAACCGATCGGTTGGAGGAGCCAACCGATCGGCTGGTGGCACCCAGCCGACCAGTCTGATGGTGAGCCGATCATTCATGTGATGAGTTGATCAAACCCAGAAAGGCAAAGCATAGAGTTCATCTTGTACATGTTTCATGTGATGTAGACCTAGATGACCGTGATTCCTCTTGCCTCGAGGAATCACATTAGGATGGCCATAATCATCACTTTTATCATTTTGCATGTTTTCTGTGGGATATAACATGTATATGATACATACTATGTATTGTGGTGATTGGATATGTATATGTATATAAAACCAAATCCCTCATTAAATATTAAGTTTTAGATGCCTTCCAAATGCGACACACATGAAAAGCTTGATCGACCAAGTGTGGGCACGCCCTAGCGTGGTGCACCATCTATCTCGTGGAAGCGTGAAGGATGAATGTGTGGGTATGCCCTAGCAGGGTGCATATTCATCGTGTTTGCTTTGGGTCAGACTTAACAAGGTGATCTAGATGGGATCTAGTACCTTGAGGCATGGAGATGATCATTGCAAGGAGTTGCATGTGACATCTTATCAAAAGTTGCATATGATGCAATTGGCAAGAGTTGCCTACCTGAGAGATCTAAGTTGTGGGTGACAGCCGTAGCTGGTCCATGACTTAGAGGATTTCAGGATCTTGCCCACTAGAAGGTTGTACGCTACAATCTTCCGAATTGATGCTGAGGGCTATCAATTTGAACTAAAATAGTGGGAGCGATAATTAATTAAAGGCCTAATTATATCGTCATACTTTTCAAATCAATCAAATAAGTCAAAAATGAGTTTTTGGACTAAAATTGCATATATTTCCTTTTGTTAATATAAATGGTTAATCAACAAATCACTTTATTTGCGATCGGTCTTTGAGACCAACAAATTAAATGGGAATAATTCCACGACTGGTTAGGATGATGAGAAGTGTTCTCAAAGAGCGGAAGCTCTAAGTCCTAGTTATACCAAGACCAGATGAACTCAATCCCACCACATCAATGGTTGAAAGTATGCTTATGGAAGCATACCGAGGATGACATTGATGAGGAGTGCTTGATGTTGTGTTCTCTGAACTATGAGTTGCAGAGACAACATGAGACATATGATGTCTCAAGGACACTATCCTAGTATGTCATGACAGAAGGAGATATAGTAAGGTATTCACGCACTCAATATGATTGGGTATGTGGAAAACCTGACTAAGAAGGATTCCCTCTGAGCCAAGAGTTGGCTATTGGTATGATACTGCAAATGTTGTGAGAATCATACAATTCATGGTAAGATACAACATGAACAAGTTTGACGAGTGTTGACAGAGTTGTTAGACATGTTCAGGATAGTAGAGGCAAAGATGAAGAAAGACAAACCATAATCTTTGATGTGATCAAAGAAAAGGTAATTCTTAAGGGCAAGGACAAGGGCAAAGCAAAGAAGTATTCTGATGCTAGCCAACAATTCAACCCGTCTTCAGCCTCAAGGCACATGGGGAAAGGGTGTATGAGGGATTGCCCTCTATATCTGGAAGAACAAAAGAAGATGAAGGAGGGGATGGAGATCTCCGCCTAAGGTATCATGAAATGAACCGCTTCTTTATCTGAGGTATATGATACCAAGATATGGATATGTCATATATGATATGCAATATCCACAAAGAAGTGATGGCCTTTGTGAAAGGACCAAGAAAGAAGTACCCATCATTGGAGCAAGTGTTGCTGCCATAGATAGGAGTATCTTTCAGTTTATTTCAGCCTAAAGGGCACGAAATAGAGTTGAGAACTGCTATTTCATATATTGCCAATAGATAGAAACACTTTATTTTTGCACATTGTATGACAATGATGGCAATTAATAAAGTTGATGTTTCAATCTTAAAGATATGATCTTTGTGGCAATACCTTGTTTATCTTGTGATACATGGTATGCATAAGATAAAATGATACCTAAAAGTTATAGATAACTCAAACAATCTAATTAGCATCAATCATGAGAAATTCATTTCTAGTTTCCATGTGATGGATAAATCTAGACTCTTTTGGTTAGAGAACCAGTAAGAGACATGAATATCTTGGACATGATTAATCAATCTTCACTAATGGTAGCGGGAGAATTGTGGGCTCCGATCTCCAAAACCACGATATAAACACGATTTAAACTTAGCGGAAGCATTCGATTAGTTGCGGAATATGAAAAATTACTGGAAATTAAAATTTTTGAGACAAGATCTGGAAATTATAAAATTCCTTTTTATAAGAAACCAAGTAAACAATTTACATCTCTGTTAAACCACTTCTTGAGTAGTTATGTACAACATGATTCAAAATTCCCAGGAGCCAACACCAAAAACTCAAACCACTGATTCCTAGGACCTGAGAGTACAGAGACGGCATAGGACTATCTAACTACATAACTCAGCAGCCAGTATCTCCACCTGAGATTCACTGTTGCCCCTGGTACTGTTGTTGTTGTTGCTCATCCTTAAACGGAATCCTTTGTCTTCGACGACCACCTAAAAAGAGTTGAAATTTACGGAGTGAGACAATGTACAAATTGTCCCAGCGAGAGTTATAACTCTCAACTAGAAGATTTATTATAACATTAAGGAATATCATAGACAAGATAACATAAATCATACAACAATAGGTTTAATAACAAGTGAAGAAACTTCTACTTAAGCAGTCATGTCTTTAAAGCATATAAAGAACATGTATACAAAATATCTTAACAGATCATTAATGTAAACAATGTAACACCAAACATTGTTCCTCGTAGTAAAACCTAAGCAGATATACTACGTGGTTGATTATGTTTTACAAACATTATTATGCCCTGTGGAGATGAGGCATACCACTCATACTCCAACTGATCGCTAATGAGTCACATCAGTATCATACATAGGTCATTAAAAGAGCCGGATTCTTAAGACCTCATCTTCCTCAGTCAGTTAGAGGATTGCTTGCAGGACACTTTGTGTCTCCGCTGTTATAGCTTACTAGGGTAATCTGGTCCTTCGCTATTTTAGAGTTACAGTGGCGTTCTGTACTCTCTTCGTCATCAGGAGATTTCGTGTTTACCTTCCACTGATGCGGTGTTTGTGTTTTCTTTGGGAGAATTGTGGTACATCTCACCATTTGGTTTTGTAGTGAAGGATTGACGGACTATAATAAATCTACATCAATTCCTACACTAGGATGTAAGGATTTACGCATCCATCTCCCCCACATACTCAAAAGTATGTGATCTAGGAGTTCCCTTGGGAAAACCTATTTCACCATCATTTGGTCTCTGACAATGATGGATCTACGATCAGGGATCTACATGGAATGATTATACTTGATTAGTTAGGTACATTTCAGTATTCTTTTAACATCATACATGTTCTCAAACAATAATCATTAGCATAACAGTTATGAAAATAGAATACTAAATGTAACAAGTCTAACTTGCATCAATTATCATTTCCCAAATATCTCATCACAAGTCATCTGTCAAGCATGACCTTGATGATATTCATGGCTCTCACAGCCTATCAATCTCATAGGATGCCACTCAAAAAGGCATCCGAATATTTCATTTATTCATAAAGCTAAAGCATGCTTTCAATGAATATAGAATCATAATCCTTACCTGGATTTGATCATGTTCATGAAGGAACCTGCATGGTTAATCTAACTGATAACAGTAAATAATTCATTTCAATGAAGTTGTACCTTCCTACTCTTACAAGAGTTAGGTTCCCTGTATCTCATCGATTAGGGTAATTCATCTCCTTTACTTATGATTAGGAATATTGATTCCTCATCTCATACTTCAATCATGAGGATTCATGCTTAAAAGCATAACTGGAAATAGGGTTTCACCCTATTCAAAAATAAGGTTATTGAAATCCCTTTATCTTATAAGACATCATATTTGGTAACTTGTTCTCAAAGTTTCATACCTAAAGGCATGACACAGGACTAAGGTTAACATACCCCATCCTTTATTAATTAATATTTCCTATTTAGATTATCAATCCAACTCTAGTATGCAACTTTGCCATTCTTGGAAATATACCAGGGTATGATGCGTGTTTACCTTTAATTATAACATTTATCAAACATCATAATGATTACCAATTCAAGGTGTGAATTAATTTCTCATCCTTATCATGGTATGATTACATCATACTCATTGGTTTGGTTATACATCACTCAAAGGCATAACCCTGAATTACTACATTTATCAGATCACCATAAATTAGGGTTTACTATTCTCATTATATGTTATCACCCTAGAATTAGGGTTTACTATTCACATTATGGTGAGTTGAACTCATAACATTGTCATGTATGAGGAACATCATCATTGATGCTCTTAGATTAGCTTTAAGATTCATCATATATCATAAATAGGGTTTCCATGATCTCACATAGGTGGATCATACCCTAATCATGCACATTCATGTGTATTGAAGGTAATTACTTGACTTTCCACCATAAAAGGATACTTTCTCTTTCCTATGATACTTTCTTTCTCCTCATACCAGCAGATGGTGATAATACCACTCTAAATCAGGTTGGGTTAAGACCACTTTGATTAACATAAACCAAATCACCACTATTGAGTGATTAGGGTTTGATGAGAACAAGGTTTCACTCAATTGAACCTTTTAAGAGCATTATGGTAAATTACACATTGAACATCATCATGGGTTAATTTACTAACCATTTGACCCTTAATGTCTCTTGGTATTATTATGGTTTAGGTTGAACAACCATCAAACCATCTAAGCCTTCAAGGCATTAGGCAGACTTATCCTCAAAAGTCTTTAATAGGTTTCACACCTTCAACCTTCAAACGATCCTGAGATCGTATAAGGTTGTAGACCGTTTAAGCTTTGTAGACCGTTTAAGGTTTGGTTGACTTCAAGACCGTATAACACTCAAGACCGTTTACCCTCATTCGGTCTTGAGGTCGAATGGTCTCATTCGGTCTTGAGGTCGAATGGTCTCATTCAGTCTTGAGGTCGAATGGTCTCATTCGGTCTTGAGGTCGAATGGACTCATTCGGTCTTGAGGTCGAATGACCTCATACGGTCTTGAGGTCGAATGACCTCATTCGGTCTTGAGGTCGAATGGTCTCATTCGGTCTTGAGGTCGAATGATCTCATTCGGTCTTGAGATCGAATGGACTCATTCGGTCTTGAGGTCGAATGACCTCATACGGTCTTGAGGTCGAATGACCTCAAAAGCTCAAGATCGTATGGACCTCCAAGGTGGTTCAAAGGGTAAACTCGATTAGGGTTTCCTATGTTGAAGCCTTCAATTGGTCTCAAGCTTGCTAACCACTTATCAATTGAGACAATTAGGGTTAGCCTTAACCAATTGGTTACTCAATTGATATCCAATTAGGGTTGGAGTTGGTTCAATTAAGGTCTATAAACGTTCAACCATCAACACTCAACAATGTGAATCAAATCGAAGTTGAACCCATCAATTGACCTCCAATTGGGCTCAAACTTGGCCCAAACGGTCTTGGGATCGTTTGGATATCCTCCAAACGGTCTTGAGACCGTTTTCCCAAGAATTCATCAAAATCTAGATTGATTTGATAGGGGCTGAACCTTAATTAAGTCACAAATCAGCAATTTGATTATTTCAATAATCCATTGTAATTGGGCCCTCAATTGATCAAATTACTTTAACCCTAGACCTCCAAACGGTCTTGGGTTGTCACCAAACGGTCTTGAGACCGTTTTTATGAGTTCCAAACGGTCTTGAGACCGTTTGCCCATCCATCCTTTGGACTCTAGTGAAAATTCATCAAGGTTTGATTTATTGAGTTGATCATTACATCAATACTTAATTGCGATGTAATTTGGTATCTTTGTACCTTCAATTGGTCAACTATACTTGACCCCAGACCTCCATACGGTCTTGGATGATCCCCAAACGGTCTTGAGACCGTTTGGATGATTCCCCAAATGGTCTTGAGACCGTTTGGGCTAATCAACCCAAAATCTCAAATTAGCTCATTGTGATTTCAGCACTGATTTCAATTAGGGTTTACCCTAGTAATCAACCTTCAACTCTTAACTCGTTTGGAATTAGTCCATAAAATTTGGTGAGTCATTAATTAACATCATTATAAACAGTAATCTCATACGGTCAACGCTTAGTCAACCATCTTATACGGTCTTGAGACCGTTTGCCCAAAAAGGGCAAATTAAGCAGATTGAAAATCAGAACTAAATTCAATTGAATTTGCTAATTGTTTTGCCTATATCTCACGATTCCTTTGGAGTTAACCTATCAAATTTTGTGGGTGATTAACCTACATAGTTATGAACATGATTCTCATACGGTCCACGCTTGGTCAATGCAGACATACGGTCTTGAGACGGTATGCCTTCATACGACCTTGAAACCGTTTGCCCACCAAACGGTTTTGTAAACCGTATGGGCAATTGGTTGAGGTCGTATGGTAAAGTGGAAAACTGTGGATAAGCATAGGAAATAACGCCCTCATCTTCTAGATCAAGAACAGCAATAGTTCCTCATGGATTTTCTTGCAAGGAAGCAAGGGAAGATAGGGAAGAAGAAGAACTAGAAACTAAAAGCATAGAAAAGATGTATATAACAAAGCATTGGTTTAGAGTTATAAAACCCGCCTAAAGGTTGTTCCTTGAGATCCAAGCTTCCAAGATCCAAGCTTTAATGGCATATTTGAGCTCCACAGGTCGGTCAGGGTGAATTCTCCAAGGAAAAGTTGGAAAGGAATGGCTAGAAAGATAGAGCTAGGTGAGCTAGCCATGAATTCAAGCAAAAGGGATGATCCAAACTTACCTAGGACCCTTGGTCGTCCTTCTCTGCTCCAGAGCTTATCCTTGGTCGGTTTTGAGCAAGGGGAAAAGAAATGAAAGGAAGAGGATCATTCCCTTGCTAAGTGAGAAAAGTAGTATATATACTTAAGTGAAATTTCAACATAAGAACATATGTTTTCCTCATTTCTCATCTAAGTCCTTCCTTTCTTCCTTGCAAGTCTCCACATCTTATTTCTAAGGACGAACTACTTATAAGGTCAAGAATTGAAGGCAAAAAGGATCAACCCATCACTAAAGTATACACATAAAAGGACTATTATACATACACCTTGATTATTCAATCACAAAGGTGTTCTTTATTATATGATTATTCACATGAAGTGACCTTTTCATCATTTCTATTCTAAATGATGCCAAGAGTCATAAAAGATATTTTAGATGATGTATTTTACAAGTTGCACCCCTCAAATTGGGTAAATTGCATTTTACACTAATTTAGGGTTTTCAAGTACAGGGGTTGCTTCCACAGCTGCACCTTGGTGCTCAAGCTTGGGAAATCCCTCAAACCTCATAATATTCATTCTTATGTTGTCTCAACATTGAAGGAACATATAAACATGTGAATTTTGCAAGTTAACCCCTCTGATTGGGCAAATTGCACATAGGTCCCTGTTTTGCAAACAATACTTCAACATTGATTTATAAGGGACAGAAATGGAAACATATGTTCCATAAAAGCTTTAGTTATATACTAAAGGATAATTACAACCATATAATTTCATAATTAGGCAAAACACCTAGGGTTAGCTCATAACCCAGGTCAGGGGTGTTACAAGAATGATTATCCTATTAGGTATAATACATGTGATGTATTTACATACCTATTGGAACAAATGCTAATACTTCAAAAGGTGTTTAGAGAAATACCAATATGAATATCTTGAAGTGTTCAAGATTATCATAGATGAAGTGAAAATTTGGTAAAGTGTTAATTCTTGATGAGATCAATGAATGAAATACTTGGACCAAATGTTTGAGATCCTTATGAGTGATTATGATAGTGTATCATAGTGAACTCATGATTAAGGCATGGTAATGTCTAAATCAAGAAGGAATCATACTCTAAGGAGTTAGAGAATGATTATCAAATAACTGAATTCTTCTTAATAAAAGAATACCCCACACTAATAAAGGACATTAAGAATCACAAGGAGTTGTAAGTTCTTATATCCTTGACAGATACACCTCATTTATCTATGTGATGAGTTGTTCATGTGATGAGTCAACTATCTAGATGAATATGAGGAACTGAATTTTGAGTTATGGTTTATGACCATTACATCCTAAATGACATCCATGTGAACCATAAGGTATGACCTTGATGGTAGCACCCATTGGATGAAATCCATAAGTGCAAATGAATCTTAAGTGTTAAGATACATGGATAACATTTTGAGAAGGATGATGCTTGTTGATTGCAACTTAATGACTAAGACATTTGGCATATGGATACTAAAATTGCATTCCTATGAGGAATAAAACAAGGATGTGTTGGTGACACAACCTATAAGGTTTATGAATCCACTAATGCAAATGAAGTCTATAAGTTACAATGGACTAATCAATGTGATTGATTGAGTACAAGCAACTCAGAATTGGATCTTTACTTTGATGATATAGTCAAAGGGTTTGACTGATATGTCAAAGATAAAGAAGGGATCTGTGATTTCATGGGAGCGTATTCACATTCCACATGTTGATGTGAAATGGAATGTTCTAGAATGGAAATCAAAAGTGGAAATTATCTTTAAGGAAGATAGAGATGTTTCCTATGTGATAGGAATAGAGATCTATAGAGACAGTTCTCGAAAACCTCTTGTCCTAAAAGAGGAGAAAACATACATTGGCAATCTGTACTGAAGGGTTCAATATGCACAGATTAAGTGGGAGAAAACTTGTCCATGTTACATGGAGTTAGTATCCCAAGGCCAAGTGTCCAATTCTTATGAAGAATGGGAACACTAAGAATAAATATGGATCTATCATGTATGTAATCATCCCATTATCTTAAATGCAAAGAATAAAATGCATTCATCATCTTGTATGTAGGACATGACAATATGATGTGCTCATCCTGATAATTCGTATGTGGGACATGACGAGTGGATGTCTGTCTACTTCCAGTAAGGGTTACTGGAAACCGTAAGAACTTGATAAGTACTTGAGAAGTACTAGTTCTATGGAGATAAGGAAGAGTTCGATGTAAAGAGTTACACTGATGCGAACTTCCGAAAAGGACAGAAAATTAATCGCAAAATATATATAGGATATATAAAAGTGAAAGTTTGTTGATAATTGGAAGTGTTCCAATAAAACCATTTAAAAGGGAAATGCCGAGTATCTGTGTGTTAGAGAACAACAGTGGATACTATATGGATCTAGAAGTTCATGAGATGAACTTATAGATATTCTGGTCATTGATGACAAGTATGGAATCCTTGATCATGCAAGGTGGCTAAAGGTTAGCAAAGGAATACTAGATCGCATATTACGACAACTCCATCTCATACGTATGATGTACAACGAAGAGATGAGAGACATGCAATTTATACTGACTTTGGCAATGTGTTGCCATAACTCACTATGTTCGCACAAGAGCACAGTGACATGAGGGACATGTTTGAAGATCACTATGAATATGATTCAAGGGTGATTGGCTCGCAGTGCAAGTGGGAGTCTGTTGGTATGTATGCCATGAGAGCCAATCATGGGATGATTGGTGGGATACATTAAGATTGATTTGATAAACATCAAAGGCAAGCTTCCAATTCTTTCTGGTTTAGTCATATGAGATAGTGATAGAACAGATTGAATGTCTAGAGAATGATAGTACTCAATGACATATGCTTTCAGGTTGAGGACCTGAACAATGAGATCATACGGATGCTAAGAGTTTGTACATTCTTGTTATGTCCCTAGTCGGATGTCATTGTGGAAGGTAGATAGACAGCAATGACACACAAGGCTAGATTGTGGTGTTGGTTGATGACAAAATCTCATTAGTCATGATATAGAGATATCAAACCAAACACATAGGTACTTGTTAGAGAACAAGTGTACCAAACAGACCCACCGTGAGTTTGACACATGGAACCATGACATGGTAGTCACAGTAAGTACTCACAGTGATGGTTGTGAGTGTGATTCTTTGACTTGAAATCACTACACTCAACACATGTCGTTGGGCACACTTTGACATCATCAAACACAGTCCTGAAACATGGGTTGTTATTAAGGTGATGATTGGGTGGCTTTGACACATGGGGCTTTTGAGGGGTGAGTGATAGATATGGGATTTTTCCCTCCTGAGGGAGTTTGATATCCAAGGACACTTGATGAGTAGGATTGAAATAGGCATGCACACGCATGTGTGAATCGATATGTGATATTGATGTCATACATATCTCTTCCAATCTGCTCTGAGATCAAGAAAGTGAATGAACGTTGACAGGATGACTGTTCCATGCCTCGAGTTCATTCGGGATATCAGTGACAAAGGAATTATACATTTACTGTAACACCATTCACAGATTGTAGGATTGAAAGTTGTTCTCCAACTTTCTATTTTACTTGGGTAGCACTGATGTGTGACTAGGCACCAGTCTTTGCTTGTGAAGTCATAAGTGTTATGGACTGTCACTGCCAACGTGAAAAAGGACCTGCAGGGTCACACACATAGGATTTAATCTGGAAGAGGAGTTTTGTCCACAAACAATGTTTAGATTGATTACTAAAGGAGTTTAGTAGTTCAATTAAACACTCAATTAATTGATAGCTCAATATCATAATGTTCAAGGTGTTGGACATATTGATTAGAGTATCAGATTGATTGAAATTGCAATTGACTATTTCTGCACAGTCTGCACTCCCAACCGATCGTCTCATGTGATGAACCGATCGGCTGAGCTTGGTGAACCGATCGGATCAGGTGGTGAGTCGATCGGCTCATGGAAAGGGTGAACGATTGCTTCAAATGTTGAAACGGTCGGTTCAACTGATGCAACCGAGCAGGTTGGGAAAGTAGGATTGGTGAGAATTTTCCTTTCGTTTCACTTGCCCAATTTGATTGGAACAAGAATTGGTATTTGATACCAATTAGAAACAAAAGATGGAAAGTCAATCAGGAACTGACCAGGACCACAAACCGACCGGTTTAGAAGTGAACCGACTGGTTGAGGTGTCCCAACCGATCAGTTGAGGTGTCAACCGACCGGCTCAGGTCCCCAACCGACCATTTCAGTAATGAAATGATCGGTTCAGGTTGCGAGTAGGTTGTTTTGTGGAAAATCTCGAACCCTTCTACTCCTACTTTTAGTCCCGCATTGCCCGAGATGGAGAACCATGTCCCATGACCCTCTTATATATATAGGGGTATTGGGGGCTTCTCAAAGTACAACCCAGTGCAACCAGTTGCTTTGTGAAGTTGTCGTTCTCTCTGGTTTTGGTAACCGAGAGAGAGCTTGAGCAAGTGCTACCCGATAAGGGAGGCACATCAAGGGAAAGACAACTGCAAAAAGCAATTGGTGGCAGGAGAGTGTGTTGGCGACTACTACGCTGACAGGAGGGTGCGACTCCTTCCAATTCCTTGTGGGACAAGGAGATTGGAGTTCCAGGTGGTCCGTGTGGACTACTTCAGAGGCGAGAGATTTTTGCCGCTCGGAGGACAACTGTCAATCCCGACAGTCCCGGTGAGACCAGGAGTCGTCAGTCCCGGTGTGACCAGGAGCTGCACAGACACCGTCCAAGACCGGAGGTGAAGACCGCGCAAGGCGCGAGGTATTGTCGCTGAGCAAGCCTCGGGACAAGGTATGATTCCACAAACCATCCTTTCCTATTGTATAGATGTTGACGCGTTTCCTTGTTCTGGGTTTGGGGAGGAGAAAATTTTTGTTTCTGTTGCCTTCTCTGCCTCCCCTAAAACCCAACACAGGTATGTTATAATATGGGCTAGAAGTAGTCCTACTAGTTGAAATACAAATCCCTTCACTTTGTATATTACGTGAAGAAAATCTTCTAGAGACTGAATGACTTCAAGACTGAGTCTACTACCTCAATACTCTTATGGAATAGTGGGCAAGAGCCCTACATCATGCACAATATTACCAAGTTATAAAAGCTCAAGCATTCAATAAGAAGGTTTGGCTACACAGATTCCAGAAGGGTAACCTGGTATTATGAGTCATCTAGAATGCTGATTCTAGAGGCAAGTTCAACCCTAAATGGGAAGGACCCTACATCCTCCATGACATATACCAATTGGGAGGTCTGCACATGAAAGACATGCATGGATATATTTATCTTAACCACACAAATACTAGCCTCGTTAAATGCTAATATTGTTGAAAAAACTACAAAAACTGACCATAAAATCATGTAAAGGAGCTAAATTCTCCCACCCTTCCACAAAGCTTAATCTACTAAAAAAACCTGAATGAGTACCCCACGCACCCTCAAGCAGCAAGTTCAAGAGGAAAGCTTAATCTACTTACAACAACTCGAACAAACTGAGCATGAACGTTATCCTAAGGTCCCAACAATTCACCAACCATAAAATAACTCCTTATAATAGGTCCACCCTAATAAAATACACTCAAAATGTTCATGATTATGGGTAAATCTAGGTCAAGACCTATGGTTATAATGATAGGAGGAGGGTATAGGCTATGAGTCCCCAGAGACAAGTCATATCTGTTCTTCACAATCAATATCCTGACATATGTACCCAACGAGATGTCGTAACATTTACATTTGTTAGTGTTAACCTAAAAGGGAAGGACCAAGGAGAGAAGGAATAATGTCAGAACTCCTTACAACTATTCTCTACTCGTCTCGAAAAGTGATTGAGCCAAACTTTGTATGATCTAACTCGAGAGTCATGAGATGGGAAACCCTTGCCAGGAAAACCCCATTCATTATCCAAGGAACCCTTGTTTCTCATACCAATACCCTGAGCATCAAAGTTATATTAAAAGCTTTAATGAAAAGACCCACGATCAGTGGGGACCTTACCAAAAATAAGAAAATACCTTTAAGCATGAAGACACATGCTTGAGGATGTTCTCTACTCTAAGGCATGTTAGGAGTAACACCTACTAGGATGTCACCGACATCTAGCACCTTGGCCCAACTGGACATGACATCTTCACTAACGCGTGCCTATTACATGACATTGTTTTATATCTTAGCTTGACACCATGTACACTAGAGATTATTCCATCTCCCCTCTAGAAGGAAGACTTCCCTCATAATAGATTGGGCCATGAACATTCAGAGGGAGGAAATTTCTATCATTAAATCTGGCTAAGAGGTAGCTTAAAAATCTTGGGGTTTCAACCTTCCCACTTCATAATAGGAGGTATATGAGGAAGATATGGTCCTGATACATGAAAACATACAGCTATAACTAGAGTCCTAAAGTGCATAGACAAGAGATCTAGATTGTCCCCAATTGGACGATTTTCAAAAAATGATCTCATACCAATATGCATCTCGCGGACCCAAGTCCAAAAACTTTTCTAAAGGTCATGGAGGTAGTACCCACAACTGGTTCCACATTTCATGAATTAAAAATCTTTATTTAAAAATAAAAATTCACTACAAAATCTATCTTCTTTAGCCAATAAACAAATAAATGAACAAACAAAAATGATGACATGATTGTCGTTCTCTAGAAGAATCACAAGTCACTATCATTGAAGGTGTTGATGCAAGCCAATCCAAGTATTTTGGGGAGAAGTCTCAGCCCACAAGGATGGAATCTTGGGTCAACCTCTTCCGACCCAAACACATATGTTCCACCTTATCTTGGACAATTAAATAACCACATCTCAGACATTGAGTTGTGCATAGCACTACCCTCCAGACCTGGAAAGATGGTTAGCCACTAAAAACCAGGCTTGGACATGCCACATGACAAGTTATCAAGGAAGAACCCCATCCATCTATAGCGTACATCTGTAGCCTTAAAATGGACAAGACATCAAGCCATATCTTCAAGCAGTTGAAAAGTCTCCACCTACCTGAATGTGCTATGATAGAAACTCCTTCTCCACACTATATTGGGGGTTCGAAGACTCCTTCAATTTGGAAGGACCAATATACATTCCTAGATACATCTATAGAACTTGGAAGGGTCCCCTTATCTTTCTAGTCAGTCGTGCTTCATCCAAGCACTCTTGCTACTCAACAAGAATAAAAGGAACAATCTCCTTCCTCCACAGAGTGGCTATGACTTCAGAAGCAACAAAAATCACTTGCCCATGATATCTCCAAAGGATAGATCTACAAGAATCATCAAGTTATATGAATTCATGTGAGGCTTATCAGGAGAATCAACACCACTATGAACTTCACTCTTATATAACTATCAAAGGGATGTCATATGAATGACATGATTATCCCTAATAAACCATCGAGAAACTTGGGATTTATTCATGCCAAGTAGATTCTCCAACTCAGTAACCTGACCAGACTTCCTTGGCTCCATTAGCCATCAGTCATGCAAAGGAAGCTGGGTGATCTTAGCCATATCCTCCAAGGTAGGTGTCCGAAAGACGTCCCCAAAATGAAAGGTGTAACTTAGAGGATCCCCGAAGTGGATCACCACATACATCAATTCCTCCATCACAAGGACATAAGACAGATGATGAAGGTGACAGGTCATGCCAAAGCTAGCCAGATCAACCTCTTTATTATAAAAATATTAAAAATGCAGCACTGCACTAAATACAACTTGAAAGGAGGACTCTACAAAGGTGAGATCTCTTGTACCTCCTTCTCTCCCATGACCTTGAGCCATGAGAGGTGAGATGTGTTAAAAGGACAAGGGATGCGACTCTATTTATAGGCCTCAAACAGGGAGAACTTGTTTCCCAGACACAATAGGGACTCCATGTATTTTTTCCTAAAGGAATCACATAATCAATGTGGACATGCATCCCAAGAGAAATAGGACTTCGTGTGCCCCAAAGCTAAGGATCACACAAATTTGTCTCCTTTGATCAACACACAGATCAAGGAAATCCACCAACCTACCAGACATCTTATAACGAAGAAACTATGAAATATGATTCAAAATTGAAGATCACAAAACCTTGCTATTTTATTTAAACTCAAATTTAAACCTTTATTTAAAGTAAGAAGGAGTGTTCCAAATAGAAGCATAAAACAAATACATGTTTTTGTAGGAAAGGAAAATACACCATGGAATGAAAATGTTATAGACAAACAACTACTTGTTCTTCTTCTTCAGTCACCCTGAAAAGCACTTTAACAAAGTCCTATGATCAGTGGAGGAAGAACCAAAAGATCGATGCTTACTCCTTGCATCAGAGCGGATACCATTGGTAGACCGGTAGTGACTAGAAAAGGATCTCCCAGAATTCACCTTGATAACCAAGGCAACATCTCTACTTTGAGAGAAACCTACCCCTAAACCATCGAAAGGTGGGTCCACACTATGAATAAGGACATCCAAATAGGAGACCCCTACTCTAAAATATCCCCAAAAATGTTGACTATGCCCATAGCCTGGTGGGATACTCGAGCCGAAGAGTCTATCTTCCACATCAGAAGCCTCATTTGTCTCCTCGAAGGACGAGGTCCAGTCGAAGTCAATCAAGAAGTCACACGAGACAAAAATGCCAAAATCTCAATGAGGTTGCAACCCATGGAAGTCATCAAAACTTTGAGTGTCAACAGGAAGAGAAGGCAAAGACTTAGTTACAGAAACTGCCTCATGAAGGGGTGTGAGGAAAATCTCATACCCCTAATCATCCAGCTCCATAGCCGAGTCATAGTCGATTGCTTGCAAGAAGATGCATACTAGAGATAATGCAAGTAAATAAAGACAAATCCTGACTCAGACACTCATAATTGGAGGATGTCATATCCAATTGAACTCCTCTCTAGAAAGGAGAACAGGATGACTATGCATGTAATACCACCTCGGTTGCTAGTTTCTTCTCCCGAGCAGCCTGACAAATCCCTAGCCCAATAGGGACCATCCCAGAGAAAGGGTCGAAGGGGATGTGCTAGACACCATCCCACTAATGAGTAGAATGCCTACCCAATTACAACATGTTCCCTGACAAAGACTCGAACTAGATCAGACAAGCATCTGAAGACAACACTTCAAAGAAGGATGCATAAGACGTGGTCACCTTGCCACATTGGAACCTGGAAAGATTGTGAATTAGACCTGGGAAAAATAATGAACCATAGTTAGATAAAGTACAAATACATGATATAATATTGTGTTAAAGTACTACACATATCTCAACCATGGGCATCATCCCCAATTCATCTCTCCACTACTCATATGGCATCCTACTATTACAGCCAACCCAGTGGAAACAAGTTGGCATCAAAGCATGAAAATAGCCCTCTGGATGACTCATAGTGGCATGTCTATGAAGTAAGAAGTGCTAATAGCCCCACAACTACAAAATTATGCATCAAAGTAAATTATGAACTTCAAATATTTCAAATCATTAAAATACAAAATAGTTGGTAAAAACTTACCACAATAAAGCCTATGAAGCCTCCACAACCTTTTGTAGCCTGGACCATCTCTCTTTTGAAGTCGCCTACAAGACATCTCCACAAAAGCATCAATAGATGGGCATACATGCCACCACCAGTCAAAGGTGAGAATTGCATCCAGATCTAGAAGAAAGGAGAACGAACGTACATCTCCTCTATTCCCCAAGCTATATCTAATTAGGAAGCCTATCATCAGCACAAAAAGGAACACCTAGATTTATAGTGTTGCATACAAAGGATCATTGGCATCCCGCCTCTCGCCCCCACAGAGAAAGATGGACCTCAGCCAAGTATATTTGACATCATTATTAGAATCCATCACAATATAGCCAATTTTCACTCCTAGAATCCCAGTAAGGCGGTAGCAACCCCCCTCTTGTTAGTCAGACATATAACTAATGAGTGTCCCACGAAACCCTAACCCAATAATCCCAAAAAACTTGCTCGGGGTGATGGCTAGCTCACCAAAGTAGAATTGAAAAGTACTGGTCTCCGGACAAAAGTGCTTAGTTAGAGGAAGGAGATATGATCTATATATAATCTCACACCGGCTAATGCTACCAAAGACAGTCTCCTCCAACATCTCTACCGCCTCAACAACTAAGCTATCATATAGATACTGTAGCTCATTCCAATATGTTCTCCAATATACATTCGATAGTCTAAGACCCTAAGTGAACAAGATGAAATACATAGTCAAAATCACCACCACATGATGAATATACCCATTCAAGCTCAACAAAGTAGAAAGAAAATAACATGGATCAATGTTTCCTATACCTCATCATCCACTTGATGTACTTAGTGATGCATATTCATCCATAGCATGCTCGGTAGATGGACCAATCTCTTAGGTGGGACTAGTTCCTCAATAATCACACATGCACCACCATGACTCCATATCAAAGAAGACTTCAATCAGAATATTCAAAGAGCATATTTAAGTTCAATGGAAAAATCATGTTCACACACCTTGGGTACGCCAAGGTCCCCACGTAATCACAAGAATCTTGCTCCTATACAAAGGGATCTGACTCATGAATGTCATGACTAGTCATCTTGCAAAAAAACAACGACAATGTCACACATTTTCCACAACATCTAAAATTGGCTCAAACAACAAACGGTCAAGAAAACAACAAAACAAATAAATCAACCAGATCACAAAATAGAATCTGCATCCAGGTCATCTTCAACCTATAGATCACAAAGAACGTTGGGAAACAAAAACCAAATTTCACCATCAAGGGCCAATATGCATGAAATAAAGTGCAAAAATGAAAGATATACCTTCCTAGAGATGAGTGTAATTGAAATCTGCATTGGAACATAACTAGAGAGGGAAATGTGAAGATCCTCTTCCGCCTTGATGCCCCTATCTGCATTGCCACTGTGAAGGTTGTCTAAACACCCTCATCCATGGGGACTAAGATATAAGATCATTGTGATCCACCTATACTCTCTCTCTCTCTCTCTTCGCTACCTTTGTCACCCTAAATTCTCTGAGCTAGTCACCTTCGTCACTTTTGCTTGAATGGGGAAGGAATGGGAAGGGTGCTTGGCCATCCTGCCATTCTCCCTCTTTTAAAGATAAAAACTTTTACAAAAATTATAAACATGTCTACAGACTTTTAGTTGAATTTTTAGAGCCCTATTGAATTCACAATAAATAGAAAAATACCAAAAATTGGTTAAAGATAATAAAATGTCAAATATTGACATAAAACTAAAAGCTATTTTTCTCAAAGAAAGATGGTCACTGAATCTTAATACAATAACCAGGGTCCTAGACTATGACCTAAACTAGACCTAAATCATAAGCTACCTTTTTCATATATAGGGCATTGGACAATGACCTAAAACTGGACTGATCCTAAGCTTCATCTTTTTTCCAATCTTGGGTCCTATACCAAGACCTTAAACTAGACCACAAGCCTTTTCTTAAATAGGATCCTCACTCCTCATCTCCATTTTCTTTTAGGGTCCATACTCATGGCCTACTATTAGAATCTCGATTAGCCTTTTGAAATAGTCACAAACAGGGTTATCAACTTTTCTTTCACACACAATCTTTTGAAAAACTCGGATCATGACACAAAAATGAGTCGAACTGTTGACCTCACCTCATGACCCTGAGTTATGGCCCACATATCTATTTTTGAGACTAAGAACTAGAAATTTGAGTATCATCACTCCTCTTCACTCTAGATGATGGAAGGTTATCCAATAAGGGGACACGTCATGGAGTGTACCTTTCCCTATATATTGGCTAAAATGTCCAATCTCATCTCAATCTTAGATGCCTCAATTAGAAAGACAACTAACCGATGTAGTTACTGACTAGGAAGGTCACCTTAAATATATATATCTTGTATAAAAATCAATTACTAATCTTGACAATCAAATCCCTATCCTGATGGGAAAAATCCTCATATTCTGCCTTTTGAGAGTTCTCGTCCCCACTCGAAATTGGTCCACCCAAGAAACCTAAAGATGTATAGGAAAGGGGATGGATACTCTCTTCTCTAGGATCTATTTTTCAGTAGAGAAGTTTCCACTATTCAATGATCATAGACTCTTAATATGAAAGTGTTTGACAAACCACTATCTACATTTATTTTTTGACATTCACCTTTTTCTCACTAAGGTGTGAGTTAGTGGGAGAATCAAACATGCACTGGTTTAAGAACTCAAGCAACGATCAAATTCATTTTTGCAACCAATAAACCCGTTAAGGCTCATCAAAAATTAGTGGGATTGAATGATTGCTCAGACATAGGAAAATACTTAAGTGATACACTGCCCTTATTCTAGAAAAGTCATTTATTTCCAATATTTTCCTCGCTAATTTAGATTTAGAAGGAAGGGCATCACACTCACTTTTCACCCTCCAAAAGGATTATCAAAACATCCTTGATAAGACCAACCTTTTTGGCCTTCTAAGACCTAAAATGGAGGTTAGACTTGGCTCAAGCCTGTGATTCTCACTCTTTTCTCAAACCTTTCCTTGAGAGAGGCAAACTATTGACGCATCAATTTTCCATACTTAGAAAAAATAAAAAATTTAATGTAATTTCTGTTGCTAACGATGGATTCCATTCCACATTCCACCCATTTTCCATATATACCTTTTTTCCACATTTTCAACACAATTTATCCATCCTTTTTTGCCCACTCTCATCGAATTTGGGACTTCTACAAAGAAACCTTCTTTCAAATTGAAAGTGCAGTTATCCTTCAATTTTACTTTAAATAAGCTATTTTTGGCTAATTTATCAGTTGAGTTGTGTGAAATAGAATATTTCCTTTTTCAACTACCTTTTCCAATAAAATTCAAGTTTTTTTTTCTGATTTTCTCCAGAACATTTACTAAAATCAGTGGGAAAATGAGAAATTACCTTTTTCCACCGAGGGACACCCATCTGGTCACATCCATTAACCACATGCCATGTGATAGATTGCCTTGATCCACACACCCTTTGTGTGTCACATCATGGTGATCCACCACCTCTCTAGAAGTTTTTACCCAAATCATGAACCCTAAAATATACCTATAGATAGACCCCCATGCCCAATATATTCTAGGCCCCTCTCATCTCTTTTAAAGCTAGAGAAACCACTAACTTCTTCTTTATTTTTCATATCATTTTTCATCAAAGGATCCTTCCCCTGACACATCTTGCTATTTTAGATCTATATAACAGTAAATTTCTCTAAGGGTTGCACCAAACTACTGCATTTATCTCATTAACTATATTGACTACTACACTTGGCATGATGTCCTATTGCATCTACATCTGTTAACTATTTCTTACTCTGTTGCTACTATAAATGTCTCTTTTATTTACATGTGAAAACTCAGATCTAGTTTCTCTTACCACACACCTACTAGTCATCCTTTAAACTCTTATACATCAGTCCTAATCACCAATGAAGGATCTCCACCGTGGGAGGTTATGAGGTGATTGGGACCATAAAACACCTAAAATATTTGGACTTTTAGGGTGATGATGGGGAAGGTAAAAAACCACTAGAGGGGGGGTGAATAGGGTTTTTATGAAGATTTTAAAAATAAAAATTCAAACAATCAACCACAAAAGATTAGATAAGGGGACAAATGGTTTAGAGTGGTTCCACCCTTAGCAAATACTAAGGGAGTCAGTCCACTACCCAATTGTTTCCAATTGGGATTTGAAAGTATTTGAATTTTATTACCTTGCAAGGATGTTACATAAAATACAACTACCTTCCCAAACCCTTTGGACAACCTTCACCCCGAAGTCATCTCACTAACTTTGAAGCAACCTTCACTTGAAGTAACTTCAAGCTCCCCCTTGAAGTAGCCTTCCTCTTTGAAGTAGCTTCCCGTTGAGACCTTCTATAAGTAGTCCAAAGTCCACCTTCTCCTCCGAGAAGATTCTTCTCCACCTGAGAAGATAGAACCCTCTCCAATCCACAACCTCCAACCCTAGGAGTAGCAAGGAGTGTACAAGTAATAAAAAGGAACAAGAAGGGAAAATGGAAATTACAATTATCATTGTAGCACAAGGCTTGATTTCCTATATCAAGCATTTTGATCTCCTAACCAATGTGTGTGAAAGTGTAAGTATGATGGAAAGGAGATTCTATCCTATAGGACACAAGCTTGTAGCAATGGGAAAGATTAGGAAGTGTAGAAGTTGCTCAATTGCTCACAAGAAAGGATTGCCAATTGCAAGTATGTATGCTCAAGTATTGCACAAGTGTGTTTTGGGTGTCCTAAGGCATGTCCTATTTATAGGAGTGGCCTATGAATGCTTAAGGACGTTCTAGACATTTTCTAGGGGGGTCTAAGTTCTCAACTAGCCTTTAGGTATCCACTAATTGCTTTAGCAATGGCTAGTTTATTAATTCTGAAAAGTGCAGATAGAGTTCTTCTCGGTCTAGAAGTTTATCGACTGAGAGTCAGTCGGTCGAGGACTTCATCGACCGAGGGACGGTCTGGAGCAAGTGTATATAACGTTCGATTCCAAATCCCAACCACCTTGTTTTCTAGGTCTAACATCTATAGAACCTTTCCAAAGGATTAGCCTGGGAAACTCTCGGTCAATAAGATGTTCGAACGAGTGTGTCTCGGTCGACAAATAGTTCGACCAAGAATGTCTCTATTTTGGTGGTTCTAGATGAATACTAAGGGTGTGTATGAGTGTGCAGTTGTGACACTATTATAGGGGATGACCTATCTAAGTGTTGTGAGTGGCCAGGGAAGATCTAAACGCTTGATTTACATGATATCTTAGTACTTATACATTATATACTTGTACAAGTTTTTACATTTGATTACAATCATGAAATTAAAACATTGTGAGCATTTAGATCTTTGAAAGTTGTGTCATCCACTTAATTCCTGCAATACTCAAGTAGTACGTTAGATCCACAACAATGAAATGTTTATCATCATCAAAACAAAGGGATTATAATAATGTCCAATTTAGCCAACAATCTCCCCCTTTTTGAAGATGACAAACATTTCCAAAATATAAAATAAGGAAATATAAATCATATGAGTTTCATACTTGAAGTTTACCTTTTGTTGCTATTCTCTTGTGTGCTAGCCGAGAGATTATGAAAATCATTTTACTTTATGTTTTTGATTTTATATTATATATCCCCCTTTGTCATTTCAAAAAGATTGCCAGGATAAACATGACTTTTATTACTCCCCCTTAATTTGAAAATTTGATGCTCAATTTTTTTTAAAGCAAGGGTAACTAGCATAATTTAATGCAAACCACTTATTTTTTTATGTCAAATTTAGCCACAATTTGTTTCTCAATCATTTGCAAAGGATGTTAAGCCTTGAAATGATATGAGATCCTTTTAGATCCATGGCATATGTGTATTGATTTCTCATCCATTTTACAAGGGATGTTAAGCCCTAAAAATGACATGAGAATCCTTTAGGCTCATGAATATATTTAATAGTTTCTCAACCATTTACAAGGGATGTTAAGCCCTGAAATGATATCAGATTCTTTTAAGCTTATAGTAGAATCAATGAATGTATCTCTAACCAAATGCACAGGATGTTAATCCCTAATTTGTTTAGAGAATTCCATTATATTCATAAATATTGTAGGCTCCAAGATTACTTTAAAGATACTAAGGTCATAACTAGTTTCAAATTTTCTTTATGATGTTTACAAAGTTTTGTGAGCTCCTTCTTAATCTTATATTCAAGATAGTTTTTGTGAGATACCCCTTAATCTTATAATCAAGATAATTTAAGGATTCTAAGGTCACAAAAAACATTAGATCATAATAAGTTAACCTTTTATGAGAGATATGCACTAAAATCTTGTTTTCAATATACTAAGATTGAGTGCAAGGAAATGATTTACAATTAAGAATTTTGTCAAGCTTATTTTAGGTCAACCTTGACTTCGACCGGAGAGCCCCTTGGTCAAACTTGATTTCAACCAAGAGGCAATTTCTACAGATTTCCAATTTAAGCATTTTCAATGATCTACTTAATTGAATATTTGAAACATAACTTATAAAATATTAATCATGTATAACAAGAATATCATTTTCCATAAGCTAAGCACAAGATAATCATTTAACTAATATGTCAAGATGTATTTGTTCCATAGAGATTTATCTTAATGAAAAAATTACATTTTCAATGATAATATCATCTTTATGTGACTATGATCATTTTGAGAACAATATCCATTCATGGTTTATATATAGATCGAAGATCATTTTAGGTGGACCAAGTAAAGGATGAAACACAATGATCATGGTGAAACAGTAAAGACATATCCATAATTATAATGATCATGATCATTTAAAGGAAAATTTCAAGACACATGATTTCTATATAGATAAACCAAGGAATACTTAGGACAAACCATGTGGATTAAAACAGTAATTTCCTTAATTAAATAAGCATGGTTCATAATTTTCAGTTTTAAGTCAAAACATGTAGGAGATTATAGCAATTGAACTTGCAATCTATGCTATATATGTATTGATTCATTTTTGCAAGAAGGCATGTCAAATTTTAGTGTGCAAAAAGTATACATGTTTTGTAACAAGTTTAATAAGAGTGTTATAATTAAAGTATATTAATAAGTCATAATGCAATCTTATCAAAATGTTTAAAGAATTGTCTCCAAGATTCATTCTTGATTTGCAGATTGAATCAATCATTAATAGCAAATTGATAGCAAACTGGATCAATTAAATAGGTTCAACAAAACTTGATTCGGTCGAACTTTTCTTCGATCAAATTTATCTCGGGTGAAGATTTTCTCGACCGAGTATTCTACTATTTGTTCAGATTTTATTAGATAATTGCAAGCTTAAAAACAGTAACCTGCTCGATCAACTAATTGTCGACCGACAGTGTCTCGGTCGAATATTTTCTCGACCGAGTATGTTTCTGTATTGTTATTCAGTAATTATTTGCAAGCAAAAGGTAATACAATTTTGTAAGAATATAAAAGTTGAAGCTCAATTTTATTGAGATAAGACATTTGAATATCAAAGAAACGTTTTAGGTCAAATATCAACTAATCAAATTCAAATCTCTAAGTTTTAGGAACCCAAACTAAGACAAGTTATTAAAGATGTGTCTCTGCAGGTTTATTTAAAAATGTTTATTTTCAAGTTAGAAAGTTTAATTACTTGAATCAATTTGTTATATCATTATGTTAAGTTGAGATAGACATAAAGATATACAATTTAGAGTCTTTGGTCATATCTCAGCTTAATTTAATTTATTTAGTTTGGGGGTTTTAGAACCCATACCAACTCAACATCCTTTTTCTTGTAAGGACATGAGAAGGAATAATGTCCAAGATGCAAACAATAATGGCAACATATAGAATCAGTCTCATTTCTCTTTTTATGAGTTTAATCTAGATTGTTTTTGGGTACATATGTATACTTGCCTTTAGGCACATACATAGATTGAGTCTTTGGCACTTGTGTCCTTCCCCCACTAGGTTTTTGATAGGATTTTCCTTTAGGCTTGTAACCTAGTCCTCTCCTTCCTGTTTGACCATGAGAGTTATTTAAGATCTTATCAAGAACATAATTATTTCTTAAGCTACTAACTTCTTGTTGTAACTTAGCAATCTCATCCATTCTCTTTTTGATATCTAACTTTGCTTGATATAGATTAGATAATAAAGAATCTCTTTCTTTCACAATAGTATCATAATCTAGATGAGTGCATAAGATAGGTTGAGTTTGAAAATCATTTAACTTTGCAAGTAGTCCAACCTTTTCTTGAGAAAGAATATCATAATTTGTTTCTAGAGTAAAAATCTTCACATTAAAATCACTTAGAGATAATTTCAAAGTACTATTTTCAGAAATAATACTATCCTTTTCAAATCCAAGATCATTTAATTAACATACATATCTTCATTTTTAGATGTGAGAGCAAGAAGTTTAGCATGTAACTCATCATTTGCTTTATTAGATTTCTTTAATTTCTTCTTGCACTCAATATACTTATCATGTGTCTTTTGAAGGCTGGCAATTAACTCTTCTTTAGATAAATAAAAAAGGCTTACCTCTTCTTCTTCTTCTTCTTCTTCACTTGTTGTAGAAATAAGACATTCTTTATGCACATCTTCCTTCTTTAACCTCCATGGACAGCTAGGTGTTGTGTGTCTTGTTCCTAATCACCAATTACAGCTTGTTGAAGATTGGTCCAAGCTTCTCCTTTTCTTGCAGTTGTAGACACCACCACCCTCCATTCTTCAAGAATCGATTAGAGCTCCTTGAAGCCTGCTCTGATACCAATTGAAAAACCACTAGAGAGGGGGTGAATAGGGTTTTTATGAAGATTTTAAAAATAATAATTCAAACAATCAACCACAAAAGATTAGACAAGGGGACACCAGGTTTAGAGTGGTTCCACCCTTAGAAAATACTAAGGGAGTTAGTCCACTACCCAATTGTTTCCAATTGGGATTTGAAAGTATTCAATTTTTATTACCTTGCAAGGATGTTACATAAAATACAGCTACCTTCCCAAACCCTTTGGACAACCTTCACCCCAAAGTCATCTCACCAACTTTGAAGCAGCCTTCACTTGAAGTAACTTCAAGCTCCCCCTTGAAGTAGCCTTCCTCTTTGAAGTAGCTTCCCGTTGAGACCATATAGAAGTAGTCCAAAGTCCACCTTCTCCTCCGAGAAGACTCTTCTCCACCTGAGAAGATAGCACCCTCTCCAATCTGCATCCTCCAACCCTAGGAGTAACAAGGAGAGTACAAGTAATAAAAAGGAACAAGAAGGGAAAATGGAAATTACAATTACCGTTGTAGCACGAGGCTTGATTTCCTATATCAAGCGTTTTGATCTCCTAACCAATGTGTGTGAAAGTGTAAGTATGGTGGAAAGGAGATTCTAGCCTATATGATACGAGCTTCTAGCAATGGGAAATATTAGCAAGTGTAGAAGTTGCTCAATTGCTCACAAGAAAGGATTGCCAATTGCAAGTATGTATGCTCAAGTATTGCACAAGTGTGTTTTGGGTGTCCTAAAGCATGTCCTATTTATAGGAGTGGCCTATGAATGCTTAAGGACGTTCTAGACACTTTCTAGGGGGTTCTAAGTGCTCAACTAGCCATTAGGTATCCACTAATTGCTTTAGCAACTGCTAGTTTATTAATTCTGAAAAGTGCAAACAGAGTTCTTCTCGGTCGAGAAGTTTGTATACTGAGCGTCAGTCGGTTGAGGACTTCATCGACCGAGGGACGGTCTGGAGCAAGTGTATATAACGTTCGATTCCAACTCCCAACCACCTTGTCTGCTAGGTCTAATGGCTATAGAACCTTTCAGAAGGATTAACCCAGGAGACTCTCAGTTGAGAAGATGTTCGACCGAGTGTGTCTCGATCGACAAATAGTTCGATCGAGAATGTCTCTATTTTGGTGGTTCTAGATGAATACTAAGTGTGTGTATGAGTGTGCAGTTGTGACACTATTATAGGGGATGACCTATCTAAGTGTTGTGAGTGGCTAGGGAAGATCTAAATGCTTGATTTACATGATATCTAAGTACTTGTACATTATACACTTGTACATGTTTTTAAATTTGATTACAATCATGAAATTAAAATATTGTGAGCATTTAGATCTTCTAAAGTTGTATCATCCACTTAATTCCTGCAATACTCAAGTAGCATGTTAGATCCACAAGAATGAAATGTTTGTCATCATCAAAACAAAGGGATTATAATAATGTCCAATTTAGACAACAAAAGGCACAGTCATCTCTAGCCCTAGAAGTCCACCCACCAATAAAAATCACATTGTTATATTCTTTTTCTTTAATTTAAACATTTGGAATCACTCAATTTTCTACAATAAGATAAGGGTTTGGATACTGGTTTATTGGGCAAGTGGGGTGCTAATCCATCCCCACTCATAACTAAATTCCCAGATTTGAACTCTGGTTTTGCCTTTTACTTTTGTGTTTCTCTATAACATGGAAATCACTCAAATTGAAACTATGCATTCATTGACTTACTGTTTTTCCTAGTTTTCATGCAAAACATGGTGGTGACTTGAAACTCACCTTTTTTATGTAGTGTTTCATTACCTAAAAGGGTACAACTTTATTCATTGAATAACTCTTTTTTCTTCTTTTTTGGGTTGGGTGTGACACAAATCTATAAACCCTAATAACTAAACCCTAAACCTTTTCAAACTAGTGTAGCTAACACCATATTCAATACTCGTTATCCTTGAGATCATATAATAGATCGATCATAGATGCTCATTCCAAATCATTTCACTCGAGATTTTATTACTTGTCTTGATCAATTATTAGATTTGTGGAGGAACATAGAAAATGATGTGCACGCAAGGCACACACTTGGTCTTTTGAATTTATAAGACCCTAAGATGGACACACTCAAATACACAAAGAAATACTGCCCCCCAAGCACATAGGATCATAAGGTAGTATAGGAGAATGCAAGTTAGGGGTCAATCAAAAAAGAATGAGGGGGTACTAGATCTAAGTTGGTTTTAGGATAGTTTCCAATTATAGAGTCTAGGATTAAGGGTACAATTTGGTTTGGTTTGATTACACTAAGATGGTTCAAACAAGCAATTATAGAAGAGAAAGAACAAAACCTACTTTAACCCTAGATAATTAATTCTAATTGACAAAGAAAATGTAAATAAGTAAGAAAAGAAACAATTTAGACTAAAGAAAGCAAAATAAGATCTAATACTAACACTACACTAGAAAAGAAATCCTAATTAACAACCTAGAGGGAGAGTTATTAGCTAAACTAGGAAAGATAGGACCTAAACTAGAAAATTACCAACTAGGAAAAACAAAGACCTAAACTAGAAAAGACTAGCAAAAATAAACACAACTAACTACAAGAGAGAATTAACTATCCTAGAAAAGTTAAAATAGCGTGAATAAGACAATGAACTAAGTAGGCAAGTAAAGAAACTAACCAAGCAAGAATTAACAAGAAAGAAGTCAATTAGGGTTTTAAGCAAGTAACATGAAGTGTGGACCATTTAGGTTATATGACTAGAACCTCAATTGGGGTTTATAAGATGCAAATATTAATCCAGTTAGATTGTTAAACCAAATAAAAATATAGATGCTAGAGAATTACCCTTAACTACTAATTAACCATGGATGCAACAGGGTGTGTAAAGGATAACTACACCCTAGACACCCTATCCAACATTGCAAGGCTCATTTGGGTTAGGATTCAATTGAAATTATACTAGGATATAACTAAATCTCAATTTCTTGGATAGAGTCTCTCTGGGGAATTGGGGACATAGGGTAGTAATGGAGAATGGAAATGAGGGTATTTCGCCTCACATCACCTACAATCTAACCTTTTAATAGCTCCAAGCCAATTGCACCAAGTGCTTCTAGACTAGCTACTTAGATCTCAAACCTAGGAGTAGGAGAAGGGATATATGTGATAGAAGATGTGGTGCTAGTTAAGGATCCACTAGTTGGACCTAGGAGCAAATCCAAAAATAACCTTTCATATGACATTTTCTCCTAGACCTAGGTTGTGTCAAAGACAAGTCACAAGATAATCCATGTTTTGAATAAGATACCACACCATAATTTATGGAGAATGAGATATAAGTAGAAAAAATCAATATAAATTGAAATTATAGAGTTTACAAGTTATTTTCCCCTACATGGTATCAAAGTCACATTTTAACTCCAAATACCCCACCTAGAGGGGCTTAGCTACTCGTTGCACAAAACACATAAAAAGAAGTAGAAGGAGAATAATAATAGGCATAGGAGCTCATGGAAGTCCTCTTCTTCTTCACTTCCAGTAGAAAGAGCTCGCCCTCATCCCTCAAAGGTGGTTGGATGGCATGGAAAGGTGAGTCAAAGTAGCCAAAACCCTAGAAAACTAGGGTTTTGATGTAGGGGAAGGCAGAAATGGAGCGGGAATCTGTGGGAGTAGGTAGGAGATAAAAGAAAATCCTAGGGAGGACAAAGAGTGTCTAATATTGGATCCCATCTATCACCCCTTTATATATAGGGGCTAGGGAAGTGTAGGGTTAAACAATATGGGAAAAATAGTGTAGAAAATGACTAGGGTTTGATTGTAGATTGATTGTTATAGGATAAACAACCATGGTGGGTAGAGGGAGGCATGACTGTTTTGGGGTGGAACTATCGTGATAAGGAATGAGTAAAATCACAGTCAAGGGTGGAGTTTTGGAGGATGGTAGCACAAATGTGTTGGGCATCACGATTGTGGTTGTGTCTATGTAGAGCGACTGTGGTGGGAGAGTTGGTTGTTGTTCATTCTTGTTGGCATAGGCATCTTGAACATTAGGCAACACATTCATTCTAGATGGCACTGTCATGTTGGGGTCTTCTTGGCATGACCGTGGTGGCCAGAATGGACGCGTTGTTGAACTTGACTTTAGCTGCTTGAACTTGACATTTTAATAGTAACTTTGGCATTGGCAACATGGCTATTCCATGTCACTATGACCATGTTGGGGTATTTTTCTTAAGACTTTGATCCTCAACTTTACAATCCACAAACTCTATTGCTTTGTCTTGCCTCTTGGCCTGTAGGAGTAGGTTGAAGAAGCTCTTGGAACCTCCTTAGACTCCTCCATGGGTGAAGGAATCCTAGGATAATCCTCCTTCTCTCCTGTCTATCCAAAGCATCGTCCAAGTGCTTGAAAAACATACAAAGAGTGTCCATACATGCATTCAATAGTAATACACATATTAAGGGAAATAGTATGCATTCTTTCAAGTTTTTATGTAATTAAAGGACACAAAGACACGAGATGAATCCCTAAAATAGGGTTGCATCACCACCCCAAACTTAAAACATACTCATCCTCAAGTATGCTCCAACTTAATACATGTTTCACTTCATTCAAGAAAAAGATGGGAGAATGCAATCGTCATGATGTTTATTGACTAAATTAAGTTCACATGTGGAATCATGCATGCAACCCACTTCTTTTTTTCCTTCTTGTTTTTATCTGGTCACGGTCTGTCTTGGTGTCTCCTTGGTCGGGCCGCGGGCTCCTGTGCCCCCGTGTGTGCAACAAGGGTGGGTGACAAGCATGGGTCCTCATTTTTCCTTGGGTTGGTGCTCCCATCACCGCTTCCTGGTCCTTTGCCACTCAAGTCATTGCTTGAGCTTGGAGGGGATGCAATGGTTGTTGGGAGAGGGGGTGGGGTTCCCTGTGTTTTTTCTACTCTCCTCCGTCCTCCCATATAGGTTTTGGCTACTCTCTGTTTGCATTGCCGGGGGTGGGTGCCCTGCCTGGTGGTTCCTTGGAGACACCCCCTACATGTTTGTGTCTTTTCCTGTGTGAGTCTAGTTTGTGGGTGGGCTGCTCGCCATGGTCTTTCTTTGGTTTTTCCTTTTTTTCTGCTCTTTCTTCCGGTCCTTTTGTCACTGATCCAGGTGCATTTCTTGCTAGTGGTGCTTTGGCATGTATGTGATGGGTCTCGCTGTTGGAGGTGCTGTTCACTTTCTATCCGAACAACTCATGGGCTCACATAGATTGAAGGTATCTCTTGTTGATAGCTGCTTTGTTCAGCCACTACGTTGGGAGATCTATGCTGAAATTTACCTACCGCCTCCCAATCTGAGCTTGTGTGTTTGGTCAGACTCAATATGGTGTGTTGGTCATTCCTCCCGTGTGACTTATCCCTCTTGTAGATGCCGTATGGCTTATTAGCAATGATATTGTTCCTTTAAAAAAAAATGCATGCAACCCACTACTCTCTATTCATCTTTCTAGTTCTCAATGTGACTCAAGCACAAAGCACAAGAACTTCAAATATAGAATACCAGTTACACATGTAAGTGATGCAATTTTCATAATGCTCCGACATGCATGACATACATAAAATTACCTATAGTTGTTTTTTTACTTTCTAGATTCCACGAAACACTTCACTTCACCTCTCATTACCCACTTAACTTGTGTAGGGGTATGATGGCTAGAGTTGATTTACCCTAGCCCTACTAAGCATTAAAAGAGAAGAAAGGGTTACATAAGAGAGTGAAGTGCTATTACATAGGAGCACTCATATTTTCTTTCCTTTTGTTGAGAAGTTAGGTGCTACATAGATCCATCCCCTTATTTGTTTTACTACTTTTTCTTTTTCTCTACGCAATACATAAGGAGGGCATATGGTGAACAAAGTAAAGTGGGGGGTTATAGATATGGTCATTGTAATATCCTCAAATTTGGTGAATTTGAAATATCGATAAACATAAGGGTTTAATTGATAAGTAAATTCCACAATTATAATGGATAGAATAAAAAAAGCCAAACACTTTGTGGCATGGGTGCAACCTATGGCCCAGGTAAGGCCCATGCAATTATTTTCTTTGCAAATGGATTCGTGTGGCACATGTTAAATAGATAAAAGTAATTAGTGCATAAATAAAGGAATATGGCTTTATGGTTTGTTAGAAAATAGAAATATGGAATAATGGACAAGTTTCCAAAAAAGATTCTAAAAGAAATTAGTAATTTAGATAATTAAGGGAATAGTTATATAACCATGAATGTCAACACAATTTTTGAGGCATCAAAGAAAAATATCTCGGTCTAACTTTTGGTGTACTTGAAGATAATAACAAACTAAGAGAATTATAGAATTTGGGATAAAAAGGACTTTCCATGTGATTACGGTAATAGATTTAAATAAATGCTTGAAAGGCACGTTTCATCTATTAAAGTTACACTAAAAATGTCCAAAAGTTAGATATAATATGGGAAAGATGTTAATGAGTTTCCCTCAAAGTTTCATACCCAAAAGATACTTCTAGTAGCCTATAGAAATCTATGAAGAGGGAAGGACCTACATGGAATTATTACATAATTTTTAAAATTGGAAATCTGTTTAATGGTACCAACTTAGGTGCTAAGAGGACCGTGTCCCTTTATTGTGTCACACTACAATGGTTTTCAGATTAGGAATTGGCACATGATTTTGTCTCCTACCTCGCTACATAATAGGAAAACTAAGGCCAACGGTATGACACTCTTTCTCCATTCAATTCTCTCTCCTCTCTAGATTTCTCTCTGTCTCTTCACTCATTGAAATCGGGAGATGGAGATGAGTTTGGCAAGACATATAAAATTTGTCATCCTACCCATTTTATAAAATCCCTAATTCGTGGTCCCAATTAGAAACTAGGGCTGAGCGATAATCCTTCTTGACTACCACCATTGCCTATTTAAGGGGTTGGGTACCTCCACCATGACATAGAGAACCCTTACACCATCTCAATAAGCTATGGAGCATCCCAGGCTCCCCTCTAAACTCCACCCACAACTCCGATGACCACAATCTTGCTCTAAGGGTACATAATGACTATGATCAATTACCTTGGCCTAGAGTTGCCCTGGGGCATTACGAGGAGGTTCCAATCTTTAAAATGAGATGGTGAACACCCATACTAGTTCTCTGTTCTCCGACCCCTACCATGGAAAAGACTCCCACTAGAGATAGAGTTTTGGGTCATCATGATGCCTCACGATTGGTGGGTTTGATCTGGGAGGAATCTAGGAATCTTGCCTCTGAAACCGATAACTAATCCCTCCCCTTTCTTCAAATTTTCTAGTATCAAATCTGTGATGGGAAACCCCCTCTGATAGCCTTTTTGCTCAACTCGCACCCTTGGGCCAGGTTTGTCTAGTCACGTCAGAGCCGGTGGGCACCTTGGTTGTTGAACTCAAAGCGCATGGTCTAGAGTCAACCATGTAATTGACTCGTCGTAGTTGTTGCTCAGACAAGCCATGGCGTAAGGAAGGGGATGAATCCCCTCTGTGGATTGACCATTCTACCCTCAGATCCCATGACAATTTATGTAACTGTGCATGGGTAGAACTACAATCCTAACCTGATTTCAAGGACCAGACCGTGCTGAGCAAGTGCTAATGTAGCATAAACCAATTGGCTAGATTCAAGCACATATAGGTAATGGATGACAAGCCTTGTGCTGACATGGCACTAGTTGATTGGTTTAAAAAGGTTATTTTTGAAATAATTGTGACAAATTATTGGTAACTTAGAAAATAATGATATTATATATCATTTAGATAAGGAAAATGAGAGGAACACAAATAAAATATAGTAGAGGTATGATTCTCATTATAGTTCCAAAAGTACCTTGGATATGGTTAATAAATGATTGATGCATGAAAACCCTAGATTTGTATATTAATATGTTGAATATATTAGATGCTCTCAGTTCATGTTGTAACCTAATATTGCTAAATATGATGGCAATCTAAGATGATCATGATAATAATGTTGGATAATTAGGGTTTCTAAAGTGAATAATCAGAAACATATGTTATTAAGGTTTTGAAACCAAAGATCATAACTTGCCATGTTATTAATACACATAATTGGATGCATGTGTTAATAATGAAGTATATAATAAATATGATAATTTGGATTTCATGTGATGTGTAATATGCAACAGAACTTGGATTTGTACCCTTATTCCTTATCTAAACCTGAGACAACCCTACTAGGGTTTATTTTGAACAATATGATTTGTGATACTTTAGGATATACATACATGCAGATTAAATGTTGATTGCTTGGATCTGTTAATTGGATTCCTTTAACAAACTTGTAGTATATACTGCATGGTATCAATGTATGCTACTACAAAAGGCACATGGTTATGATTATGACTACTCACAATATTGATTGTTTGTGTTTGTCAATGATTTCTCAAGGATTAATGAAATAAAATGTTGGATGTTTATTTACATTTTATTCAATTATAATGCCAATATGAGTATCACATAAAGTGAGATATCATATTTGAACCCTAGGATGACATGTATCAAGGGGGTGATGCATTTCATCCTGGATCAGATAGTGGTCATGCCCAAGATAGCATATCAAGTGTGGGTTAGAATATGGGATAAAATTCCCATTCTTATTTGCAAGTAATTGACTGATTATATGTTGTTGTCTTAAACTTTTGCTTGCACCCCACACACACAATATAACAATATACTAATTCATGTTTTGTTTCATCCCATTTTCGGTAAATGCAAGATTTGAAGATATCAAGACCAGATAAACCATATGAAATTACCTGAAGGCATTAGATCTAAGTAAAGGAGGATTAGTTAGATACTTCTTCTCATATGTAATAGTTCCAATGGAAATCATATAAATCCTTAGAGGCACATCATTATAGTTATTGTAAACAATATTTGTGAATTAATGGAAGTTATTTGCTAGTACATGTTATTTGATTAAATCTATAACTTAGGAATTTTAGGTAATGGATCTCAACTTTAAGTTCTTTCCTTAATTGGAGGATGCTAAAAGGTGAGGTTATTTTGATTGGTATTAGATCCCCAAATATTTCCAAATAATTTTTAATAGTTGATAATTTCAAGTAATAATTAGAAATATAAGGACAATTATTAGGGCATAACCTGAAGGTAATGATGTATAGAAAGGATCATGGTTTTGGGGGCTGGCAATATTTTTTTATGCACCATTAAGTTGGTATACAAGGACTCCCTTAGCCACAGTGATACCTACCTGGCCAGAACCTAGGGTTTGCTTGAAGTAATGTTTCCTCTATGTCTTCTCATCTCTAGTTTCATCCACTTCTCATCCTCTTACTTAACAAACCCTAAAATATACTTCCCCTCATCTCAAGTTAGGGTTTTTGTGAAGAAGTAGGATTAAGGCATCCTCCCCAAATTAACGTACATGTAATGCGGAGACAATGATAAAGTAATGAATTTTTTTTATGGGTTTTTACTTACAAGGGTAAACCCTACATGGATCTAGGGTTGGTCTAGGAAAACCCTTAGTGTCAAGGGAATCATAAAGCCCTAAGGTGCAGGTTGTATTCCCTAACTCGTACCCTAAACCCTAATCTTAGGAAATGGGATAGTGTGGGTGAAATAGTAACACTACCCATATGAATCCTAATTAGGATAAAAAGGAATAATAAAAATTCTAATGAGTTTAGGTGACCTAGTCTCACATGAAATACATGTTCGTGGAGCAAGGCATTCATGTTTCATGTGAAGGGTTCTTAAGAAACATATGCAACTTATGAATAACACATAATATAAATGTAACTCTCTCATCGCCCTAAGGCTATCTCTAGAGGCATGGATGAATAAATAATACCCTGAATGAGTGGGTATTGAAGTCACCCTCAGTGAGTGGGTGTGCTACCCCAAGGGAATGGGTATTGAAGTCACCCTCAGCAAGTGGGTGTGCTACCCCCAGTGATTTAGTATGCTATTGAAGTCACCCCCAGTGAGTGGGTGTGATTCCACCAGTGAGTGGATATGCTATTGAAACTACCTCTAGTGAGTGGGTATGCCATGATGATTACCCTTAGTGGGTGGGTATAATTACCCCTTGCGAGTGGGTAGACCTCACAAATTGAGAAACAAGGGTTGAGAAGTTATAATAAAAAATGCAACTTTGATTATTTAATAATAATTGGTTAAGGAAATGAAAATATGGAACCCTTGATTCAATTTTTAGTCTTGGTGTCCCAAACTGGGGTGGGTCAACCCAAGAATGGGAAAAGGACCGATGGGGGAGTCAAAACCCTCAACCATGTGGGGTCAGGTTATGTCTAGAGAGCCTAACCTCCTCCTATGAGCCAATAAGGGACCTAGTTAGGACCTTCCCTAGAAGGGTGAGTTCAAAAATCAATTTTAAAATTGAAGTAACCATCAAGTCATCTAAGGCTCAAAATATTAAATAAATGAAGCATCAAAGAACATATATCAAATATAATTTTGTGAACCAAAGTATGTCATCTCTAAGGAACATGAGGAGAAGTCAATTTGGAAGTGGATAAAATAAAGGGACAAGCACGGAAGGGAAGGTCACCATGATCCCAATGAAGTGACATAAAGTGAATAATGTACACCATAATAGATGGAGGAAATCTGCGTTTGAGAATCACATACGAAAATAATGTGCTAAAAAATTGTTAAGGTTGTGACATCCCAATCAAACCCTAGGTAGGGTAGAGCCCTAAGTTAATCCTAAGATCAAGTATGGAGGTTAAAGTTGATGAGACCTATGATGTTAGGAGGTGATCATGCCCACAAGACCATGGGGTCATGAGATAGCCATCTGTGTTGCCCGAGGCCCATGGGTCAAGAGATTTGTCACCTTCATTAGTTCATGAGGGCCAAGGGGAATGTGAAAGGCACTTCATAAGTGCATAAGGTCACAAGGATAAGAGGAGATCATTCCAAAAGTATTTTATACCAAGAGACCTTAAGGAAGTGACTAAAGCTAATGAGACATGAAGTGTAAATGTTAAAGATACAAGAAGTCATGTAATAATGGTTGAATAAAACCATAAAGGGAGATGTGTAAAAACTAGAGTGTAAGAAATACACTATCCCTTGAGTTCATGGAATGTAAGAATGTTGTGGAATCAAATTATATTCAAGTTTTGGAATTATTACTAAGGATAATTCAACATACATTTCGAAATTTTAAGATAATGTGTGGATACACCATCTCTAATCTTGGAATGGGATGAGATTTGTATTTGGGCTATAAAAAAATATTGATTTCATGTTGTTATGAGTGAGAGAGATTGGGTAGACACATTTTATGCTTAAAATTTTCTTATGAGAGTGAATACCCTAAGATGGGTTATCATCCACCTTAACCTTACTAGGTTTGTTGGGGAAAAAGTTCCATTTAAGGAGGGGTGAATATAATTCAAATTTGGAGAATTTGAAATACTGATAAAAATAAGGTTTGAATTGATAATTATAATGGATAGAATAAAAAAAGCCATCTACTTTGTGGCATGGGTGCAACCTAAGGCCCATGTGATTATTTTCTTTACAAAAAGATACTTGTGGAACAAGTTAAAGAAATAAAAGGAATTCACGCATAAATAAAGGATAATGGATTTGTGGTTTGTTAGGAAATAAAAATATGGAATAATGGACAATTTTCCAAAAAGATTCTAAACGAATTTGGTAATTTAGATAATTAAGGGAGTAATTATCTAACCATGAATGACAACACAATTTTTGAGGCATCAAATAAGAATGTCTTGGTCTGACTTTTGGTATTCTTGAAGATGATGATAAAACCAAGAGAATTTTAGAATTTGGGACAAAAAGGACTTTCATTGTGATGATAGTAATCCATTTAAATAAATGATTGAAAGGAAAGTTTTAATTACTCCAACAAATCCCAAAAGTTAGATATAAGATGGGAAATATATTAGTGAGCTTCCCTCCAAGTTTCATATCCAAAAGACTCCTAGTAGCCTATAGAAATTCATGAAGAGGGAGGGACCTACATGTTATTATTACATGATATCTAGAATTGGAAATATGTTTAAGGGTTCCAACTTAGGTGTTGAGCGGCTCGTGTCCCTTTAATGTGTATCACCATAGTGGTCGTTGCATCATGAATCAACACTCACGATTTTGTCTCCTACTTCATGACATAATAAGAAAACTAGGGCCAACACTATAGAAATATTCCCTCATTTGGTTCTCTCTCTCCTCTCCACATTTCATTCTAATTCGTTGCCCATTGAAATTGGAAGGGAGACAAATTTGGGGAGCCATAATACAACTATCAACCTGCCTATTTTGGAAAATACCTAATTCATGGTCCATTCTGGAAACTAGGGATGAGCGGGGAATCCATCTTGACTGCCACCATTGCCTATTTATGGGGCCGGGTACCTCCTCTATGAAATAGATAACCCTTAAACCCTCTCAATTGGTCGTGCAACATCCCTAGGCTCCCCTCCAAACTCCACCCACAACTCCTGCAACCACCATCTTGCTCCAAGGGTACGTGATGACTACAACTAATTGCTTTGCCCTAGAGTTGCCCTAGGGAGGTGTGAGGAGTTTCTAATCTCTAGAAATGGATGGTGAACATCCAGACTAGGTCTTCTAGCTCCACCCACTACCATGTCGAATCTTCCCATCATAGGTAGAATTCTAGGTCATTGTGATGCCTCACGATCAATGAGGATGATCCAGGAGGCATCCAAGAAGCCTCACCAAGCTTTGTCTCACCTCTATAACCCATATCTAATCCCTTCCCTTTCCTTTCTACCATAAAATCCATGATGGTAAACCCCCTCCAGTAGCCTTTTCTCTAGACTCAAACCTTGGGCCAGGTTCAGCTAGTTATGCCGGAGCCAGTGGGAACCTTGGTTGCCAACCTCAAAGCACATGGCCTAGAGTGAACCATGGGATTGACTCATGGCTGCAACTTCTCAGACTACCCATGGTGTGGGGAAGGGGATGAATCCCCTCTACGGATTGACAGTTCTACCCTTAGATCGCATGACAATTTATGTCACTACACATGGGAAGAACTATAACCCTACCTTGATTCTAAGGAACATACCACACTGAGTAAATGTTGATGTAGCCTAAGCCTATTGGTTGGAGCTGGACACATATAGGTAATGGTTGGTAAGGTTTGTGCTGACATGGCACTAGTTGATTGGACTAAAATGGTTAATCTTGAAATAATTGTAACCAATTATTACTAACATAGAAAATAATGATACTACATATCATTTTGATAAGGAAAATGAGAGGAACACGAATAAAATATAATAGAGCTCTGATTCTCATTGTAGTTCTAAAAGTACCTTAGATACATGGTTAATAAGTGATTGATTCATGAAAACCCTACATTTTTATATTAACATGTTGAATACATTAAATGCTCTCAGTTCATGTTGTTTCCTGATATTGATGAATATGATGGTAATGTAATATGATCATGATAATAATGTTTGATAATTAGGGTTTCTAAAGTGAATAATCATCAACATGCATAATTAGGGTTCTGAAATCAAAGATCATAACTTGCCATGTTATTAATACACATAATCAAATGTAGGTGTTCATAATGTAAGTATATAACAGATATCATAATTAGGGCTTCATGTGATGTGTAATATGCAATGGAACTAGGGTTTGTACCTTTATTCCTTATCCAAACTCCAGACAACCCTAAACCCTAGATTAGAAATTGAGTAGGGTTTAATCTCAACAATATAATTGGCGACACTTTAAGATATACATACATGCATATTAAATGTTGATTGCTTGGATCTGTTGATTATATTGCTTTAGAATACTTGAAGTATATAATGTATGATATCTACATGGCTATACAAAAGGTACGTGGTTATGATTATGAATACTCTTAATATCGACTTCTAGTGTTTGCAAATGATTTCTCAAGGCTTGATGAAATAAACTATAGGATGTTTATTTATACTCTATTAAATTATAATTACACTATAAATGTCATATTGTATTCGGAACCCTAGGATGACATGCATCAAGGGGGTGATGCACATGATATTGGATCAGATAGTGATCATGCCCAAGATAGCATATCAAGTGTGGGTTATGATATGGTATGAAAATTCCCATTATTATTTGCAAGTAATTGATTGATTATATGGTGTTATCTTATTTGCACACTTTGACATGCACCCCACGTACACAATATAGCAATATACTCATCTACATTTTGTTTCATGCCATTTTAGGTAAATGCAATATATGAAGATATCAAGACTTGATAAACTAGATGAAATTACCTGAAGGCATTAAAGCTAAGTAAAGAAGGATTAGTTAGATACTTATTCTTGTATGTAGTAGTTCTCATGTTAGAGATTCATGTACCTCCTTAGAGGAGCATCATTATAGTTCTTGTAAACAATATTTGTGAATTAATAGAAATTATTTGCTATAATTTGTTATTTGGTTAAATTTGGATATTTGGAATTTAGGTAATGGTTCTCAACGTTAATGCCCTTCCTTAATTGGAGGATGCTGAAAAGTGAGGTCGTTATAGCCACCTGAAACTTTTGGAGGGTGGACAAGGCTAATATGTGTAGTTTTGGGATTCTTTCATGAGTCAGAGAGGTAAGAATATGGTAGAAGAAATGGTTGGTCAAAGAGGGTCATAGGTGATGAATATCCATGTATAATTTTACCCAAGTATGTTAATCCATGCAACATTCATCTAAAAGACAAACAATGCATAAAATGAACAATATGGCAAACCTCACTCTTTCCACATGGAATGAATAATTCTAAGAATGCAAGGCTTTTAAGGACCACATTTTTATCAAAATTGTCCACTACTTACTAGATACTTGGGCACAAGTGAAATTCCATCATAGGATTCATTTAGCCAAAAACATCATCATGGGATACATTATCCCAATGCTAATTATTCATAACACAATAGGTAGAGACTTAGTTGAAACACACTATTGTGCAAGTAGGTTCAAGCTTGGAAAAAATTGGCCAAAATGGTTCCATATTTCCTTCAATCACATCTAAACCTACATTGGGAAGCAACAAATGACAAACAACAAATAAGAGAATATCTAAAACATACAATAATTACAAAAAACTAAATGAAATGCAAATGCATGTCATGGATTGGCATGAGAAGCAAAAAAATTAAAAACATTGGGAAAAATGCAAGAAAATAAGGTATGTGGTATGCATTTATGCAAAGCAGTATCAAACTAAACTAGATAGGGTAGTGCAGTCATCATCAAAAAAAGAGGATGAAACAAGTGTAACCAAATGAAATTGAGAGAATCAGGTGTGTACTGCCATACCACCCTAAATTTTTGAGTCATGTTGTCCTCAACATGAAACTAAAGTCTGGGATAAATTGGCTAGAAGATACTATTGTGGAGGATCTTGTGATGGTTCCCCATATGGTGGAGGATATTGGTAGTGGATGCCCTAGTAATCTGCCTGTGGTGGTAGATATATCTCTTGGTAACCGAACAAGGTACCCCATAAGTCCTCCCCCATTGATGGTTTCTTGATCTTGCACGTGCTGGTAGTGGTACATGTGTTTTATTTGGTGAAGCATATGTTGCTGGTCCAACCACATAGCTTGTTGGGTCTACTAAATCTCCTCCAACCATGCATGGATGGCTTACATGTCATATGCATTTGTTGGAGGTGGTTGTGCATCAAAATCATCATGCGTTTGTCTAGTGTGATGAGGCTACTCATGAACATGTTGCTACTCTAGAATACATGTCTTTCCTTATCCCTTGGGTTAGTCATCTGGATGTATCATGTAGTCCTCTCTGGGGTGTTGTCTTTTCCAATCATTTAGTGCCTCTATGGAATCATTTATTGGTTCTGTATCACTAAGAAGAACAACAGAATGGTTGGGAAACTCTAAAGTGAATCCAGTGTACCTGAGGTTCATGTTATAAATGATCATTTATCATATAGGGAGATCATATGGGACCATGTAAGATATTTCAAGTCAAGGTAAATGGTCCATTAAGCTTTATATATCCCTTATAAATCAAGAACTAAGGCCAATGCAACGGTGGTCAAATACCTCCTGTGGTGAATAGATTCTTGCTCTTAGATGGGGTTGTCTTCAGATGATCAATTTTCATAGTTCCTAGATTGGCATAGCCATTATTTGCCATCACAAACATCACAAAGAGATATTTTTGAGATAAATAACCTAAATTGTCATTTGGCCAAAACAATATTAACTGAAACTTTCTGAAGGAACCTTATGAAGGATTATGCATCTTACTTGTATTTGAATTCTCACTACAATTGTGTCTTGTCTGGTTAATTTCTTCCACATTCCTGCATAGTTTCATTTTTCATTCTTTATCAAACCTTCCATCATCAAATTTCCTTTCCAATTCAGGCATCGGTGAAACGAAATTATTGAGTTTGGAGGATGTCGACATGTGTCGATAATCATTGAGTCTAAATTGAATGTCATCTTTAACTTTACATTACACATTCTTAAGTGACCCAAAACATTCATGGGTTGTCTCAATGTAGGTCTATTGGACCTCGATCAACAACTTGTACAACCCAAATGAAGTTACAAAGTCGTTGAAGTGAGAGTTGATCCCTAGGTATTGCATAGTGGAAATGCATACATATCTCATATGAATCACCCTCCTTGTAGTGCATTTAGGGTGGAGTGGTATCACAAAAACTTATCTTGCTTATCTTCTACCATGTGTAGATTCTTTAAGTTGTTTCCTCAACACCATCATTCTTTCTTATTCCAAATTTGACAAAATATCTACCAAATACTCCTCCATTTCTTCACTTTCATTTTCCTTGCCTTCATCCTCTTCATAATCATGAAACCCCAAACTTGTGTCCAAGTTGAGAGGCACCATCTCAATGGGCATGCCATCTTCCTTTTCTTCTTCAATCAAAAACCTTCTTCACGTAGGCTGTTATGTGGCATGTGGCTTTGTAAAAGATGTGGAGTATCTTGTCAGAGTAGGACACATAGATGAGCATGAAGGTGAGGCAGCAAAAACCCTCTTGCTCCTTCTTCATTGACCAGAGCATCAATATCAATAGAGTCAACCACATTGTCAATCTTGTGACATGATGGAGTGTCTTTTTCTCCTTATTTGTTGTAGATCGGATATATAGTGTGGAGTCTAGAGGAGGATTGAATGTTAGAGCCACTCGCCAATTTTGAACTTGTAAGATACGTTGAAGTGATATTTGATAGTGCTGGAGTTAGGATGTAGGACAACAGGGTGACATTTGAAGCTTCTTCAAGTGGGCCTTGGTTCCAGTTAGGGCTTTGAAGCCATATTGGATCCCCTTCTTCAACTTCTTGTCGACCTACTTCATCTTTAAAAGATTTCAGAGTAGAATAGGTGTAAGATTAAGTGTTTCACTCTTCCAAATAGGTGGGGTAGATTTCTTTTGGATGTGGATAAATGATGGTGGAGAACGGTTGCAATGGGTTGTTGGAGGTAGCAGGAGGCCTTTGGGAGCTTGACCAATCTTCGATGGATCTTAGCAGTGGAGATTGGAGGGATTGGGGGAGTATTGGAGTCGTCCAAAATTGTCACAGGTATGGAAAGGGCGTACTAGTTGCACAAGAGTTAATTGAGGTTGTGTTGTTATAAAAAGGAATTGCTCACTTAAGTGGTGGGACCAGACCAACATGGCATTCTAGCCAGTATGTTTTGGTCTAGATGAAAGAACGGTCATTCTGGTCAGCATGTCTGTGTTATCCAGCCTCCAAAACATGAAAATTCCCTATAACATTTAATGCTCCCAACACAACTATTCTGTGGAAGCACGACCATGTTGACTACTTTCTTTCCCAACAACTCAAACATTCTATGAACATTCCAATCGAACATATACCAATTAATTTTGTTGATCCACCAAAGATATTCCCTATCCATTTTTACTTATTTGAGCCCTTTTCTCAATCTCACACCTATTATCTTGTCACAATTCAAAACTTAAAAAAATACCAATGTGAGTGTAAATTTCTTGGAATATGTAAAATAGAAGCATAACAAGAAAGGGGTTTTGAGAGAAATAATCTCAAACTTAGGTGGGTTTCCTCCCACTAGTGCCTTCATCTGGGATTAGTGTTTTTTTATTCATCATACATTCATAAGAAAGGTGGCTCAATCCTAAGTGATCCTCTCAAATGCCTTCATCACATAATCTTCTTGCAAGGTTCATGTGAGATCTCTTGTGCTCCTTTTCAGATCCCCCTTCTACGGGCTCATCATAATCTATCCCAAAGTAGCATTTCTCATCAATCAAGTCTTGATGCTCCTCCACGGTAAACATAGAGATGTGTATCTTTTCAGTCAACCGTGTAACCAGAAAAGTGACAACACATACTAAACTTTCTGCATGACTATGGAAAAGAAAGTCCTTCCCAAGATGATGTTAATCTCCCCATATTTTGTCTTTGTGTTCAAGACAAGAAAATGTGTCAGATATATTACATGTACTTTTTTGTCCAATACAACCATCTCATTATATATCATTCCCTTACACATTCTACTAGTGTAAGGAGGCGAGATCACCTCTTTACTAAAATTTAAAGGAAATACAAACATCCACAATTTTAACAAAATTGAGAGACCTTGAGGATGATTGCATAATATTCCAAGTAAATAAGCATGATTCCAGATACATAATAAAATGTCAATAGCAGTGTAAATAAAGAAATAATAAGCCTTCACATGGCTTTATTGTTTATTATAAGAATGATCTCTAAAAGAAAAGATAAGATAAACAAGATCTAGCTATAGCAACCTAGCCATCCTTTTCCAAACGCTAAAGATCAACTCTTAAGGGAAACTTCCTTCAAGCTTGTCCTTCTCCTTGCACAACACCGACACCTGGGTGGTTGGGAAGACACCCAGCAAGAGGAAAAAGGAAGAAAAGTATGTGTTACAAGATTATTCTAAAAGTGACAGGAAAGTTGTAACAAGTGAAATAGGCTAGAGATTTATTGAAAAGTGAGACATCAAAGAGTATGAGGCTTTATATAATGAAACTTGCCAATAACAAAAGTAAATAAGGGTTTTGCATGTAAATTAATATGTCTACCTAACTAAGTAGGGTTGAGGCACCTACCGGACCTCTAACCTTAGGTGAGGGGAGAATAAGACATTCCCAGTCACTTATAATATAATGGGGGAGAATTATAAACATTCCCCTAGGGCGATTATATACATGCCCTCTGTGGGTGGTTGTACATTAGTACCACTACTTTATAATTAAATAGAACATTTAATTACATGCTAGCAAGGAGTTATGGAAAGATAATCAAAAGATTTAAATAACATGGCAGTGGGGTATGAAAACCCAATCAAGGTAATATTACAACTAAATTTTGAGGCATAAATAATTTAGGTTTCAAGAATCAAGAATTAGGTCAGATTAATCCTCATTAGTAATTATAGGTATTGGTATAAAGTTTTCCCAACTGAAGAGGGTAGATGCACATACCTTAGCCTCAGGTGTTCTAGAACCCTATTTCCAACCCTTCACACGAAATCAGAACCCTCTTTCCCTAATTCATCATTAGATCTATGAATTAGAATTATATATACTCATTAAAGATTGAAAACCCTAATATTACTAACTTTTTGCACAAACCATCTAATTAGACTCCAAAAACCTCACCATCATCTTAGTTAGGGTTTTCTGATCAAGATAACATATAATATTGTATATTTTGAAGATATGGACTTTTAGGGTTATTTTTGGTGATTTTTAGTTAATTAAATCGACTCTAAAAATACATTTTCGCAAACATCAAAATCAAAACTCAAAATTTTTTTAATGGATAGATCTCATCTTCCTGATTTCAAAACACTATTTATTTTCTATTTTTGACATCAGGAATAATTTATAGAAATTATTCTATTTTGACCAATTAGAGAGTGCCACGTAGGCACAACGTGAGAGAGAGAGAGAGAGAGCTAGCGTGAGAGACCGAGTTGGTAGAGGGGGGCCCGCATCTCTGTGGCTGGGACCCACTGCTACTGTTGCGTGGGCCACAGTCAGAGCAGGGTCAAAGGCGGGCAAAGAACAAAAAGACTAAGGTGTCCATCGCGCGAAATCGAGAAAATGACCAAACCGGAGGGTAAAAAGGTAAAACCGTGGGGAGTCATCTTCCTCCCATCGCTCGCGACGGCTGAAGCAAGCAGCAAGATGCTTCTTGTGAGAATTTGGGTGATTTGCCCTAGCACACCAAACATGACGTGAAGATATGCGATGGAAAGACAAGGAAACAAGGAATTCAATCACACCTCGAATTTGGAAGGAGGACAAAGGAGCAGAGCACGAGAGGCGCCACAAGACCAGGGGCGTATGGCAGCTAGGTGAAGGTCAAAACATCCACAAAAACTGAAATTGAAGGCACGGGCGAGTTGCTAAGGTGACAGCGGTCCTAGTGGCATATGTATATATAGGCAAGGGACCCCGAGTTAGGGTTGGACTAGGGGAAGGTAGAGGGTGGTGGCGCCCATGTTGGGTGTTTCTCAAACACTCGCCAAATCCTAAAAATTTTGGGATAAACCAGTGCGGAATCTCACAAGGAGCTCATAGAACCAAAAATTAGCAAAAACCATCGAGTATAACTCCAGATAAATCAATTTGAAAAATTTGGGAAGCAAAGCACCTGTTGCCTTTTTCGATTAGAGGAAGAAGACGACCGTGGGTCGTCAGATCATTGGACCCGAGTCCACAAAGGACCCTGGGCCGTCTGATCTCACAGATGGGAGAAGGAATTATTTCCTTGTCACATTAAAATTCGACCAAAGTTCATTTAAATTTTAAAGGTTTCTCTCTCTCCTTGTTCGGAGGCCCAAACAACATCCAAAAATTACCAAAATTTATATTCTGACTGTTTTTGACGCATAGAATCCAAATATGGAGATATTTTTGCCTTTTATGAAAGTTTGATAGGTTAAATAATTAATATGTAATTTTCTCTTTCCTTCATCAAAAGAGGTGATAACATTATCTAAAATTACTGTAACTTCACCCATAAGTCTCTCTAATGAATTAGAACACAATTTTTTAATTATATTTAAAAGTTGAGATTATTTATTTATTTATTAAATAAATAGAAGATTCTACACACTTTCTCTCTCCTATTTTATTCATTATTCAAACATTATCCAAATTAGTTGCAAATTTTCCCAGAGGCTTATTTTTATGTTTAGAATAAGAATTTAGAGTTATTTTTTCTGATTTGAGAACATTAAGTATTTTATTTCACTTTATTGGCATATTTCCTATTTTCTTTTGATAATGTCATTAATATTTATATTTATGTTGCACTTTAAATGATACTTGGCCCTTAAGTTACTTTTTTTTGGTCAAGAAAACGAATTTGAGTGTCAAATTATCCTTATGGGTTTCCAATTATAATATTTGGTGCAATATCATTCTCATTATCTTCTTTTATCCATTAAATCCCATTTTACTTCTAATTATTGCATTTATCTTCCCCTTTATATAAAATTCGGATTTTCTCTTATTTCTCTTATCCTAGGAAGTGCTAGAAAGTTCTAGGATGAAATATTTTATTCTTTTTATTGCTTAGTGTACAATTTGCACTTTAGATACATTATCTAAAATCTAACTGAGGTATTTGTGCATACAACCCTATATTAAGAATATATGGGAAACATTTATACAATAATCATCATAATTTCACTAAATCAAGTCCAAAGACACATGGAACGAAAATGAAGGACAAAACTTATAGAGAATGGTACAAAGAGGTACATAGAGGATTTCAGTATGTTACAACACTCCACCCCTTAAAAAGGATTTCGTCCTCGAAATCTCATACAAAGAGGGAAGGGTGAGTACGTAACATCTCGTCTTTCAACCCCCAAGTGGTTTCTTCTAAACCATGATATCTCCACAAAACCTTTACTAATTCTATATCCTTATTCTTCAGCTGCTTTACTCGGGAGTCAAGGATCCTCACATGTAGTTCTTCATAAGTCAGATTCTCATGAATCTCCACAGGTTCAATAGTGAGTACATGAGACGGATCCTTTACGTACTTCCTCAACATGAAGACATGGAACACATTGTGGATCTTATCATAAGTAGGAGATAAGGCTAAGTGATATGCACAATCTCCCACTTTATCTAAGATTTCAAATGGTCCAACATAGCGAGGACTCAACTTGCCTTTTACTTTAGATCTTGCAATAGAATGTATAGGGTTGATCTTTAGTAAAGCATAGTCTCCCACTAAGAAGCTTACATCAGACCTCTTTTTATCAGCATACATCTTCTTTCGGTCTTGAGCAACTTTCATCCATTTTTTTATCAGTTGTACCTTCTCGAGCATCATCTGCATGTCATCAGTCTTCACCAGGGAACATTCACCAACATCATCCCAGTGCAAAGGCGAACGACAAGGTCTACCATAGAGAGCTTCAAAAGGCGGCATACCAATACTAGCTTGGTAGCTATTGTTGTAAGCGAACTCTGCTAATGGTAGATACCGATCCTAGGCACCACCCCTGTCACACCCCTATCTCACATTACCCACTAATCACGAGATTAGGACGCGACAGAGGGATTATCACATAAACAAATCACTGAGAACTTTTTCTTTTTTAAAACCTATAATGATATCTGGATTATTGCAGTAAACTAAAACATAATAAACTATTGCGGAAGCATTTCAATTAAACTGGCTAGAGAACATAAACAGAGTTTACAACATGTAACATTGTTTAACAGAAAGTAAACATAATAGTTAATTTACATCTTTATACACATTCCACATACACACTCTCTCTCACCCACACCATGTCCTAAGGACCGAGGGGAAAGGACTAAGAGACCACTATCTAACTAACTACATATACCTTCTACTGACTAGGGTGGTAAGATCCTTCAGATTCCTGGAACTGTCGCTGACCTGAAAATGTTTGAGTAGAGGAATGAGCCTACTCGCTCAGTGAATAGTATTTCACTTAGCCATCATCGGATAACTCCATATTTTACATTTAACAGGAATATGTGAATAAAATAACAAACTGAGCAGTTCTAATTAAACAGTGCAATTATCGTAGAAAAGTATAATGAACATTTAAAGAACAAGTATTATAAATTCTAAATCTGAACATACACCAGTTTCATATTAATCTACCTTAATTCTAAGTGATCATCTTTTAACTTATGCCCTGATCATATGCAGTGTACTCTACATATAAAGTCTCGTAGCGAACTACGAACCCACCGTACAAGACTTAGCGACACACTCGGGAAATGCTAAGTCTGACTGCCATCCTGGTCTGTGTCAGGACTCTCAGGTGCTCAAGGGCCTCACTGCACTCTCAAAGAGTGTACTCTAGACTCCCCCTCTAACCTGAGCACACAGGCAGAGAGTCTGGGTTACCACCGTGACACACGCACGGATTATTGTTGAATAACCCCTATTTACTCCAGTGCCACCATGACACACACATGGATTATTGTTGAACATTGCCTCTCTGTCCTCGTGCCACCGTGACACACGCACGGATTATTGTTGAACATGAGCCACCGACCATCTAGACACACGCTAGGTAGGTCGTTTCACCCCTAAGGCACAAACCTCTCAAAGGGGTTCTACGGTGTCAGGGCATCTAAGTCTAACACATTTTATTATAACAAGAAAACTCTTATAACATTGTGTCTCTCTCTCACATATTCGACTACTGGAATATACTGTAATTCTGCAATTCACTAGCTGAAACTAGAAGTTCAACTTTCATAACATTTCTATATATAGTGCAACAACTATTCTCTTATATCGTAATAACTCATAACTCAGCTATGCTTTCATGCAAACAGATTCGTTCACTGTAAATAGATTTCATATCTATTCCACGTCTCTATACTGATTTCATATTACTGAACATTCAAATATACTATATTGAAAGGAATACTCAACCTGAAATACTTTATCACATTTATTCGCATCTTACTGAAATTACACGTAAGGCATGTACATTTATATTACTAATCAATTCATTTCGTTTGAACTATGCAAATTAAAAGTCTAAGGATGCTAACTATGCTCGGCATCCGGGTAATCTCTATTACCCACATATACACATAAACATCATTTTCATATATGCAATATCTACAATTAAACAAGTTAAACCTTGATAATTAAGTGAGATAATACTCACCCAATTCGGTGTGTTCGTATACACCGAAAACGTCCACAAACACGCCTAATTATGCTTTTCTGCAACTTTGCACCCCGTGCAACTGATCTGCACCCCGTGCAATCTAGGAAGAAACACTTCTATTTTGTTTTTCTGCAACTTTGCACCCCGTGCAACTGATTTGCACCCCGTGCAATCTGGGCAGAAACACTTCTGTTCTGTTTTTCTGCAACTTTGCACCCCGTGCAACTGATTTGCACCCCGTGCAATCTGGGCAGAAACACTTCTGTTCTGTTTTTCTGCAACTTTGCACCCCGTGCAACTGATCTGCACGCCGTGCAAACTGGCCGACTTTCTGTCCTGTTTTCTGTAACTTTGCACGCCGTGCAAACTGATTTGCACGCCGTGCAACCTGCGCAGAAAACAGAAATCCCCGAGGAAGAAGGTGGATTCAGGGTCGATTCGCGGCAAATATCTGCACGAAATACCTTGCTCAAATTCGGAACTCAAGGGACAATTCCCTGCTGCTTGGCACACCAAAATTTCCCCCTCTAGGCCACGCACAGCAGCCACGACCTGCTGCTACTTGCCGCAGGTTCAGGTTGCTAGGCGGCTAGCTTAGGTGGGCGGGTGGCTGCGGATTTGTACATGGACCACCAAGACGGAGTCGAGGCGATGTTTCTAAGGTGTTGGCCGCGCCAAATAAGGCTCCTGGCCACTGCTTCTTGCAGCTGCAGCTGCTGCAAAGTAGGGCGCCGCCCCTCTTGCTAGGTTGGCACAGGTGGCGCAATAGAGGCGAGATGCTACGATTCCCTGCCTTGGGCTCTTGGTCGGAGTCAAGGGCAGTGTTTGGTGTTGTTGGTCGTGCCCAAGGTGGATCCTAGCTAGCCTCCCGGCTACTGTGCAGCCGCAGCTCCTTGCTGCAGGTTGGCTGCAGGTAGGGTGTCGCCCTAGGGCAAGGATGAAGGAGGAGGTAGGGATGGTGGAGGAAGGAAGGAGGAAGGAGAAGCCAGGCTGAATCGGAGCTAAGGGCTCGAGATTCACCCCTAATTTCTCCTCTACTGCGGCCGATCGGGCTAGCAGCTAGTCTGTGCGCCGCTTTCAAGCGGTAGTCCTATTTTATCGGGTGAAATAATTTGGGAAAGAAGAAGATAAGGGCAAAGGGGCTATTAGTTATGGAAATTTGCAATCAAGTCCAAGAAAAATAAAAAGGCTATAACTTTTGCCTCGAGGGTCCGATTGAAATGATTTCTTTTACAACTTTTCAAGCACGGGATTCTCTACAACCTCAAGGCAAGAAATCATGTTAACTAGCTTGTTTCAACTAATCAGAATACTAATCTCATCATAGGCACTTATTTAATTTAACAATTAACACTGCGATTATCATTAATTGCCTTAGATGATTCAATCTCAACTATTGATTTACATCTTAGCTTATCTTAATTAATCATGATGTTTAACAAAATACTTAGCACTAATCAAGGTATTTCACGCTAATCGAGGTACTTATTAGTTAACTTAGTTATGGGTCATAACAATCTCCCTCCCTTATAAGAATTTCGTCCCGAAATTCCTAAAAGAAAAAGAAAAACTTGTTATGCATCTCAGACTCAAGTTCCCACGTGGCTTCTTCTAAGTTATGGTTCCTCCACAAAACTTACACTAACGGTATCTCACGATTCTTGAGCTTCTTGATCCTCTGATCAACTATTTGTATTGGTCCCTCAACATAGGACACATCTGATCTGATTCCAGATCAAACCACAATACATTATCTTTCTAGAACTGTTATAACAGTAACTCAAATTATGGTAATTGCTGAGAAATTATCATACTATACATGCAGACAAACTAAAATTCTTAAATAAACAGAATGCATGTCAATTTGGCACTTTATACTAAAAATCATGCAATTGAACTGTTAAGCATCACCACATCTCATACTGAGAATTTTGATATCAAAATACTTGATTCATTATACACCCTATCCTTAGGGTTTCAGTTATCTCATCTATTTGATTGCAGTTCAAATCACAATACGGTATCATTCTAGAACTGGCAGAGCAGTATATTCAAAATCATTGTAATTACTGAGTAATCCTTATATCATGCATGCAGGCAGATTTAAAATTCATAAATATCCCAAACTCATATCAATTTTGGCACATACATACTGAATTCATGTAATTGAACATCTTATTACACCAATAAGAGTAATTTACTTCACATATAAGAAATCATCTGTAATATTTATCAATTATCTGAAATTTCTCGAAGAACATGCACATTAACCCAAATCCTGGTTTGTGCATCACATAACTCAATTAAGAGTTGCTTACGTATCATAACACAAATAATTGATAATACTTGAGAATTTCTAGTAATATCTCAGAGAAATGTGCCAATTCATGTAAATGTTAAGTCACACACATTAACATAACAGGAAGCATGCAACTAGGTTTATTTGCATATTTTAATGCTATCGTACTTTCTTGAAATCATGCACCTGATGATTTTACAAAATCTGTATTGTCTGGGTTTATACCCAAGCCGTACCATTATCAGTCGTGTATTTCTAAACTCAACATTCCCACTAAGCAATTTGGGTTTCGATGAACTATGTAAATTCACTAGTCCAATCTACACTTTCTATTATACAGAGCTTCATACGAGGCCAAACCAAGACTGGAATGGTGACTATTGTTGTATGCAAACTCTATAAGGCTTAAATGTTCTTCCCAACTTCCACTGAAATGCAAAACACATGCTCTCAGCATGTCCTCAAGAGTCTGAATGGTTCTCTCAGACTGACTATCTGTTTGTAGGTAAGAAGTTGTACTAAACCTCAGCTTTGTGCCCAAAGCACAATGCAACTGATTCCAAAAACTTGGATGTAAACTTAGGATCTCTATCTGATATAATTGAAATTGGGATACCATACAACCTGACTATCTCATCCATGAATATCTTTAGCCGACTTCGGAACATCAGAGGTTGACTTGATATGAAGAAAGTGAGAAGACTTAGTCACTCTATCCACAATCACCATATTGAGTCACAATCTCTAGGTGTCCTGGGTAGCCCTACCACAAAATCCATTGTGATACGTTCCCATTTCCATTCCAGTATAGGAAAAGATTGCAAAGTACCTGTGGGCTTCTGATGCTCAGCCTTAACCTGCTGGCACACACTACATCTAGCCACATACTCATTTACATCCTTTTTCATACCTGACCACCAGTACAACTTCTTGAGATTCCTTAACATCTTAGTGTTGCCTGAATACATAGCGTACACTGACGCATGTGCTTTCTCAAAAATATGTTCTTTCAAATTACTATCTCGAGGTACACACAACCTGTCATGCTGATACAACACACCATTATCTGAAAACCTGAACTCAAGTCTTTTTCCCTTTGTCATATCATGCATGATCTGTTGTAACTCACTATCATTCTACTGAAGTTCCTTAATTTGATCATAAAAAGTAGGCTTGACTTGCATCTGTGCAATCAAACCACTCTGTTCTGTCACCCCAAGGTCTATGTTCAACTTCCGCATTTCTACTAGCAGGTCTCTCTTGAAACATGCCATAGAGAATGCATCAGTTGTTGAACTTGACTTCCTGCTGAGAGCATCTGCTACCACATTCACTTTTCCAGGATGATAATCTATCATTATATCATAATCCTTAATCAATTCTAATCATCTCCGCTGTCTAAAATTCAGATCCTTCTGGGTAAATATATATTTCAAGCTCTTATGATCTATAAACACCTGGCACACCTCACCATAAAGATAGTAACGTCATGTCTTATGAGCATGAACTAAACAACTAAATCCAGATCATGTGACGAGTAATACTCCTCATTCTATGCTACTTACTTCTTGTTACTTATCCTTCTCATTTTGATCATATAGAATAAACATCCCAAAAATTGAAACACACAAGGTAAGAATAGATTATTCCTTATTCTTATTATTACTGTAAGAATTTATTTCATATCACACTTCACTTATATTGTATTTCTCCTTTTGTTTCAAACACAGTTGTTACATTTCAAATTTATATCTTACTCTTTTCTCCGAGTCATTTTCATATTGTTTATCTACCTTTCAGATTAGCTAACTTTAAACCCTGTATTACTATCAATACTAGTTTACTTTTCATAGTGCAAATCTCATGATTTTGTTTTATAGAGATGCTAGTATTCAAGGTCAAATCACTAGCGACATCCCTTGAACTACTTCAACTCTAAACATTTTAGGGTTTGGTCCTTATCAGTAACATAGCATTATTTTGATGTGACTTTGCTTCCTTAGTTTGAAATCAAACTTTAGATCTCATAAGTTTTACTCTATTACATGATCCATTCCATGGTTGATTCTTACCATCTTAGCCCTTACATACTTTTCTCATATCTTTTCCATATTCTCATATTTAGAGTTCATATAATACTAATCATTAAATTTAATCTGAACCTTATATCGTGTTCCTTTATTTCCAATTAAGGATTGCTCATATGAGGTTCCAACATTGAGCCTCCGATATCAGTTACAACTAATTCTTAGTTGTTCTAATCTTTCCCTTATATCTCAACATCTTAGTGTATATACATTTTTCACCATGATTCAAGTCTAAATTATCCAAAATCTACTTTTATTATATTTTTAATAAGAGTCGTTAGATCCCAGTAACGCATCCTGCCAGCCGGACCAGGCCGAACCTGTAGTCCTGAAGCCAAGAGCTACTCAGGATTAACCAACTCCTATTAATCTCAAACATGTGGAAAGAATATCCACTTAGGGCAAACTCATTTAAACATAACTTCTGGTCTACTTAATACAAAGAATATAAACAATAAATAAACCAATTTATGACGCACAACAATATAAAAGAATCATTTATATTCTATAAACTGAAAATCTAAATTCATACATATAAGAGCATTTCTAGTGATCTCCAATCAAATAAGCAATATAAAGCAAGAGTTGTATCACATTCTATGTTTAATCTTTTACTCCTACATAAATTTCCAGTTTCTTAACCCTATGATTTCTAGGGTTTCTCTCTAGCCTATCCTTCCTCTGCATACCTGGCCAGGGCATCCAGAGAAGAATAGACAGAGTAGCTTGATACTGGTCAATCTAAGTACTCAGATACCTGGCCAGGGTACCTAAATACTCAGACTTCCCAGAGCTAAAGACACATCACTTCTTATTTTCCTCACTTATAACTTTATCTTTTGATCCTAATGATTCTTAATGACTCAACCTAAGCTCTTTACTTGGTTCTCATGACCACATCTTCTTCATACCATCTGCAATAGTATAACAGAACACTTCCTGTTAGAAAATTGTAGTTAGAAGGAAGACACTTAAGTCCTAATCCTATTGGTCTCTTATCGTCCCCTGACCTTGACTTAGAGTAACCATGTACTCAACCTGTGCTCTGATACCAAGATGTCACACCCCGATCTTGCATTACCCACTAATCACGAGATTAGGACGCGACGGAGGGATTATCACATAAACAAATCACTGAGAACTTTTTCTTTTTTAAAACCTCGTAATAATATCCGGATTATTGCTGTAAACTAAAACATAATAAACTATTGCGGAAGCATTTCAATTAAATTGGCTAGAGAACATAAACAGAGTTTACAACATGTAACATTGTTTAATAGAAAGTAAACATAACAGTTAATTTACATCTTTATACACATTCCACATACACACTCTCTCTCACCCACACCATGTCCCAAGGACCGAGGGGAAAGGACTAAGAGACCACTATCTAACTAACTACATATACCTTCTACTGACTAGGGTGGTAAGATCCTTCAGATTCCTGGAACTGTCGCTGACCTGAAAATGTTTGAGTAGAGGAATGAGCCTACTCGCTCAGTGAATAGTATTTCACTTAGCCATCATCGGATAACTCCATATTTTACATTTAACAGGAATGTGTGAATAAAATAACAAACTGAGCAGTTCTAATTAAACAGTGCAATTATCGCAGAAAAGTATAATGAACATTTAAAGAACAAGTATTATAAATTCTAAATCTGAACATACACAAGTTTCATATTAATCTAACTTAATTCTAAGTGATCATCTTTTAACTTATGCCCTGATCATATGCAGTGTACTCTGCATATAAAGTCTCGTAGAGAACTACGAACCCACCGTACAAGACTTAGCGACACACCCAGGAAATGCTAAGTCTGACTGCCGTCCTGGTCTGCGTCAGGACTCTCAGGCGCTCAAGGGCCTCACTGCACTCTCAAAGAGTGTACTCTAGACTCCTCCTCTAACCTGAGCACACAGGCGGAGAGTCTGGGTTACCACCGTGACACACACGTGGATTATTGTTGAATAACCCCTATTTACTCCAGTGCCACCGTGACACACGCACAGATTATTGTTGAACACTGCCTCTCTGTCCTCGTGCCACCGTGACACACGCACGGATTATTGTTGAACACGAGCCACCGACCATCTAGACACACACTAGGTAGGTCGTTTCACCCCTAAGGCACAAACCTCTCAAAGGGATTCTACGGTGTCAGGGCATCTAAGTCTAACACATTTTATTATAACAAGAAAACTCTTATAACATTGTGTCTCTCTCTCAAATATTTGACTACTGGAATATACTGTAATTCTGCAATTCACTAGCTGAAACTAGAAGTTCAACTTTCATAACATTTCTATATATAGTGCAACAACTATTCTCTTATATCACAATAACTCATAACTCAGCTATGCTTTCATGCAAACAGATTCGTTCACTGTAAATAGATTTCATATCTATTCCACGTCTCTATACTGATTTTATATTACTGAACATTCAAATATACTGTATTCAAAGGAATACTCAACCTGAAATACTTTATCACATTTATTCGCATCTTACTGAAATTACACGTAAGGCATGGACATTTATATTACTAATCATTTCATTTCGTTTGAACTATGCAAATTAAAAGTCTAAGGATGCTAACTATGCTCGGCATCCGGGTAATCTCTATTACCCACATATACACATAAACATCATTTTCATATATGCAATATCTACAATTAAACGAGTTAAACCTTGATAATTAAGTGAGATAATACTCACCCAATTCAGTGTGTTCGTATACACCGAAAACATCCACAAACACGCCTAATTCTGCTTTTCTGCAACTTTGCACCCCGTGCAACTGATCTGCACCCCGTGCAATCTGGGAAGAAACACTTCTGTTCTATTTTTCTGCAACTTTGCACCCCGTGCAACTGATTTGCACCCCGTGCAATTTGGGCAGAAACACTTCTGTTCTGTTTTTCTGCAACTTTGCACCCTGTGCAACTGATTTGCACCCCGTGCAATCTGGGCAGAAACACTTCTGTTCTGTTTTTCTGCAACTTTGCACCCCGTGCAACTGATCTGCACGCCGTGCAAACTGGCCGACTTTCTGTCCTATTTTCTGTAACTTTGCACGCCGTGCAAACTGATTTGTATGCCGTGCAACCTACGCAGAAAACGGAAATCCCCGAGGAAGAAGGTGGATTCGGGGTCGATTCGCGGCAAATCTCTACACGAAATACCTTGCTCAAATTTGGAACTCAAGGGACAATTCCCTACTGCTTGGCGCACCAAAATTGCCCCCCTCTAGGCCATGCACATCAGCCACGACATGCTGCTACTTGCCGCTAGTTCAGGTTGCTAGGCGGCTAGCTTAGGTGGGCGGGTGGCTGCAGATTTGTACATGGACCACCAAGACGGAGTCGAGGCGACGTTTCTAAGGTGTTGGCCGTGCCAAATAAGGCTCCTGGCCACTGCTTCTTGCAACTGCGGCTGCTGCAAAGTAGGGTGCCGCCCCTCTTGCTAGGTTGGTGCAGGTGGCGCAATAGAGGCGAGATGCTACGATTCCCTGCCTTGGGCTCTTGGTCGGAGTCAAGGGCAGTGTTTGGTGTTGTTGGTCGTGCCCAAGGTGGCTCCTAGCTAGCCTCCCGGCTGCTGTGCAGCTGCAGCTCCTTGCTGTAGGTGGGCTGCATGTAGGGTGTCGCCCTAGGGCAAGGATGAAGGAGGAGGTAGGGATGGTGGAGGAAGGAAGGAGGAAGGAGAAGCCAGGTTGAATCGGAGCTAAGGGCTCGAGAATCGCCCCTAATTTCTCCTCTGCTGCGGCCGATCGGGCTAGCAGCTAGTCTGTGCGCCGCTTTCAAGCGGTAGTCCTATTTTATCGGGTGAAATAATTTGGGAAAGAAGAAGATAAGGGCAAAGGGGCTATTAGTTATGGAAATTTGCAATCAAGTCCAAGAAAAATAAAAAGGCTATAACTTTTGCCTCGAGGGTCCGATTGAAATGATTTCTTTTACAACTTTTCAAGCACGAGATTCTCTACAACCTCAAGGAAAGAAATCATGTTAACTAGCTTGTTTCAACTAATCAGAATACTAATCTCATCATAGGCACTTATTTAATTTAACAATTAACACTGCGATTATCATTAATTGCCTCAGATGATTCAATCTCAACTATTGATTCACATCTTAGCTTATCTTAATTAATCATGATGTTTAACAAAATACTTAGCACTAATCAAGGTATTTCACACTAATCGAGGTACTTATTAGTTAACTTAGTTATGGGTCATAACAACCCCAATCCATCACACAAGCACGTAGCAAGTCCTCCAAAATCTGAACTGTTCTCTCAGACTGACCATCAGTTTGCGGGTGGTATGTAGTACTGAAATGTAGATTAGTACCCATCTCTTCTTGAATCTGACCCCATAACCGAGAAGTGAATTTTGGGTCTCGATCAGAAACTATTACAGCAGGAACACCATGCAGACGAACTATCCACTCCACATATAACTGAGCAATCTCAGCAACTTTATAGGTGGTTTTGAAAGGCAAGAAATGAGCAGATTTTGTAAGCCGATCAATCACCACCCAAACAGCATCATAACCTTTTTTGGACTTAGGAAAACCAGTAACAAAGTCCATTGTGATCTTCTCCCACTTCCATTCTGGAATCTCGAGAGGATGAAGAAGACCACCGGGTCGTTGATGTTCAATCTTGACTTGCTGACATGTCAAGCACTTTGCCACGAACAGAGCTATATCATTCTTCATGTTCTTCCACTAGAAGCTTCACTGTAAGTCCGTGTACATCTTGGTTGTTCCAGGGTGAATAGTGTACTTGGACCCATGAGCTTCACTCAGAACCTTCTGTCTCAGATCACCAACATTAGGAATCCACAACCTTTTTCTGAAGCGGACAACACCATCCACTCCGACAGAGAAGTCAGATTGCAGTTTCTCAGTTAAAGATTTCATCTCTTCAAGCTCAGAACTCTCTAACTGTGCAGTCACGACTTCTGAGATCCAGGTTGGTGTAACAGTCAAGCTGGCCATATGAACACACAACTTGTCTTCATCTACTGAATCGACAGGCTAAGGTCTCCAACTGGCCACATGTTCAAGGTTTTCCCACACTGAACATCTCAGAGTAGCATAAACAACATCCTTCTTGCGACTTAGAGCATCAACTATGACATTCACTTTACCAGGATGATAGGTGATGGTGAAGTCATAATCTTTAAGATATTCCATCCGCCTACGTTGTCGCAAGTTTAGATCCTTCCGAGTCAATAGATATGTCAGACTCTTGTGATCAGAAAAGACTTCAAAATTTTCACCATAGAGATAGTGTCGCCAGATCTTCAAAGCATGGACTATGGCAGCAAGCTCCAAATCATGCGTAGGCGAATTTGCTTCATTAGGTTTTAGCTGTCGATAAGCATAGGCGACTACCTTTCTGTCTTGCATTAAAACACACCCTAAGCGTTGTCGGGATGCGTCAGTGTAGATGTCATAGGGTATGCCCTCAACAGGAAAAGCAAGCACGGGAGAAGAAGTCAGGCTCATCTTCAACTTTTGAAAACTATCCTCACATTCAGGGGTCCATGAGAACTTGACCTCCTTCCGAGTCAACTTTGTCAAAGGTAAAGCCAACTCGGAGAACCCTTTGATAAAATTTCGATAGTAACCAGCTAGACCAAGGAAACTACATATTTCAGATGGGTTTTTCAGAGCATTCCACTTTGTCACAACTTCTACCTTCGCAGGATCAACAACTATATGACCGACAGAAAATACATGACCAAGAAACATAACTTCCTTTATCCAGAACTCACACTTTGAGAATTTTGCATACAATTGATTTTCTTGCAATGTGTTGAGTACAATCCGCAGGTGCTCGCGATATTGTGCCAACGTCTTGGAATAAACCAAAACGTCATCAATAAACACCACTACAAACTTATCAAGGTATGGGCGGAATACTCGGTTCATTAGGTCCATGAACACAGCAAGGGCATTTGTCAAACCAAAAGGCATGACCATGAATTCATAATGCCCATAACGAGTTCTGAACACTATCTTCGGGACATCATCATCCTTCACATGCATCTGGTAGTAACCACTTCGTAGGTCCATCTTGGAGAACACAGTGGATGACTTCATCTGATCAGATAGGTCATCGATGCACGGGAACAGATAACGATTCTTCACTATCACCTGGTTAAGCATGCGGTAGTCCATACACATCTACAAAGATCCATCCTTCTTCTTCACGAACAGGACAGAGACTCCCCAAGGGGAAATACTAGGGTAGATGAAGCCCATTTCAAGAAGCTCTTCAAGCTGCTTCTTCAACTCAGTCAGCTCAGCAGGGGCCAAGCGGAAGGGTGGCTTCGATATCAGTGAAGTGTGGCTTCGATATCAGTGAAGTTCTAGGTATAAGCTCGATGGAGAATTCCACCTCGCGAGTTGGCAGCAACCCGGGCAACTCCTCTGGAAATACATCTGGGAAGTCCTTCACCACATCAACACGATCAAGAGTAGGAGGTGTAGCATCGAGAACTATGGAGGCTAGGAAAGCTCTACACCCTTGCGAGATAAGCTTTTCAGCTTTAATGACAGAGATGACAAACTGTCGCTCTTCTCGCTTCTTGCCCTTGACACACACACTTTTCCTTCGATAGGATGGACCAACCTAACCTTGGATTTCTCACAGTACAAAACTACTTTATACCTCTTTAACCAGTCCATACCCATGATGATGTCAAAGATGGTCATATCAAGCAAGACAAAAATTGTGGGAAACATTATTCCAAATATACAGAGGTCCATGGTAGGAGTTTGGAGGTACGAGGAGCAGATCTTACCACTAGGGGTTTTTACGTCTAACACATGATCCATAAACACATATTCTATTTCAAGCATAGAGGCAAACTGACAAGATATGAATGTATTGGAGGAACCAGAATCAAACAGTGCTTTTAAAGGATGCATATTAAGGTGCAATGTACCTTCAATCACTTCATTGCCTTCACCTTCTTCTTCAGCATTGAGAGCGAACACTCTCCCATTCTGCCTCTCCACTGGCGGATGCCTCAGGTTCTGGTTGTTGTTGTTGTTATTATTGTTGTTCCGCGGTGGCGGGTTCTGTCTTGGCTATTGCGGCTGCGGGGCATTATTCTGCCCTTGTTGGAAACGAGGGCAGTTGGGTCGGATGTGCCCGACTTGGCCGCACTCATGGAAAGTCGGTGGAGGACGGTTGCCATTATGAGCAGGTGCATTGTTGGCGGGGCATCTGCCAGGAGGATGATGGCACTTGTACCTGTTGCAGTGATCACGTCCGAGGTTCTCATGCTGGTTCTGATTCTTCCTTTTGTTGTTGAAGCCATTAGAAGCTTGAAACCCTGGATATGACTCAATGTCGAGAGCCTTGTCCACCATATGTTGAAAAGTGAGTGGCAACTTCAGAACGAGGCTTCAACCCACATGATAGTTCAGACCTTCCAAGAACATGGTTGCTCTTCTGTCAGCTCCAAGGTTGGTGGCGTAACGTTCTAGCAGCAGAAATTTCTGAACGTAGTCATCCACGCTCATGCTTCCTTGCTTGAGACTGTAAAAATCAGCCTCCTTCTTTCTTAGGAAAGTAGGGTAGGTGTACTTCTCCCTAAACAACTTTAGAAACTGGGCCCACTCCATAGAAGAGGTGTCCCGAGTATGGGCAACACCATTCCACCACATGCACGCTGGTCCATTCAGTACGTACGTCGTGAACTGAACCTTCTGGTGAGGAGGGCACGCCATACCCTCGAAGGTACGATCCAGGGCCAACACCCAGTCGTCAGCTTTGTCCACCATGTTAGGCTCGCTTTCACCCTTGAAGTAGGGTGGCTGCATCTTGATGAAGTCAGTGAGGGTGAACTCCCTCAGCTTGTTGGCAACAACAACAATGGTGTTGAGTTGCCCCATCATGGTGGAGGACAGCAACTGTCGTAACATCACCAGTTCTTGCTCAGGAGTAAAGGAGGGAGTACCCGTAGCAGTCTGGTTGACTGCAAGAGTCACAGGAGTGTTGGGGTCATTAGGGGTCGACTCCTGGTTTGCATTGTTGAACAAGTCACCTCTCCTGAAAATTAGGGTTATCATATTAGGTTCTCAGGAGTATAGAATCATAGATGAGAAGAGAATAGAAATAGAGATGAGAAAAGGATATCTAGAATGCTATTTCCTAAAAGCATACTATTTCAGGCAATTCGTATCAGTGCAGGGCAGGCCGAATCATATGGGCACGGGAGTCCTCGTATACCAAGCTAGTAGTACGGAGGAAAATTTTGCCAGCCCCCGAAACCCTGGTCCTTTCTAGACACGCTTGCTTCAACTACATGCCCTAATAGTTGCCTAAAGGCTCTGATACCATGATGTAAGGAGGCGAGATCACCTCTTTACTAAAATTTAAAGGAAATACAAACATCCACAATTTTAACAAAATTGAGGGACCTTGAGGATGGTTGCATAATATTCCAAGTAAATAAGCATGATTCTAGATAGATAATAAAATGTCAATAGCAGTGGAAATGAAGAAATAATAAGCCTTCACATGGATTTATTGTTTATTACAAGAATGATCTCTAAAAGAAAAGATAAGATAAACATGATCTAGCTATAGCAACCTAGCCATCCTTTTCCAAATGCTAAAGATCAACTCCTGAGGGAAACTTCCTTCAAGCTTGTCCTTCTCCTTGTACAACACCGACACCTGGGTGGTTGGGAAGACACCCAACAAGAGGAAAAAGGAAGAAAAGTATGTGTTACAAGATTATTCTAAAAGTGACAAGAAAGTTATAACAAGTAAAATAGGCTAGAGATTTATTGAAAAGTGAGACATCAAAGAGTATGAGGCTTTATATAATGAAACTTGCCAATAACAAAAGTAAATAAGGGTTTTGCATGTAAATTAATATGTCTACCTAACTAAGTAGAGTTGAGGCACCTATCGGACCTCTAACCTTAGGTGAGGGGAGAATAAGACATTCCCAGTCACCTATAATATAATGGGGAGAATTATAAACATTCCCCTTGGGCGATTATATACATGCCCTCTGTGGGTGGTTGTACCTAAGTACCACTACTTTATAATTAAATAGAACATTTAATTACATGCTAGCAATGAGTTATGGCAAGATAAATCAAAAGATTTAAATAACATGGCAGTGGGGTATGAAAACCCAATCAAGGTAATATTACAACTAAATTTTGAGGCATAAACAATTTCAGTTTCAAGAATCAAGAATTAGGTCAGATTAAGCCTCATTAGATATTATAGGTATTGGTATAAGGTTTTCCCAACTGAAGAGGGTAGATGCACATACCTTAGCCTCAGATGTTCTAGAACCCTATTTCCAACCCTTCACACAAAATCAAAACCCTCTTTCCCTAATTCATCATTAGATCTATGAATTAAAATTATATATACTCATTAAAGATTGAAAACCCTAATATTACTAACTTTTTGTACAAACCATTGAATTAGACTCCAAAAACCTCACCATCATCTTAGTTAGGGTTTTCTGATCAAGATAACATATAATATTGTATATTTTGAAGATATGGACTTTTAGGGTTATTTTTGGTGATTTTTAGTTAACTAAATCGACTCTAAAAATACGTTTTTGCAAACATCAAAATCAAAACTCGAAAACATTTTTAATGGATAGATCTCATCTTCCTGATTTCAAAACACTATTTATTTTCTATTTTTGACATCAGGAATAATTTATAGAAATTATTCTATTTCGACCAATTAGAGAGTGCCACATAGGCACAGCGTGAGAGATCGAGTTGGCAGAGGGGGGGGGGCCCGCGTCTCTGTGGCCGGGACCCACTGCTGCTATTGCGTGGGCCGCGGCCAGAGCAGGGTCAAAGGCGGGCAAAGAACAAAAAGACTAAGGTGTCCATCGCGCGAAACCGAGAAAACGACCAAACCGGAGGGTAAAAAGGTAAAATCGTGGGGAGTCATCTTCCTCCCATCGCTCGCGACGACTGAAGCAAGCAGCAATCTGCTTCTTGTGAGAATTTGGGTGATTTTGCCCTAGCACACCAAACACGATGCGAAGATATGCGATGGAAAGACAAGGAAACAAGGAATTGAATCATACCTCGAATTTGGAAGGAGGACAAAGAAGCAGAGCACAAGAGGCACCGCAAGACTAGGGGCATACGATGGCTAGGTGAAGGTCAAAACGTCAACGAAAACTGAAATTAAAGGCACGGGCGAGTTGCTAAGGTGATGGCGGTCCTAGGGGCATAGGTATATATAGGCAAGGGACCCCGAGTTAGGGTTGGACTAGGGGAAGCTAGAGGGTGGTGGCGCCCATGTTGGGTGTTTCTCAAACACTCGCCAAATCCCAAAAATTTTGGGATAAACCAGGGCGGAATCTCACAAGGAGCTTATAGAACAAAAAATTAGCAAAAACCATCGAGTATAACTCCAGATAAATCGATTTGAAAATTTGGGAAGCAAAGCACCTGTTGCCTTTTTCGATTAGAGGAAGAAGACGACCGTGGGTCGTCAGATCATTGGACCCGAGTCCACGAAGGACCCTGGGCCGTCCGATCTCGCGGATGGGAGAAGGAATTATTTCCTTGTCACATTAAAATTCGACCAAAGTTCATTTAAATTTTAAAGGTTTTTATCTCTCCTCATTTGGAGGCCCAAACAACATCCAAAAATTACCAAATTTTATATTCTGACTGTTTTTGATGCGTAGAATCCAAATATGGAGTTATTTTTGCCTTTTGAGAAAGTTTGATAGGTTAAATAATTAATATGTCATTTTCTCTTTCCTTCATCAAAAGAGGTGATAACATTATCTAAAATTGGTGTACCTTCACCCATAAGTCTCTCTAATGAATTAGAACACGATTTTGTAATTATCTTTACAAGTTGAGATTATTTATTTATTTATTAAATAAATAGAAGATTCTACACACTTTCTCTCTCCTATTTTATTCATTATTCAAACATTATCCAAATTAGTTGCAAATTTTCCCAGAGGCTTATTTTTATGTTTAGAATACGAATTTGGAGTTATTTTTCTGATTTGAGAACATTAAGTATTTTATTTCACTTTATTGGCATATTTCCTATTTTCTTTTGATAATGTCATTAATATTTATATTTATGTTCCACTTTAAATGATACTTGGCCCTTAAGTTACTTTTTTTTGGTCAAGAAAACGAATTTGAGTGTCAAATTATCCTGATGGGTTTCCAATTATAATATTTGGTGCAATATCATTCTCATTATCCTCTTTTATCCATTAAATCACATTTTACTTCTAATTATTGCATTTATCTTCCCCTTTATATAAAATTCGGATTTTCTCTTATTTCTCTTATCCTAGGAAGTGCTAGAAATTTCTAGGATGAAATCTTTTATTCTTTTTATTGCTTAGTGTACAATTTGCACTTTAGACCCATTATATAAAATCTAACTGAGGTATTTGTGCATACAACCCTATATTAAGAATATATGGGAAACATGTATACAATAATCATCATAATTTCACTAAATCAAGTCCAAAGACACATGGAGCAAAAATGAAGGACAAAACTTATAGAGAATGGTACAAAGAGGTACATAGAGGATTTCAGTATGTTACAACTAGAGCCATCGACCATCAAAAGCATGATAATATTCAGTTTTAACCCTTCTAAGCCAAGCTCAACAGACACACTAGAGGGCATGATGATAACAATTGAGCCTAATTCAAGAAGTGTATTCTCAACAAACTGAAAATTGATATAGCAAGGGATAAGAGGGAAACCCAGATCTCCCTTCTTTTTTGGGAAAGAATTATCTAATATGAAGCTTTCTTGCTCCATCCACATGATCTCCTTGAGTAATTTCCCCCATAACCTTGCTTTTGCATGTACACAAATCCTCTAACACTGACATGAGTGGTGAAATGTTTTTCTTCTCTCACCTCAAAACCTCCAAAAAGTTCATCTCAATTTCATACCTCTCTTGGAAAAAGGGGTCTTCTAAGGAATCAAAGAAAATTGGCCAATTGACATTAATATTGTCTTGAACTGCTTGAGAACATTTAGGTGGCACCACAAGGAGATTCCTTGATTCATTAGGTGTAGAATTTGTTGTTGTAAACTTGATAGAAGGTGGGACAGAGGTGGGTATCACAAACTCAATAGATGGTGGGGCATCAGAAATTCTAGTTTCGGTAGCACTCTCACAAGAAGGTGGGACACATGTTGTTAGCATCTCACAACAAGGTGGGACAACAAAATATTTAGTGCACTTGTCACTGTCACTGGAAGGTGGAACACATGATGTTATCATCTCACAATAAGGTGGGACAAGAGAATTTTTGGTATACTTGACACTCTCTTTTTTTTGGATCAGGTAAAATATTACTAAAACCAAAAGTATAGCATCACTATACCAAGCTGTACAAAAGAGGCAACAAACCACCCCGGGGGTAACTAGCTACAAAAGGCCCACTGTCTTTTCACTAAGAGGCTCAAACCTTTATATAGGATAGGTTTGGCCTTACACACCCAACGGAGTCTATCCGTAAGCACATCAAAACACTGGAACTTATCAAGCTCCCTGCCACCATGACCTCTGGTGTTCCTTTCCTGCCAAATAAGGAACGTCAGCGCCGATAACCCCAAGCATGCGAACGAACCCAAAGGATGATCCTTAGCCATCTTAATACGCAACCAATCCGAAATCTCCATAAGGTTCAAGGGAGGAGAACCCCCCCATACACACTTCAAACTGAAACATACCCAGAGATATTTAGAAAAATCACAATCAAAGAAGAGGTGCCGATGAGATTCGATCTCCATCAAGCAAAACCTGCATCGAGTATCAACCAGCAGCCCCCATTCCTCCATCCTGTCCGCCGTAGGCAAACGGCCCAACACACACATATAGAGATTGCAACTCCACTTAGGAACCAGCCATTTATTCCAGACGACCACGAACCAAGGGACAGGAGGCCCGACCATCCTCTGAGCACCGGGGACGGCCGCCAAACAACACCAAGTATTGCTGTCCAATTGTCTATAATCCTGCTTCACATAGCTCCAAAGCTTGTTCATACGCCTCCACACCATCGAGGCCCCCCTTGCTGGAAGAGCATCAAGGTTAGGGCCATATCTAATTCTCATCCACTTCACCCAAGGCGAATCCGGCTTCGTGAGAAATCTGTCGATCCGAAGAAACGTAGCTCTGTCCGCCAACATCTGAGGGTCCACCACCCCATACCACCTTGCTCCCTAGTCCTGGAAATAGTGGCCCAAGCCACGCCGTGACCTTTTCCGCCCCAGAGGAAACCACTCAAGATACTCCTGGCTTTATCAATGATGAACTTAGGAAGTTCCGCAAGCCGAGACCAGAAATTAATTTTTGCAGAAAGGACAGCCTTGATCAGGACCAATCTACCAGACATAGAAATATTGTTCCCATCCCACTTGTCCACAGTGCACCTGAGATTATCAATCACAGAGCTATAATGGCTGCCATTCCTCCGCCCACCTGATAAAGGTATCCCCAAATACTTCGTCGGGAACACTCCCCTAGAGATACCCGCAGCCTTTCTCAGCCTACCTCTTCTCTGATCACAGGACCGGGAGACGAAAACTCTAGACTTAATTTCGCTAATGTACAGCCCGGTTAGCTTCCCAAACAAGATCAAAATCTTCCTCACTCTGCTAAGATACTTCGCATGTCCGGCAGTGAACACCATGACGTCATCCGCAAAAAGGATATGTGACCAAACTGGCACGCCTCCCACTTTGAAGACCTTTAAATTCCCATTGTCCTGTTCCCGATGGATGCTATTTGAGAGATGTTCCATGATGATAACAAACAGCAGAGGGGAAAGGGGATCCCCCTACCTCAGACCATTCGAGGCCTTGAACATCCCATGCGGCACCCCATTGATTAGCACAGAGAAAGAAGGGGTTTCCACACATTGCCTCAAAATATTGATCCATCTGTCCGAGAAACCCAGCGCACTCATGATTTTCCACAGGGCAAACCACTCCACATGATCATAAGCCTTCGTGATATCCAGTTTGATACAAGCCTTTCTCGTGGACCTGTTACAGCTAAAGTCCTCCAGAAACTCCTTAGCTAGCAGCGCACCCTCAGCCAAGGATCTATCTTTGATGAAAGCAAGTTGCTCGGTTGAAATAATCACAGGCAAAACCTTTTTCAGTCTACCCGCCAACAGCTTGGCCAAGACCTTATAAAGAACCGTGCAGCAGGCTATGGGTCTATAGTCCGTCATGGACGCATGCCTATTATTCTTCGGAATCAACCTAATGAAAGCGTGATTAACCTTCCTTACCATGTTCCCTCCCACCATAAACCACCTAACCGCACGACACATATCCTCCTCAATAATATCCCAGCAAGCTTGAAAAAATTTCCCATTAAATCCGTCAGGGCCCGGAGCTTTAGAAGAGCCAATAGAAAACACAGCCTCTTTGATCTCTTTAGTCAAGACAGGACCGCAAAGACCCCTATTCATCGCCTCAGAGATCCTTCTATCAAGTATCACACTCCCACTGCTTCTATGATGTTTATTGTACAACTGCTCGAAGTAATGTACTGCTTCCTAAGCCACTTCATGCTCACCTCTCAAAATCGACCCGTCCTCATTTATTAGACCGTGAATACAATCACACATATGATTCTTCTTAGTAGCATTATGATAAATTTTTGTGTTGCGGTCCCCATCATTTATCCACTGAATCCTACTTCTCTGCCAGTGGTAGAGCTCCTCCGCCTTCTCAAGCTGAAGCAGTCTCTTAGCCTTACTCTCTTCATTCCTCATACTCTCAGGGTCATCCGGATGCCCCCTAAGCACCTTCGCAACCGCCCAATAATCATCAACAACTTTTTTAACCAAGACTGGCAGGTTGGAACAATATCCCGCCCAATCTTTCAAAGCAGCCTTGGTTCTCTTTAACTTCTCCGACACCCTAAACAAAGGGTTGCCATCCACCCTCTCCGCCCAAGAGCGAGCCACCACCTCTTTAAACCCCGACCAGTCCACCCAAAAATTAAGAAACCTGAACGGCCTGTTCTTCATATGTGTAGTTGCCAACGGGATTTGCAGCCAAGCATGATCACTATTGGGGTGACCACCAAGAACCACCTTCGCCTCCGGGAACGTGTCCAGCCACACAGAATTCACCAAACCTCTATCCAGGTTACTAGAGATCCTGTGTTCCGGCCTCCTTTTGTTATGCCAAGTTATGATGCCTCCCACCATATTTAGTTCCACCAAATTGGCCGCATCCACCATGTCATTAAACCTCCCCAAAATAGAATCCGATATGGGTTTACCTCCAACCTTTTCCCCCGCTCTACGGACATTATTGAAATCCCCCACCACCAAATGAGGAACCTCATGTTGAGTTGAACTGATAATATTATCCCAGCAATCCCTTCTTCTCCCTTCATCGTTATGACCATACACCACAGTGATCACACAATGGAAACCTCCAAAATTGATACAGCTAATAACCATCAATTGATCACTAGCTTGGATCACCTATAAATCCCAAACATTTATGTCCCACCCAACAGCAATGCGACCTCCATCCACCTGTTCCAGATTGGACTCAACTCCCCACTCACCAGGGAAAACATCCGTCATCCTCTCATTCATGGACCTCTTGATTTTTGTTTCCAGAATGAACGCCATTGAAGCTTGACACTCGCCAATAACCTTCCGAACTCTTCTCTATTTCCGTAGCCTGGCAGCCCCCCTCACATTCCAAGTGAGGATGGACATATCAACCTCCTTTGTGACCCCCCCTGCCTGCGGAGGTCACTCTTGTCAAAGAACGCCTACCTCTCGCAGAAGCTGTAGAGGCCCTGTCCGTCTTGTTCCTGCTCATGCCCGATAATTCTTCCAGCAATTCCTCCGCATCCAAATTCTCTAGTACCGAGAATTGGTTGGCTCCCGGAGACATGGACCTGCCTCTGTCCTCCAGAACATCCACCACCTGTTTCCCATTACTCTCCACCTCCACTACAACCACCTCCTTCACCAAGGTATCCGGCAGAAAAACCCTGGCCTCCACCTCTTCCCCCTGATTCACACTTTGGGTACCATCGCACGTAGCAACCCTAGCAGCGGCAGAACTAACCACCACGATTGAGTTCCCACCCCAACGACCTCAGGATTAGATGGAAACCTCCCCGGAGGCCTACTGCTGCGCTTCCTAGATATGGCCCTCCCTCTTGTCTTCCGCAACTCATCAAACACCTTATCTGCCGTCACTGTCCGATCACCCGGGCAGCATCCTTCCTCATGCCCAAACACCTTACAACTACCACATTTATCCAGGAGGACATCGTAGATGACCCTAATCTCGAGTTCCTTACCGTTGGGCATATCCAGCATCACCACCGACGGGAGAGCCTGGTCTGCCGTCAACTCAACACAGATATGAGCCGCCCCCGTGAACCTGCCTTGCGACCAGAAATGAATGACTTTCGGAGTTCCAATCCCGTAGGCCTAATGGCTCTCCTCAACCATTGATGTCCCACATCCGGCAGCGTCACCCAAACCAGAGCAGACGTAAGCGCAGCTCTTCTGAGATCCGCCTCCGGTGACCACCGCCTGGTCAGCACCAGCTTATGGTCGAAAAACCATGGACCACGATCAAGGGCCACCCTCGCATCCTCCTCAGTCGCGAAGCTGGCAAGAAAGAGACCCCCCAGCATCGGGGTGCATTGGAGATCCCCTTTCGGCGTCCACGACCGAATCATCCAACCCAGCAGCTGTTCACAAACACATCTCCGCCCCATCACCTGGACGATGACCAAATTTTTATGGAAAACATCCATCGCCTCCGCCACAGGGTCAGAGATTCGCATCCAAGGCCGTAGGTCATCCTTCCTGAAACTAGGTGCTTTGGGATCACCCTCAACCTCCACAGGTCGCAGACTCCTCTGAATATCCCTCGTCTTCTTGACAGTAGATGCCCAGGACCGGCCCACCGTTACATCCACCGCCGGGCACCCCCAAGCATTCTGCCCATCTCCAGGGGTGGAGGGCGGAGCGGAGGAGCCCACCTCGTCCCTGCCAGCCGCCGGCATAGCATGGCTAGCAGACTAAGAGATGGAACAGAGCACTTCTAGAGAGAGAGCCGTGCTAAAAATGAGAGATATCAAAATGTCCTATGTATACTTGACACTCTCACAAGAACCTTTTGACGTTGTTATTTCATTGTGATCTTTAGCAATTTGTCTTTCTCCCTTTTTGGGCTTTTCAACAACATTGTCACACCAAATAACCAATATCTTGTTCACTTTCTCAAGGGGAGGAGGGGGGTTGTGATTATTGAGGTGGTGGTGGTGACAACCTTTGGTGTGGTGGATTGGGATTTTGAAGGATGTAGAGAGGTTGTTGTGGATCTTGTTGTGAAGGTGGTTGGTATCTATGTGGTGGTTGTTGGTATTCAGTAGGTGGTTGTCAGGTATATTGGAGGTTGAATGGAGGTTGTGTTGGTGGTGTAGCATAAGGGTTGGGAGGACCTTGGTATTGTTGCAAGGTTAACACTTGCCCTTGTGGCGGAATTTAGGTGCCTTAAGGAGCACCTGCAAATCCACTAGAACTATTAGGATTGGAAAAATTAGAAGAACCTCCTATGTGAGTCGTCATGAGTTTCATCATATCCATCAAGATTTTCATCAATTGTTGGTTTGTATCATCCTTGGCTTGTGGAGGGGCAACTCTCATGTTCTATCATATTGAGCACCCGCACTGGAAGCTCCATACCATGAGTTTTCAGTCAAGTGGCAAAAAGGGGGCAATGACTCTTCAGGAGGTTCAACCATGAATGCTCCACCACAAGATGAGTCTACAATAATTTGATTCATTTTAGAAAGACCCATGTAGAAACACTAGACAAGCTACCAAATAGGCACCTCATGATGAGTGCAATCTTGTTGCAACTTCTAAAACCTTTCTCACATCTCATAGAACTACTTTTTCACTAAAGGGATCCTCTCATATGGATCAACTTTACAATTGGATTAAACTTCTTTAGAAACTCATTATTCATTACCTGCCTAGTGATAATGTTGATCTTTAAAGAATACCACTCCTTAAGCCTTATCCTTGAGAGAGAAGGGGAACAAGGTGAACTGAATAGAGTCTTCAGTGGCTTCAGGAGTCCTAAAATCATAGCAAGTCTCTAGAAAGACATCATTGTGCTTGTATGGAATTTCATTCTCAAGGTGATGTAAGATGGGGAGGAGCCCAAGAAGATCAAGAGGAATGGAAATTGATGTACTAGCACTTGCTCAATGCTAGTAGAAATTGGAGAAGTGTAGCTTCCTTGCATGAGGTAATCATGGAGTGGCTTTTTCATGGGTGGTGGAGGTAGATGTGTCTACTCATGTGCATCTCAATCACCCATCTCATATTTTAACTCAAACTTTTTGGTGTTGGTTGTGTCAGTTTTTATGCCTTCTTCTTCCTATCTCAGGATCTACTAGGAATGAGTCAATAGAAAAGGAGTGGCATCCAAACATGCACTAATTATCACCTACACAAGGCACAACCAATCAAAATAAGCTAATCTAGTAAACAACTTTGTACAAGAAACACAAAGAATAAAGAATATAAATGGTGAGGGTAGTAGGAAACATCAAAGCTAAAATGACTATCTAGGTTGAGTGCCTTTCTCCCCGCAATGGCTCTAGAAATCTTGGTGTGAATATGAGATGTATACACAAGGTCTTCCAAATTTATAAAACCCTAAGATGGACAATCTCAAATACACAAAGAAATACTACCCCACGAGCGCACATGATCATATCGCATTATAGGAGCATGCAAGTTAAGGGTTGATCCTCAGGGAGAGAGGGGGCACTAGAGCTAAGTTAGTTTTAGGCTAGGTTCCTACTATGGATTCTAGGGTTAAGGGTTTTATTGGTTTGATTTTATTACGCTAAGATGGTTGAAGAAAGAAATTAAATAAGAGAAAGAACAAAAACTACTTTAACCCTTGTAAATTTATTATACTTAATAAAGAAAAGGTAACTACGAAAGAAAACACAAAATTTAGACTACGGAAAATAAAAATTTTCTAATACTATCACAAAACTAGAAAATAAATCTAATTATCAACTTTGAGGGAGATCTATTTGCTAAACTAGAAAAGAGAGTACCAAACTAGCAAATTAGAAACTATGGTAAACAAAGACCTAAACTAGAAAAAGACTAGAAAAAATACATGACTAAGTATAATAGAGCATTCATCATTTTAGTAAAGTTAAACTATCATGAACAAGACAATGAACTAAGTTGGCAAGTAATGAAACTAACTAAGCAAGCATTAACTAGTAAGAAAGAAAGTAGGTTTTAAGTAAGGAATGGGAAGTGTAGGCCGTTTGGGGTATGTGACTAGAACCTATATTGGGGTTTATAACATGCAAACCATATTCTTTCATTTATATTGTTAAACGAAACAACAAGATAGATGCCAGAGAATTACCCTAAACTACTAATTGACCTTGGATGGAATCAGGCGTATGAAGGAGAACTACACCCCAACACACCATATCCAACCTTTCAAGGCTCATTTGGATTATTAGGGTTTAGGTGAAATAAATGTTTTATAAAGCGGGATGCAGGAGGCGTGTAGACAACACCTTGTGGCCGTTTGAGCGCCAGGCGGGCGCTCAAGCGGGCACTTTTTGAAAAAGCGGGAGCATATAATTCATATATAATTTATAGAAAATTACACATATATGTATATGAATAATATATTATTATACATATATAAACCATGTGATGAGTATAGAATTACTGAATTAACTCAATTATAACATACTCAATCTAGTAACTAGTAATATATTAAATTAAATATATACAAAAGTAGCCCATAGATGATATATATACACTAGTGGTACATACTACATAGTATATGAATATATAGTAGCATGCAGTACAGGATATATGTAATACATTATGCTTTAGAGGTACATACTACATAGCATAGAATATGCATTATATAGTAGTAGGCAGTACATGATATGTACATTATATCGTTATATGTATTGCAAACTACAAAGTACATCTACATACATAATACATTAGTTGAACGCATAACAATATAAGAAAAACTAAGGTATGAATGTATGTATAGGTACAAGTATAATGTATCAGTAAATATTAGTGGTTGAGTTCATAGCAGAAATGCAATGTATGTAAAAATGATAAATATGTAATGTAGGTACAATAAATCATACATAAAGATGTAAATGGGTGCAGCAGTACATACATACAGAGCTTATATGAAGTAGGAACGATTTTGATGCATGTACAACTCAATTAAAAATAAGAAACACATACTAACCTTGATTTATAAACATAAGTTGTGTTTTAAAAAGCAAAATCAGTGTAATATATACACTAGTTAACTGCTGTATAGTATTTGGATACATATTTAGTTGTTTAGCGCAATAACATTATATTAACATGTTAAATAATGTGATACAATGTTGATACATACTAACAAATTGATTATATTTCATTTTGGGACGAGGAAGTGGGTACATAACCTGATTTTAACTTAAGCGGCCTCAGGCGGACGCCCAAAAGCAGTGCTCAGGTGGGCGCTTAAGCGGGCTGAGCGGGTCTGAAGCGGCCACTTAATGGAGATCCGCCTGACTGCCCGCCTAAAGCCCATTCTGAGCGGCCAAGGGTCTGGGCCGCCTGAGCGGCCACTTAAGCGGATGCCTGGGCCACTTTTTAAAACACTGGGTGAAATTCTACTAGAATATAATAAAGTCTAGGTTTCTTGGATAGAGGCTCTTTGGGAAATGTAGGGAAAATCATTGTAGTCAAGGGTGGAAATGAGGGTATTTCACCTCAGATCACCTACCAATTCAACCTTTAGATAGCTCCAAGACAATTGCACAAAGTTCTTCTAGATTAGAATCTTAGAGTTCACACCTAAGGTTAGGAGAAGGGATATATGTGTGAAGAAATGGGGTTCTAGGTATGGATCTACTAGTTGGACCAAGGATCAAATCTAAAAATATCCTCACATATGCCATTTTCTCCTAGACCTAGGTGGTTTCCAACATGAATCATAAGATAATCCATGTATTCAAGCACAAACCATAAGATAGTTTAGCTAAAATGAGATAGAAGTATAAGATAATCAATATAAAACGAAACTGTATAGTTCAAAAGTTATTTACCCCCAACATGGCATCAAAGTCACATTTTAACCCCAAACATCCCACCTAGAGGGGCTTAATTACTAATGGAACAAAAAAGAGAAAAAGAAGAAGATGTAGAAGTGAGAATAGACATAAGAGTTCATGTAAATCTTCTTCTTCTTCACATCTAGTATTAAGAGATCATCTTCCTCCCTCCAAGTTGGTTGCATGGCATGGAAAGGTCAGTGGAAGTAGCCAAAATGATAAAAAATTAGGGTTTAAAGGTAGGGGAAGGTGGAAATGGGGTGGGATTAAATGGGAGTCAGTAGGAGCTCAGAGAAAATCCTAGGGAGGCTAAATAGTGGATTACCTTTGGATCCCAGTCACCACCCATGCATATATAGGGGCTAGGAAAGCCTAGGGTAAAGTGGGGCCAATATGGTAAAAATAGTGTAGAAAATGACTTGGTTTTGATGGCAACATGACTATTCTGGGAAGAACGGTCGTGGTGGGTAGAGGGTGACACAACCATTTTGGGGTGGAATGGTTGTTGTGAAGAATGAGTAAATACATAGTTGAGGGTGGAGTTTTGGAGGTTGGTAGGAAAGTCATGTTGGGCAACACGATCGTGGTGGTGTCTAGGTAGCATGGTTGTGTTGGGCAACCTTGCCATGATGTGAGAGAGACTTGGTTGTTGGGCATTCCTACTGACACATGCATCTTTTTCTTTGGGCAAAATCGTTGTTGTGGTTAACATGGCCATGTTGAGTCTTCTTGGAACAACCATGCTAGTCAGAATGGTCGTGTTACTAAACTTGACTTGAGCTGCTTGAACTTGGAATTTTAATCCTAACTTTGACATTGGAAGAACAGTTGTTCCTTGCACCATAGTTGTGTTTGTTGACTTGAGAGTTATACATTGACCATATTTTGATAATGACTTAACCATTACATTCTTATGTATCTAATATGTTTGTTCAAGATTGATTTTTGGCTTTAGGTACATGAAAAGGATAAAATTATACAAGCCCTAGCTTGTTCAAGTTCAAGTCAAAAGCAATGCAAGTGTGCATTTAGGGAAATCACTCCAAATGACCTTAGATGATTTTTGTAATCACTTGCATTGATGATATGACTTGTAACTAAGATGATAAAAAAACCAGAGACATTAATTCCAACATTTGATCACTTAAAAGTCAACTTAGAAAATTTGTCACAGCAACTGTGTCGGTGGAGTTGGAAACTCGACCGATCTAGTGATGGATTTTCTAAAGATGACCAATCGATCGAGTTGCACACTCATAGAACTTAACCGACTGACTCAATGAGAAAAATTGATTTTATCTCATCGGTCGAGTTTCCCAGAACAAACTCGACCGATAGTTTGAAAATTAGCTTTGTCATTTAGTGGATCGGTCGAGTTACCTTTATTGAAACTTGACCGAATGTACTGTACCAAAAATGTAGAAAAAGTGATTATAACTATTGGTGAGTTGTTTTGAGCGAGAATAGATCTATTGCAACTTGGAAAATGGCTGTATTTTCCCCTTAAGTGATCCCACACTCAAGGGAACACCCCCAACTATATATAGGACCCCTTGGAGTTCATTTCAAGTTTGCTCATTCATGCTAATCTAAGTCCTTTCTATAGTTGAGTGTGTTGCAACTCGTTGATCCCCTTTCTCTCTCTAGTTTACATTTCTCTTCATGATTATGAGTGAGATAGGCTAGTTGTAAGAGAGATACTTCCTTGTTCTATAAATCTCTCATTCCATTCTATATTTTCTACCCCTTTCCTCAATGAAGCAAAGGTGAAGCAAGCTACTCTGAGTGAAGGTGGAGCTGTTGCTGTTCTTCTTCAAGGTTGAAGAAGAGGTAAAGATCTTTTCTAGGTGAAGGAGAAGGCAAAGGCCAAAGATCCAAGAAGAGTGGGTAATCCCTTGAAGGGTGAAAACTTGTGTAAGAGTAGGTAAGTCCTTGGAAGAAGGCAAAAGACTCTTGCAAAGTGGGTAAGTCTTTGGTAAGGTTGAAGACTCTTTGTATTGGATAGGTAAGTCCTTTGGTGGTCTTGTGTTTTAACTCTTATTGGTGAATATATAGAGTAAAGTACTTGCAAAGTCCTAGAGGTTGACCTCTCTAGGTAGTGTACTGACTCTCTCCTAGTTTGGAGAGTGGAACTACTCTAAATGACCTTGTCAAGTGCTTGCTTTCATTTTCTCTCATCCTTTCTATGCTTGTTAGTTAGGACTTCAAATTGCACTTAAGCTATTGGTTTTGATTGATATAATGTCAAGGTCTAATTTATCTTGTGAGAATTTTTGAAGCTCTATTCACCCCCTCTAGAGCCCTAGATACAACAAGTGGTATCAGAGCCAATGGACTTCTCTAACAATCTCCCATGAGATGAGGAGATGGGTGACAACCTACTTGGTTCTCTCAACCTAGAGGGAGGCTTCTCCATGCGTCCTTCGGTCAAGATGACACCAACTTCCTCTATTGGAAGAGGCACATACAATTCTATATTCAAGGCATGAACTTTGACATGTGGAAGGTGATGGTCACACCATACAAGCAGCCAATCGGAGCCGTTGCAACATGGAGTGAAGCTTCACTTAAAGAAGCCCAGCTCAATGCCAAATCCATAAGCATCCTCTATGTAGCCCTTATCCTAATGGAGTTCAACTGCATCTCATCTTGGGACACTTCCTATGAGATTTGGGACAAATTGTGCATCACTTATGAGGGAAAAAAGCAAGTCAAGGAGGCTAAGATCTACATGTTGAAAAACCCTCTAGAGAACTTCAAGATGGGCAAGAAAGAAGGGATTGTGGAGATGTACTCAAGACTCAATGTCATCATCAATGGGCTGGCTGCTTTGGGCAACACCTAGGATAGAGGTATAATCAACTCCAAGATCTTGAGGACTCTACCAAAGAGATGGGAGTCAATTGTGACTTCCATTAAAGAAGTGAGGAGCCTTGGTGACATCCCAACCGAAGAGCTCATTGGCAACCTCCAAGATCATGAGGCAAGGCTTGACAAGTAAGAATAAGAAGCTAAGCAAGAAGAGAAGGAAGCCAAGAAGATCAAAGATAGTGCTTTCAAAGCACAAGTGGAGGTGGCCATCCTTCAACAACAACTTGCATGCCAGACTTCTCCTTCCTCCTCTAGTGAAGATGATGGCCCAAGTGAGCATGAATCCAATTACATCAAGGGCAAGCACTTCAAGGGAAAGCAAACCTCCTCCTCTACTCCTAGATGCTACAAGTGTGGACAAAAGGGGCACTACAAGAGTGAATGCCCTAAGTCAAGAAAGTCACACCACAAGGGCAACTCAAATAAGGAAGAAGAGTACAAGAAGGAAAGTAAGAACAATAGGAAGAACAAGAAGGAGAAGAGACACAAGAATGTTGCTCATGCAACTTGGGAAACTTCTTCCTCAAGTAGCTCAAGCTCTAAAGAAGATGGAGAGTGCCACCTTGCACTCATGGCCTCTACTAGTGAAGAAATTGGTGAGGTAAGTGAGGTAAGCTTGCATGAGTTATCTAAGGAAGCTATTACTGACATGCTTGTTTCTACCCTTTCTTCTTTTGCTAAGTGTAAATCTAAAAGAAAAAGGCTAGGAAAAATTATTTATAATTTGTATGTTAAACTTGAAATTCTTGAGCTTAATGAGAAAACTCATCTCGAGAGCATTGATAATTTCTAAGGCCAATATCTTGATCTTGAGCTCCAATATAGTGGAGTTGAGGTAGAGAATGGTATATATCTTAAGAACATTTAAATTCTTTAGAAGGATAACCAAAAGTGCCTAAAGGAGCTTGAAACTCTTAAAACTAAAAATGATGAATTTAAGCTTCTTGTTGATGCTCATAAGGATGAAAGATATGTTTATATTAAAGAAATTCAAGTGCTTAAATCTAAAAATGCTTGGTTGCTTGGTCAAGTAAATGATTTATCTTCTAGACCTATATTGCCTAGTAATAATATTGCTTCCATTTCTCTTGAGAAATATTCTTATTTGACTAAAGCTATCTGTCTTGAGGCTGACCTTGTTCATGTTAGAGATGATATTGCTAGCTTGTCTTCTACTATCATATCTCTTAATGATTATAATCATAGACTAAGGGCCTCTCTATAGAAATTCCTCAACGGGAAAAACTCCCTAAATGAAATCCTTGACCATTATACCAAACAAAGTGGTACTAGTGGTTTGAGATTTGTAGGGGGATCACCAAAGGGAAAGAACAAAGCCAAAGGTAAGAAAAATAGCAAGGAGACCTCTTTCTTTGTTGGAGAGTTTTCCAACACTAATAATCCTATGGTTTGTTCTTATTGCAAGAGTGATGATCATTACTCTACTTATTGTCCATACAAGCCTAAGGGGACCAACCCAAAGATGAAATGAGTCCCCAAGATAACTATGGATCCAAAAGTTTGAGTTGTAGTGGCTGCACTAAGCATATGACATGTGATATAAGCCATTTCAACAACTTCACTACAAAGAAAGGAGGTTCGATCACCTTTGGGGACAACAATAAAGGTAAGGTCAAAGGTGAGGGTGACATAGGTGAATCCTTGTGTATCAAGAATGTTCTTTATGTGGATGGCCTACATCACAACTTAATTAGTGTTAGTCAATTATGTGACAATGGTTACCTTGTGTTATTTACTTCCTTTGAATGTTTGATTGTAGATTCCCTCACCTGTCAAGTTATATATAAGGGAACTAGAAGTGGTAATCTTTATGTTATTGTTCTTAAATCTATTAAGCCTATTATTAGTAGATGCCTAGTAGTCAACTCGAATGGTATTTCTCTTTGGCATCGTTAGCTTGGTCATGTAAATATGAATCAGTTGAAAAAGTTGAGCAAAAAGGACTTAGTCAAGGGACTTCCCAAATTAGATTTTGAAAAGGATGAGGAATGCCAACCTTGTACCCAAGGAAATAAAACCAAGTCCTCCTTCAAATCCAAAGGAGTCCTAAGTACCAAGAGAGCTCTTGAACTTATTCATATTGATCTATTTGAACCAATGAGAACTTAATCGCTTTGTGGTTCCAAGTATTGCCTTGTTATTGTCAATGATTTCTCTAGATATACTTGGACCTTCTTTCTCATTTCCTAGAGTGATGCACTTGATGTTTTCTCGAGATTTTGTAAATGAGTTGAGAATGAAACCTCTTGCCGCATCGTTTCCATATGTAGTAATCATGGGGTAGAATTTGAAAATGATCTTTTTTGAACATTTTTATCAAGAATCTGGTTATGCACATAATTTCTCTTCACCCAAACCCCTCAACAAAATGGGGTTGTAGAGAGGAAGAATAGGTCACTATAGGAGATGGCTAGGACCATGCTTCTAGAGTATGACACTCCAAAAAAGTTTTGGGCTAAAGTTGTCAGTACCTTATGTTTTGTGCGAAATTGGGTTTTTACACATCCTTCTTTGAAGAAAACCCCCATGACATATGGCATGGTAGGAATCCTTCTATCAAGTATTTCCATGTTTTTGGATATCCTTGTTTTGTTTTGAATACAAAAGATTCTCTCGACAAGTTTGATCTGAAGTCTTACAAGGCTATCTTTCTTGGCTATAGCACTACTAGCAAGGCATATGGAGTGTTTAATGTTGATCAAGATAAAGTAGAAGAATCCATAAATGTTAAGTTTATTGAGACTAACTCCTCTTTTCCCAAATATATTGTTCCAAATGAGGATATTGCAGGTGAAGCAATTCCTATTCTAAAAGAGCTCAACATCACCCAAAAGGTAACATAGGTGGTTACTCAAGATGAAGAAAAAAATGAAGAAAAGAAGGATCTGACTCACCAGTTTGCAAAGAATCATCCAAAAGAGCTGATTTTAGGTGATCCTTTTGAAAGAGTGAAGACGCAGGCTGCATTCAATAAAGAACAAGCCAACAATGCCTTCATCTCACAACTTGATCCAAAGAACATCAAGGAATCTCTTGGGGATGATGAGTGGATCCTAACTATGAAAGAAGAGTTGGAGCAATTTGAAAAGAATAAAGTATGGACCCTAGTGCCAAGACCAATTGATAGAAAGATCATTGGTACCAAGTGGGTCTACCGCAACAAGCTTGATGATAGCGACAAAGTGGTAAGGATCAAAGCAAGGTTAGCAGCTCAGGGCTACAACTAATAGGAAGGTATAGACTTTGATGAAACATATGCAACGATATCTAGACTTGAGTCCATTCTTATGTTACTTGCTTTTGCTAGTTACAAAATCTTTCTTCTTTATCAAATGGATGTTTGATAACACCCAAATTTAGGCATCTATGCTAAGAATTTATTAATGGTTTTGTGTCATTATAAGCCATAATATTCCCAAAATAACCCTAGATCCTTATCTTTTATTAATTTATATCTTTTCATAGATAAAGCTACTCAAATAGCCAATTTTGGGACTTGTAGGCACCGAACCGGAGAAGACATCTATTCTCCAAGATTTCTCCCCAATACAAGATTTTTGCAGTAACTAGACTTCCATCCATCGTGACCGCGGTGGACTAAGCATCACACTATGTGCACCATCTTAGGAGACGGTGGCCCCGCTAATTGATGAGTGGGCCTAAGAAACTTTTCATATCTTGGACCCTATTTTTGATGGCCAATCCTTGATCAGAATACATCCTCACCACTCAGAAGGTTCATCGACGTGGGCCCATCGACCACCAGTATTACCCCCCCACGGGGGTGGGTTTGGTCCTTTGGTCCATGATGTCGTGACTGCGACCAAAAAGGATGCCGCGACCGCGTCCAAGAAGACAATGCCACGACCACGGCCAAGACGTTGTGTCGACTGACACTCGGCATGACCAGGCCCAGCTCGGCATAGTCGAGCCGAGGCCAAGGCCGTGATCGCGGCACACCAGTGTGACCGCGACCACGACACATCAACCTCGATCGCAGCATGACCGTGACCCTGACACATCGACCTCGACCGCGGCACATCAACCTCAACCATGGGATCTGCCTCGACCACAACCCCAACACGACCATGGCCAGCCTGGCATGGTTGGGTCAAGGCCAGGACTGCGACCGAGGCAGGTTCCATGACCATCTTCTGGCTTTACCTATACATATTCACCCCTTGCGACCTGGAGAGGGGTTCCAAATTTTGGGGAGGCTCCACATTTTGGTTTTGACCCGTTTTGGTTCCCAAAGCCCCGTGGAATAGTTTGAAGGTCCGAAAAGGCTAAAGTGCTCATTGTACGTCCATTCCTCTAGTTTGCTTCCATCCACCATCATTTTCCACCACCATTTACCCATATCCTACCATTCCAAGCCATCTTTCACCTCAATACATTCTCCAAGCTACTGTTTGGGGTAGAATTGAAGAGAAAGGAGGCCAAGGAGTCCAGAAGACCAAGGAGGATGACCTCAAAGACAAGATCCAACCTATATGGAGGCTAAGGAGTGAGAGACACCTCTCATCTATGGGCTAAATCTCTTCTTCTTCTCCTTACTTCTATTGTTCTTCTTTATTTCTATACAAATGATATTATTCCATCTTTGTTCGGTGCCAACTATGCTTGTCCATGGCTAGTTGAGCTCCGTCTTAGCTATGTAGCCCATTTTGGGCATGTTTATGTACTTGTTCCTTAAGCAAGTAGTTTTATTCCAGATCTAGTACATTGTTTGTTCTATCTTATCTTTCTGATTATGATTGCTAGTTTGGTTGATCTCTTTCTTACTTGAACTTGTATTTCTACCTATATTGAGAGATTCTTTGTAGAAATAGATAAGAGAAGATAGTTCCAATCAAAATCTGAAAGGAGGATGGTTCAAGGTGATTTGTGTAGAATTGTAGACTTGGGCAAAGTAGGGCCCAACCCAGCACGGTTGGGTCCACTACTAGGTTCTTCCCATATTACACCTATTCCTAAAACCTCAAAATATTCTAGATCTGAGAGGGTATCTAGAATATTTTGGGGTGTTGATTTGTCATCCTCAAGAGAGGTTTCATGTCATTGATGGGTTTTAGTCACACTACGTGGAAGCTAGTGGGTTGACCCCATAGGAACAGATACCACAGTACATAGTATGTTTGGATGTAGGTTGCTTGTTAAGGTGTTCGAGGGTTGTCTACGCCTGAGAATGGGTACGTAGACTGCCCAACTTGTGGTTGTATATCTAGGAATTCCTTTTCTCTGATTAGTAGAATCCTATAGACTCCATTTTCTTTTCTTTTCTTTGTTTTGTTTTGTTTTGTTTTACTTCATGACAATCTACTAGAGTAGTTCTAGCTCCATACTTTTGTTGACTATCAGATTGGCTTAACTGACTTAAGAGAAAGATCTTAAGCATCCTAAATGTCCCCACATCCCTTTGTTCAACCCCGTATATCTACTTTGACCCCATAATAAAGTTGCAGGGGTCCTTGAAGGTTTTGGGTTATAAATTTAAAGTTAGATCCTTATGAGTCCGCCTCCTTTTAGACATGTGATTTGGGCTGCCTCAATGTTAAAAGTGCATTTTTGAATGGTGCAATGAGGGAGGAAGTGTATGTGGCACACCCCTGGGCTTTGAACATGATAGTTTACCTAACCATGTTTATTTGTTGCAAAAAGATCTCTATGGACTCAAATAAGCTCCTAGAGCTTGGTATGAGAAATTAAAGATCTTTTTGTTAGATAATGGGTATATCATGGGAAAAGTGGATTCGACCTTATTCCTAAATCACACTTCTAACAATTTTCTTATCATTCAAATATATGTTGATGAGATCATTTTTGGTGGAACTAACCTTGATTTTTGTAAAGAATTTAGTGATATTATGTAGAGTGACTTCAAGATGAGTATGATGGGTGAACTCACATTCTTCCTCGGCTTTCAAATCAAGCAAACAAAAGATGGGAACTTCATCAACCAAGGAAAGTACACAAATGAGTTACTTAAGCACTTTGGGATGGAGAACACCAAGCCGATGGACACACCCATGTCAAACACCACCAAATTTAACAAAGATGAAGAAGGTGAGAAGGTAGATGAGAAGCTATATAGAGGTATGATCGAAAGTCTACTTTACTTAACTGCTTCTAGACCTGATATAATGTTTAGTGTTGTCTTGTGTGCTCACTTTCAATCAAACCCTAACAAATCACATCTTATAGATGTTAAGAGGATTTTAAGGTACTTAGCTAAAACCCAAAATTTTGAACTATGATATCCCAAGTCAAGGTACTTTACTCTTACTACTTATAGTGATGCGGATTAGGTCGAGTGCTTGATTGATAGAAAGTGTACAAGTGGAACTAGATTTCTCCTAAGAACATGCTTGGTGTCTTGGTTCTCCAAGAAATAGAGCACAATGGCATTATCAACCACCGAGGCTAAATACATTGGAGCTAGGAGTTGTTGTGCCCAGGTCCTATGGATGAAGAAAATGCTGCAAGGCTTTAACATCCATTTTGATGCTTCTCCTATCTATTGTGATAATACTAGTGCAATTACCTTGTCATATAATCCTATCTTTCATAGTAGAGCTAAGCATATAGAGGTTTACCATCATTTTCTCTATGATCACATTGCCAAGAAGGATATCTTTATCACACATGTGGATATGGAAAATTAGTTGGCAGACATTTTCACTAAACCTCTAACTAGAGAGCAAATTAACTTTATTAGATCTAAACTACTCATAGCTACTTTGAATGAATTTGATATGCCTTATAGCTTGTTGTCATATATCCTATGTACTTTGCCTATGGTTTGATCACAATTTCTTGCTAATATGCGAAAAATCAGTTTGCATGTTCTTTTTGCCTTGTTTTTCTCTCATTTTTGCTTATTTTTTGCAAACACTTGTTTTATCACAAAATAGTACCCAATGATGAGTGAATGTGCCTAAGTATGTCTAAAATGCATAATGGATTTGAAAAATAAATTTAATTAGCACTCTAATGGCTAGAAATTGGAATTTCTATTGTCAGGTTGACCATTGGTTGAGTTGCCAACTCGAACGATCAGAGGCTGAGAGTTTTTTTAAAGAGCCTATCGGTCGAGTTTTTGAGTCAAAGAACTAGTCCGATGGCTGGGATGGAGAAAACTTAAGATAGGTTTGGTCAACTATTCTCCCTCTCAAGTAGAGAAAAGTCGACCGATCCAATCTCTAGCTTCATCAAGCTCTCAACCCTAGCCCTGACCTTCCTCTGCCTAGCCCTAGTTTGACCTAGCTTAACCTCCCTTGACCTTCCCCCTATCTAACCTAGGTCTATGGACAAGTTTTAGTGGTGGTTCTTTAGATTTTTCTCTCTCCTTCCTCTCCTTTTCATCTCCGTGGCATCCAATAGGAGGAAGAGGGCCACCCTAGCTAATGCACCTTCATCTTCATCCAACTCATGCTTGATTCCCTTTGATGTCACTTTCTTCGTCTCTAATGAGGCTCTAAATAGGTATAAGGAGCTCCTTCCTAGGAACCCTTTTCCTTTTTGTGCCCTATTTGAGCAGTGACCACGAAGACAAGAGGTCATAGATCAAGTAGCGGAGTTGCTATATGACCACCATATCTCATCCTTGGGTGTTAAACGCGTGTGCTATAACAATTCCATCACAAGCACCAAAGCCATTCATGAATTATACACAAATTTGCATTGGAATTACGACACCCTCATACCACCACCTAATACTCAAGTAGTCCTCACATCTATGATAGCTGGGAAGAAATTCCAAGTATCTGAGGTTACCCTGAACATCTTATTTTTGGGTACTGAAGTGACTGACACCAGGCATAAGGACTACCCAGAGTATTTTTACTTAGTTGAGCCTGAGGCCTTCTATAAGAAATATGATCTTACTCTCCCTAATATTCATAAGTTCTTGAAGAAGACTCAATTCCCATATAGGAAGAAGTGCACCCTTCCCTCCTCTTCCTTGGACCTCAAGAGATGCATACTTTCCCTAGTCATTCAATGCAATATTCATCCAAAGAAAAATCAGACTGAAATTATAGAAAACACTACGGTCATCATGTATTATCTCTTAAAGAACATAGGAGTCAAGTAGGAGAGATATGTTCTCCATCATATGACCTGTTTCAACTAAAGCAAGAACACCTGTGGCACCCACCCTCCCTACCCACCCCTGATCTTTGGTCTTTTCCAACTTGCCAATGGCAAATCTCTTTTCCATGACCTGCACTACAAACCTACCCTGAAAGGAGTTTGCATCAGTGAGACTATTCTTTAGAATTCAGTGCCCATCCTACCCTCTACCACACCTAGTGCCTCTATCTCTACATATCCCTGAGAACCTCCACTACCTTAGCCTACCCAACCTGCCTGTGCCTTGTTCCATGTATCTAATGAAACCCTAATGGGCTACAAGATGCATCATAAGGCATACAACCTTCAGATTCAGGAGCACCTACACCACGACCTATGTTCTATCATGTTCAACATGAACTTGTCCTGTGCACACGCCTACCCTGCCTACCAGCCCTACCCAAGAGGTGACTGTGCATCCTATGCATATGATCACTTTTACCCTGCTCCTCCACCTGCATCTTCCACTACTACACCCTCTGTTGTTGGTGGATCTACCCCTGGTGTGCTGCCTCTGACAGATGGCCCCTTGACCACTCTACTTGCTAGCCTTGGTAGTTCTTCTCCTTCCTTCCCACAGACCAATGGGATTTATGCTCTTAGTATGTCTTGGGATGAGCAGAATGCCCATTGGATCAGTCAAGGTTTTGGTTCCCTTGCTAATGAGGAGATGCTAGACTAGGATGATGAGGAGGATGTTGCTGATGAGGATGCTGATGAGGATGATGGTCATGCTTCTGATGATGGCTCAAATGGTTTTGTTGGTGCCTTCAGTGATGAAGGTGATGTTGTTCTCTTTTCTACACCTACAGATAGAGATCGATGATGACTATGAGCAAGATGCTTTTGATGTTGATGATGATGATTCTGTGGACATAGATAGATGTTTAATTGTTCTAGTTTTTAGTCTAGATGATGATCATATATATTTTACTAGGCTAATTTGTATTACAAACATCTGGGCACATGTTCTGAGATGTACTATTTTATCATCTAGATTTCATCAGTTTGGCTTGTAGTTGTTTTCTAAGAACATGCTTTCTGAGTTGTAATCTCATGAGTTGGTGCCATGTTTTACCATATTTTGATTATGACTTAGATTATTTTTTTTTCTCGTCTCTGTTTTGGTGTATGCTTTGAGATTGTATGTTTGGTTGTGCTTGGAGAAGACCCATTTCTATGCTCTTCTAACCCTCTTCCTTTTTGATAATGTCAAAAGGGGGAGAGAAGTTCAATGTTTTTAAGCTCAACCATATTGCTTTTATTGTCTATGTGATCCTTTTCTTGGTCATTATATGCTTTATGTGACTTGCTAAAGGACCATATAGTATATATGTCATGTTGCTTTGTGTAGATAGACTTACTATGCAGGTAAGAGTAAGCATAGATTGAGGGGGATAAATTCACATTGTTCAAATCTTGAATCCCCTTTCAATGCACAAGGCAAAGGTATAACTTTACATATCCTTTTCAATATGATTGAGGAATTGTTTGTCATTATCAAAAAGGGGGAGAATATTGACTTGAGAGTTATACATTGCCCATATTTTTATAATGACTTAACCATTCCATTCCTTGTATCTAATATGTTTGTTCAAGATTGATTCCAGGCTTTAGGTACATGAAAAGGATAAAATTATACAAGCCCTAGCTTGTTCAAGTTCAAGTCAAAAGCAATGCAAGTGTGTGTTTTGGGAAATCAATCCAAATGACCTTAGATGATTTTTGTAATCACTTGTAACTAAGATGAGAAAAAATCAGGGACACTTAATTCTAATGTTTGATCACTCAAAAGTCAACTTAGAAAATTTGTCATGACAACTCTGTCGGTCGTGCTGGAAACTCGACCGATCTAGTGATGGATTTTCTAAAGATGACCCATCGATCAAGTTGCACACTCCCAGAACTCGACCGACTCATTGAGCAAAATTGATTTTAGCTCATCAGTAGAGTTTCCCAGAACAAACTCGACCGATAGTTTGAAAATTGGCTTTTTCATTTACTGGATCGGTCGAGTTACCTTTATTGAAACTCGACCGCATGTATTGTACAGACAATGCAGAAAAAGTGATTATAACCGTCAGTGAGTTGTTTTGAGCGAGAATAGATATGTTGAAACTTGGAAAATGGCTGTATCTTCCCCTTAAGTGATCCCACACTCAAGGGAACACCCCAACTATATATAGGACCCCTTGGAGTTCATTCTAAGTTTGCTCATTCATGCTAATCTAAGTCCTTGCTATAGTTGACTGTGTTGCAACTTGTTGATCCCCTTTCTCTCTCTATTTTACATTTCATTTCATGATTATGAGTGAGATAGGCCAGTTGTAAGAGAGCCACTTCCTTGTTCTTTAAAGCTCTCATTCCATTTTATCTTTTCTACCCCTTTCCTCAATGAAGCAAAGGTGAAGCAAGCTACTCCGAGTGAAGGTGGAGCTGTTGCTGTTCTTCTTCAAGGTTGAAGAAGAGGTAAAGATCTTTTATAGGTGAAGAAGAAGTCAAAGGCTAAAGATCCAAGAAGAGTGGGTAATCCCTTGAAGGCTGAAGACTTGTACAAGAGTAGGTAAGTCCTTGGAAGAAGGCAGAAGACTCTTGCAAAGTGGGTAAGTTTTTGGTAAGGTTGAAGACTCTTTGTATTGGATAGGTAAGTCCTTTGGTGGTCTTGTGTTGTAACTCTTATTGGTGAATATATAGAGTAAAGTACTTGCAAAGTCCTAGAGTTTGACCTCTCTAGGTAGTGGACTAACTCTCTCCTAGTTTGGAGAGTGGAATCACTCTAAATGACCTTGTCAAGTACTTACTTTCATTTTCTCTCATCCTTGCTATGCTTGTTAGTTAGGACTTTAAATTGCACTTAAGCTATTTTTTTATTGATATAATTTGAAGGTATAATTTATTTTGTGATAATTTTTGAAGCTCTATTCACCCCCTCTAGAGCCCTAGATCCAACAGTGTTTGGATTTTTTTCTTGCACTTTAAACTTAAACATCACAGTGTAGACTCCTTTACTTTATCATCCCTCTTGGTAACTAGGGTAGATTGGGGAAGCTGTTGGACTCTCATTAGATTCCTCCTTTGGTAAAGGAACCCTATGATCATCCTCCTTCTCTCCTATCCATCCAAAGCATGGTTCAAGTACTTGAAAAACACGCAAAGAATGTCCAAAAGTGCATTTGATAATAATACACATATTAGGGGAAACAGTATACACTCTAACAAGTTTAGACGTGATTAAAGGACACATTGGAATAAGATGAAACTTTAAAATAGGATTGCATTAGAAAATGACCTGCAGATAGGGTCTACTGGCCATGTAGGAATTGCAGTAACTACTTGAAAGTCGACATTGTTGAAAAAATCAAAATTCATGTAATATGTAATGGGGTCATACAAGGCTATATAGAATGGTGCTTCCATGGAGAGATTTATACTATGAGATCAGTAGATGTCAATAGTAGTACTTGTGTTGAATAAATTATCGACAATGTTGATGTTAATGAATCAATTCTGATAGTCATGGTTGATGTGATGCTACATAGTTGTTGGGTAAATCTTACTAATCCACCTTCCTTATTTATGAACATTTTGCATGATGTAGAGACTGTTATACTTAGGTTGTACTAAGTTTATGAAGATGAGTGTTGTGCTGATATTTTATACTCTAACGGCTAACAGTAGATGGTGATAAAATCTTCACGCCTTAGATGTATTTGTTGAAAGAAATTCTTCCTAATAGCAATGATCTTCCAATATCAAAAAATGAAACAAAGAAAATATTGTGCCCAATGGGAATGAAGGCTAAGAAGATACATGCATGCTTGAAATATTGTGTGTTATTTCAAAAGGACTAAGATTGATTTGAAGGTTGTCCAAAATGGGGGTATCAAGGTACAAATAATGATAGTGGGTAAGGCCAAAACTGGCTCTCTTATGAAGGTGATGTGGTATCTACCAATAATACCATGGTTTCAATGCTTGTTTGCAAATATCATAGATGCAAATAATTTATCTTGGCATGCAATGGTAAAAAAATACTATGGGATCCTACGACATGCATTAGATTCCAGACAATGGAAGAAAATTGATTTATTGTAGCCTAAATTTTTTAAAGAAGTTAGGATTTAAATTCTTCATCTTTGTACTGATAAGATGAATCCATACAGAACATTTAGTAGCCAACATAGCACTTGTCTTGTTATGATTGTTATATACAATCTTCCTCTCTAGTTGTGTATGAAAAAAAAAAGTAAGTCATGTTGTCCTTGTTGATACCGGGCCCCAAACAACCTAGAAATGGTATTGACGTTTTTCTTGAACCTCTAATTGATGACATATAGAAAATCTTGAGATAATGTGGTGATTACCCATTATGCTTTGTGTAGAGAGACATTTTATTTGCAAGCTATGTTATTTTGCATTACTATTGACTTTCCAATATATGGGAATTTGTCTGGATAAAGCATAAAGGATCCAAAGCATGCCATATATGTGATGAGAATACTCATTCAATATGATTAAGACATGGTGGCAAGGCTAGATGTCTTTATCATTGAAAGTATTTTCCAAAATTGCATCCTTATCAAAGGTTGTGCAAAACATTCAATCGTTCATATGACAAGAGGAGTGCACCTAAACCTATATCAGGGGAGGATGTTTTTGAAAGAGTAAAAGACATTATCAATGCATTAGGTAAGAGATCAAAATGTACTATTCCCACATGTGACAAGTCATTATGCAATAAGAGGTCAATATTATGTTATCTTCCTTAGTGGAGTTCTTTGGTAGTTGGGCATTTTATCCATGTCATGCATGTTGAGAAAAATGTATGTGATAAAATCATTAGTACTCTATTAAATATACTAGGTAAGGTTAAAGGTGGAATTGAATCCAGATGGACCTACTTGAAATGGGGCATAAGAAAGAATTTACAAAATAATTCAGTAGAAATCACTACACATATTTATCTCCTACTTGTTACACCTTATCTAGGTAAGAGAAAAGATATTTTTGTGAGTGCTTGATTAATGTTAAGGTACCATGGGGATACTATTCTAATATTGTGGATTAGTATCAATTAAGGATCTAAAGCTTATAGGTCTTAAATCTCATGATTTTCAAATACGGCATGTGCCTATCCATTCTGTACTATCAAAGCTTGTAAGGTTTGCAATCACCATGCTTTGTTTCTTCTTAAAGACTTTATGTAGTGAAATTATTGATCCTGAGAACCTTGATAAGTTGCAAAAAAAAGTTGTCACTACCCTATGCCAACTTGAGATCTATTTCCCTCCGTTGTTCTTTGATATCATGGTACATCTTGTTTTCCATTTTCTTGGAAAGTGAAAATAATGGGTCCAGTTTTCTCGCATTGGATGTATCCTTTTGAACAATACATGAGTGTTTTCAAAGGTGATGTTTGAAACCATTATTGACCCGAAGGGAGTACTATTGAGGGTTATGTGGCTAGGGAGGTTATGGAATCTTGCAATGACATTTTGATATGTAATTAAGATCCTGCCAATGCAAAGAATATTGACACTTATTCTGACAAAGGAACTCTAGGAGCAAGAGTGAAAGTAATTAGTCATGAGTTGTGTGAACAAGCACACTTGTATCTTTTATACAAAATTGATGAAGTGGGTATTTATATCACCAGACACACCAAATTTATCTAGACAAATATCCCTGAGGAAGTTCAATGTGGCTTTCTAGAGAGCATAATAGGACATTTACTGGGTCGTTTAAAGATAAAATCTTCCATCAACTATCACAAAATAATGTTGTTAAAAATATTAAATGGCTCAACTTTAAATCGAAAATGAATATTATATGCATTATGGTAGGTTTGACATAATTGGATTTTCATACTACACAAATTATCAATATGCTAAGAGTGTCATATAAAACAATGGGGTCACCCTTCAAGCATCTTCATTGTATTTTTCTAGTGCTAAGGATAAGATTCCACATGAAGCTAAAATGTGTTATTAGAAACATTATCATTAAATACATATGGCAATTTGACTACTCAAATTTTAGAGTTCCCATCTTTAGGTGTAATAGGGTTCTTAACAACAAAGGAGTTGTACTAAATGAATTGGGTTTCACATTCTTAAATTTTGAAAAGATTGGCAAGAAGGATGAACCATTAATCATGGCATCACATACGAAGCAAGTATTCTATATCGATGAACCTACAAATGAAAAATGTATGTCGTTCTTCACAGAAAAATGTAGTTCATTGCAGATCATATAGATGAAGAAGAGTAGTATCACAATTATGATACCTCCAGTCCATTCCCAGTTGGTTTTCCAAGTATAAATGTTGTATCTAACATAAACAATTATAGGTGTGGAGATCACACAAGGAATTTTGGTTGACTAATGATTCAACCAATACTAGAGGCATGCATTTTACATAAATGTTTTATATTCTAGATGTGCATTTTACATCTCTATTGTAGTTATATATGTTTCATATGCTAGATGTGTATTTTATATTCTTTTTCACTTATACTCCATTCTTTTACTATTTCTATATGACAACTTTTAGATGGCATCTGACCATGAGGATGACCATCATGAGGCTATGGATGTTGATGATGTGCACCATGTGGATGAGTGATGTGTAATTTATATTGTTTTATTATATAGATGTGTGTTTAACAATCTTTATCATAGTTGTATGACTTACATTCTTTATCACCTATATATGTTTCTTGACTATTTTAGGACGAGCACCCTAAGGATGAGAACCCTGAGGATGATCGCCCTAATGATGAGCACCGTAAGAATGTGGACCCTGAGGATCTTGTTAGGTCTTTCGAGGAGCATATTGATCATGTAGATAAAAAAAGGCATCACTGTGATGAACAAGTTATCAACACAAAGGGACAAAGGTCCAAATCTAGCCATTGACTTTAATGTAATAGAAAATCCTATTGGGACGTATTACAGTTCTTTTAGACAATATTTATGGGTTGTTGTTTGTAGCAAGGTGAAATTAATAATAAAATCTTAGCATAAAATTGATCGTGCTATTAAAGACCTCATATGGAAGGATGTAGCTATGAGATATCTTATTTTTAAAGATATTACAATTTTGTTTTACATAGATATGCACAATTCTATTTTTAAAGATATGGCATTAAGTATATGAACTTTCACTGGGAATCTTTGACCTTGATGGAAATTGCATCGTGAAAATATGCTATAATGTTATGGGAGCATATTGAGGAATTTTAGGACAAAGATATGACAAGAAATTACATAATGAGTGAAAAAAGGAAGAATCATGACACTAAGCAATGGACCTATATTGATAAGAGTGTGCGGGAAGTGTTTGTTGCTTCAAGGCAAACTGATGAATTCAATGTATTAAGTCGATGTTTAAAATACATTCTTATGATTAATTAGATGAATTTGATGTATTAAATAATTAACATATGATTTGGATAAACATGCCATATATGATGCTTAAAAAGAAAGGCATGCAAAGAATGTGCATGACCACAAGTTGTGTCTAGCTTGTTACATCTGGCGTCACCAACAAAGATAACAAGTCTCTTCTACTGAGCAATCTATTCATGGGTCTGCTACTGAGCATATCTACCTTGGCACTAGGAGTGGATATATGTGAGGACAAACCACTCTAGAGAAATACCCAACCCTGCAACCACTGAAGTGGCTTTAAAAAATGGTAAAATTCAACTCTCAGATTGCATGTTCATATTTTACCTTGATTATTATGTTTGACTAACCAATTACTATTGATGACGATTAGAGGTATCTCTACAAGCAAAGAAAGAAGGCAATTTCATCCCTTAGGGACAAAGAGATGAATGGATAGTTTCTTTGGGTACACAAGAGTATCATGGACGTGTTCCTTTTTCCCCACATCAGAGCAAAAGCTCAATCAAGAAAGGTGAATTGTCACAAGATTAGGTAGAGGGCATAGATGTAAAAAGGATACAAGATCACTTGGAGGACAATAGCTAGAAGAAGCAATGAGACAATTTTAGGCTTCTTTGTCTGAACGTTCTCCTATAGGACTTGTGTTTCACCTCTCTTCTTACAAGGTGGGCCCTCCTCATATAGAGGTGGTTGGGAGTAATTCCATGGACCCTCCAAGAACATCTAGTGTAAGTCTTTATTCTGATATAACATGCTTCCTGGTGAATTTATAATATGTTGTGTTTGAGTATATACAACATTATGTACCAAATTGTAGGTGTTGAGAAAATGTTGTCTTTCATCACATTAATCTAGATTTTATGTCGTGGGACTGGGCAAAGCTTTCCCACACCTTGCAAGTGACAATATCCATGGTGTTCTAATGCTCGATAGTTTTCTTTGTGTGACTATCAGGCTTATCTATCTAAAATAGAAATAGACACCACTGCTAGTTGGCTACCCTGAGCACAGACTGATAGGGGATGCAGAAGGTGGCGTAGTTGTGTGGCCCAAATTATAAGTAATATATGAAAATGCATGATAAATTTAAATTGCATTTGTACTTGTGATTATTTTCTATTTGTGTATATAATTGGAAACTGATATGAGAATACATGCATGCGATAGTACCTAAGAAGCCCCCTACAGTTCTTCCTCCATTTCCTCCTTCAAAGAATCTACTACCTACTTGTATTGCAAATGACCTACTCAACTCGCTAGGTCCTAAGTTCAAGGGGTTGGCATTATAGTTAGACATTGTAGAAGAAGGGTGACTATGATGGTTTGTATTTAGTAAGACATTGTAGGGAAAGAGAATGATATAATGTACTTTTGACATATATTGTGGAGTAATATAGTTATGATTGGTTGAATACATATGTGATAAAATTTGGATATGGTGAGATCTTATACTTGATTACCTTTTTGTATATATAAGTGAAAATTCATGGTGAATTGATTTCTAAAATATTAATTCATGCATATGTTTTGCTGCTACATGTATATGTTGAATGCATAGTTCGTGTTGACCAATGTGGCATTTCTAGTTCCATAATTTATTAGATTTGTATGCAAAGAATGATGTTCTATAAGTGATTATTGTTGTAACACACTTAAATATTTTGGTACTATAGATAAGAATGTAATTATAGCTCCTTTCAATGTTGTGTAAGTTTCAGGCTCTTTGCTTAGAAATTGGACTTATGAATTACATTACATTGTGGAATTTTATTTTTCTTTTATTTGCCTTCTTTTCACTCATTAATAAGCATTGGGAAGTGTTACTGAGACACTATTTGTGTATTATATTAATCCTTAGGGTATCAAAATAGGTAGTGGGGGACTCTCAATGAAAGTGATAATTGTAGCTTAAGTAATTTTTTTATCCATCAACATATATTATGTTTTCATAATTACATGACTATTTACTAATTCAAATACATTTATTACTTTAACTTATATTGGTATAAAAGTATTCAAATAGGCCAGAGGAGAGGTACATAAAAAAGAAAATATTAACTTGGAATAATGTTAAGGTGGTTTTAGGACTCCAATGCATAAATATGCTGATGATGCTAACTTTGATTAAGAAATTTCTACATAAATATAAACTTATGGTGTCCTATACAAGATAATATTTGGGTATGTAGATATTACATGATGTGGTATATAGACTTGTTTGTAAAATAAGCAACACTAAACATTCATTGTTTAGCAAAGGTAATCTATACGGTCTTCAATCATAATTAAATAGTATAATTTGATATTTTAAAAAATCAAATCAAACTTGAATTATGTCATTATCTTTATAGTTGTTTGATATGACAAAGCCCTAAACAAAAGAAGAGTTGGATGAAATATAGGAAGAATGGGCAAACTCTATATACACGTGATTGGGATAAAATATAATTTTTTAAAACTTTGATGTCAACTTTTTGTATAATTGTGATAAAATATAATTTTCTAACACTTTGATGTCATGATTCTATATACATGTGATGCTAATGAATTTTTTAGATTTAAATTTGGTGCAAGTGAATTGTTAGTGCATATGTGAATGATTGTGTGTATATATGCATTTTTGTGTGACAGAAGAAGAAAAATGAATAATATGAGAATTGCATTTGTACATGTGGATGAGATTAGAATTGTATGTGTGTTTTTTGAATTGTGTATGTGTATATGTTCATGATAATGGAATGAAGTGTGGATGACAATGGAATTGTATGTGTGTGAATGAATGGCGTGGATGTGGACTCTTGTATGGGTTTGTTATTACATGTTATGCAGGTATTGTTGGCCTGCTGTTAAGTTGAACACATGATGTAACCTATTGGTCTAATGAAATACATGTTCTACAACCTGATGAATAACCAGAGAGAAGGTCTACAAACCATATGTAAAAAAACTCAAACCTACAATGTCAGTTTCCTTAAATAAGACAACAAAGATCCATACCATTACTTCTCTAAATAAAATTCGCCACACATACATCCTTATCAGTTGAATTTTAATTGAAGGAAGTACATCGTGGTTTTTTTACAAAATTTACTACGTAGACTATTCTTTATCTTTAGTTTCATCCTTCGAACTTATGACTATAATTACAGAACTTTCTTAGAATTATTGTTGATATTGGATTACGTTGTTGGCTTTTATACGTCCAGCTGATGATCACAACTATTGTTACATCAGTTTCACATTGCATAGAAACTAATAGCGGGTCTGTGTTTTTGGACGTCTATTACCCTAGAAATCAACAAAGAAGGTCCTTAGTTCTAGTGTCACTTACTTAGGAGTCGGTTCATAACCAACGTCAAAGGTCTAAAATAACTGATGTTGCATATGGAATCTACACTAGTGCTATTGTAAAGTTAATAGAATGCTCCATATTTTCATTTATGACAGTCTAAACCTTTGTAATCATAGGAAATTCATACAGTGCAAAGCATGTGAGACACTCTTTCATGTTATGCTATCCAATACTTTCATGAAAAAATGGTTGTGCCATCATATGAAAATATTAAACTCTACACCTCACATACATTCATTCTAATTGGTGACTTGAACTTTATGACACACACCTCAAAAAAGAGAGTTAACCAACATTTCAATATTGTAGAAGAACTCTCCTAAATGACGCCCTGATGGAGTCAGGCTTTTACTATAGGAGATATTTTATCTTTAAGTTTGCTTTAAAACTAGGGTTGACACTGAAGGAACTGACAATGCCTATGCCATTGATACGTTCCTACAAAAATACAATATATGTGAAAATTCTAGAACATGTCTTGTATCCAATATGAGTATAGACTATTGTTTATAAAGTCTAGCATGAAGATCCAATAAGCGTCACTATTAAATACAAAATAATCTTCACAAGATCACCTTGAGTTCCAAGGATACTAAAACTATGCTAAGACCACTAACTAAACTAGTATGAGGCAATTAATAAGGTGAAAAGGCAAGCTAACTAATATGGATAATAAAAAAATAAAGAAAAGAACAAGGAAGAGATAATATTTTAGAACAAAATAGGAAATATACAAAAAATGTTTGAGGATCAATGTGAGTAAGTCATGGATAGGTATGACTACAACTTCAAAATGGATACACCTATATACTGAAAGAAGAAGTAGCTAATTGGTGATAGAGAATCCATTTAGAATGGCTAGTCAAGGGGATATAACACCGTATTCTACCAAACATTAGTTAAACAAAATCAAGGAGATTCATCCATCACTAAACAACAAAAGGAAATATGTAATAACTCCCTCCTCCAGTTATCCCCATAAATAAGGATCGTAAGGGAAAGGGTATTCAACCAACATTTCCAAGACCATATTTGCATAATAATCAGTTATGACTGATAATTCCATTCAAGAGTACAACTTGATGTTATACCATATTGGAATCCAAATGGAGGATATAACATACAAGAATCAAACTCTAGAATTTAAAACCTAAATTTTAATGATAACTAGAAAATGGAAAATTAATGTCTAATCTTCCAAGGTTGCATTAAAACTTCATTCTTTTTTCTTTTGTTGAATCGATTGTAGCTTTGATTTTGAATCCTAAGCTTAACATAAAATGTTGACAAAGAGGGGTCAGTATATTGTTATATTTTGTATGTAGGTGAAACCAAAATGTGCGTATAATGATAATAAAGTATATGAAAAAAATTGATCAAATATTTTCTTTCAAGTAGTTAACATAGTTTCATTCATAATTTCTAATCCATAATCTAAAGATCTCATATAAAGGACCAATTTTCCTCTAGTATCCATGGGATTCTCATGTTCTAGTATTGGACCTTGCATTTATATTCTAGGAGTGGACTTTGTTTATATTTCAATAGTGGAGTCTTATTCATAGTAGTTTCCCAGAGCATACTGGTACCAAATGTCAAATTTTAATATTACTCTCGATATTAATTATAAACATAGGTTTCTATCTCTTGGGGGAATTCAGTCAGGAAATGCAGTCTTTTTTCCAAAATGTGCAAACTCAAAAAAGCATTAGAAATCAAAGCATGGTTAAGTCCACATTCAAAAGTTACCCATGCACCTAATTTGGTGTAAGATCATACTAATAAAAATCAATCAACTAATTTTAAATAACACAATGAATCATTCCTAGAAGTTACAACCTAAACATAAAAAAGCAAGGTTTTGTTTGAGTAGATCTAAAGCTAATATCATTTTTTAGGGTTTTCATACTCAGACTCTCACGTTTGGGAGAAAATCCATTTATCCATGTATTCAACTCTACCTATCTTTATTTCACCATCATTCCTAAACAAAGCATCATGTTGTGGCAATATGGATTACATCAATTATAAAGTCATCTTTATTAAAAACATAGTCTTTTATCACTAAAATAGTTTCATGAGAAAAGTAAACATTAATAGGGTTCACCATTATAGCAAAAATAATCATTTTTAGAAATAGGTCAGACATTTTCATATATTGAATCATCATTATCAATATTTGATATCAAGATTACATCCTAGTAACATCTAGTTTAATTTTAAGATCATGTGGTTTTAGATCACTAATGGATATCAAATCAAGTTCTAGATACAAACATATTTCACATTAATATTTATATTATCAACAACAAGGTATGATCTAGGATTTTTGATAAAAATTAGGGTATTGTTCCAATTTGTGTTACGATCTGAAAACAAATCAAACCGTCACCAGTGATATAATTACGGAATAAATATAAGCAGCGGATTAACAAAATCACTAAAAATTAAAACCATCTTGCAAAGAGATCCTCTTCTAGGAAACTCTTAATGAAAGGATCAAAACTTTATATACATCACAGTTCACATTGTACATACATTGTACCATCTCATCTCGAGGATAACATATAACAATTGCTTGTCAAAACATATACTAAAGCAACATATAACCTCAAGGCATACAAGCCAAAATCTCATATATATTATAAAACTATCACGTTCTAACTATTACTGTTGTTGATGTACCTATGCAATATGGTCTCTACCTCCTCATCTGCATCCACCTAAAAAATGTTGGTGACCAACAGGGTGAGACCCATGTCCCAATGAGAGATATAACTCTCCGCCAACAATATTATTATCACAGATAAATAGTATAAAACTGAGCAGATGATTGTTTTACATTAATAAGTAGGATTAATCACTGTTATAAGAAGAACTGAGTAATATCATCTTCTGAAGCATTACAACTAAATATGATAAAGCAGTAAATCATCTATTCACTTTATAAGGAATATGAAGAACATGTATAACATCTATCCATTTAAGATGTATAAAAGAAATGTAACATCAACTAGTTTTTTTCATATTCAATCCTTAAGCAAATACGCTACATGGATGATTACATATTTACAATCACACTTATGCCATGAGGAGATGAGGTATACCGCTCATGCTCCAACCGACCACTGTGAATTCAAAATCGGTACCATACAAGGTTAATGGAAGAGCCTGCTTCCTTGAACTATGCCATCTCGGTCAGTGCGAGACCACTAGTAGGATGTCTCATGTCAGTTGCAATTAGCTTACTAGGGTATACTGGTATTTTCGCTATAGAGCTACAGTCGTAGCATGCACTCTCTATAGGGAAATTTCAGTTATCCATCCCTGACATTCATCATCATCGAGAGATTATGATACATCCATCCCAAAATTATAATGAAGGAGATCTCACATCAATCCCTCATTAGGACGTATGGATATTGGCGCCCATCACCCCCACATATTAAAAAATATGTGCTTCAAGAAATCCCGTTGGAAGACCTATTTCACCATTCAGTAGCTACTGATGCTGATAGATCTTTGGTCAGGGAACTACATGATAAATTCCATTTGATTAATTAGGTGCATTACAACATCTTTTAGCATCAAACAAGTTTCAAACATGAATTATAACAGATGCTACAAAGAAAGGTGTAATGCATTTATCAAGTACTTTTATAACCTTTGGAACACTTTGAATGAATAACACTCGGGATCTCAGTCCCTTATCACATTACTGGGAATTCTCATTCCTTAACATTATCATCATCATGATTACTAGATCTGGGTATTCAAACCCTTAGTTCATTACTAAACATTGTTACCACTTATCAGGAAACTATTACCTCTAGGTCTTCGGACCAAGGTATACATGATACGTGTTGCACAAGCATCTCACATGGCTCACAAGGCCCATTTAAATGTCTTGTCACCTCTCACTAGGCAACAACTATTCATATGGCTCACAAGGCCCATTAAACATCTTGTCACCTCTCACTAGGCAACAACTATTCACATGGCTCACAAGGCCCATTAAACATCTTGTCACCTCTCACTAGGTAACAAATATCTTTTAGGTCATCAGACCACATAAACATTATACTTTTTATACAAGTATTTAACATGTCTCACAAGGCTTATGAAATAAGATAAATACAACCTTCCCATTATTAGAGTTAGGGTTTCCCTTTACATCCGAATAGGGTTTCAAGTTCATATTATCAATCCAAACCCTAATTCATTGCTGCACACATCTAGGAGCATACATTGATATCATAAGTATTCAATCATACTTATTTATTATAATCATTTATCATTAAATAATTATCAACACAAAGTATGAGTTTCTCTCTCATCCTCACTAGGATATTGATTACATCATACTTTATTAACTGGGCTTAACCCTTTCTCAAGGTATGTTAGCCTACACTTAAAAAAGTGCATTAAACTCACTACATTTTAATGTAACAATTGACATAACACATTTCATGTATTACTCATCCAAGTATATTGAATTTGAGGTTCATCAAGGTGTATCAACCTTAAGGTGTTGGATGTGATATTTATCATGCCTTGGTGTATTACTTCCCTCGTCACTTTTAACTTACTTAAGTTCATCAACTTATCTTGTATTAGGGTATCTCCCATCCTAATACTTTATGAACTAACTCATCACATTTATCCTGTAGTGTATTGACCATAAGTCACACACTTGAATTACCCAATTATCATCAAGTGATATGGACTCACCTCGGGTTAAATAATTGTTGATATAGGGTTGACCATTATCAACCACTTTAGGTGTTTCACCTATCAAGGTATTAGTCACACCATTACTTGGTGTTACACTCATCACTCCTAAGAGTGTCTTGCCCTCACCTTTACAGGGTGTATCGGGTTGAATCATCAATGTAAAGTTGAAAACATGTATTGGGTTAGGTGTATATCGGGCTAGGCATCATCATATCCCTGATACCCTTACCCATCAAGGTATCAATATTACCAATCATATGGTGTATCACCTTCACCCTACATGGGTGTAACATCCTCACATCACTTAAAGATATTGGCCACACCATACTTTAGTGTATTGGCCATCACATGTTCTAGGGTATTAACCACCTTGCCACTTTTGTCATTTAGTGTATTGAATTACCCACCATATCATTTTAGAGATGTGTGCTCAACACCATATCGTCCAAGAGGTGTATGCTTAACCCAATATCAGTTTAGAGGTGTATGCTTGCTACCCATATCACTTTAGAGGTGTATGTGTGCTTACCATCTTGGGCAAGAGGTGTATGCTTGCTTACCATATCACTTTAGAGGTGTATATGTGCTTACAATCTCGGGCAAGAGGTGTATTCTTGCTTACCATATCAATTTAGAGGTGTATGTGTGCTTACAATCTCAGGCAAGAGGTGTATGCTTCCTTACCATATCACTTTATAGGTGTATGTGTGCTTACCATATCAAGCAAGAGGTGTGTGTATGGTTCACACCATATCAGGCAAAAAGGTGTGTGTATGGTTCACACCATATCAGGCAAAGAGGGGTGTGTATGCTTCCATATTGCCCATGAGGTGTATCTTGATCACCATATCGATCATGAGGTGTGTGTGTGTAACCATATCATGCATAAGATTTATTCTCATCACCATATAGTTCTAGAGGTGTATAAAAATCACCATATAGGGTTTCAACATCATATCATGCAAGAGGTGTATCCTTCAACACCATATCGGGTTAGAGATGTGTATGTGCTTGACATCATATTGTGCCTAAGGGGTATATTTGACCTCATATCGTGCAATAGGTGTATACTACATCACCATATCGTGCATGAGGTATATCTCCATCACCATATCGTGCAAGAGTTGCTTTCTTGTGTCACTCATATCGGGTTGCTCAAAATTAGGGTTTAGCATATCAATTTAGAGGTGTGTACTTGACACTATATCATGCATGGGGTCTTCGCTTGACCTCATATCGTGCAAGAGGTGTATGGTTAACACCATATCGTGTTTAAGATGTGAACTTAATCCCCATATCATGCAAAGACGTATAAACTCTTTATCATATCTTGCTAGTTATGTATGTACATAACCATATCGGGTTAGAGGTACTTGCTTGCGTGCTTGAACCCAATATCACTTTATAAGGCGATACCATCTTCTTCAAGCTCTATACCTTCGTTATAACTATTATAGTATATAGACAACAGGTCTAAGAAACTACTAGAACTCATAGATTCATCAAATATTCAAGAAAAATTTGGAATTGAAAGTAGATCATTAAGTATAGCAAGATAGGTGGTGAATAATAACATGTTTGGGTTCAAGTTATATAACCTGCCTTAAGAACAACTTCAAAGCTCCAAGATCCAAAGCTTCACACTCCTAAGGTTGAAGATGACTTTTCAAAAGTCCAAGGCTTATTCACAACTCCTTCATATATAGGGATTCACCATAGTTAAGAACTTGGTGAAGAAGAAAAGAAAGGAAATAATTACAACTGAGATCCATGGTTGAACCAAGGTTGAAGATGACCATGGACTCACTTTAAGCTTGGTGCTCGAGCTCCCCTTGATCCTTGAGCTACTATGCACTATATATAAAAGTAAGAGAGTGATAGGGTTCGAAAAGATTCACTAGTAGGTGAAAGGAAGGGTATATATCCTTGAGGTTCATGGGAGAGAGAGTAAGAGGTGTCATCACCTTACTACTAGTAGGTGCCACATGGCCACGCATGGATTGACACATGTACCTGCATGCACTCCATATTTATCTTGCCATGAAAAATAAAAACTTGAGGATAATGCAAGGGATAAGGGTCGGCCCCTTTGGTTATCTTCTAGGGCAAGCCACTTCCACTCACATTATTATAATATTCACAATTATGCAAACCGATACAATTTTTGCAAAGAGCATCTAACTCGTCATGGATCACCTCCTTGAGGTGATTTGACCATAATGGCCTTTACCAATAGTTCACAAACTGATATGGGATCCCCTCTATGGCTCCTTGGCCGATAGGCACTCCCATTTCAAGTCTACAACTCGATACAACTCAAGTTAGGGTTTCCCATTCAACCCCTTTCTTGGTCTTTTCATCACCAAGAATACTACCACACAAAAATGATTCAAACATGGTGTTTCCTTCTTTATATCTCCTATAAATGATACATATAGGAAGTAGGAACACTTTAGAGCTGGTAATTTGCATATTAACCCTACATTTTGGGTAAATTACAATTTGTACCAAAATTGGTGCACAAGGTACTAGCATTATTCAAACAAGTTCAAACTTTCCATTTAGGCTTTCCACAAGCAACCAATTGGCATCATTCTCTATCTTGACATTTTGCAATATAACCCCTCATGTTTGGTAAATTGCAATTTGGTCCAAAATAAAGGAACATTGCTCAAACAACATTCAATCAGGACCAAACTTGAAACATAAGTGTGTCACATGATAAAAAAACACCTTAGAGGATTATATTAAAGTTATAAGAAACTTACTTAGCCAAAAGAAATAGGGTTAACTCATAACCCAGGTCAGCGTCATTACAAGTTATAAACCCCTAATAAGGATTTCGTCCCCGAAATCCTAGATAAAGGGAGACAAATATTATTCATTCATATTATCATCAAGTCTCCACATAACATCTTGATGTCATGGAGATTTCATAGAACGTTGACCATCACAAAGTCCTTCCATTCAGAGTCATCATAGGATCTGTCATATAGAACACATAATCAATTGTTTGTCCCCTTAATGACTATAGTGTCAACTCTGTTTCAGGTAACACTTTTCTTAGTTCGAGAAGCATTATACATACCTTAATTAACTTAGGTGTCAAACCTCTATGATTTATCACCTTCTCAACTTGGAACTTTATGTGATAAGATTCTTTATCTAGGGAGTTTACCATACCCCTCTCATACATTAGCATGTCTCTTCCAAAGAAAGACTAGGGATATGTACTGTCATCCACTTGGGATTACAAGTCCTAACATACATCTGTTGTGCCATCTAATGTGCTAACACAACACAACTTTTTTATGACTTGTACCAACTATCCCATATATTCTTGTCATAAGGAGAGGCTACTTATCAAGAATAACTATCTCAAAGGTGACTCTATATCTTATACGTATAAGCTGCCTCAACAGATCTAGATAGGGATACTCTAAGGAATTATTTTTAGCTTGATAAGCTTTTCCCAAAATGATCTTACAACTATTTCTTCAACTCATACATCCTTGGTGATGTCATTTTTATGTAGAGCATAAAGCCCTAACATATGACATCCATACTATAGGTACATAACTAGAATGATATCAAAGTAGGCCCTTTTATGTAGTCAAACATTAATCATCTTATCAGGAGTCATGTTCTCACTTTCCCATACCACCTGGCACTTCTTGGATATCAGAATTCCTTACCTTGGTATCCGTCACATGTGTAAAAAACACATCACATCCTTTTCATTTCCATCTCTATGTGGTTATTACCAAAGCCAAACATACAAAAGGATCTTTCTTCCATCTTGGGACATTTACTTATTACACATATCTTTATCTTGGAATCAAAATTCAAGACTAGCTGATACTTTTCAAAGTACCCATCTATAGATTATTTCTAATTCATGCACATCAAGTGTCATAAGACTCACTTGATTGCCATGTCCCTGAAAGGAAAGAACACTAAGAAACTTATTCCTCTTATCACCCCATCATCACCCAAGGTTGTTTATCAAAGAGAAGAGATTATCATCTCCTCTAATTATTGCATGAACTTTCAAGTGTTCAAGTCATTTACTCTTATTTCATCCTAGGTTCCTTGCCATCAACATAGGAATTATAAGGATGATTACATATCATCACTCCTTTCTTTGTTATTGTCTAACATGTTCATGAACATTTTATGATTTTATCACATTTCTCATTTTCATATTATGGAAGAGATCATTATCCTTCACATATTCTTTATTTGAACATGGATCATCTTCCTTGTTCCCTTTCACTTATCATGAGAATTGTACTTTGTACTTTCTCATACTCAAATGTTGATCTGAGATAATATTCGATTCCATTTTATTGCACTTAGGATGTGATAGAAATATCCATGCCATATTTTGAATTTTATTATGCTCTTTAGATTGTCTCAAAATGATTACTTGATCAGAGTAATAAGAAAGATAGCAATCTAAGAGTTCCATACTTACCCTACCTTCAATAGTTGAATACATGGCCAGGGTATACAAGTACTGAGGTTAGGTAGTATGCACCTTGTTTTTATCATATACCTTACTTTTCATATCATCCAAGTCACACGACTTAATATCCCAAGATTTCTCCAGGCATCTCATTTACATCTCTACCTCTTTTATATGGAAAAAAGCAATTATAAAGAATTTAAAAGAATACTGAACATAATATAAATTCTAGTCCTCATCATTTCTTCCCCATGTTCCCATAGGACAACCAAAGGGAAGTCAACAATAGCAATCCTTCTTACGATTATTAGATAAAATCAAGAGAAGACATATCATAATGAAAAAGCTCTATCTAACTGTCCCCCATCGCGGTCATCTACCACTTTAGGTTAGCTCAAAACATAGAGTCTAACTATTTCATGTTGTTTATTTTTCCTTTTTTACACTATTGGGCAATAACTTTCGTAAGCCATGCCGAGTATACCTCAGTTGTTGGGTCAATTCCTCCCTTCTTTTTGAACAACAAAGTTTAGTATGCTCAACATGTCCATATCTATAACATGTCTAGTCCTTGTACCACAATCTTATTGGTTTTATTACCGATGTAGAAGCTAAGTTAGGAGTTCTTACAGGTGGAAAGTTATGACTTTTTCCTTTACTTAGTGACTACTTCCCTGGTACACTAGGCATTCATTGCACTGGTGGCACAAAAAACTTTGGCTTTTTAGATAACTAAGCAAATGTCTCTAGAATTGTAGAGACCTTTCCTTAATTCTCAGCTTATTGCCCCTCCTTGGGCATTGCCATGACAGATGTATGACCTATCTATACTTCTGGAAGGATCTATTTTCTTACCATATGTTAATCCTTCCCACATTTTTTGCTATTCCAACATGACCATGTTATTCAGGAACCCTTTCGGAACCCAAAGTTTCTGCATTGAGAATTAGTAACCTAGGCTGTAATGCTAGTATCGAGTCTACTATATGCATAATTGTCATCCTAACATGCCCAACAAGAGCATAAAAAGCATGATTCTCTATCATGATTGGGTCAAGATTAGAATTCTCAGGCACTCGTTCTTCTCTTGTCTGATCCCTTCCACCCTCTCTTGGTGCAACAACATTGCTCTTAGCAACGTATTCCTCATATTCTCTAGTCATTTTTAAACTTCATCCTTTTTTTCTCTAGAAACATAAGTCACTATAGGGTATACTGGAGGATACTAGAATAGACTCAACACCTTAGTCCTATGTCTCTGTAGACTCAACAAACCTTAAGCTCTAATACCAAAACTTTGTGACTATATGACAACAAATCAAACCGTCACCAGTGATAAAATTGCATAATAACCATAAGCAACAGATTAACAAAATCACTAAAAATTAAAACCATCTTGCAATGAGATCCTCTTCTAAGAAACTCTTAATGAAAGGACCAAAACTTTACATACATCAGGGTTCACATTGTACATGCATTGTACCATCTCATCTTGAGGATAACATATAACAGTTGCTTGTCAAAACATATACTGAAGCAACATAAAACCTTGAGGCATACAAGCCAAAATCTCAGATTGTTTATACAACTATCATGTTCTAACTCCAAGGACCTGAGAGTACAGAGACAACACATAGGAATTCTATCTACAAGACACGACAGACAACATACTCAACCTGAGCTATTACTGTTGTCCCTACTACTGTTAATGTACCTCTGTAGTATGGTCTCTACCTCCTCGTCTGCATCCACCTAAAAAATGTTGGTGACCAATGGGATGAGACCCATGTCCCAACGAGAGATATAACTCTCCGCCAACAATATTATTATCATAGATAAATAGTATAAAAATGAGCAGAGGATTCTTTTACATTAATAAGTAGGATTAATCACTGTTATAAGTAGAACCGAGTAATATCATCTTCTGAAGCATTACAGCTATATTTGATAAAGCAGTAAATCATCTATTCACTTTATAAGGAATATGAAGAACACACATAACATCTATCCATTTAAGATGTATAAAAGAAATGTAACATGAACCAGTGTTTTCTGTATTCAATCCTTAAGCAAATACGCTACACGGCTGATTACATATTTACAATCACACTTATGCCCTGAGGAGATGAGGTATACCACTCATTCTCCAACCAACCACTGTGAAGTCAAAATCGATACCATAAACGGACAATGGAAGAGCCGACTGCCATGACTTCTACCGTCTTGGTCAGTGCGAGACCACTAGCAGGACATCTCGTGTCAGCTGCAATTAGCTTACCAGGGTATACTGGTATTTTTTCTATAGAGCTACAGCCACAGCATGCACTCTCTTCAGGGAGATTTTAATTATTCATCCCCATCATTCATCATCATCGAGAGATTATGATACATCCATCCTGGAATTATAATGAAGGAGATCTCACATCAATCCCTCATTAGGGCGTCTGGATATTGGCACCCATCACCCCCACATATTCAAATATATGTGCTCCAGGAAATCCCATGGGAAGACCTGTTTCACCATTCATCAACTACTCACACTGATCCACATGATGAAATTCCACTTGATTAACTAGGTGCATTACAACATCTTTTAGCATCAAATAAGCTTCAAACATGAATTATAACAGATGCTACAAAGAAATGTGTAATACATTTATCAAGTACTTTTATAACCTTTGGAACACTTCGAATGCATAACACTTGAGATATCAATCCCTTATCACATTACTGGGAATTCTCATCCCTTAACATTATCATCATCATGATTACTAGATATGGGTATTCAAACCCTTAGTTCATTACTGAACATTGTTACCACTTATTAGGTAACTATTACCTCTAGGTCTTCAGACTAAGGTATACATGATACTTGTTGCACAAGAATCTCACATGGCTCACAAGACCCATTTAAATGTCTTGTCACCTCTCACTAGGAAACAACTATTCACATGGCTTACAAGGTCCATTAAACATCTTGTCACCTCTTACCAGGAAACAACTATTCACATGGCTCACAAGGCCCATTAAACATCTTCTCACCTCTCACTAGGCAACAAATATCTTTTAGGTCATTAGATCACATAAACATTATACTTTTTATACAAGTATTTAACATGTCTCACAAGGCTTATGCAATAAGAGAAATACAACCTTCCCATTATTAGGGTTAGGGTTTCCCTTTACAGCCAAATAGGGGTTCAAATTCATATTATCAATCCAAACCCTAATTAATTTCTCCACACATCTAGGAGCATACATTGATATCATAAGTATTCAATCATACTTATTTATTATCATCATTTACCATTAAATGATTATCAACACAAAGTATGAGTTTCTCTCTCATCCTCACTAGGATATTGATTACATCATACTTTATTAAATTGGCTTAACCCTTTCTCAAGGTATATTAGCCTACACTTATCAAAGTGCATTAAACTCATTACATTTTAATGTAACAATTGACATGACATACTTCATGTGTTACTCATCCAATTATATTGGATTTGAGTTGCATCACGATGTATCAACCTTGAGGTGTTGGATGTGATATTTATCATGCCTTGGTGTATCACTTCCCTCACCACTTTTAACTTACTTAAGTTCATCAACTTATCTTGTATTAGGGTATCTCCCATCCTAATACTTTATGCACTAACTCATCACATTTATACTGTAGTGTATTTACCATAAGTCACACACTGGAATTACCCAATTATCATCAAGTGATATGGACTCACCTCGGGTTAAATAATTGTTGATATAGGGTTGACCATTATCAACCACTTTAGGTGTTTCACCTATCAAGGTATTAGTCACACCATTACTTGGTGTTACACTCATCACTCCTAAGAGTGTCTTGCCCTCACCTCTATAGGGTGTATCAGGTTGAATCATGAATGTCAAGTTGAACACATGTATTGGGTTAGGTGTATATCAGGCTAGGAATCATCATATCCCTCATACCCTTACCCATCAAGGTATCAACCTTACCAATCATATGGTGTATCACCTTCACCCTACCTTGGTGTAACATCCTCACCTCACATGAAGATATTTTCCACACCATACTTTAGTGTATTGGCCATCACATGTTCTAGGGTATTAACCACCTTGCCACTTTTGTCATCTAGTGTATTGGGTTACCCACCATATCGTCCAAGAGGTGTATGATCAACCCAATATCGGTTTAGATGTGTATTCTTGCTACCCATATCACTTTAGAGGTGTATATGTGCTTACCATCTCAGGCAAGAGGTGTATGCTTGCCTACCATATCACTTTAGAGGTGTATGTGTGCTTACCATCTCAGGTAAGATGTGTATGCTTGCTTACCATATCACTTTAGAGGTGTATGTGTACTTATCATATCGGGCAAGAGGTGTATGCTTACTTGCCATATCACTTTAGAGTGTATGTGTGCTTACCATATCAGGAAAGAGATGTGTGTATGCTTCACACAATATCAGGCAAAGAGGTGTGTGTGTGCTTCACACCATATCACGCAAAGAGGTGTGTGTATGCTTCCATATTGCCCATGAGGGGTGTCTTGATTACCATATCGTTCATGAGGTGTGTGTGTCACCATATCATGGATAAGATTTGTGCTCATCACCATATCATTCTAGAGGCGTATAACCATCACCATGTAGGGTTTCAACATCATATCATGTAAGAGGTGTATCCTTCAACAACACATTGGGTTAGAGATGTGTATGTGCTTGACATCATATTATGCCTAAGGGGTATACTTGACCTCATATCATGCAAGAAGTGTACACTAAATCACCATATCGTGGATGAGGTATATCTCCATCACCATTTTGTGTAATAGGTGCTTGCTTGTGTCACTCATATCGGGTTGCTCAAAATTAGGGTTTAGCATATCAATTTAGAGGTGTGTACTTGACACTATATCGTGCATGGGGTCTTTTCTTGACCTCATATCGTGCAAGAGGTGTATGGTTAACACCATATCATGTTCAAGATTTGAACTTCATCCCCATTTCATGCAAAGATGTATAAACTCTTAAGCATATCATGCTAGTGATGTATGTACATAACCATATCGGGTTAGAGGTACTTGCTTGTGTGCTTGAACCCAATATCACTTTATAAGGAGATACCATCTTCTTCAAGCTCTAGACCTTCGTTCTAACTATTATAGTATATAGACAACATGTTTAACCAACTACTAGAACTCATATATTCATCAAATATTCAAGAAAATTTCGGAATTGAAAGTAGATCATTAAGTATAGCAAGATAGGTGGTGAATAATAACATGTTTGGGTTCAAGTTATATAACCTGCCTTAAGAACAACTTCAAAGCTCTAAGATCCAAAGCTTCACGTTCCCAAGGTTGAATATGAGCCATTAAAAGTCCAAGGCTCGTTCATAACTCCTTCATATACAAGGAATCACCATAGTTAAGAACTTGAAGAAGAAGAAAAGAAAGGAAAGAATTACAATCAAGATCCATACTTGAACTAAGATTGAAGATGACCATGGCCTCACTTTAAGCTTGGTTCTCAAGCTCCCCTTTCTTCTTGAGATACTATGCACGATATATAAGAGTAAGAGAGTGATAGGGGTCAAAAAGATTCACTAGTAGGTGAAAGGAAGGGTATATATATCCTTGAGGTTCATGGGAGAGAGAGTAAGAGGTGTCATCACCTTACTACTAGTAGGTGCCACATGACTATGCATGGATTGACACATGTACTTGCATGCACTCCATCTTTATCTTTTCATGTAAAATAAAAACTTGAGGATAATTCAAGGGATAACGTTCGGCCCCACATTCAACCGAAGTCCACCCACATCACCCTTCCAAACCCATCCATTCCTAGCCTACGAGAGTCCTGCTAAGCTACGTCTCGATGCTACCCTCACCGCTGCTCCGTAGGGTTACGTGACAGAGCTAGAGATAGGCGTAAGGGGTTGTTGTTGAGTGACGAGAGTGTTTTGCCTCCACATCCACGTCACCGGATGCAGTGATCCCGTACATCAGAAACATCCTTCAATCACCCACGCCTATGATGACGACTGAGGATGCACACCCCCGGAACAAAACACCGACGTCTAATCTAGATATGAGGGTGAACTCTCTTCCTCCTCTATAGACGAATGCAGGTCACACGCCGCAAGTGAACCCTACGCCTCAATCAATGAACGAGCAGCCACAAGAAGTGAACCCTACGCCTTATCTGATGATTGAGAAGCCACAAGGAATGAATACCATGGAGTAGCATCCCCAAGAAGATACGACGGCCATCCATGTGATACCTCAGCCGCCCCCTGTGATGAATGCAACTGAAGACACAACTCTAGCCAGCCAGAGAATAGTTCAACGACCAAGATCGATGGTGCAGTCCAATCATACACAGTCTCTGTCGGCACAACACAATGGTTTAGCATCCAGGATGCACCAACATCCATCGATGAAGAAACCACTGTATGACATACCTCACGACACTTGCTTCCGGTGTCTTGGCAGAGGACACTAACAATCACAATGCAGGAGGAACACAGTGTGCTACAAGTGTCGTAGACTTGGACACCTTGTGGTGAGATGCAATCAGATGATTACTCAGGTAAGGGTACCAAATATACTATCAAGAATAGTGTTCCCTCCATTGCCGTCAGGAATTCTAGTGAGGGGTGCACCACAACACATCCCAAAGAGGATCTCAGTGGATATAGGCCCTGATGATGATATGAGAAGAAGCAATAACAATGCTCTTGAGAGGGAAGTGGATGTTTCTTGGCCTAGTGGAATATCATGGACGACTCTTTGCCCATTCTTAAGGCAATGCTGGCCATGTGCGGCGGACTTATATCGATTTGCAGATAGAAAAGCAATTGCATTTTTTTCTTGCCCCAAAGAAGCGAAGGAGACTGCATCAAAAGGGGTACCTACCTTTAGAGGTTCCAAGATTGACACAAGACACATGATTGGAGGGGAGTAACATTGTTGCAATGAAGCTTTCTGGTTTTGGGTGGCAGACCTCCCCATGGTGTGCCATGATGATGATTCTGTTGCAACCATTGTCAAACTGTTTGGTAAATTAATACATATATCAGATTGGCAAAAGGGAGAATATGATCTATCATGTATACTCATGCTCGTGGAGGCTTTTAGTGAAGGTGTACCACAATTCGTATCCCTTACCTACGGATTGAAGAGGACCTCAGTTCATCTTATCATGGTAGCTAGAGGAAAAGTGGGTGTAGAAGACTTTATCCTTACTGAAGCTGGTGGTGAATATGGAATACCAAGGGAAGCTCTTGTTGTGGAAAAGAATAGGGAAGGACCTGATTATGAGATTATAGTAATTTCTAGACCGTCGTATCCGGTGGAGAGACCTAGATCATGGATACCATCTCCGGACAAACAACATCAAAGAGAGGACTTTATACACTTTGAAGATGCTCGTGACAAAGAACGTAGAAGAACAGATAGAAGAAGATACAGATCCAGCTCGAGGAGAGTTGAGTTTACTAATCTGGGACACAACACTGTCCAAGAATGTTCTTATACTAGGCGTGATCGGTCTAGGAGGAGACACTCTGAGGACGAGAGACATGCTGCATTCATTGATTATAGAGATGAGGATGAATGGAGGTTTAGTCACTAATTTGATAGTGACTGAGATGAGAAGCGTAGTTTCTTTTCTTATGGACAGTAAGTCAATCTTCTGGAATATTAGAGGGGCTGCTAACAATCAAACAAGAAGGGTACTGAGGAGACTTTGTAGTAAGTTCAAACCGGGTATTGTTTGCCTCTTTGAACCTTTCTTACATGCTAAACAGGATACTGAGCTGGTAGATGTGGTACGTCTAGATTGGGTGGCTGACAACCATATAGAGGAAGGAAAGATATGGGTCTATGCGAACCTGAACCTAAAGCCAGTGATTTTTAGAAGACATAGACAACACATTACTGTTAGATGTGAGGCTTCAAATGGTTCATTCTTCTTTGTTATGGCTGTGTATGCGAGTTGTGATTGTGCCCACATGAGAGATCTCTGGGAAGAGATTATCATCATGTTTGCAGAAATAGGTGATATGAAATGGATCATAGCAGGTGGCTTTAATTTTGTGCGAGAGGCCCAATAGAAATGTGGGGGAAATGCCCCAGCTTATCAGGAAATGTTTGATTTCAATGCCCTTATTGCTGATGCTCTCTTGAAGGAGGTGCCCTTTGAAGGAAGCCAATTTACTTGGGTTAACAAGTAGATACTCACACCCACTGTTTGGGAGAGGATAGATAGGGTTCTTATGAATGGAGCATGGTTTGCGGAGAAACCTACTACTCGTTCTATACACCTTACTAGATCTCGATTGTCAGATCACTGCCCTATTATAACTATCCCTCGTGCTCAGGCTATTACTGATAGGAAAGCTCACTTTTCGTTCATGTTGACATGGCTAAGAGAGGATGAATGCTTGAAGATTATTGAGCAGATCTGGGAAGAGAGAGTTGTGGGAGATCCATCGTTCATTTTCTACCATAAATTGAAGAAAGTAAGAGGTGCTCTTAGGGCCTGGAGTAAGAAAATGTTCGATGACAATAATCAACGTATCAAAGATTTAGAAGATGTTGTGTTCACTACACATGCCGCATTTGACGAAAATCCCACTCCTCTCAATGAGGCAAACTTAAAGACTGTAGAGAATGAGCTTGAGCAACTTCTAGATGTGGAAGAAGCTATTTGGAGGGAGAAGGCCAGAATTAGTTGGTTACAAGATGGTGAGCGCAACACTCGGTTTTATCATTCAGTGGTTAAAGCCAGGCGAAGACATGGAAGGCTCAATGCGTTAACATTACCAGATGGTATAGTGATAACGAACCCTATTGAGATGGCTGAGAAGGCGGCGACACATTACCGACAACAATACAATGAGGAGGTTGAGACAGATAGCACTGCCTTAGAACAGTTTCTACAGGGCATCTCAGAGACTATATCGACAGATGATAGCTGCTCACTGACGGTCACCCCTCTTGAGGACGAGGTTCTGAAGACTTTGAAGGAAATGGACCCAAATACAGCCCCTAGGCCGGATGGATTCACCCTACCTTTCTTTTTAGCTGCGTGTCATATTATTAGAGATGATTTCCTCGCTCTGGTAGATGGTTTCTTTAGAGGACAGATGTGTCATAGAGGTTTGTTCTCATGTATAATCTTCCTTATTCCGAAGGTCGACTCTCCCAAGGAGCTATCCACTAATTTCAAACCTATCTCGATTGAGAATTTGACCCTAAGAATCCTTGTGAGAATCCTTAGTAACAAGTTGGCTCCATTGATGACCCGGACGATATTCCATCCACAGGGAGCTTTCTTGAAAGGGAATGATATTACTCATCATGTCAGGCCGGCTAGAGAGTTGATGCATAATATTAATCAAGGGCAGGAATCACCTAATGTTGTGGTTAAGTTTGATATGTCAAGAGCATATGACAGAGTGGAATGGCTGGTGATGTGTAAATGTCTTGCTACTTTTGGGTTTCTACCTGAGGTGATCGATCTATGTATGCATTTCTTTAAACACACCTGGGTTATGATTACTATTGGTGGGGATACAACTGGGTTCTTTCAGATTGGAAGAGGCTTAAAGCAGGGTAATGCCATATCACCATTCATGTTCATTATCTTTGAGGAACTTCTTTGCAGAAGGATTAGTAGATTGGCGAGTGATCGGTCCATTACCAATTTCTATACAAGAGGATATGGGGTGGTGCCTCTAATGCTTCTCTATGCTGATGATCTTGTGATGTTTTTCAATGCGGACCAGGTGACAATTAATACAGTTAGAAGTGCATTCGATTTATATGAAAAGGCAACTGGTCAGAGGATCAATAGATGAAAATATGTTTTTGTGATTGGGGGGTCCGATCAAGCAAAGGTAGGTGATATTGCAAAGGCCTTTGGAGTGGAGAAGGTTGAAAAACTACTAGAGGGGGGTGAATAGGGTTTTATGGATATTTTAAAATAATTGAACTCAAACAACCACAATTGACATAATAAGAAGGAGACAAGGTGTTTAGAGTGGTTCCAACCTTAGCAAATACTAAGGCAGTCAATCCACTACCGGGTTGCTTACCCAACCGGGATTTTGAAAGTATTTAATTTTATTACCTCGCAAGGATATTACATAAAATTACAACACTTTCAACACCCTTTGGACAACCTTCTCCTTGAAGTAGTCTCACCAACCTTGAAGCAGCCTTCCTTGAAGTAACTTCAAGCTCCCCCTTGAAGTAGCCTTCCTCTTGAAGTAGCTTCCCATTGAGACAGCCTTCTAGAAGTAGTCCAAAGATCTCCTTCTTCACCAAGAAGATCAAACTCTCTCCAATCCACAACCTTCAACCCTAGGAGTATCAAGGAGAGTACAAGTAATAAGAAAGAACAAGAAAGGAAATGGAAATTACAATTACCACTTGAAGCACAAGGCTTGATTTCCTATATCAAGCGTATTGATCTCCTAACCAATGAGTATGGAAGTGTAGTTTTAGTGGATAGGAGATGCTAGCCTATAGGACATGAATTTGGAGCAAAGGAAATGAGTAGAAAGTAATAGTGTTGCTCAATTGCTCAAAACAGATTTCCAATTGCAAGTATGAAAGCTCAAGTATTGCACAAGTGTGTTTGGGTGTCCTATGGCTTGTCCTATTTATAGGAATGGCCTATGGATGCTTAAGGACGTTCTAGACACTTTCTAGGGGGTTCTTAGTGCTTAACTAGCCGTTAGGTAACCATTAGTTGCTTTAACAACAAATAGTTAATTAACTGTAAAAAGTGCAGATAGAATTCATCTCGGTCGAAGAATTGTCGAGCGAGAGTCCTTCTCGGTCTAGGACTTGTCGACCGAGGGACTGTCTGGAGTAAGTGTATATAACGTTCTAATCCAACTCCCAACTACCTTGTCTGCTGTGTCTAACGGCTACCTGGGTCTTTCTCGGTCGAAGAGTTTGTCGACCGAGAGTGTCTCGGTCGAGAATTTTGTCGACTGAGATTAACCCTATTTCAATGTTTTAAACTAAGTACTAAGCGTGTGTGTGAATGTGCAGTTGTGACATTATTGTAGGGGATAACCTATCTAAGTGTTATGATTGGATAGGGAAGATCTAACGCTTGATTTACATGATGTCTAAGTACTTGTACATTTTATACTTGTATAAGTTTTTACATTTGATTACATTCATGACTTAAAGCAATTTGAGCATATAGATCTTCCAAGTTGTTTGTCATCCACCTAAGACCTGCAACACGCAAGTAGCACGTTAGATATACAATAATGAAATGTTTGTCATTATCAAAACAAAGGGATTTAAATGATGTCCATTTAGCCAACAATCTCCCCATTTTTGAAGATGACAAACATTTCCAAAATATAAATCAACTAGTCTTTAAAATGAGTTGAGTTTCATACCTGAGTTTTATTTTGTGAATTTCTTCTCTTGTTTATGAAATGTGTGCTTATTATTCCCAAGGAAGTATGGAACATAAAATCCAATTCTTATGGAATATAACAACTTTTAATGTAAAGCCAAGAGATTATGAAACTCATTGATTGACTTTGTCAAAGTTACCATTTTAAGATTTACATTTATCTCTCCCCCTTTGTCATTTCAAAAAGATATCCGGTAAGAATGAGTGTAGAAAAGCTCCCCCTGAATTTGTTGTCCAAAAAAAAAATAACCATCGAATCTTTCGAAAAAGATGTCCATTTGGAAGCCAAACATAACATGAAAAACCATTTTTAAGAAGCACAAATATCAAAGAAAATATCCTCTAAGGGAGTGATGAGTAGTTTCTTCCTTATTTTGTTAAATTGGTCTAGTAGAGGCTATTTTGTGAAAATATCGGACAATTGATCTTCCGTATCAACATGATGAAGGGATACATGATTTTTAGATATATGATCCCTTAAAAAGTGATGAAGGATTTTAATATGTTTGGCTCGGCTGTGTAAAATAGGATTATGTGCTAAGTTTATAGCGCTTGTGTTGTCACAAAAGATGGGCGTGGATGAAAAAGTAAAGCTGTAATCGTGTAACACTTGTTGCATATAGAGTACCTGAGCACAACAGGATCCGGCTGCCATATATTCAGCTTCAGTTGTAGAGAGGGCAACCGTATTTTGTTTCTTGCTAAACCAAGATACTAAGGTTCTTCCTAATAAGAAACAACTACCACTTGTTCTCTTGCGATCAATTCGACAACCAGCGTAGTCGGCATCAGTATAAGCTTTAAAGTCCAAATATTGTCCTTTAGGATACCATAGACCATAACAAGTGGTGCCAGCTAAATATCGTAAAATCCGTTTGACGACTTGAAAATGGGTTTGCATAGGTTGTGATTGAAATCGAGCACAAAGACCAACTGAAAACATGATGTCCGGTCTAGAAGCAGTTAAGTAAAGCAAGCTACCAATCATGGATCTATATAAGGAATCATCAATAGGTTCCCCATTTTCATCCTTATCAATTTTAGTAGAGGTAGCCATTGGAGTGGTAGCATGTTTGCACTGGTCCATCCCAAAACATTTTAAGAGTTTATTGGTGTACTTTTCTTGGCTGATAAAAATCCCAGTGGGCATTTGTTTAATTTGAAAACCAAGAAAGAAAGTAAGTTCACCCATGAGGCTCATTTCAAATTCTTGTTGCATAATATCACTAAATTGTTTGCACAATGATTCATTTGAGTAACCAAAGATAATGTCATCAACATATATTTGACCAACTAAAAAATCAGATGCATATGTTTTGAAAAATAAAGTAGAATCTAAATTTCCAATAGAAAAATCGTTATCAAATAGATAGTTCTTGAGCCTTTCATACCAATTCCTAGGTGCTTGTTTTAAACCATAAATTGCCTTCTTAAGTTTGTATACATAGTCACATTTTTTAGGTATTTCAAAACGAGGTGGTTGGGCAACATATACTTCTTCTTGGATTATTCCATTGAGAAATGCACTTTTTACATCCATTTGAAAAAGTTTGATGTTTTTGTGTGCAGCTATAGCTAGTAGCATTCTAATGGCTTCAAGTCTTGCTACTGGTGCATAAGTTTCATCAAAGTCTATCCCTTCTTGTTGATTATATCCTTGTGCTACTAACCTAGCTTTATTTCTTACTACTTCCCCTGCTTCATTTAACTTATTCCTAAAAACCCATTTAGTTCCAATGATGGTTTTATCTTGTGGTTTAGGAACTAAGTCCCATACATCATTTTTAGTGAATTGGTTTAATTCTTCTTGCATTGCCATTATCCAATAGTCATCTTTAAGAGCTTCAGTCACCTTCTTAGGTTCAATTATAGAAACAAATGCCATATTTGCAACATCTTTAAAAGAAGAATGGGTTTTGACTTTATCATTTGGATTTCCAATGATCAATTCTTGAGGATGATCCTTAATGAGTCTAGGACAAGTTGTGTCTCAACTTGATGATTATTAGTAGTATTTTTTTCACTATCATTTGGTATGGATAAATTTTCTAATTGATGAGTGAGATCAACTATTTCAAGATTTTCAGATTGTATCTCTTCATGAAAAGTAATGTGAATGGATTCCTCAACTTTTCTAGAAATAGTGTTGTAAACTCTAAATGCTGTGCTAGAGGTGGAATATCCCAAGAAAAAGGCTTTATGTGATTTAGAGTCAAACTTGTCTCTATCCTCTTTTGTGTTCAAGATATAGCATGTTGATCCGAAAGTATGAAAATAGTCAACCCTAGGTTTCTTAGTATATATGATTTCATATGGCGTTTTCTTCAAATAAGAGTGAACGGTTACTCTATTTAGCACATAGCAAGCTGTGTTTACCGCTTCAGCCCAAAATGTTTTAGGTGTATTATGTTCGAGCATCATAGTCCTAGCCATTTCTTGTAGTGATCGATTTTTTCTTTCAACTATGCCATTTTGTTGTGGAGTGCATGGAGCAGAAAAATTGTGAGTGTAGCTTTGAGATGTGCAAAATTCTTCAAATAAATGGTTCTCAAATTCTCCACCATGATCACTCCTAATTGTACTTTTTTTTGTAGTAGATTTTCAATCTTGGAACAAAATTTTGTAAAGACTTGAATAGTATCATCTTTGTTTGCAATAAAGTGTACCCATGTATATCTACTATAATCATCAACAATAACAAAACAATATATTTTACCACCAATAGATTGTGTCTGCATAGGTCCAAATAAGTCCATATGAATAAGTTCTAGTGATCTACAAGTGCTAAGTACATTTTTGGGTTTGAAAGAGGTTTTAGTTTGTTTACCCAAAGTACACGATTCACAATTTTCAGTTTGATCAAATAATAATTTTGGAAAACCACAAACAAGATCATATTTAACTAGCTTTCTGATAACATGTGAACTAGCATGACCCAATTTTCTATGCCATAGTTGTAAAGAATTTTCATTTGCAAGTAAGCATTTTCCAACTACAGATTGCATAGAGTTAGGTCTAAGAATATAAAGATTTCCAATTCTTTTTCCTTCATAAACAACATTTGTAGTATTTTCTATTAGTAACTTGCATCAAATTTTGTTGAATAAAACATCATATCCACTATCACATAATTGACTAACACTTATTAAATTATGATGCAAGCCATCAATAAGTAAACATTCTTTATTTCAAGGTTTGTACCAATATTACCTATTCCAACAATTTTACCTTTACCATTGTCTCCAAAAGTGACTGTTCCACTTTTCCTTTCCTCAAAAGTTTGAAATGCCTCCTTGTTTCCGGTCATGTGTTTGGAACATCCATTGTCGACCACCCAATCCTGCATTAAGATATAGGTTTTGGTACCCATGTGATGGTCCATTATGGTTAGGTACATTTAATTACAAACTGAACATGTTTTAACAAAGAAAACTGATCAGAACTTTATTCGATCGATAAAAGTTTGACCGACAGGTATCTCGGTCGACCAATTTGTCGATCGATAAAGTTGCTATTTTATAGATTAAAACTGAATAGAAACATAAGTATGTTCGGTTGACCATTTTTCGATCAATTTTTGCTTCGATCGATCATTTCTCAACCGGAATAGTTGCTATTTTACTAAGATTTTTGCTGTAGGTTTTGGTTTGTCACAGGCATTCGCTCGGTCAAAGTTTTTCTCGACCGAGAGTATCTCAGTCGAACTATTTGTCGACCGAGAGTGTTTCTGTTTGTCTTAGTAATTTGTTTATATCAGTTCTAAATTTGAAATAATGCATGAAGCTATTTGTTTAGTTAAGATAAGACATTTTGATTTTCAAAGATAAGCATTGGGTCATATCTCAACTAAATTACATTTAAGTCTTCTAAGTTTAAGGTTTGGCGACCCAAACTAACTCAGAATCCTTCATCTTATAAGGGCATGAAAAAGAGTAATGTCCAAGATGTAGACAAAAGTGACAAGTAATAGAATCAATTTCATTTCTCTTTCTAGGATTTGGAATTGTGTTCTTAGGTACAAACATGATCTTGGATGCTTGAGCTCTTTTGGGTTGATAGAATTTTCCTTTAGGAACATATCCTAAGCCTCTTCTTCCATTGTAGCTATAGGAATTTTTCAGAATATTATCAATAATGTCATTTCCCCTTAAGCCATTTACTTCTTTTTGTAGCTTAGCAATCTCATCCATCTTCTTATTTATATCTATCCTTGCTTGATCTAAATCAGATAATAGAGAGTTTCTTTCTTTAACAACATGATCATAGTCTAGATGATTACATAGAATACGTTGAGTCTGAAAATTGTTTAGTTTGGCAAGCCAATCAACCTTTTCTTGAGAAAGAAGATCATGATTTGTTTATAAATTAAGTAACTTTATATTACAATCATTTAAAGATGTTTTCAAAGACAAATCTTCAAGAGCAATATTGTTCTTTTTAGAAGAAAGATCATTTAATCTAGCATATAGATCCTCATTAGTTTTAGTGACCTTCTTTAGTTTTTTTTTGTAGTCAACATACTTGTCATGAGTTTCTTGTAGACTAGAAATTAAATCTTCTTTTGGAAAATCAAGAAGGCTTACCTCTTGGGAATCGTCATCATCTTCTTTTTCCATGAGACACTCCACATTCTCTTCTCCACTTTCACTCTCACTTGACTCATCCCACGCAGCTTTATAAGCTTTTTCTCCCTTCTTTTTGTGTGAGCTTTTCTTTCCTTTCTTTTCTTTAGGACATTCATTTTTCAGATGTCTTTTCTTTCCACATTCAAAACACCTAGGAGGGGAAGAAGAAGAACTAACAATTTTGTTAGGTCTAAATCTTCTATATTTATTACCATTAACAATTAGGGCTTCTTCTCCTTCTCCTTCACTTGTTTCATCACTTTCTTACGTGATAATCTTTGATGCTTTTAGAGCCATATCTTTCTTTCTTCCATGTTGCAGTTCACACTCTCGTCGTTCCTCTTCCTCCAAGGTTGCCTCATGTGCTTCTAGGTTGCCAATGAGTTGCTCCATCCTTAGTCGGGTGAGGTCATTTGCTTCTTCAATAGTAGTTACTTTGGGCTTGTACTTGGGAGGGAGAGATCTAAGAATCTTTGACACTTGGTCTTCCTCACTAATCACTTTACCTAAAGCATTCAAACCATTCACAATAGAAGAAAATTTTGCATACATTTCACTAATAGATTCATTTTGATCCATACGAAATTGTTCAAATTTCTGTTTAAGCATTCCGATTTTAGAATTCTTAACTTGAACGATTCCTTCATATGTTATAGACAATCTATGCCATATCTCATAAGCTGTTTCACAATTTGATATTCTATTAAACTCACCAACATAAATTGAACAATAAATTATACTTACAGCTTTTGCATTCATTTGGGAAGATTTTACCGTATTAGCATCCCAATTTGCATACTCCATTTGAGGAAGTTCATATGGAGTTGATACCATTCTCCATAAACCCCAGCTAATTCCTTGGAAGTAAAATTGCATCCTCCTCTTCCAGTAAGTGTAGTTAGTGCCATCAAAAGCTGGAGGTCTAGCCACGAGTGTTCCTTCCAAATTGAGGTTGTTGAGTACCCCGTCACCCATTCTTCAAGACTTTGTTAGAGTTCCTTGAAGCCTTGCTCTGATACCAATTGAAAAACCACTAGAGGGGGGTGAATAGGGTTTTATGTATATTTTAAAATAATTTAACTCAAACAACCACAATTGAGATAATAAGAAGGAGACAAGGTGTTTAGAGTGGTTCCTACCTTAGCAAATACAAAGGCAGTCAATCCACTACCCGGTTGCTTACCCAACCGGGATTTTAAAAGTATTTAGTTTTATTACCTCACAAGGATATTACATAAAATTACAACACTTTCAACACCATTTGGACAGACTTCTCCTTGAAGTAGTCTCACCAACCTTGAAGAAGCCTTCCTTGAAGTAACTTCAAGCCCCTCCTTGAAGTAACTTCAAGCCCCCCCTTGAAGTAGCCTTCCTCTTGAAGTAGCTTCCCGTTGAGACAACCTTCTAGATGTAGTCCAAAGATCTCCTTCTTCACCAAGAATATCAAACTCTCTCCAATCTGCAGCCTCCAACCCTAGGAGTAGCAAGGAGAGTACAAGCAATAAGAAAGAACAAGAAAGGAAATGGAAATTACAATTACCACTTGAAGCACAAGGCTTGATTTCCTATATCAAGCGTATTGATCTCCTAACCAATGAGTATGGAAGTGTAGGTTTAGTGGATAGGAGATTCTAGCCTATAGGATACGAATTTGGAGCAAAGGAAATGAGTAGCAAGTACTAGTGTTGCTCAATTTCTCAAAACAGATTTCCAATTGCAAGTATGAAAGCTCAAGTATTGCACAAGTGTGTTTGGGTGTCCTATGGCTTGTCCTATTTATAGGAATGGCCTATGGATGCTTAAGGATGTTCTAGACACTTTCTAGGGAGTTCTTAGTGCATAACTAGCCATTAGGTAACCATTAGTTGCTTTAACAACGGCTAGTTAATTAACTCTGAAAAGTGCAGACAGAACTCATCTCGGTCGAAGAATTGTCGACTGAGAGTCCTTCTCGGCCGAGGACTTGTCGACCGAGGGACTGTCTAGAGCAAGTGTATATAACTTTCTAATCCAACTCCCAACTACCTTGTCTGCTATGTCTAACGGCTACCTGGGTCTTTCTCGATCGAAGAGTTTGTCGACCGAGAGTGTCTCGGTCGACAATTTTGTCTACCGAGATTAACCTTGTTTCAATGTTTTAAACTAAGTACTAAGTGTGTGTATGAATGTGTAGTTGTGACAATATTGTAGGGGATGACCTATCTAAGTGTTGTGATTGGCTGGGGAAGATCTAACGCTTGATTTACATGATGTCTAAGTACTTGTACATTATATACTTGTACAAGTTTTTACATTTGATTACATTCATGACTTAAAGCAATTTGAGCATATAGATCTTCCAAGTTGTTTGTCATCCACCTAAGACCTGCAACACTCAAGTAGAACGTTAGATCTACAATAATGAAATGTTTGTCATTATCAAAACAAAGGGATTTAAATGATGTCCATTTAGCCAACAATCTCCCCCTTTTTGAAGATGACAAACATTTCCAAAATATAAATCAACTAGTCTTTAAAACGAGTTGAGTTTCATACCTGAGTTTTATTTTGTGAATTTCTTCTCTTGTTTATGAAATGTGTGCTTATTATTCCCAAAGAAGTATGGAGCATAATATCCAATTCTTAGGGAATATAGCAACTTTTAATGTAAAGCCAAGAGATTATGAAACTCATTGATTGAGTTTGTCAAAGTTACCATTTTAAGATTTACATTTATCTCTCCCCCTTTGTTATTTCAAAAAGATATTCAATAAAAATGAGTGTAGAAAAGATCCCCCTGAATTTGTTGTCCCCCCAAAAAATAACCATCAAATCTTTCGAAAAAGATGTCCATTTGGAGGCCAAAAATAACATGAAAAACCATTTTTAAGAAGCACAAATATCAAAGAAAACATCCTCTAAGGGAGTGATAAGTAGTTGCTTCCTTATTTTGTTAAATTGGTCTAGTGGAAGCGGTTTTGTGAAAATATCGGCCAATTGATCTTCCGTATCAACATGATGAAGGGATACATGATTTTTAGATATATGATCCCTTAAAAAGTGATGACAAATTTCAATATGTTTGGCTCGACTGTGTAAAATAGGATTATGTGCTAAGTTTATAGTGCTTGTGTTGTCACAAAAGATGGGCGTGGATGAAAAAGGAAAGCCGTAATCATGTAACACTTGTTGCATATAGAGCACCTAAGCACAACAAGATCCGGCTACCATATATTCAACTTCAGTTGTAGAGAGGGCAACCGTATTTTGTTTCTTGCTAAACCAAGATACTAAGGCTCTTCCTAACATGAAACAACTACCACTTGTGCTCTTGCGATCAATTCGACAACCAGCGTAGTCGGCATCAGTATAAGCTTTAAAGTCCAAATATTGTCCTTTAGGATACCATAGACCATAACAAGTGGTGCCAGCTAAATATCGTAAAATCCGTTTGACGGCTTGAAAATGGGTTTGCATAGGTTGTGATTGAAATCGAGCACAAAGACCAACTGAAAACATGATGTCCAGTCTAGAAGCGGTTAAGTAAAGCAAGCTACCAATCATGTCTCTATATAAGGAATCATCAATAGGTTCCCCATTTTCATCCTCATCAATTTTAGTATAGGTAGCCATTGGAGTGGTAGCATGTTTGCACTGATCCATCCCAAAACGTTTTAAGAGTTCATTTGTGTACTTTTCTTGGCTGATTAAAATCCCGACGGGCGTTTGTTTAATTTGAAAACCAAGAAAGAAAGTAAGTTCACCCATGAGGCTCATTTCAAATTCTTGTTGCATAATATCACTAAATTGTTTGCACAATGATTCATTTGAGGCACCAAAGATAATTTCATCAACATATATTTGAACAACTAAAAAATCAGATGCATATGTTTTGAAAAATAAAGTAGAATCTGAATTTCCAATAGAAAAATCGTTATCTAATAGATAGTTCTTGAGCCTTTCATACCAATTCCTAGGTGCTTGTTTTAAAACATAAAGTGCCTTCTTAAGTTTGTATACATAGTCACCTTTTTCCGGTATTTCAAAACTAGGTGGTTGGGCAACATATACTTCTTCTTGGATTATTCCATTGAGAAATGCACTTTTTACATCCATTTGAAAAAGTTTGATGTTTTTGTGTGCAGCTATAGCTAGTAGCATTCTAATGGCTTCAAGTCTTGCTACCGGTTCATAAGTTTCATCAAAGTCTATCCCTTCTTATTGATTATATCCTTGTGCTACTAACCTAGCTTTATTTCTTACTACTTCCCCTGCTTCATTTAACTTATTCCTAAAAACCCATTTAGTTCCAATGATGGTTTTATCTTGTGGTTTAGGAACTAAGTCCCATATATCATTTTTAGTGAATTGGTTTAATTCTTCTTGCATTGCCATTATCCAATAGTCATCTTTAAGAGCTTCAGTCACCTTCTTAGGTTCAATTATAGAAACAAATGCCATATTTGCAACATCTTTAAAAGAATAACGGGTTTTGACTTTATCATTTGGATTTCCAATGATCAATTCTTGAGGATGATCCTTAATGAGTCTAGGAACAGGTTGTGTCTCAACTTGATGATTATTAGTAGTATTTTTGTCACTATCATTTGGTATGGATAAATTTTCTAATTGATGAGTGAGATCAACTATTTTAAGATTTTCAGATTGTAGCTCTTCATGAAAAGTAATGTGAATGGATTCCTCAACTTTTCTAGAAATAGTGTTGTAAACTCTAAATGCTTTGCTAGAGGTGGAATATCCCAAGAAAAAGGATTTATGTGATTTAGAGTCAAACTTGTCTCTATCCTCTTTTGTGTTCAAGATATAGCATGTTGATCCGAAAGTATGAAAATAGTCAATCCTAGGTTTCTTAGTATATATGATTTTATATGGTGTTTTCTACAAATAAGAGTGAACGATTACTCTATTTCGCACATAGCAAGCTATGTTTACCGCTTCAGCCCAAAATGTTTTAGGTGTATTATGTTCGAGCATCATAGTACTAGCCATTTCTTGTAGTGATCGATTTTTTCTTTCAACTATGCCATTTTGTTGTGAAGTGCGTGGAGCAAAAAAAATGTGAGTGTAGCCTTGAGATGTGCAAAATTCTTCAAATAAATGGTTCTCAAATTCTTCACCATGATCACTCGTAATTGTACATATTTTTTTTTGTAGTAGATTTTCAACCTTAGAACAAAATTTTGTAAAGACTTGAATAGTATCATCTTTGTTTGCAATAAAGTGTACCCATGTATATCTACTATAATCATCAACAATAACAAAACAATATCTTTTGCCACCAATATATTGTGTCCGCATAAGTCCAAATAAGTCCATATGAATAAGTTGTAGTGATCTACAAGTGCTAAGTACATTTTTGGGTTTTAAAGAGGTTTTAGTTTGTTTACCCAAAGTACATGGTTCACAATTTTCAATTTGATCAAAAGATAATTTTGGCACCCACGAACAAGATCATATTTAACTAGCTTTCTGATAACATGTGAACTAGCATGACCCAATTTTCTATGCCATAGTTGTAAAGAATTTTCATTTGCAAGTAAGCATTTTCCAACTATAGATTGCATAGAGTTAGGTCTAAGAATATAAAGATTTCCAATTCTTTTTCCTTCATAAACAACATTTTTAGTATTTTCTATTAGTAACTTGCATCAATTTTTGTTGAATAAAACATCATATCCACTATCACATAATTGACTAACACTTATTAAATTATGATGCAAGCCATCAACAAGTAAAACATTCTTTATTTCAAGGTTTGTACCAATATTACCTATTCCAACAATTTTACCTTTACCATTGTCTCCAAAAGTGACTGTTCCACTTTTCCTTTCCTCAAAAGTTTGAAATGCCTCCTTGTTTCCGGTCATGTGTTTGGAACATCCACTGTCGACCACCCAATCTTGCATTAAGATATAGGTTTTGGTACCCATGTGATGGTCCGTTATGGTTAGGTACATTTAATTACAAACTGAACATGTTTTAACAAAGAAAACTGATTAGAACTTTATTCGGTTGACAAAAGTTTGAACGACAGGTATCTCAGTCGACCAATTTGTCGATCGATAAAGTTGCTGTTTTACATATTAAAACTGAATAGAAATAGAAGTCTGTTCGGTCGACCATTTTTCGATCGATTTTTACTTCGATCGATCATTTCTTGACCGGAATTGTTGTTGTTTTACTAAGATTTTTGCTATAGATTTTGATTTGTCACAGGCATTCGCTCGGTCAAAGTTTTTCTTGACTGAGAGTATCTCGGTCGAACTATTTGTCGACCGAGAGTGTTTCTGTTTGTCTTAGTAATTTGTTTATATCAGTTCTGAATTTGAAATAATGGATGAAGCTATTTGTTTAGCTGAGATAAGACATTTTGATTTTCAAAGATAAGCATTGGGTCATATCTCAACTAAATTACATTCAAGTCTTCTAAGTTTGAGGTTTGGGGACCCAAACTAACTTAGAATCCTTCTTCTTATAAGGGCATGAAAAAGAGTAATGTCCAAGACGTAGACAAAAGTGACAAGTAATAGAATCAATTTCATTTCTCTTTCTAGGATTTGGAATTGTGTTCTTAGGTACAAACATGATCTTGGATGCTTGAGCTCTTTTGGGTTGATAGAATTTTCCTTTAGGAACATATCCTAAGCCTCTTCTTCCATTGTAGCTAGAGGAATTTTTTAGAATATTATCAAGAATGTCATTTCCCCTTAAGCCATTTACTTCTTTTTGTAGCTTAGCAATCTCATCCATATTCTTATTTATATCTATCCTTGCTTGATCTAAATCAGATAATAGAGAGTTTCTTTCATTAACAACATTATCATAATCTAGATGATTACATAGAATAGGTTGAGTCTGAAAATTGTTTAGTTTGGCAAGCAAATCAACCTTTTCTTGAGAAAGAAGATCATGATTTGTTTCTAAATTAAGTAACTTTATATTACAATCATTTAAAGATGTTTTCAAAGACAAATTTTCAAGAGCAATATTGTTCTTTTCAGAAGAAAGATCATTTAATCTAGCATATAGATCCTCATTAGTTTTAGTGACCTTCTGTAGTTTCTTTTTGCAGTCAACATACTTGTCATGAGTTTCTTGTAGACTAGCAATTAAATCTTCTTTTGGCAAATCAAGAAGGCTTACCTCTTGGGAATAATCATCATCTTCTTTTGCCATGAGACACTCCACATTCTCTTCTCCACTTTCACTCTCACTTGACTCATCCCACGCAACTTTATAAGCTTTTTCTCCCTTCTTGTTGTGTGAGCTTTTCTTTCCTTTCTTTGCTTTAGGACATTCATTTTTGAGATGTCCTTTCTTTCCACATTCAAAACACCTAGGAGGGGAAGAAGAATTAGCAATTTTGTTAGGTCTAAATCTTCTATATTTCTTACCATTAACAATTAGGGCTTCTTCTCCTTCTCCTTCACTTGTTTCATCACTTTCTTGCGTGATGATCTTTGAAGCTTTTAGAGCCATATCTTTCTTTCCTTGTTGCAGTTCATGCTCTCGTCGTTCCTCTTCCTCTAAGGTTGCCTCATGTGCTTCTAGGTTGCCAATGAGTTGCTCCATCCTTAGTCGGGTGAGGTCATTTGCTTCTTCAATGGTAGTTACTTTGGGATTGTACTTGGGAGGGAGAGATCTAAGAATCTTTGACACTTGGTCTTCCTTAGTAATCACTTTACCTAAAGAATTCAAACCATTCACAATAGAAGAAAATTTTGCATACATTTCACTAATAGATTCATTTTGATCTATACAGAATTGTTCAAATTTCTGTTTAAGCATTCCGATTTTAGAATTCTTAACTTGAACGGTTCCTTCATATGTTATAGACAATCTATGCCATATATCATAAGCTGTTTCAAAATTTGATATTCTATTAAACTCACCAGCATAAATTGAACAATAACATATACTTACAGCTTTTGCATTCATTTGGGCAGATTTTACTGTATTAGCATCCCAATTTGCATACTCCATTTGAGGAAGTTCATATGGAGTTGATACCATTCTCCATAAATCCCAGCTGATTCCTTGGAAGTAAAATTGCATCCTCCTCTTCCAGTAAGTGTAGTTAGTGCCATCAAAAGCTGGAGGTCTAGCCACGAGTGTTCCTTCCAAGTTGAGGTTGTTGAGTACCCCGTCACCCATTCTTCAAGACTTTGTTAGAGTTCATTGAAGCCCTGCTCTGATACCAATTGAAAAACTACTAGAGGGGGGGGGGTGAATAGGGTTTTATGGATATTTTAAAATAATTTGACTCAAACAACCATAATTGAGATAATAAGAAGGAGATAAGGTGTTTAGAGTGGTTCCAACCTTAGCAAATACTAAGGCAGTCAATCCACTACCCGATTGCTTACCCAACCGGGATTTTGAAAGTATTTAATTTTATTACCTCGCAAGGATATTACATAAAATTACAACACTTTCAACACCCTTTGGACAACCTTCTCCTTGAAGTAGTCTCACCAACCTTGATGCAGCCTTCCTTGAAGTAACTTCAAGCTCCCCCTTAAAGTAGCCTTCCTCTTGAAGTAGCTTCCCATTGATACAACCTTCTAGAAGTAGTCCAAAGATCTCCTTCTTCACCAAGAAGATCAAACTCTCTCCAATCCGCAGCCTCCAACCCTAGGAGTAGCAAGGAGAGTACAAGCAATAAGAAAGAACAAGAAAGGGAATGGAAATTACAATTAGCACTTGAAGCACAAGGCTTGATTTCCTATATAAAGCGTATTAATCTCCTAACCAATGAGTATGGAAGTGTTGGTTTAGTGGATAGGAGATGCTAGCCTATAGGACATAAATTTGGAGCAAAGGAAATGAGTAGCAAGTACTAGTGTTCCTCAATTGCTCAAAATAGATTTCCAATTGCAAGTATGAAAGCTCAAGTATTGTGCAAGTGTGTTTGGGTGTCCTATGGCTTGTCCTATTTATAAGAATGGCCTATGGATGCTTAAGGATGTTCTAGACACTTTCTAGGGGGTTCTTAGGGCTTAACTAGCCATTAGGTAACCATTAGTTGCTTTAACAACGACTAGTTAATTAACTCTGAAAAGTGCAGACAGAACTCATCTCGGTCGAAGAATTGTCGATCGAGAGTCCTTCTCGATCGAGGACTTGTCGACCAAGGGACTGTCTGGAGCAAGTGTATATAATGTTCTAATCCAACTCCCAACTACCTTGTCTGCTGTGTCTAATGGCTACCTGGGTCTTTCTCGGTCAAATAGTTTGTCGACCAAGAGTGTCTCGGTCAAGAATTTTGCCGACCGAGATTAACCCTGTTTCAATGTTTTAAACTAAGTACTAAGTGTGTGTATGAATGTGCAGTTGTGACACTATTGTAGGGGATGACCTATCAAAGTGTTGTGATTGACTAGGGAAGATCTAACGCTTGATTTACATGATGTCTAAGTACTTGTACATTATATACTTGTACACGTTTTTACATTTGATTACATTAATGACTTAAAGCAATTTGAGCATATAGATCTTCCAAGTTGTTTGTCATCCACCTAAGACCTGCAACACTCAAGTAACACGTTAGATCTACAATAATGAAATGTTTGTCATTATCAAAACAAAGGGATTTAAATGATGTCCATTTAGCCAACAAAGGTGACTCATTCTTTTACTTACCTGGGCATATTGATTTCTAAAGGAAGGGAAAAATTAGCTGACTACGAGTTTCTTGTTAGAAAAGTGAACTCTAAAGTGGCTGCATGGAAATCTAGATTGCTATCTTTTGTAGGCCGGAGGCTACTGGTTGCTCATGTGCTGTCGTCCATTATTGTCTACATGACAATGGCGGTGGGAATTCCAACAGGTATCATCCAACATATAGAGAGCAAGTTTTCGAGATTTCTATGGGTAGACAGGGAGAATCACCAGAGAAAAGCATGGATCGGATGGGAAAAAGTTGCTACACCGATGATCGATGGGGGTCTTGGTCACAGTTCCTTGAAGATGATCAACGATGCCTTTGTTTCTAAGGTATGTTGGGAAATTCTCAGTACTAAGACCTTGTGGGCATCTTTTTGCAGAGATAAGTACACTAATCTCGCAATAGGAAGGTCTGGAAACTATACTAATCACTTAAAGATTAGTAGCTATCTGTCCCCTTTTTGGAAGAAGGTATGGGACATGTTCCCTAGGATGTATCCATTTTGTAGATGGTCGATTGGGAGAGGTAATATCCCTTTTTGGGATTCATGGTGGTATGATGAGAGACTCACTAACCATGCCATCTTTGCTAGTGATAGAAGGTAGCTATTTTTGGTTAGAGATTTCTGGAATGAAGAAGATGGATGGGACTGGGAAATGATCCAACATGTGGTTGATGACCAGGGTGTGGAGCTGATAAAAAAGGCAGGTGCCTGGATAACGAACGTAGATGATGAAATGGTGTGGGGTATTGACCAGAAGGGTCGATTCACTATGAAATCAATGAAGAAGATTCTGATGCAACCTAGAACGGAAGGACCGAATGCTCTAGGAAAAATATGGGGCCTGAACGCCCCTAAGGCTAGTGCTATCATATGGAAGATGACTAAAAAAGTTATACCTACGGATGACGATGTTCAACATAGATGCTACATCCCCCTTGTATCGAGGTGTAACTGTTGTGATGATCCAAGAGTAGAAGATATTGATCACCTTTTCTTCCATGGATAGGTTGCCATGTTCTTCTGGACTAGATTTTCCCAATTGACGCAGATGCAGGCACCTCATGATATACAGACCCTTCTTAATACTTGTGAGATAGGATACTCTAGGAGGATCTCAGATTGGATAGCAAGATGGTTAGCAGTTAACATACCCCACAACATTTGGAGGATAAGGTGTGCATCCAGATTTGGGGACAAAATGCGAGGTTGGGAGTTTGAATGGAACCAAATTATCTCTTTTGTGAACAAAACGATTCAACATAGATCCTTTTCCATCGAACATGGATTGAGCATTTACAATAGAATGAGACCTGAAGGGATTACTGAGCCTAAGATGAAGATGAGAGAGATTCAGTTGATAAGGTGGATGAATCCTGACATTCATAACTTGAAAATGAACTTGACTATAGGAAGAAATAAGGGAGAAGATGGGGTATGCAGGAGGTGGGCGGCAAGCCTGATATGAAATCATAATACATACATATGCATGGTGTTCCATGCCTGGCTCAAGACACCAGACTTCGTCCTGGCATATATACAGGCATGCATTGTTGGACTGAAACTGACAGGTGATCATATGTTACGAGTCTCATGTATTGAGATTGATGATCAGGAAGTCTATGATATTCTGTAGAAGGATGCTATTGAACCATGGAGGACCAAGCCATTTTTTAGAGAGCTGAGGACTGAGTTAGTTAGATCTAGTATTACTGGCTCAATGGTACACAAAGTTGCTAACTCTATACCCAGAGAGATTGGGAGATGGGGAAAAAGATCTTCAGAGATGACAGTTATCATGGATAGAAATATGATACCGAATTGAATATGAGGCATGGCTACTTTGGAGAAAAGATGCTTTCCTTATGTGCACCTGAAGAGGATTGACGCCTGATTAAGCATGGATGTTTTTTTATCTGTTTCTTTGTCTAGGTTGTGATGAATTCTTTTATTTGGTTTTTTTGGGGGAACAAACTTGCAGACATATAAGCAGGAGTTGTATTTTGTTGATGTTTTTCACCCACAAGAGAGGGGTGGGATGAATAGAGAACCCTCTGGCTTAATTAAAAAAAAATTGTACCTTTTTTCGCTCAATCACGATGTGGGAAGACAAACTGTAACTTTCCATTAGTACATGCAACCAAGAAAATTGTCAATAGATACAAGAAGAAAATCTACCATTTCTTCCAATTGATAGAAGCCATCCTTTTTAGATCCTAGGAATATTATTAAAAGACACACAAAGGGCACAATTGGCATGCATCTTGCATAAACCATGTAAATATAGAATGTAGAATTTCCATTTGTATCATACTAAGGAAAATCTACCACTAGACTGCTTGTGATTTGTCAGCTTATCAGTCATTGGAAACCCTAAAGATCATGACCAACCTCTTTCCATTAGTTGTCTACTGATGGAAAGGAAAAACCACACCGCACCTCTGCAGCTAACAAAAAACTAAGTAGGCCCAAAAATTGATGATCGGGCAAGGGAACCTCATTGGTCCTCAGTTGAAGGAAGAGAAAACATACTTCCATTGTTTTCAACTGATAGAAGGTTTGGATGCTTCCATTATTTCCAACCAATGAAACAACAACAAACTAGTTTATTCCACCTAAGTGCCTTCCCACGACCATGTAGGATAAAGGGAAATCAACCCACATATTATGTGCAAATTTCAACAACACCCTCAACCAAGGGATATTTTCACATCCATCTAATAATGGAACAAACAACTTCTAATCACAAGTATAGAAATCATCAAGGCAAGTGATGATGTTAGAAAAAAAAAGTATGGGATCAGGATAGGTTAGGGGTGTTACAGCTATAAGCCCCTAATAGGGAATTCATCGTTGAAATCCTAAAAGAAAAGGGTTGGGTACTTCCTTCAGACCTCCTTGAGCTCCATGTCGCTTCCTCCACACTATGGTGGTTCAATAACACCTTCTCCTAGGACCATTCTTGGTGTCTTGGTTCTCCAAGAAATAGAGTATAATAGCATTATCAACTATCGAGGCTGAATACATTACAACCGAGAGTTGTTGTGCCCAGGTCCTATGAATGAAGCAAATGATCAAAGACTTTAGCATTCATTTTGATGCTTCTCCTATCTATTGTGATAATACTAGTGCAATTAATTTGCCTTACAGTCCTATATTACATAGTAGAGATAAGCATATCGAGGTTCATCATCATTTTCTTTGTGATCACATTGCCGAAAAGGATATCTATATCACACATGAGACATGAAAAATCAATTGGCGGACATTTTCACAAAACCTCTAGCTAGATAGAAATTTAATTTTATTAGATCTAAATTTCTCATAATTGATTTGGATGAATTTGATATGCCTTCTAGCTAGTTATCATCTATCCTATATGCTTTGTTTATGTCTTGATCACCCTTGCTAGCTAATATGCTAAATTCAGTATTTTCAAGTTCCTTTTGCCTCTTTTTCATTTATTTTTGGGTATTTTATGCAAATGATTGTTTTATCACAAAATAGTACCCAATGATGAGTGATATATGCCTATGTATGTTTAAAATACAAAATGGTTTTGAAAAATAAATTTAACTTGCACTCAAATGGTTAGAAATTAAAGTTTCTAAAGCTGGTTTAGGTTGACCATCGGTCGAGTTGCCAACTTGACCGATCAGTGGCCGAGGGATTTTTTAAAGAGACATTCAATTGAGTTTTCTAGTCATAGAAATCGACCTATGGTTGTGCTGGAGCAAACATAAGCTAGGTTCAGTCGACTTTTCTCCCTCTCAACTAGAGAAAAATCGAGCGATCCAACCTCCAACTCCCTCAAGCTCTCAACCCAAGCTTCGACCTTCCTCTCTCTAGCCCTACTTCGACCTAGATCGACATCCTTTAACCTCTCTCTGATCATCCGTAGGTGTGTGGATAGTTTGTGGAGGTGTTTCCATCATTTTTCTATTGTAAGAAGGAGGCTTCTCCATGCATCTTCCGATCTTCAATGACATCAACTTCCTCTATTGGAAGAGGCGTATGCAATTTTACACTCAAAGTATGAACTTTAATATGAGGAAGGTGATGGTCACACCATACAAGGAGACAACTATAGTTGTGTCAATATGGAATGAAGTTGCACTAAAAGAAGCCATGCTCAATGCTAAAGCTATAAGCATCCTCTATGCAACCCTTACCCCAACGTAGTTCAACCGCATATCCTAATGGGATACAACCTACGAGATTTGGGATATGATGTACATCACCTATGAGGGGAAAAAGCAAGTTAAGGAGGCTAAGATCTATATGTTGAACATCCTTCTAGAGAACTTCAAGATCGGCAAGAAAGAAGGGTTTCTAAGATGTACTCTAGGCTCAATGTCATCATCAATGGCCTAGCTTCTTTGGGAATCACTTTGGATAGAGGTGTTATAAACTCCAAGATCTTGAGGACTCTACCATATAGATGGGAGTCTAAGGTGACTTCCATTGAAGAAGTGAGAAGCCTTGGTGACATCCCAACTGAAGAGCTCATTGGCAATCTACAAGCTCATGAGCCAAGGCTTGACAAGCAAGAAGAAGAAGCCAAGCAGGAAAAGAAGGAGGCAAAAAAGATAAAAGATAATGCCTTCAAAGCACAAGTCGAGGTTGTCATCCTTCAACAAAAACTTGGTTATCGAACCTCTACCTCCTCCTCTAGTGAAGATGATGGCCCTAGTGAGCATGAAGCCAACTACCCCAAGCGCAAGCACTTCAAGGGAAAGCGATCCTCCTCCTCTACTCCTAGATGCTAGAAATGTGGCCAAAAGGGACACTACATGAGTGAATGTCCTAAATCAAGAAAGTCAAACCACAAGGGTAGCTCTAAGAAGGAGGAAGAGTACAAGAAGGAGAGAAAGTTCAAGAGGAAGCAAAATAAGGAGAAAATACATAAGAATGCAGCTTGGGAAGAATCATCCTCAAGTAACTCAAGATCCAAAAAAGATGGATGTTCCACCTTGCACTCAAGGCCTCTAAAAGTGAAGAAGTTGGTGAGGTAAGTGAGGTAAGCTTGCATGAGTTATCTAAAGAAACTCTTATTTATATGCTTGTTTCTACCCGTTCTTCTTTTGCTAATTGTAAATCTAAAAGAAAAAGGTTAGGAAAAATTATTGATGATTTGTATGCTAAACTTGAGATTCTTGAGAAAAATGAGAAAACTCATCTTGAGAGCATTGATAATTTGCAAGGACAATTTCTTGATCTTGAGAGCCAATACAATGGAGTTGAGGTAGACAGTGGTGTTTACCTTAAGAACATTGAAACTCTTAAGGAACATAACCAAAAGTGCCTAAATGAACTAGGAACTATTAAAAATAGAAATAATGTAAGCTCATTGTTGATGCTTGGGATGATAGGGGTGTTTATCTTAAGGAAATTCAAGTGCTTAAATTTGAAAATGCTAGGTTTCTTGGTCAATTTAATGATTTGTCTTCTTGTCCTATCTTGCCTGGTAATGATATTGCTTCTATTTCTCTTGAAAAAGATTCTTATTTGACTAAATCCCTATGTTGCGAGGCTGACCTTGTTCATGCTATATATGATCTTGATAGTTTGTCTTCTAGTATTATATCTCTTAATGATGACAATCACAGACTTAGAACCTCTCTGTAGAAATTCCTCAAAGGGAAAAACTCCCTAAATGAAATCCTTGACCTTACTATCAAACAAAGTGGTACTAGTGGTTTGGGATTTGTAGGGGGGGAACCTAAGGTCAAGAACAAAGCCAAAGGTAAGAAAAAGAGTAAGGAAACCTCCTTTTTCACTGGATATTCTTCTGGGACTAAGAACCCTATGATTTATTCTTATTTAAAATGTGATGATCATTACTCTAATTATTGTCCTTACAAGCCTAACGGGACCAACCCAAGATGAAATGGGTCCCTAAGCTAACTCTAGATCCCAAAGTTTGAGTAGGGAACTAACGCTCTCCTTTCTTGCATGAAAAAGGAAGATGGATTGTTGATAGTGGATGCATTAAACATATGACATGTAATATAAGTCATTTCAACAACCTCACTAAAAAGAAAGGAGGTTCGATTACCTTTGGGGACAATAAGAAAGGTCAGGTTAAAGGTGAGGGTGATGTAGGTGAATCCTTGTACATCACGAATGTTATCTTTGTGGATGCCCCACATCACAATTTAGTAAGTGTAAGTCAATTATGTGATAATGCTTACCTTGCTCTATTCACTTCCTTTGACTATTCGATTCTAGGTTCCTTCACCTATAAAGTCATATATAAGGGAACTAGAAGTGGAAATCTTTATGTAATTGTGCTTGACTCTATAAATCCTATTGTTGGTAGATGCCTACTAGTCAACTCAAATGATATTTCTCCTTGGCATCGTCAGCTTGGTCATGTAAATATACATCCATTGAAGAAATTGAGAAAAAAGGACTTAGCCAAGGGACTTCCTAAATTGCATTTTGAAAAGGACGAGGAATGCCAACCTTGTACCCAAGGAACGCAAACTAAGTCCTCCTTCAAATCCAAAAGAGTCCTTAGTACCAAGAGAGCTCTTGAACTTCTTTACATCTATTTGGACCAATGAGAACTCAATCGCTTCTGGGTTCCAAGCATTGCCTTGTTATTGTCAATGATTTCTCTAGATATACTTGGACATTCTTTCTCATTTATAGAAGCGATAAGCTTGATGTTTTCTCTAATTTTTGTAAGCGAGTTGAGAATGAATCTTCTTGCTGGATTGTTTCCATCCGTAGTGATCATGGGGGGGGGGAATTTGAAAATGATTTTTTTGAACAATTTTGTGAAGAATCTGGCTATGCACATAACTTCTCTTCACCCCAAACACCTCAACAAAATGGGGTTGTAGACTAGAAGAATATGTTACTATAGGAGATGGCTAGGACTATGCTTCTAGAGTATGAAACTCCAAAGAAGTTTTTAGCAGAAGTTGTTAATACCTCATGTTTTGTGCAAAATTGGGTTTTTGCACATCTTTCTTTGAAGAAACCCCCCTATGAGATATGCCTTGGTAGGAAGCCTTCTATAGAGTATTTCCATATTTTTGGATGTCCTTGTTTTGTTTTGAATACTGAAGATTCTCTTGACAAGTTTGTTCAGAAAAATCTTACAAGGCTTTCTTTCTTGGCTATAACACTACTAGCAAGGCTTATAGAGTGTTTAATGTTGATCTTGCTAAAGTAGAAGAATCCACTAATGTTAAGTTTATTGAAACTAACCCATCTATTCCCAAAGATATTTTTCAAATGATTATGTTGTAGGTTAGGTAATTCCTATTCTAAAAGAACTCAACACCACCCAAAAGGGAAAAGAGGTAGTCACTCAAGAAGAAGGGAAAGATGAGGAGAAGAAGGATCCAATCCCCCCCTCTTTGCAAAGAATCATGAAAAAGTACTGATCTTAGGGGACAACAAAGAATAAGACAATAATGCCTTCACTCATAACTTGAGCCAAAGAACGTCAAAAAAGTTCTTGGGGATGATCAATGGATCCTAGCCATGCCAGAAGAGTTGGAGCAATTTGAAAAGAATAAAGTATATATCGTAGTACTAAGACCAAGTGATAGAAAGATCATTGGAACCAAGTGGGTCTACCACAACAATATAGATGAAAGCGGCAAGGTGGTAAGGAACAAAGCAAGGTTAGTGGCTCAAGGCTACAATTAGTAGGAAGGTATAGATTTTGATAAAACATATGCACCTTAGATAAACTTGAGTCGATTCTTATTTTTCTTGATTTTTATAGTTATAAAGACTTTCTTCTTAATCAAATGGATGTTAAAATTACATTTTTTAATGGTATAATTGAAGAGGAAGTGTATGTTGCACAAACCCCAGGCTTTGATCATCATAGTTTACCTAACCATGTTTATATGTTGCAAAAAGATCTCTATGGACTCAAACAAGCACCTCGAGCTTGGTATGATAAATTAAAGAACTTTTTGTTAGATCATGGGTATATCATGGGCAAAGTAGATTCTACCTTGTTTCTCAAACACACTTATACCAATTACCTTATCATTCAAATATATTTTGATGATATCATTTTTGGCGGAACTAACCTTGATCTTTGCAAAGAAGTTTTTGATCTTATGCAGAGTGAATTTGAAATGAGCATGATGGGTGAGCTCACATTCTTCCTCCGATTTCAAATCATCAAACTAAATATGGGAAATTCATCAACCAAGGCAAGTACACAAGTGAGCTACTTAAGAACTTTGGGACAGAGAACACCAAGCTGAAGGACACACCGATGTCTAACACTGCCAAACTTGATAACGATGAAGAAGATGAGAAGTTAGATGAGAAGCTTTATAGAGGTATGATTGGAAGTTTAATTTACTTAACTATCTCTAGACCTAATATAATGTTTAGTGTTGGGTTGTGTGCTTGCTTTCAATCAAATCCCAAGAAATCACATCTTATAGCTGTTAAGAGGATTTTAAGGTACTTAGCCAAAACTCCAAATTTTGGACTATGGTATCCCAAGTCAAGGGACTTTAATCTTACAGCTTATAGTGATGTGGATTACGCATGATTCTTGATTGATAGAAAGTGCACAAGTGACACTTCCTTTCTACTAGGACCATGCTTGGTTTCTTGGTTCTTCAAGAAACAGAGCTTAGTAGCATTATCAACTATCAAGGCTAAATAAATTGTAGTCGGGAGTTGTTGTGCCCATGTCCTATGGACAAAGCAAATGATCCAAGGCTTTAACATTCATTTGATGCTTATCCTATCTATTGTGATAATACTAGTGCAACTGGTTTGTCTTACAGTCCTATATTGCATAGTAGATCTAAGAATATAGAGGTTTTCATCATTTTCTTCACGATCACATTGCCAAAAAGGATATCTATATCACGCATGTGGACACAGAAAATCAGTTGGTGGACATTTTCACTAAATCTCTATTTAGAGAGCAATTTAATTTTATTAGATCTAAAATTCTCATAACTGCTTTGGATGAATATGATATTCCTTCTGGCTAGTTGTCATCTATCCTATATGCTTTGTTTATGTCTTGATTGCCCTTGCTTGCTAATATGCTAAAATTAGTTTTTTCATGTTCTTTTTGCCTCTTTTTCACTTATTTTTGGGTATTTTATACAAACACTTGTTTTATCACAAAATAGTACCCAATGAAGAGTGATATGTTCCTAAATATGTTTAAAATAAAAAATGTACTTGAGAATAAATTTAACTAGTACTCAAATGGCTAGAAATTAAATTTTCTAAAGTTGATTCAGGTTGACCATCGATCAAGTTCCCAACTCGGTCGATATGTGGCTGAGGGAATTTTTAAAGAGCCATTTGGTCAAGTTCCCTATCACAGAACTCAACTGATGGCCGGGCTGGAGCAAACTTAAGTTAGGTTTGGTTGAATTTTCTCCCTCTCAACTAGCGTAAAATTGACCGATCCACCCTCCAACTCCCTCAAGCTCTCAACCCTAGCCTCGACCTTCCTCTCCCTAGCCCTAGTTTTTCCTAGATCGACCTCCCTTGACCTCTCCCCCATCAACCCTAGGGGTGTGGATGATTTTTGGTGGTATTTCCATCATTTTTGTTCTCTCAATCCTTCTCATTTTGTTTCCATGGCGTCAAATAGGAGAAAGAGAGCCACCCCATCTGGAGCACCATCCTCCTTCTCCAACTCCCATCTTATACCCTTTGATGATATTGTAAGGAGTGGGATCCCATAGGGTAACCACTCCCTACTAGTAATAAAAAGGAAACATCCCTTGAACCAAACATCATATACATTTTTTCACCAAAGGGATGATAACCAATTCATTTAGCATGTATGTATCATAACACATAAAGTAACAACAGAAAAGAAATACATCTAACTATTACAAAGCTTGATATCATTTTACATCACTACAACACACACGGGTGAGTCAAAGGAAATCTAATTTAAACAGACAATGATCTAGATGAAGATCATCTAACCACCTCTTTCACGTCTCCTAAAAGCTCAGCTGCAAAGGTTGTTGTTCAAGTCCACTTTGCTTATCCTTTCCTTGGTTTATACCTAGGGATGGAAGCATACCCCATAAAAAGAAAATAAAAGCAGATACATCAACAAAACATTGGTATGTGCATACTAAAAAGGAAATTGAGAAATTTATAAAGAATAAGGGACATCAAAATAAAAGGCTTCCCATGAAATAGTAAAGTACTACCCAAAGAGGGCATAAATGAAAAGAGTCACAATAAAAGAGATAAACAAGAGCAAAGTTTAATAATAAAGCATCCATGTGTTTCACCTGTGACAATTCTAGACAATATAAACATGTAGGTAGGAAGTAACACGCCTACCAAAAATAATGTGGGGGTGAGCAGTGTCTTGTATACATCTTCTCTAAAATAGGGTGGTGGAAGGGTCTGTCAACATTTGCCTGAGCAGGAATTTTCACATCCGCCTGTAATATATAAATATGCAGGAATTTTCACATCTGCATTCATATGTGGGAATTTTCACATTCACATAAAAACACATGCAACATTATACTAGTAGTCACCACATGAGGCATAACAAAAGATAAGCAAGAATAAATGAGATTAAGAGCATAAGAGAACAAAAAGGATGAGAACATCCATCCAAATTCCATCACATAACATGCCATATATACATTCACTACCATGGTGGGAAAAGAAGCACATATCATCAAATAAGTCCAACATGCACTATGCATAACATAGAGTCCAAAAGAATATCCATGATCACAAGATCAATATCAAATAAGGTAGTTCACATGAACCATGAGTTTCAAAAGAAAAGACATTATGTATAGGCTAATATCCATAAGACCAAGATAATGATAAAGATAGGTTATTGATCAATAAGAATAATAGGGGATGAAAGCATACCTTAAACTAGGGTCCTAGAAACTCTCTTCACCACACTAGTCATTTCCAAGATCAACCTTGCCTAAATACAAATTACATGTATTAGGGTTTAAGTTTCATATATATAATGAAACCCTAATTCTAGACCTTTCTACAAAACATCAGATTTTGGACTCCAATCTTGAACAAATTGACATTAGGTTTTTCTGATTAGGAAAACATATTTATTTACTAAATTTGGAGTTCATATGAATTAGTTACCAAAATTTAGGGCTTTTACATTAATTAATTAGATCATTAAAAATCCATCATTGAAAACATGGAAATCAGACTTTGAAAACTATTTTTATTAGAAAGTACACAATTTTCCAATTCTAAAACATATTTTATTTTAATTTTTTGACAAGTGAATTAAAAGATATGAATTTTATAAAATCAGCCAATCAGAAAATAAAGAAATTCCTAATAAGCAATAGTATTTGCGCTAGAGACGGAGTGTGGGGTCGGGCCCTGCTGACTTGGGCCAATCAATAGCCACAATTTCAGTAGGTAAACAGTCTTCTTTGACTCATCTAAAACAAAAAAAGAGAGGGAGAAATGATCGTACTATCGCTCACGAGAAAACACAAAGGAATAGGGACAGAAGGGGTACAACTGAGAATAAACTGGGGAGATTCATCTCCTTCATGATCACATGCCATGATTGCAAGTCACAGAGCAACAACTCGGAGCCAAGTTTGGGGTTCTCAACTGGATCTCCTTCATGCTCACATGCCATGATTTCAAGTCATAGAGCAGCAACTCGGAGCCAAGTTTGGGGTTCTCAACCCAGTTGACCGTGCGACGAAACAACAGGGTCAAGACGAAGAACAAGTGCCCACGATCTTACCTGCAAACGTGATTGAAATTCAGTACCACCATGTGCACGTGAGTAGTGTTGCAAGCTTCAAAATAAATCTTGAATGTTGACGACCGTGCGAGGAAGTTAGGAATAAATTGGAGTGAGAGGATACTTGCATTGGCTCTTACAAAGCTCATGGTAGCGATATATATAGACATGTTAGGTATTAGGGTTTGTTCAAGGTGGCCGTGAGAGACCAGAGTAACCAAATTTGGGATTTTCTTAGATCCAAAGAAATAGAACTCGTGTGAGGGAACATTGTGTGTGGAACTTTCCCAGAGATCCATAGCAAAAAAAAATCATGAAAAAAGATAAATAACCGGCTGAGAAAATCGTGAAAAATAGAGCAATCCTATTGTTCACAGTGTGCCTCTCCTACCCAAGGTAGGAGATGGGTTTTAAGCTGTCAAATCAAAGATTGGATGGTCTTTATTGCATGCAAAATAAAAAATAAGAAAAAGAGCCGCGTGACACATGATTCCTTACCAAATTTGATTCAAACTAAAGTGTGACTTAATATTTATGTATTTTTCTCTTTCCACAAATGAGGGTACAAATGATCCCCAAATTTAATGAAATTTGACACCCAACCTATTTTTGATATAAAGAATCTGAATATGCAATTAGATTTGCACTTTTTGAGCTAACAAATCAAATATTATTTTCTCTTTCTTCCTTCATTAATGACTTTAAGATTCTCCAAATTTGATGAAATTTCACCCACAAGTCACATTAAGTGACTTGGATACGAATTTGCCATTAATTTTACATATTGGAGAGGGTTTTGCATTTATTTAATATTTTAGATGTTCTACACACTTTCTCTCTCCTGATATGACATGTATATTAAAGATTATCACCCAAAGGCTATTTTTAATGTGTAGATTACAAATCTAAGATGATTTTCCACCTTTGGAGTCATTTATTATTTTATTTGATATTTTGGGGAAAACTCAGATCTTCTCTTTCCAAAAAGAATTAACTTAATTATTATTATGTGAATAATGGGAAACTTGACTCCCAAGGTAATTGGGACCCAAGGAATACAATTTTTAACTTAGATTACACTTTTCATATTTCTTTTGATGAGTTGTGTTGCAATTAATATGTGTGGCCATTATTATCACATTATTTCATTATTATCACTATTGCTCATTCCATTATGTTTAATAACTCAAAATTATCACCAAAAGAGTTATGTGAGATTATTAGCAAAAATTCTATATTACTTCATGTGACATATTTTGTGTCCATTATTGGCCTAAGACTAATGTGAGAAAATTAGGTTACATTAGGGTGATTTATGCACGCATTAGCTCATTAGAGTTATACTAAACATCTTTTAGGTCTAACCTCAACCTTGTTTGGCTAAGTCCAAAAGGTCATAATTCTAGGGTAGAGTTCAAGATCTAGTTCGTTACAAATACCATCTTTGTCTCCAATGATTCTCTAAATAGGTACAAGGAGATCCTTCCTAGGAACCCCTTTCCTTTTTATGCCATTTTTGAGCCAAGCCCATGTAGACAAATGGTTGTTGATCAAGTAGCTGAGTTGTTGTACGGAGAATACCTCTTCACTTTGAGTGTTGAATGCTTGTACTACCACAATTCCTTCACAAGAACCAAAGTCGATCATGAATTCTATGCAAATTTGCAATGGAATCACGACACTCTCATACTCCTGCCTAATGCTCAAGTAGTCCTAACCTCCATGATAGCTGGGAAGAAATTCCAAGCCTCTAAGGATACCATGAATATCTTTTTCTCGGGTACTGAGGTGAATGACACCTGGAGAAAGGATTACCCTGAGTACTTTGATGTTTGTGACCCTGAGGCCTTCTACAAGCAATATAATCTCACTCGTCTTGACATTTACAAATGACTTAAGAAGTCTCAGTTTCCCTATAGGAAGAAGTGCACCCTTCCCTCCTCATCCTTAGACCTCAAGAACCGTATACTCTCCCTAGTTGTCAACTGCAATATTCATCCAAAGAAAAACCAAACTAAAATTGCAGAGAAAATTGGGTGATTATGTTTTGTATATTAAAGAACATAAAAGTCAAGTGGGCAAGATATGTCCTCTACATGACTTGCTTTGACTCTGGTAAGAACACCCGTGGCACCCACACTCCCTACCCCGCTCTGACCTATGGATTTTTCAGACTGCCACTGGCAAATCTCTTTTCCATGACCTTCATTACAAACCCTCCTGGAAAGGAGTTTGCATCAGTGGGACCACTTCAAAAGAGTCTTCCTACCACTTCTTCTAATACACCTAGAGACTCCACCTCCACCCAGGCACCTCCACCACCTCAACCATCCTAACTTGCCCGTTCATCTTTCCATGTATCAAATGAAACCCTCATGGGTTACATGATGCATCAGCAGGCGTATAATCTTCAGGTCCAGGAGCATATGCATCATGATCTCTGTGCCATCATGTCTACCATGAACCTCTCCTGTTCACATCCTTATCATGCCTACCGGCCCTATCCAAGAGGTGATTATGCATCCTATGCATACAATCACTTTTACCCTATCCATCCACATGTTGCTTCTGTTGCTACTCCCTCTACTATTGGTGGATCTAACCTTGATGTGATACCTCTCCCTGCTGGTCCTATAACTACCCTGCTTGTAGGACTCGACACTTCTTATCCTTCTTATCCTCAATCCCATGAATTACATGACCTTAGTATGTCATTGGTTGAGCAGAACACCAGGTGGCCCAGTCATGGTTTTGGTTCCTCTGACGATGAGGAGATGCCAGATCAAGCTGACGGGGATGTTGTTGCTAATGATGAGGAGGCCTCTACGAATGATGGTGTTGATGGTTCTAGTGGCTCTGATAGTGGTTCTGGTGATGAAGGTGATGTTGTTGTCTCTACTGCACCTTCATATGGAAATGATGACTACGATCCAGAAGCCTCTGTTGATGATGTTGATGATGATGATGATGTGGACATAGATGGCATAGATGTTTAGATGTTTTATCTTTTAGTCTTTAGATGTTGATCATATATATCTTTCTAAACTATTTTGTACTAAAAACATCTGGGCACATTATTTGAGTTGTACTATTTATCATCATGTTGTTTTAATCATTTTGACTTGTAGTTGTTTTTGAGGACATGCTCTCTATGTTGTAATCTTAATTATATGTAAACTTACTCTTTGATTGCTATATCTCATGAGTTGGTGCCATGGTTACAATATTTTGGTTATGACTCAGATTGCTTGTTTCTCTCTCATCTCTGTTTGGTGTGTGCTATGATATTGCATGTTTTATGTTGTGGATGCATGTTTTGGTTGTGCTTGGAGAAGACTTGTTGGTATGCTCTTCTACTCCCCTTCCTTTTTGATAATGTCAACAGGGGGAGAGAAGTTCAATCTTTTGAAGCTTAAGCATATTGTTTTTATTGTCTATGTGATCCTTTTCTTGTTCATTATATGCTTTATCACGTGACTTGCTAAAGGACCATATAGTATACATGTTATATTATTTTGTGTGGAAAGACTAATTATGCAGGTAAGAGTAAACATATATTGAGGGGGAGCAATTCACATGGTTAAAATCATGAATCCCCCTACAATTCAAAAGGCAAAGGTATAACTCTACATATCCTTTTCAATATGATTGGCGAATGGTTTGTCATTGTCACAATGGGGGAGAATGTTGACTTGAGAGTTATACATTTCCCATATTTTGATAATGACTTAACTATTCCATTCCTATGTATCTAATATGTTTGTTCAAGATTGATTTCAGGCTTTAGGTACATGAAAAGGATCAAATTACACAAGCCCTAGCTTGTCCAAGTTCAAGTCAAAAGCAATGCAAGTATGTGTTTTAGGAAATAACTCCAAATTACCTTAGATTAATTTCTTAATCACTTGTATTGTTGATATGACTTGTAACTAAGATGAGAAAAAATCAGGGACATTTAATTCCAACATTTGGTCACTCAAAAGACGAATTAGAAAATTTCTTAGAGGTTGTTTATCGGTCGAGTTGGAAACTCGATCAATCCAATGATCGATTTTCTGAAATGACCAATCAGTCAAGTTGCACACTCACATATCTTGACCAATTGATCAACTAAGTAAACATGATTTTGACTCATCAGTCGAGTTTCCCAAAACAAACTCGATTGATAGTTTGAAATTGGCTTTGTCACTTAGTGGATCGGTTGAGTTACCTTTATTGAAATTCGACCCAATTTACTGTATGGAAAACATAGAAAAAGTGATTATAACCATTGGAGAGTTGTTCTGAGTGAAAATAGATATGTTAAAACTTGTAAAATGCCTATATTTTGTTCCTGTGTTATCCTACACTCAAAGGAACACCCCCAGTAATAAATAGGACCACATGGAGTTCATTCCAAGTTTTCTCATTCATGCTATTCTAAGTCCTTGCTATAGTTGAGTGTGTTTCAACACTTTGAGCCCCTTTCTATCGCTCTCTCTTTTACAAATAATTTCATGATTATGAGTGAGATAGGTTTGTTGTAAGAGAGATACATCCATGTGCTTGTAAATATCTGATTCCTTCCATCTTCCCTAACCCCTTTCTCAAAGAGCAAAGGTTGAAGCAAGCTACTCTGAGTGAAGGCGAAGTTGTTTTTGTTCTTCTTTAAGGTTGAATAAGATGTGAAGATCTTCTCCAGGTGAAGGAGAAGGAAAAGGACAAGATTCAAGAAGTGTGGGTAAATCCTTAAAGGCCAAAGACTTGATCCAAGTGTGGGTAAGTCCTTGTTGAAGGCTGAATACATCTTGGTCAAGTGGGTATGTCCTTCTATAGGTGTAAGACTCTTGTCTTGAGGAGGTAAGTCCTTGGATGTTTGGTGGTCTCATTGTATCTCTTATGAATGAATACAAGTACAAACATATTGCAAATTGCTAGAGGTTGACCTCTCTAGGTAGTGGATTGACTCTCTCCTTGTTTGGAGAGTGGAACCATTCTAAATGACCTTGTCCAGTGCATTTTTTAATTTCTCTCATCCTTGCTATGCTTGCTTAGTTTTGAATTCAAATTGATATAAAGATATTGATTTCAATTGATATAATTTGAAGGTCAAACTTTTCTTGTTTGAATTTTAAAGCTTGATTCACCCCCCTCTAGAGCCCCAGATCCAACACCAATTCCACCCCAACTTCATACTTTTAGAATTATTATTATTTAGTTTACTATGGAATATGTGCCTATTTTTCTTGGCCCAATAGGGTTAAGTTCTCTTCCCTTGTACTTGCCTCCTTCCCTATATATAGGAGATTAGTGTCTCATCATCAATAACAAAATATCCCATTAGTCTCACATCTGATTTTCCATATGGTAATATAACATTAATCCTAACATACATATAAAAAGAGAAAGCCTCTGTTTACGGGTGGTCGCTACCGCTTCTTTGCTTGGCCACCCACCAGGCATCATCCTGACTTATGTGGTCATCTCCTTTCTTATTTCTTTATAATAAAAATCCTATATTTTTTCTAGTGCTTTTGATAATAGATGTCACGTGTTTTTATCTTCCTTCGATGAGTCTTTGTCTAGACATTTCATGCAATTTCAATTTTTTCCTTCTTTACACAGACATTTGTCTTGTCGGCCATTATCCACCTCCTTGAAGTCACATCTAGTTCTCCCTTCCCAAATAAATAAATTTAGCATATTTTTCATCATCCTCATGGAGTCTTGTTGTCATCTAGCTTTCTTGTAAATTGATTCCTCCCTACAAATTTAGTGCCATCCCCCCATGGATAACAAATTGTAATTTCTTCCTCCTCTACATTTCCATTCTATTTTACTTTCTTGTTTCCGAAGTCAATTTCCTTTGATTTTATATTTCCAAATGTTTCTACTTTCTAGTTACATTGCTTCTTTTTATGTGTTTCCATATCACTCTCCATCAAGCATTCAAAAATTTTCCCCTCTCCAATTAGAAATTAGTTCACCAAGTCAGCGGGGTTGGTGGCAAAAAAATAGAATGGGAAACAACATATTATTGAATTGGAAAAGGAAATGGATGGAAAGGAATTTGATGACTTGGAATGAAATGAAATGATAAGGAGAATAACATGATACATATTGAATTTAAAAAAGGAAATGGGAACAAAACAACAAGAATTATAAAAATAAAAAGAGACATACAAAAGATCTTGTGCTAGTTTGTAAAGAACCCAAAAATGGGCATTTTGGTTTTTTCTTCCTCACCATTGGCAAATATCCCCCTACCACCCCTCAAATATCCATGAATTTCCCTGTGCAGGGGGTATTGTTTCTTTTTCGCACCAACTACTCAATCACTTTGTGATTAGTGTTAAAGGGGGAAATAGAGGAGAGAGAGAGGACGTGTGAAGAGGGAATATAAGGAGACAAAGTTAAGAGATAAAATATATATTAGTCATGGTATTCTATTCTTCATGGTGCTTCTTATTATTGAACACATGCATCTTCCTATGTCTTTGTGGCACTTCATTTACACTAAGCATCGTGCTTCTAGTGCATCATTGGTGCATCTCTTTCCCAATGTCGACATTATTCTTTTTAGTGGTCGTGCCACAATGTTCATTTAGGTTGGCTATTTGTGCATCTATATTTAGTTATCTACCACTTTCATGAGATGAATGATCTCAATTGTAGCATTTTACCAAGCTTTTCATGTTCATATTGCATTATGTACGATTGGGGCAAAGCTTGTTGTGCTTATTCTAGCATCTTGTTCCCACTAGTGTTAAATATGTTTTAGTCGATCATTCTCACTACATTCTCATGAGATAGATAGTTGCTTCTTCACAACATACATCTCAAAATCTTGTCAATTTTTGTTGTATAAATTTTATATCTGTACAGTTGATGTTTCATCTAGATTTTATCTTCACTGAGCTACATTAATTATGTCTTCTTTGAGTTGCATGTATTGTTTTTGTGTTGAGATGGATTTATCCTTGATGGTGTCTTTCATCCTATCAAGACCCCAAGATTCATGTGCTAGATTTATGGAACCAATATGGAAGTCATCAACACCTCGTACAATTTGTGTGTGTGCCACTTTAAGCATGTATGTGGTCTTCTATGCTAATTTCAGTTGTCTACACATCTCATACAATTTGAAAATACCTCTATTGCTACATTGACCTTGTTCCTCCACATTCATACAATATTACTTATGTGGGATGTGTTGATTGTGATTATACCACTAGAACATTCCTCTCTAGTCAAGATGGCGTAGTCATCGTTCTTTTAATCGTCTACTTTAGACTAATGATGGCAAGTTTATTTGTGGCATTTGGAATCCATTTATCATACGGTCTCCACTCCAAATGCCCTTCAAAAGACCTTATCAAAATCTCTAGTGTTTCCAGACTCAACATAACTTTGAAGATGGCATCATCAACTAATTTGTTGGAGAGTCATGTTTAATGGGGAGTGAATGTCTTACATGGGGAGTAACATTTTATTTTTTATTTGTCATATCATCTAATTGACCCGTATAAATCCAAGTTGGATATGTGTTTCATCCATACTCTATTTTGAGGGTGAGTGTTAGAATTATTTTTATTTAATTTATTATGTCATATGATCTTAAATACCTTGTCTCATTATGGTTAAGTTCACTTCCCTTGTAAGCCTCCTTTCCTATATGCACAAGTGGAGTGTGTCATGTAGTAATGAGAAAATATCCCATTAAGTTCACATATTGTTTTTTACACATACCAACATAAGAGAGATCTGCATAGTCTTCCATGAAAGGCCGTATAGGGTGCCATGTCTAAGATTCTATGATAGTGGTTCTTATATACAAATTATATTAAGACTGAGACGATCACCCAACTTACTTGTAAATACAAAATAGAGGATCTCAAGATGTCTTCTAGAGTTTCAATTGTCCTCTTTAATTTTCCATCTATCTAAGGATGGAAAGTTGTACTAGAATTTAGTTACATCCCTAGGACTGTGTGCAGACGTTCCCTAATTTTATAGGTGATTTGTAGTCTTTGAACTGATATGATCATCAAAGCTACCCCATGTAGCTGTACAATTTTGTCAATGTAGAATTGTTCCAACGAAGATTTGAGCCAACTTCTCGTATGAATAGGTGGTCTTCAGAGGATGAAAATGTGCCACCTTGGTCAACCTATCAACCACTACCCATATGGAATTGTGCCACTTGGACGTTATGGGTAGGCCGACCATGAAATCCTTAGTGGCCCCACTCCATTCAGGAATAGGTAGGGGTTGTAGGGTCCATACAGGTTGGTGTTTTGCCTTTACTTGTTGAAAAATGGATATGTAAGTACAAATGCTTCTGATGAATCCAAATTCATCATGATTTTCAGTCGCCATTTTGGGCCCAATTCGACTAAATACATTCGATTTCATCTCCTAAAAATTACAATGTGCAATTTTGCCTAATTAGTTAAATTATCGAGTTATTGACTAAATTCCATATTGATTTCATGCATGTCACGATTGAGGTTCAACAATCAACTAGAACTCACCTTCACTCAAGATCCTCTCAGCCACGATCTTAAGCAAACAGTCTTGACCAAACGATCCAGACCATTGAGTTTTGACCAAACAGTCTTCGTCGTTCATCCACATGGTCTCAAACCGTGAGCCTTTCTACACCATCAGATCATGGATCGACACTTCTCGTTCACCTGCCCACACAGTCTTGTGCTTCTTTTTCAATACGGTTTAGCCCTTCCTTCTCCAAACGGTTTCACTATCGGTCTGCATCCATACGGTCTCCCCTTATCACGATCTCAAGACCGCGAGAGTCCTCACGACCCTCAAACTACATGGAGCCCCCACTCACACCAAGACTGGTTGGCACTCCACCTCCATCCTTCCTCTACCACCGTCCTCTCACCTGCTCTTCATAACCCTAAACCACCGTGCCACCTGTTGCATCTTCACCCCGACCTGCAACTCCCATGAAATCATCGATGCTACCACTCACTAGCAGCGATCACCTCTGTGTTGCCTTCCTCCATAGCGCACAAAACCCTCATCACCTACCAACAACCCACCATCATCGATGCCCTGCACTGCTCCCGCCTTCTCCTTCTCTGACCCCGTCATTCCCACCCCCCTCTCAGGTTCCTGGCTTCTGCCCTCCACACGGTTTTGAGACCGTGTGGTAGCAAACGGTCTTCAAGACCGTATGGCCTTCACTAGCAAGACCACTTGGACGCCGAGGTTCGAGACCGTATAGCCTTCGCTGGTCTGCAAGGACCGTTTGGGCACAAGATCGAATGGATAAAAGATCAACGGAAGATCATTTGGACAACATGCAAGGACCGTGAAGCAGCGATCGGTCTCCAAACCGATTGGAACCCACCGTTCTTCAAGACCGTTTGCATAACCAGACCGCTAGGGAACGAACAAGACCATTTGGATGATCAGAGCATGACCATGAAGAGCAGGGAAAATGAAGACCAGTTGGAGATTGACAGTGAGGTTATTAATTGGTCTCCAAGACCATTTGGATGTGAAGTCCTAGACCGTTAAGAAGACTAAACGGTCTCCAAAACTGTTAAAGCAAACTATGAAAATTGCAACTAGGTCCAAATCCTGAAGACCCCATCCAAGCCTATAAAGAGGACCAACATGATCCTCATTTGAGCATCAGATCCGAGATGCCGCCAGGATGCCCAAACAAAAGATTCGATCCAGATCCATCCACGTACATCCACACTAATTTCACTTCACCTGCTACACTTGTTGCTGCGAGCAAGGAGGTCAAGATGAGAAAGAAGGTGGAGAAGAAGATCTGTGCAGTCTGTCTTGGTGGTTCTTCCTCCTCATCTAGATCTGCTCTAATACGATGTAGAAGATTGCATCATCTTCACCGAGCTGTGATTACCTTATGCATCATGCTCATGGAGGATTCTTCCCTCTCTTTTATTCTTCTTGTTTCTCGCATCATGAGTGAGTAGTTCCTTTTTGCTGGGGTGCGGGACTAGCCCCGCTACCCATGCAAGCATGTTCTCTTGTTAAACATTCCATGGCAATGTATATAACTTTTCATTTCATTATTAATCGTTAATGTTTGTAGATTGATTACCTGCTTGCTTTTATCTTGTTCTTCCCTATGTTGCGAGAACTTCTATATGTAGGGTAGAATGTCGATTAATGAGTGACTCCCAAACTAGAAATAGAATGGGATTCCCTGAGGTCATATGTGTATGATCTGTGAGGGGATGAGCCATATAGCCTATGGTGATGCTTCTGTGGCCTAAACATCCCTCGGGGAGGTCCACAACTTCAGTTGGATATTTGTATCTTCGTTGTTAATCGTCGATGGTTTCTTGTAGATTAATCGCCTGCTTGCTTGTCGATTAGCACGGTTGACTCCTTGACGAGAACTTCTGATAGGATTCCTTGAGGTAGTAAGTGTATGATCCATGAGGGGACGAGCCATCTAGCCCACGATGACACTTCTGTGGCCTAAACATCCCTTAGGGAGGGCCACAACTTTAGTTGGATATATGTATCTTCACAGCTATAAGTGAGTGATCTGGATGGTGAAGAGACATCTGATACCTAAGGTGATGCTTACGCAAGCGTGATGCCCGTATGGGGGGTTTTGCAGCAGCTCCATTTGGATGGTTATATCTTTCCTGTATGTTTGGTGTTTGGATGTGTTTGCATGTGTAGTGGTGGTGAAACCCGAGACCATCCCAGTGATTCCATATCATTAATCTAGATCAACTTTAATTTTGCTCTTTACTTTCTCGCACTTAGTTTAATTAAACTCAAATCAACCTTTGTTCTAAATATTAGACTTACTTGAACTAGACTGGACTAGCAACAATTCTTAAAAATGTTGTCCCTTGGGATTCGATCCTTAACTATACTGTGATAAGACCCATATGCTTGCGGGTGGTATTATTGCACAAGGTTTTGGTAAAAGCTCAGGAATTTCAACCCTGAGTGAATTTGTTGGTGCGATAATAAACCACGTCAAATTCTGGCGCCGTTGTCGGGGACAACATAATCAGTTAGTCAAAATATAGTTCTTTTGAGGCTAATCTAGGATTTTCTTTTCTTTGATACAATTGATCATCTACTTGAATTCGGTTCTACTCCGTCAATCTCACTTCTGAAAAATCTTTCCATCCCATGTGCCAACAAAGTCCAGTGCATGCACCACTCAAACAGTCCCAGTCTCACTACTAGCTTTGATCCTGAGATAGACAAAACTTTTCGTCGTCAGAATAGAGAGAATCAAGCTAGGATGGATCAAGAGGAGGAAATAACACGAAGGGTAGCTCAAGCTCTTATTGTACTAAGAGATAGGCTTATGCAAGAAGCCAGAGCTGCAGTTGAAATAGAGATCCGAGCAGCACAAGCAGCAACGCAAGTAGCAGAACTGTAGAAGGATCTTATAGAGTTCTCCATTCCTAAAGCTGTTGACATTCACCACCCAGTACAACCTCCTCCCATCAACGCTCCAAATTTTGAGATTCGGGCACATTGGATCACCTTACTCCAAAACAACCCATTCTATGGTAAGCCAGGAGAAGATAGTCAGGAACATCTTATGAGGTTTATTGATCTTTGTGCTATGAAAAAGCAAAATGGAGTCTCATACGATGCCATCCGACTCCATCTCTTCAAGTATTCTCTTGCTGATAGAGATATAAGTTGGTACAACTCCTTGCAATGCAAACCCATCACCACTTGGGAACAACTTCAAAATGTTTTTTTGGAAAAGTTCTATCCTCCTTCTCTCACCTATGAAATTAGGGGGTCGAATAACAATGTTCACTTAGGTCCCTGGAGAATCCCTTGCTGAAGCATGGGAAAGATACAAAGAGCTTCTGCACAACTGTCCACACCATGGTATTCCTAAGAATCAACTCATTGAGATCTTCTATAGGGGTGTGGATGACGACATCTAGAGGTTCTTAGACTCGTCATCCAGAGGAAACTTCATGTGTCAAATTTATGATAGCACGTGGAAGGTTGTCACCCTTGGAGATGAAAATCAAGCTAATTGGGGAAGATCTGTAGGTAAAGGAGTATTGAAGGTAGATATGGCTAAAGCTGTTCTTGAGTATAAGTCTATCACTGAAACCCTCAAACTCTTAGTTGCCAAGCAAGACCATATTGAATCATCCCTTGCTTCCTATGAAAGAAAAAACTTGCTCCCACAACAACAAGAACATATCAAGTCAACTACACTGTTCTGTGAAGCATGTAAAGGCACTTACCATTCTACGCTAGCTTGCAATGTTCTCTATGATGTTGTTCTAAGCAACGTTTATGACCAAGGAGATAATGGTCAAATGGAAAATCTTAATGCTATCAACACCATCCCTGGTCAAGGATACTACAATCTGAATCAGAATAGGAACCATCTTGGTTTTCAATATGAAAATCCTTCAAGAGCGGAAAATTCGTGACAACTTGGTTCAAATAATCAGCAATGAAGCCCACCAGGATTCCAATATAATCAACAACAAAATTTCGGGAATCAAGGAAACTTTAGGAGTAACTTTCAGAGTAGGAACTACAACAATTATCAGAACAATTCTCAGTTCCAGAATCCCAACCAAGCCCCTTACCAACATCAACAACAAGGGCAACAAGCCAGACCAGTCTCTCTTGATGACAAGTTGTCATCCATTAAGAAGATGTTACAGTCACAGAAGACTATGATAGCTAACTAGCAAGCCCATCAGAAGGCCGTTGAATCCTAACTAGCTCAACTTGCAGCTAGTATGAAGCCACCTGCTGGAGCCTTTGCTGGCCAACTAGAAAAAAATCCTAAGCACCCAGAACAACTGAAGGCTGTCACCACAAGATCTGGAAAAGATTATTCTGATCCTCCTATTAAGAAACCTATGGATATTACTGACAAGGATGATTATGTGATCATCCAAGACACAACAACACCTGAGTCTCAACTAAAAGGAACACTTATTGTTGATAAGACTGAAAGCAACACTCTGAGAAACCTATTGATACATAACCAGATACACCTGAGCCAGATGTGTCGATATGCAAGCCTCGTATACCTTTCCCAGCTCGATTGAGGCAGACAAAGCTTGACACTCAATTCAAAAAATTGAAAGAAGCTATGAAGAAACTACATGTCAATATATCCTTTCTAGATGCGTTAGCTGAAATACCAACTTGGACAAAGTACTTAAAGTCTCTCCTCACAAGGAAGTGTATAACCGAAGAGTATGAGACAATGAAGTTGGGAACCACCACATGTGATGGAGTGGACTTTTATAATCCTTAAATGTCTAATGACATAAGTGAATTCATGTGTCTGAGTTATTTAAGAGTTTGCAAGTTCTTTGACAAATACAGATGCTTATTGGTGTTGATATAATTATTAAGATCCATAAGTTTATGCCTATTTGAGGAATTTAATTGATTGGTCACGTAGTTGAGTTTTGACACCAAAGTTGGATGGGAGATATCTTGGATGATAATAAAGCTACGAACAAAGTTGCATGAGGTTTTGATGCTCCTAGAAGGAGTTACTTAGGTTTGGAATTTGGAAAATAATGTTCAAGCTTGATGTAGCTAAGTAATGAATTTTGATCTAGGTGTTGATGTCATACAATGTCACAACCCTATTCATTATGGTTGCAGCAATACCCAGAAGAAGACACAAATCAAGAAGACAATATGTTGATCCAGGTCCTTGCTTATGATCTAACGGTGGAAAGTATATCACCTACGTCTAAATGGTTCCAATATCATGGAGCAATGAGGTATGCGCTTGTTTAGGCAGCCAGCCACGATCACCATTCGTGGGGCGATTGGAGCGGGAACTAAGCAGTTACTTTCCTTGTTGAGAACTACAATTTAAGATTTCATTAAGGAAATGGACAACTACATCAGATGGAAAGATCTGACACTCTCTCTCCAATCTCTCCATCGTTAGTGCCATGATTAGGAAGATACCACATCAGTTTGCTCATCATAGGGAGAGCAAACCCTTCTGCTCATCGGAGAAGATCATGGGTGATCTCTCGTCGGAGACCAGCCAGTGGCGACGCAGATGTAGGTCGATGATATAGTTTTACCTTGAAGTGTTTGACGGCCCTGGTAGACGAAGACGAGGAGATGACACTTGCTGCTCCCTCACCGGAGTCTTAGAGTGAAGGTGGCAGTGTCCTCACTGAGAGGTAGATCTGGAATTGCAAAGCTACTTCTGTGAGACTTCTTGGAGGATACGAGACTAGAGGAGCCAGTGAGAGCCAGAAGGAAGAGAAGATGTAAGATGGCTCTCCAGAGTCGACCCGAGCGGTGGCGCCTATATAAAGTCTCGCAGACTAGCAATAGGGGTGAGAAGGTCACCCTACAGGGCTACAAGATGGAGGGGGAGACCTTGACCATTCCAACGCTCCAATGTAGAGATGCAGCGACAGTTACATAGGAGCTCTACGGAGCCCTATCTCCAGCCTCTACCGGTGCTCCTTGAGCAGCCACGACGGTGCTTGAGAGAGAGGCTGTGGGCGGCAGCCATGTTACGCAAGGAGAGAGTCTGGCATTTCAGCCAAGCAGCAACTTGAGATCCATGAAGCACATGGGTGTATCGCTACTCTTTGGGAGATCGCAAAGAAGAGGAAGCCGCATAGACGCTTGTGTCTAGTCGAACCATGAGAAGAAGAGAGGTGTGAACTATACAGAACTGAATCGGGTCTTGAACAGAGAACTGGCCGACTCAAAATTAAACCAGGTGGGTTGATGATAAGGAGCCACATCCTGAGTGGACACATGGCACCATTCTATTCGCCGAAAAAGGTAAATGATTTAATAATGCCCAAATCTTCAATAATTCATAGAAATTAGCTCACTCATCAGAAAAATACAAACAAACTACCGAAATTATCAAAAAAATGTGTAGAACACAATGGAAGCATAATATCAGGCTTTTGATGCACTAATAGTAGTGATATCATGTAAGTGGTGAAATGCTCATATGATGGATAATAAATATCAAACGATGGCCTAAAATTATGATAAATGTAAGTAAATCCATATTCATGCTTATAATCCATCTGATGTCAGTAATTATGATGTTGATGCACGAAATCTTGTAATTTTCTCAATATGGATATTTAGGGCTAATATCCCTAAATAAAATGTAATAAATACATACATGTTCAATAAATAATGAAATTTACTAAACACCCTAATATCAGTAACTTGAAGATAATATGTAAATCTGAGATCAGTTTAATGCACAAAATTGATTTTATATGATGATGACCCTTAATACATGGTTTAAAATCCTAATTTAGGTTAATGCATGTAACCCAGGGTTAATATGTGCACAAAAAGGATATGGAACCTAATGTTTAGATAATAAACCATAATATAGAAAATGACATCAGTAAGATAAATCTAAGACAAGAATGCAAGTAATGATTGGAATATCCTAATGAGATATGCTAAACCCTAATAAACATGATTAGGTTTAAGACGAGATGTAAGATGAAGAGAGCCTAATGATAGTATATGATCTTGTCTTGATCAGGTTTAACAAAGTTATAGATGACATGATGAATATGTGATTAGAATGATCAATCTCTTTGGAAGGTACACCATTATCTCTTGCTTGGCTTATTATACATTATGCTTGTGTTATATGGTTGTAAAGACTTGGCATATGGTATTGATTGAAATGATTTTCTTGTATGATATGTTGCTTTAATTTCCATACTTGTTGCCATTAACACATGAAACATTAAATATCTGATCCATCATATGATAACACTAAATTCTTTGATAGTACGGTGCATTAGAGTGATCACAAACTCATAGGGGGTAGATCACATGTATAATGATCACAAACTCCTCGGGGGTAGATCATAAGGCCTAAAAACATCAAATCCCTAGGGGAAGATGTATGAGATATATGATGGAAATAAGCTTAAAATATGTGTTCTCTTTTGTTAATGAATATCTTTATGCAAGTATACACTTTTCTTATATTCTTCTATTAATGCCAAGTATTAGCTTTACCTTATTTCCAAGATATGATGAGAGGTATGTAAAAGACACGTAGGCGTACTCAGTACAATATTCTTGAATATTGTGCTGACATGTACCACATGTAATCTTTTGTTTAGGTTGTGGTTATGCTCTTGAAGATCTAGGATAGTTGAGAGTTGTATGACGAGCTGATGTACATGTGCACCTATTGTCTTAAGATCCTGTAGTTTAGTGGTAGTACATGTATATGTAGAAGTTTGTTGTTCAATATGTAATATAAATGATGTAACAATTCATGATGTAATTATATGTTGAATGGTGAACATGTGTGTATGGTTTTATTATTGTTCATGTGCATGTGCTACTGTGTTTCTTTCTGACTTCCCCTAATTTTCTCTTTCTTAGCCTAGTGTGGGGGTGTTTAAATTGGGATTCTTGCTAAAGTGAGGGTTTCAATTTGGATGTCACACATCAATTTAAGTTTTAGAAAATCCGGGGACGTCACAGGTGGTATTAGAGCATGAACAATAGCAAAGCCTGACATTTTCTCATTATGCAACTCAAAACTAAAGAACCTTGAACTTAATAATCTTTAGGGTTATATTAGTAGTCTTTTAGATACTAGATCTAACCTAGCCTCTAGGTTAGCACCTAGATGTCCGAGAACTAGGTCTAGATTGGTGCTTGTTGTGTAGCAAGTCCTTAGATGTCGTACTTTCTTTGTAGTTCAGTGGTATGGGACGTTGCACTATGTGGAAATGACGTGCATTAAGGAAAGAGAAATCCTAGAAATATTTCACACATTGTCAAGAGTAGCTACACTAGTCTACACCATGTTCTCACCCTTTTCACTAGTTTTCATGAAACTAGACTCTCTACTATGTGTGCGACACTCATTTTCTAGATTTGGTTTTAGATTCCAATCAGATCAAACCTTGATAGTTTTCTCTGACACTTGTTTTATCAGAGAAAAACTATACACTATTTTATTATATATATGTATTACAAAAATGTGTCCCCACACATGTACGAGTAGGAGGTGATCACGCAACCTAAGTGAAAGTGACTGACATCAGTCTAGAAGAGAGAGTAGTTCTAGATTAGATGTCTAGAGCCTTGTTTGGAATATGTGATAGATGGAATAAGATTAGATGATGATCTACGTTGTATAGAGATGACATAAGATGGTTATGATGATCTATGTTTTTCTTTGAGGACGTAAGTTTAGTTTTGAGGATTTGAGATAAGTTTTGATGATGCAAGTAACTAGGCTTTTATGAGATAAGATAAGATAAGTAAAGACAAGGATGTTAGTCAGCATGAGCCTCAAGCTCTTTTACAAAGGTGGATCTCTAGTGTTAGGACCAGTTTTAGGGTTAACTCTAGAGAGAGTGAGACCCTATAGGGAGAAGGTTAGAGAACCTAAACTATAAGATATGAGAATTATGAGAAATATGTGATATGATGTGTCCTAAACTAGAATACTCCTGAGTGATTGAGTTGAGTTTCTTAATGCATCATTCCTATAGTCCTTCTGAACCCTAGATATCTTTGGGAGGACCAAACCCTAGAGATAGAGAGAGGCTGGATACATGTGCATATGTGAAAATGAATATGAGTGCCTGCCATCTGGGTGAGGGAGAGAGCCCAAGATCCTAGAGGAGGTAGCTATGTTAGTTTTTGTGAAGCCTCATGCTCGGGTTGGTGGTTTCCCACATAGGGATCTAGTGGTGTATATAAGAGAGTTTTGGGTAAGCATGTTTCATGGGTAGAAGACCTATGAAGAGTATATCATAGCATGTTTTGGTTTGTGCTACGTGGCTAGATCAATGAGGTAATCTGAAAACCCTAGACTAAGAGATGGAAGATAAAGTATATGCATATGAGATACTCATTGAGTTGAGTTAGCTCAGAGAGACTGAGCATGACATTACCCCTGTGGTATGGGTTAGAGGAACCTCATTTGGACTATATAAAGCTTTGATATGTGTTTCACGAGCCACTTGTATAAGTTTGTTAGCACAACCATGATATAATATATGTAAGATGTGATCTAATCTCAAGACGTGATATATAGACATGATATGATGAAAACCTAGAGATGGTTTAATAAATATCAGTGTATAAATGGTTAATCATCTACATGAATAATGATGTTAATGTGAAATTTTTGGTTAATCTTGTGATAAAATCACTAGTAAATGATGCAATTTATTATGAGCAATGAAATAAGATCATATAATGCAACATGTTACATGAGGTGTTAACCTTAGTGCTTAATAAAGATGAAAAATATAGTTTGATAGTTAGCATAACATAATGATTATGACACCTTGATATGATCTAGATGGATAAGGTGGGTTAACTTTAGTTAACTCCCTTCTAAAAGGCATATGATAAGGTTGATCATGTTCTAATACGTAGATCAATAAAATGTTGATCATGTTCTAATAAGTAGCTCAATAAAATGTTGATGACACCTTGATATATGGGGTAATCGTAGTTAACTCCTTTAAAACATGGTAATATGATGATGGGCCCCTAATTCATGGGAAAAGATAAGGATGCAACCCTAACAATGAGATATGTTATGACCTAATCAGAGTTCCTAAACCCTTGTTTGAGCCTTCTATGAAGGGGTGTTTCACCTTAGATGTTTTAAAACCTCCTAGTGGTAGTTTGGAGATGGCTATGGAGCTTTGTTTTTGGATATGTTGCACCTAAGATAGTTTCCTACATATGGAAGAAGATCCTTAGTTTTTCTTTGGAGTATGAGTATGGCTCAATTTTGAGGACGAAATTTCTTTTAAGATGTATATGATGTGACAAAGTGGTTTCTGGCTTAATTTTGAGGATGGAATTTCTTTTAAGGTGTGTAGGATGTGATGGAGTGGACTTTTGGAATCCTTAAATGTCTAATGACATAAGTGAATTCATGTGTCTGAGTTATTTAAGAGTTTGCAAGTGCTTTGACAAATACATATGCTTATTGGTGTTGATATCATTATTAAGATCCACAAGTTCATGCCTATTTGAGGAATTTACTTGATTGGTCACGTGGTTGAGTTTTGACACCAAAGTTGGATGGGAGATAGCTTGGATGATAATAAAGCTACGAACAAAGTTGCATGAGGTTTTGATGGTCCTAGAAGGAGTTACTTAGGTTTGGAATTTGGAAAATAATGTACAAGATTGATGTAGCTAAGTAATGACTTTCGATCTAGGTGTTGGATGTCATACAATGTCACGACCCTATTCATTATGGTCACAACAATACCCATAAGAAGCCACAGATCAAGAAGACAGTAGGTTGATCCAGGTCCTTGCTTATGATCTAACGGTGGAAAGTATATCACCTACTTCTAAATGGTTCCAATATCATGGAGCAATGAGGTATGTGCTTGTCTAGGCAGCCAACCACGATCATCGTTCATGGGGTGATTGGAGCGGGAACTAAGCAGTTACTTGCCTTGTTGAGAACTGCAATACAAGATTTCATTGAGGAATGGGACAACTACATCAGATGGAAAGAGTTGACACTCTCTCTCCAATATCTCTATCATCAGTGCCATGAGTTGGAAGATACCACAATAGTTTGCTCAACATAGGGAGAGACAAAGAACGCAGATGGGTGCTGGTTGGAGAAGACAAGGAGGGCCAGGCGGTGCATGATTTCCATGTCCAGAGGAGACCAAACCCTTCTACTTGTCGGAGGAGATCATGGTTGATCTCTCATCGGAGACCATCCAGTGGCGGCGCAGATGTAGGTCGATGATATAGTTTTACCTTGAAGTGTTTGACGACCCCGGTAGACAAGGAGGAGGAGACGACACTTGTTGCTCCCTCGCCAGAGTCCTAGAGTGAAGGTGGCGACGTCCTCATTGAGAGGCAGATCTGGAGTTGCGAAGCTACTTCTGTGAGACTTCTTGGAGGATATGAGACCGAAGTAGCCGCTGAGAGCCAGAAGGTGGAGAAGATGCATGATGGCTCTCTGGAGTCGACACTAGCGACGACACCTATACAAAGACTCATAGACTAGCAATAGGGGTGAGAAGGTCACCCTATAGGGCTGTAGGATGAAGGAGGAGACCTTGACCGGTCCAGCGCTCTAATGTAGAGACGACGCTCACAATGACAGTTACATAGGAGCTCTATGGAGCCCTAGCTCCAGCCGCTACCGGTGCTCCTTGAGTAGCCACAATGGTGCTTGAGAGAGAGGCTACGAGTGGTAGCCATGTTACACGAGGAGAGAGTTTGACATTTCAGCCAAGCAGCAGCTTGAGATCCCTAAAGCATATGGGTGCATCGCTATTCTTTGAGAGATCACAAAGAAGAGGAAGCCGCATACACGCTTGAGTCTAGTCAAATAATGAGAAGAAGAGAGGCATGAACTATATAGAACCGAATTGAGTCTTGGACAGAGAACTGGCCAGATCAAAATTTAACCAGGGGGTTGATGAGAAGGAGTTGCATCCTGAGTGGACATGTGGCACCATTCTGTTTGCTGAAAAAGGTAAATGATTTAGTAATGCCTAGATCTTCAATAATTCATAGAACTTAGCTCACTCATCAGAAAAATACAAACAAACTACCAAAATTCTTAGAAAAATGTGTAGAACACAATGGAAGCATAATATCAGGCTTTTGATTCACTAATAGTAGTGATATCATGTAAGTGGTGAAATGCTCATATGATGGATAATAAATATCAAACGATGGCCTAAAATTATGATAAATGTAAGTAAATCCATATTCATGCTTATAATCCATCTGATGTCAGTAATTATGATGTTGATGCAAGAATTCTTGTAATTTGCTCAATATGGCTATTTAGGGCTAATATCCCTAAATAAAATGTAATAAATACATACATGTTCAATAAAAAATGAAATTTACTAAACACCCTAATATCAGTAACTGGAAGATAATATGTAAATATGAGATCAGTTAAATGCACAAAATTGATGTTATATGAGGATGACCCTTAATACATGGTTTAAAATCCTAATTTAGGTTAATGCATGTAACCTATGGTTAATATGTGCACAAAAAGGATATGGAACCTAATGTTCAGATAATGAACCATAATATAGAAAATGACATCAGTAAGATAAATCTAAGACAAGAATGCAAGTAATGATGGGAATATCCTAATGAGATAAGCTAAACCCTAATGAACATGATTAGGGTTAAGATGAGATGTAAGATGATGAGAACCTGATGATAGTATGTGATATTGTCTTGATCAGGTTTACAAAGTTATAAATGACATGAGGAATATGTGATTAGAATGATCTATCTCTTTCGAAGGTACACCATTACCTCTTTCTTGGATAATTATACATTATGCTTGTGTTATATGGTAGTAAAGACTTGGCATATGGTATTGATTGAAATGATTGTCTTGTATGATATGTTGTTTGAATTTCCATAATTATTGCTATGAACACATAAAACATAAAATATGTGATCCATCATATGATAGCACTAAACTCTTTGGTAGTATGGTGCATTAGAGTGATCACAAAGTCCTAGGGGGTAGATCACATGTACAATGATCACAAACCCCTCGGGGGTAGATCATAAGGCCCAAAAAATCAAAGCCCTAGGGGCAGATGTACGAGATATATGATGGAAATAAGCTTAAAATTTGTGTTCTCTTTTGTTATTGAATATCTTTGTGCAACTATACACTTTTCTTATATTCTTCTATTAATGCCAAGTATTAGTTTTATCTTATTGCCAAGATATGATGAGAGGTATGTAAAAGACACGTAGGCGTACTCAGTGCAATATTCTTGAATATTGTGCTGATGTGTACCACATGTAATCTTTTATTTAGGTTGTGGTTGTGCTCTTGAAGATCCAAGATAGTTGAGAGTTGTATGGCGAGCTGATGTACAGGTGGACCTATTGTCTTAAGATCCTATAGTTTAGTGGTAGTACATGTATATGCAAAAGTTTGTTATTCAATATGTAATATAAATGATGTAATAACTCATGATGTAATTATATGTTGAATGGTTAACATGTGTGTATGGTTTTATTAATGTTCATGTGCATGTGCTACTGTGATTCCTTCTGACTTCCTCTAATTTTCTCTTTCTTAGCCTAGTGTGGGGTGTTTAAATTTGGATTCTCGCTAAAGTGAGGGTTTCAATTTGGACATCACACATTAGTTTAAGTTTTAGAAAATTTGGGGTTGTCACAGATGATGAGGCTGATACCCTAATGGATGTTGAGGTTGATACCTTATGAGATGGCATGACCAATATACTTTCTAATGCACCTCTAGACCAATATCATTTGTTGTGCCTTGGCCGACACACTCTCATTGAGGTGTTGAGCCCGATACCAAGTGATGTTGTGTCGATACAAAGTGATGATAAACTAATACTCATACATGCGTTGGTAGGCCAATACCCTATATAGAGTGCTTGCCCGATACCTAAGCTAAATTCATACCCTAATTTAGTGTGGTGGTCGATACCCTACTTTAATGTGGTGGCTGATACCCTACCATAGTGTGGTGGCTGATACCCTAACCCTAACTGATACTCTATGGTGATGGTTTAGATATACCATGTTGATGTTGGTGTCTCATAGTGATGGTGTGGTATCCTATGGAGTAGTGGTATGTATGATGTGAGGGTTATGTTTCTAAACCACATAACATATTTTATAATGATAATAAGAGACATGCTGCTATGTCTCATAACACATCTCCTAGTGATGAGGAAAGTGATAACCTAAGGGTGTTGGTAATCTAACCTTATAAACCCTAATTGTTATGATGTGAAATGTATGATGTAAATTTATAGCACGAGTTCTATGAGATGATGATGTTTTTCCTTCTTGTCATCATTTTCTAACCATGTAGGTGATACAAATTGATGTACATAGCCATGTATGAGCTATGGTGGTTATGATGTGATGGACATGTGGTCCTTGTGATGGATAGTGGTCCTTATGATGGACATTGGTCCTTGAGATACAAATATAAGAGATAACATGCATAAAGTCATGATGTTATTCAATATGTTCTGGTGATGAGTCATACCCTGATTATGTGGATCTTGTTTAGAGGTTATACATTATAACTTGATTGTTGCTTTAATATGTTAAATTGATCTAATTAATCAAGTGAAATCTAATAGTGTAGTTTGCCCTATGCCATAGATCCATTCTCGTGTCAAATTTATTGTTGGATGGTGAAAAGCATTTAACTCAAAGCGCATATTTTTGAATATGTGGGGTACAAGTCGAGTAATTCCTTGTATCCTCAAATACATGATGTGTGAGACGACCATGCATGATCCGATCTCTGTGTGATATGGATGGCCATGAGTGAGCCACTCCTTTTGTTAGAACGGCCATGTGTGAGCCTATTCTTCTAGTGATGTACTTGTACCAAGGTGGGGTAGTTATGATTATATATGTGCATGGCCAAGTATGAACCAATCCCTGATCTTGACTATATGACAATGTTGTAGTTGACTCATATATCTGTGTGGTGTTTTCTCTTATGTTGACCAAGAGGTGTGGTGAGGTCGTGGATTCCAGCTTTTCCATTAGAACTTGTGTGGTACTGACTTTGACTATATACATAGAGTGGTCGGTTGGATTTGTATGGTATGATTCAAATCCTCGGGGCATAATAAAATATGTAATCATCCGTGTAGTATAATTGTATAGGATCAAATATGAAAACATTGATTGAGGCCTTGCTTGATCTTTATACAATGTTGTTGATAGAAAATATACATGTTCTTCATATTCCTTTAAAATTATTAAGATGTTTCATAAATCAACAGTAATTGTTCTTCTTGTTATCTGTATTGTTGCTCAGTTTATCTTATCTGTGATAATAATAGAGTTGGCAAAGAGTTATATCTCTTGCTAGGACTGTGTGTCTCACCTCATTAGTTAAACCCCTTTTTGTGTGGATGATCATGAAGAGGTAGATATCATAGAGAGGAAGTTCTTGTTCAGTTACGTACTTACTCCAACTCCAACTATGATGGACAATAGTCTTTGTGATGGACATTGGTCCTTGAGATGGACATATAAGAGATAACATGCATAAAGTCATAATGTGATTCAATATGTTCTGGTGATGAGTCATACCCTGATTATGTAGATCTTGTTTAGAGGTTATATGTTGTAACTTGATTGATGCTTTAAGATGTTAAATTGATGTAATTAATCAAGTGAAATCTTATAGTGTAGTTTGCCATGTGCCATAGATCCATTCCCGTGTTAGCTTTATTGTTGTATCGTGAAAGAGTTTAACCTAGAGCGCATAATTTTGAATATGTGGGGTACAAGTCGAGTAATTCCTTGTGTCCTTAAATACATGTTGTTTGAGACGGAAATACCTGAGCCGGTCTCGATGTGATATGGATGGCCATGTGTGAGCCACTCCTTTTGTTATAAAGACCATGTGTGAGCCTATTCTTCTAGCATTGTACCTGTACCAAGGTGGGCTACTTATAATTATATATGTGGATGGCCATGTGTGAGCCAATCCCTCATCTTGGATATATGCTAATGTTGCAATTGACATATATGTCTCTATGATGTTTTCTCTTGTGCTGACCAAGAGGTGTGGTGCGGTTGTAGATTCTGTCTCTTCCATTAGACCTTGTATGGCACTGACTTTGACTATATACATATAGTGGTTGGTTGGATTTGGATGGCACGATTCAAATCCTCGGGGCATAATGAAATATGTAATTAGTCGTGTAGTATAATTGTATAGGATCAAATACAAAATCATTAGTTGAGGCATTGCTTGATCTTTATACAATGTTGTTGATAGAAAATATACATGTTCTTCATAGTCCTTTTAAATTATTAAGATGTTTCATAACTCAACAATAATTGTTCTTCCTGATATTTGTACCGTTGCTCAATTTATCTTATCTGTGGTAATAATAGAGCTGGCAAAGAGTTATATCTGTCAGCAAGACTGTGTGTCTCACCTCATTGGTTAAACCCCCTTTTTACGCGCATGATCACAAAGAGGTAGAGATCATGTAGAGGAGGTTGAACAACAACTAGAGGAGCAGTAGTTGATACGGTTGGAAGTACTGCTGGATTCTTTTTGTTGATAGAGTCCTAGAGTTGTCCATGTACACTCGAGTCTTTGGGAATGTTTTGTAGATGTTTTGCGAACATGTTCTCTTTATTTGTCCTTTGTATATCAGATATAATGGAACCATGTTTATATGTTTTGGAATAGTACCTTCGTTACAGGTTAACATCATGCCTTGTGAATGCTTTGAGGCATGAAAGTACTCATGTGTAAAGGTTCTTACTTTATGGTTATTTCCTGAGAAAGGTTTTAATTTTTAGTGTTTTTTTGCTACTAAGTTTGTTAATCTCTCTACCGTGGTTTTGTTTTGAGTAATATCATTTTGTTTTGGCACGGAGCATCACATTCAAGGTTGGTATCAAAGATTTAGGTTCACTGAGTCTACAGGGACCTAGGACTAGGGTTTGTGTTTGTTCTTGTATCCTCCAATCTATCTTATAGTCACTTCTGCTTATGTAGAAGAAGAATTAAAGCTGAAAGTTATCTGGAGAACATGAAGAACATGCTACCGAGAGCAGTGTTATTGCACCAAGTGATAGTGCAAAGAACCAGGCACATGAAGATCGGGTGCTTGAAGTCCCCCAGTTTGACCCTACAGTGATCGAAAACCCTACCTTTCAATCACTTTTTGGGAAGTTTATGGAAACGATGACTCATATGATAGACACGATGCATGCACCTCTGCCTAGAGCACATGTTCCACATGCCGAATCTTCGATTACTGGGAAGACTTTCTAATAGCTTCGCCATGTTGGGGCAGTTGAGTACGCTGAAACAACTAACCCGGTTGATGCAGATCTATGGCTGACTGAGCTTGGGAAGGCCTTTAAGATCCTGAGTATCCCTGAAGAGGTTAAGGTGAAGCATGTGGTGTACCTCCTAAGAGGGAGTGTTGGCCATTGGTGGGCCATAGAGGAGGAGAAGAGACCCGGTGTTGTGGTTGGTTGGGAGGTGTTTCGACGGGAGTTTTTAGTCAATACTTCCCATAGACGTATTTGGATGAGAAGATCAGCCAATTCGAGAGGATTTGACAGGGTTCCATGATGATTAATGAGTATGAGGCAAGGTTTATTGAGTTGTTTAGGTTCTGTCCTCACATGGCTGTGATAGAAGATGAGAGGATTCATCATTTTGAGAAGGGGTTGAATGCTGAGTTGTCTACCCCAGCTGCTACTTTGGAGAATTAGGAGAGGTTTGTTGTGTTTGTGGAGTCTGTTTGAAAGATAGAACAATCTATGAAAGAGAAGAGGGAGGAAAGTTCTAAGAAGTGGTCTGCATAGTTTCAAGGGCATCAACAGGTGGCTTCATGAAGTCGAGGTTTTTTGCACCACCAGTGTCGTAGAGGTTTAGTGCTTGGCACAGTGGTCACCAAGCAAGGGTAGAGGCTGTAGTTTTCCACCCTCAAGAGCCCAGAGTGTTGCATCAACATTAGTTATATGACCATCAAGGCCTTGGTGTGAGAACAAAACATGTTATAAGTGTAGGCAAATTGGCCATACCAGACAGTTCTATCCAGTGAAAGAGGATGAAGTGACTGAACAATCGAGGCAGAGCCAGCAGGGCTCACAGAGACACTAGAGCAATAGCAACGTAGGAGGTCAATGAAGTGGCCAAGCGTCCCAAGCTGGATCATCTACTCAGGGAAGCAGAGGATGGGGATGACAATAGGCAACTGCTAAATTCTATGCAATGAGTGAGCTGGAGGCGGTGTTCAACCCGTGAGTGGTGACATGTCAGATGGAGTTATTTCATTCTGATTTGTCTTCTTCTTGCTTTATATCTATTTCGGTTAACCTAGGTGCTACTCACTCTTTTATCACACATAAAGTTCTTAGTAGTTGTTCCTTGCATGTTATTCATAGGAAGAATAGCTTGTTGCTAGAAACATTATTGGTTGGTTCTATGGTGTTGCAGGATGTGTGTCTTTCTTGTGTTCTTTCTTTTTTGGGACACAACATTCAAGTGGATCTCATACCACTTGATATGCATGGATTCAATGTGATCCTTGGAATGGATACCTTTGAGAAGTATATAGTGGTCTTGGATTGTAGTTCCAAGAAAGAGACATTTGTGGATGGTAGGGAGATGTGGATCTTCTAAGGACATATGATGATTCTCTTGACATTTCTTGTTTCAACTATGGTAGCAAGGAAGCTTCTGAGACAAGGTTTTGAGGTGTTTTTGGCACACGTGGTGGATACAGAGGTGAGGAGTCTTGGTATCCAGGAAGCGTAGATAGTTAGGGAGTTTGAGGACGTGTTTCTTGAAGAGTTCCCAGGTGTTCCCCCACCCCGTGAGATTGGTTTTGAGATCAATCTAGTTCCTGGTATGCAACCCATAGCTCAGACACCACATAGGATGGCACCAACAAAGATGGCCGAGTTGAAGAGACAGTTGCAAGAACTGCTTGACAAAGGTTTTATCAGGCCAAGTATGTCACCGTGGGGTGCTTCAGTGTTGTTTGTGAAGAAGAAGGATGGGCCTATGAGGTTGTATATGGAATACACACAGATAAACAAGGTCACAATAAAGAATAAGTATCCTTTGCTGAGGGTAGATGACTTGTTTGATTAGTTGTGTAGTGCAACGGTATTCTCGAAGATAGATATATGGTCAGGATATCATCAGTTGAGGATCAAGGAGGATGACATACCAAGTCAGCTTTTAGGATGATGTATGGTCACTAGGAGTTTGTGGTTATGCCGTTTGGGTTGACCAATGCACCAAAATCGTTCATGGACTTGATAAATAGGGTGTTCTGACCTTTCCTTGGTCAGTTTGTGGTTGTCTTCATAGATGACATCTTGATATATAGTCGGGATAGTCAACAACATGAATAACTTCTGCATCAAGCGTTGATAGTGTTGAGACAACACTAGCTCTATGCTAAGTTCAACAAGTGCGAGTTCTGGTTGAGGGAGGTATCTTTCTTGGGGGATGTTATATCTGTAGAAGGTGTACGAGTAGACCCTAAGAAGGTAGAATCTATGGCAGAATGGGAGTAGCCGAAGACGCTAATAGAAGTGTGTAGTTTCCTAGGTTTGACGGGCTACTACCAGAGGTTCATCAACAATTTCAGCACAATCGCCCTACCCCTAACTAAGTTGAAGAGGAAGGATGTGCCATTCGTTTGGGATGACATATGTCACTGTGCTTTTTAGATGTTGAAAGAGAAGCTGACAAGTGCACCCGTTTTTGTTTTACTCGAGCAAGGAAAAGGAAACATCATCTTCTGTGATGCATCTAGGAATGGTTTGGGATGTGTGTTGATGAAAGACAAGCAAGTAGTTTCTTTTGCATCTCAACAGCTTAATCAACACGAGGAGAATTATCCAACCCATGATATGGAGTTAGCTGTAGTGGTTCATGCTTTGAAGATTTGGAGGCACTACCTGTATGGAGAGAAGTGTCAGATCTTCACATATCATAAGAACCTAAAATATATCTTTTCACAATAGGAGTTGAATATGAGGTAGTGGCATTGGATGGAATTGATCAAAAATTATTACCGCACGATTGATTATCATCCAAGAAAGGAAAATGTCACAGAAGATTCCTTAAGTGGGAAATCTTCATCTATGGATAGAGGTCAGTTGAGTTCTTTGATGTGTCACAAGCGAGACATGTTGGTCTCCTTATGTCAGATGAATGTCAAGTTGGAAGTCTCTTTGTTAGTCGGTCTGTTGGGACAATTACAAGTGAAGCCTACACTGAGAGAACATATCAAAGAAGCCCAATAGACATAAACTATGACACAACATATTAGATCAGAGTTTGGTAGCAAGAAATGTGATGATTTTCATGAGATGGAAGATGGGATAGTATGTTATCATCACAGGATAGTGGTTCGTGATGCTAATGATCTGAGGAAGATGGTGTTGGAAGAGTCTCATTCATCTATGTATGCTATGCACCCAGGTAGTACTAAGATGTACCATAATCTGAAGGATATGTATTGGTGGCCACACTTGAAGAAAGATGTAGTTGAGTTTGTTGCAAGATGTGTTGTGTGTCAGTAGGTCAATGTTGAGCATCAAAAGTCTGTAGGAATGTTGGAACTGTTGCCTATACCTCAGTGGAAATGGATCATGTGACTATGGACTTTGTGGTTGGTCTGCCTAGGATAGCCAAAGGTTATGATTCCATTTGGGTGATCGTTGAGAGATTGACTAAGTCAGCACATTTCCTTACCGTTAAGACAACATTCACAGTGGAGAAACTTACCCAAGTTTATGTTGATGAGATAGTGCATTTGCACAGTGTCCCAACTATTATGTATCTGATGGAGGTCCTTAGATTACAAGTCACTTTTGGGAACGACTACATACAACCTTGGGTACGCAGTTGAAATTCGGCACTGCTTTCCACCCACAAACGGATGGTCAGTCTGAAAGAACCATCAAGATCTTGGAAGATCTATTAAGGGTTTGTGTTCTTTAATTCTCAGGAAGTTGGGATATACACCTCAGTCTGATAGAGTTTGCCTACAATAACAACTATCAAAGAAGTATTGACATGGAACCATATAAGGCGTTGTGTGTGAGGTGTTGTAGGTCTCTGTTGTGTTGGTATGAGACATGAGAGTATCAGCCTCTGGGTCTTGAGCTTGTGAAGAAGACGACAGAGAAGATTAAGGTGATACAACAATAGTTAAAAGTAGCAATGGACAGACAGAAGTCATACGTAGACAATAGTCACAGGCCCTTGGAGTTCCAAGTGGGTGATAAAATATATCTGAGGGTCTCTCCTTGGAAGGGTGTTTTTAGGTTTGGGAAGAAGGGTAAGTTGGCTCCCAGGTTTATGGGACCTTACCCAGTTTTGGCACGAGTTGGGAAGATGGCTTACAAGTTTGAGTTACCACCTGAGTTGCACAAGTTAGATCCAGTGTTCCATGTCAGTATGTTGAGGAAGTGTCATCCGGATACAGAGACAATGCTACATCCTGTGGATATGGAGCTTGATGAGAATATGACCTATGTGGAGGGTCCAGTGTTGATCCTTCATTAGAAGGTGAAGAAAGTGAAGAGGAATGACCTTGTGCTTGTGAAGGTTTTTTGGCATCATTGTGCTGTTGAGGAATCCATGTGGGAGCTTGAAGAGGAGATGAGGAGGAAGTAGCCTTATCTTTTCTCTTAGGATTTCAGAGGGAAATCCCTGTTAGGGGTTTATGGCTTGTAAGGACCCTGACCCACATTTTGGGCTAACCCTATTTGTTTTGCTTAAGCATGTTGCTTAGCTCCTTGCTATAATCATATGAGATGTAATTAGGGCATGTTGGAGGTTTGTGTTCCTTGTTTGAGCTTGTTGCTTGATGTGTGTTCTTTGTTGTGAGGCTTTGGTGCAACTTTCCATTTTACCCAAAGTAGGGGTTGATGTGTAAGTTTGCCACCTCTAGAGTGTACTCAAGATACTCTATTTTTGATTATCTAATAAATAATGTAATAAAAACTCAGTTAGTTCTTCTCTCTCTTGGCATCATGTAGAGGAGAGAGGAAGTGTTGGGATCATTGTTTTGGTCTTGGTTGAGTGGGGATATTCTTGGTTATGTTTTGGGCACATGTTTGAGGTGTGATTTTCCCATAGAAGTGTTGTCTCAGGCTTGAGAGCCTTTGTGAGATCTTTTATCAGTTTGTGGTTGCCTTGAGGAGGCTTGATATTGGTGGAGGGTTCCTTGAGGGACATCCTATCGGTTTGGTGATGTTTTGAGGATCACCATGTCAGTTTTTGACCTAGGGTTTCATCCCTATCGATTTGGAGGAGTGTATTGGCCATGACCTAGGAAGGTGACCAAGTGGGAGAAACATAGGCTCTATCACCTTGTTGCATGGTGTTACATGTGTCCTTTCTTATTAGACAAGTGTCATCTTGGGTTCTAAGGTGGTGACACCTTCCCCTTGCTCTCTCTCTCATCAGCCATGTATATATTCTCCTCTCTTCCCATGCAAGAGAACCCTTTTAGTGATCTTTTCTTTCTTTCCTTGGTGGCTGGCCTTGAGCTTGAAGAGCACTCTCCCTTGGATCTTGGTGGGTGAGCCAAGAGCTTGTGGTGATCTCCTTGATCTTCTTCCTTGGTAGGCCATGGCTTTCTAGATTTCTTTCTCTTCTTCTTTCTTCTTCTCGACCACGAACCTTGGTATCTTCTTTTCTCTCTCTTTTGATTTCTCAACCTCAGTTCTATCTTCCTTCTTGGAGGTGTTGTGGAGATCGAGTTAGCAGGATCTTCTTCTACCTTGGACTTTGGAAGCTTGGAGCTTGACCTTGGAGCTTAAATCTTGGCAGTTGTACTTGAGGTGGGTTATATAACTCTAACCCTACTTTGTTATTATCACCTTTCTACTTGTTATCTTGCTAGTTATCCTTAGCTCATTATTTCTTGCTAGTTAGTAGCTTTTCTTGGTAGCCTTACATTTTTCTCTTGCATAACCAATATAACCCTTATGATGTTGGCTTGTCATGATCTAATGATGCCTTGGGAGGAAGAGTGTCGAGTCTCCATGCTTTTAGTTGAGTGTAGAAGTCAACATGGGTAACCCTAATCTGATATGAATGTTATCCGACACACCATGCAATTCGATACACTCTAGCCCGACACATCTTGTTTAGAGGTGAGAACTCTTCCCTTGAGGTTTAACCGATTCTCCTATAAACCGTAGTGACCGATACACAAAAAGGGTACATAGGTCGATACCCTAGTTCATGGGTAGGCCAATACCCTACAGGATGATGAGGATGATACCCTAATGGATGGTGAGGCAGATACCTTATGAGATGGTATGACCGATATACTTTCTCATGCACCTCTAGGATGATATCCTTTGTTGTGCCTTGGCTGACACACTCTCATTGAGGTGTTGATCCTGATACCAAGTGATGTTGAGCTGATACAAAGTGATGATAAACTGATACTCATCTGTGAGTTGGTAGGTTGATACCCTAAGTAGAGTGGTTTCTCGATACCTAAGCTAAACTAATACCCTACTTTAGTGTGTTTGACGATATCCTACTTTAGTGTGATGGCCAATACCCTACCTTAGTGTGGTGGCCGATACCCTAACACTAACCGATAATCTATGGTGATGGATGAGACATACCATGTTGATGTTGGTGTCTCAAAGTGATGGTGTGGTATCCTATGGAGTAGTAGTATGTATGATGTGAGGGTTATGTTTCTAAACCACATAACATGTTTTATAATGATAATAAGAAACATGCTTCTATGTCTCATAACACATCTCATAGTGATATGGAAAGAGATAACATAAGGGTGGTTGGTAATCTAACCTTATAAACCCTAATCAAGAGAAGTGAAACCCTAATTGTTATGATGTAAATGTATGGCATGGGTTCTATGAGATGATGACGTGTTTCCTTCTTGTCATCATTTTCTAACCATGTAGGTGGTACAGATTGATGTACATATCCAGGTATGAGCTATGGTGGTTATGATCTGATGGACATGTGGTCCTTGTGATGGACAATGGTCCTTGTGATGGACATTGGTCCTTGAGATGGACATATAAAAGATAACAAGCATAAAGTCATGATGTGATTCAATATGTTCTAGTGATGAGTCATACCCTGATTATGTAGATCTTGTTTAGAGGTTATACGTTGTAACTTGTTTAATGCTTTAATATGTTAAATTGATCTAATTAATCAAGTGAAATCTAATAGTGTAGTTTGCCATGTGCCATAGATCCATTCCCATGTCAGCTTTATTGCTGGATGGTGAAAAGAGTTTAACTTGGAGTGCATATTTTTTAATATGTGGGGTACAAGTTGAGTAATTCCTTGTATCCTCAAATACATGATGTGTGAGATGACCATGCGTGAGTTGATCTCGGTGTGATATGGATGGCCATGAGTGAGCCACTCCTTTGGTTAGAACGGCCATGCGTGAGCCTATTCTTCTAGCGATGTACTTGTACCAAGGTGGGCTAGTTATGATTATATATGTTCATGGCCATGTGTGAACCAATCCCTGATCTTGGCTATATGCCAATGTTGTAGTTGACTGATATATCTCTGTGGTGTTTTCTCTTATGTTGACTAAGAGGTGTGGTGAGGTCATGGATTCTGGCTTTTCCATTACACCTTATGTGGCACTGACTTTGACTATATACATAGAGTGGTTGGTTGGATTTGTATGGTACGATTTAAATCCTCAGGGAATAATGAAATATGCAATCAACCGTGTAGTATAATTGTATAGGATCAAATATGAAAACATTGGTTGAGGCCTTTCTTGATCTTTATACAATGTTGTTTATAGAAAATATTTATGTTCTTCATATTCCTTTTAAATTATTAAGATGTTTCATAACTCAACAATAATTGTTCTTCTTGTTATTTGTATTGTTGCTCAGTTTATCTTATCTATGATAATAATAGAGTTGGCGAAGAGTTATATCTCTAGCTAGGACTGTGTGTCTCACCTCGTTGGTTAAACCCATTTTTGTGAGGATGATCACGAAGAGGTAGAGATCATGGAGAGGAAGTTCTTGTTCAGTTATGTACTTACTCCAACTCCAAAAAGAATAAGCCTTAGTTCCAAGAAATTAGATCTTCTACAAAAACACATGTTATATCTCTCGCTCAGACTATGTGTCTCACCTCATTGGTTAAACCCCAATTTAGGTGGACGAGAACGAAGATGTAGAGATCGTGCAGAGGAGGTTGAACATAAGCTAGTGGAGTAGTAGCTAATAAGGATGGAAGTGTTGCTGGATGCCTTTTCTTGATAGAGTCCTAGACTCGTCCCTATACATTTGGGTCTTTGGGAATGTTTTTAGATGTTTTGTGAACGTGTTCTCTTTATGTGTCCTCTGTATATCAGAAATAATGGAACCATGTATATATGTTATGGAATAGTACCTTCATTACAGGTTAACAACATGCTTTGTGAATGCTTTGAGGCATGAAAGTACTCATGTGTAAAGGTTCTTGCTTTATGGCTATTTCCTGAGAAAGGTTTTAATTTTTAGTGTTTTCTGCTACTAAGTTCGTTAATCTCTCTTCTGTGGTTTTGTTTTGAGTAATCTCATTTCTCTGTGGCGTGGGGTGTCACACCGAGTTTCCTCTTGGTATCACCGAGATTTCTTCAATCAACTTGTTGGATTTTTTTCTTAATTCGGTACCACCGATGTTGTTGTTGGTAATACCAATTTAGATTTAAATTCAAGGCATCCTTTCCTCCCTCTTAATTTAATTTTTCTTTCTTTTTTTTCTTGCCCTCTTATTTTAGCATGGTTGAGAATTTATGCTTTTGCTTTTCTTCGATGTATCAATTTTTTTCATTGAGAGGTATGGATGTGTATCCTTTCACTTTATTTTAAGTAAAGAAAGAGATATAGATACATGGTGAATGAATGATGAAAAAGGGATGCACAATCTACATGAAATTTTTACGTAACTAAGTGATATGAAAAAATACTTTTTTTTTCTTCTAACTAATGCAATAAAAATACTACCTATCATGCCATGCAATGCAATCAGGAGGAAACAATTTGGGTTACTTGATCATATTAAATTGGTGGATGAATGTCATGAAAGGAGGGTATAACCAAATGATTAAGAGATAATATCTATCTTAAACAATGATATGTTCCTCTCTAACAATTTGTGTACAAGGTAACCCTAGAGTTACTTGCTTATAGTCCTATTTAAGGCCCTATTGCTCATTTGGTCAATTTGGGCTCGAACCCCCATTATCATCCACAATTCTTCTATACATTCAGATTTTTATTCATAGTAAGCGTCCTTACGATGACTAACCCATACATTTCCTCTAGTTGGTGTTTCCTTAGACTTGCAAATCAAGCTTAAAATATGTGATCATGTAAAAAAATTCTTTTAGTTTCTCTTGCAATGGCACACACATGAAGATGAAAAAAATCATGAATAAGCTCCACTATTACAATATATAGATGTGGATCCTATGAAAACAAACTACCAGTAGAAAACAAAACATAAAATACAAGATTAAAGATAAAAGAAAAAAGTGATAAAAACCATTCCAGCACCCTCTGAAGATTGAACTTAACTATGTCCTTGTAGTCAAAATTCAAACTAAGGTTGGAATAGGGGTACCATGATCTCATAATGATGGTGGTGGTGGCTGAGACATTGTTAGCAACACTTCAGAATCATGACAGTTACCGGTGAACATGGGTAGGTCAATAGGCATCTGTGCTGGAGGGTAGTTGGTGAAGTGTCCCTGGCTCCAGTAATGGTCATAGAGCGGTTGTTGGTAATGCTTGATATGTTGCATGCTGGTGTGTATGTTCTCATGGTTGGCCAAGAGAAGGTGCTTATTTTCATATAAATCTCACTAGTGGTAAAAAATCTACTCCTGGGCCCCATCAATCTATGCTAAGGTGATGGAGTGTTGTTGACCCTGTTGTATCGAATAGCAACATCCCATACATTCCCCCATGTTGACCTATACATTGTCCATATTTTGATGACTTATCCATTGCATTCATATGTATCTAATATATCTATTTGAGATTTATTTTAGGTATTAGGTATATAAAAAGGATGAATTCAATCAAGTCCTAGCTTGACCAAACACAAGCCAAAGTCAATGCAAATGCACTTTTGCGGAAAATTCCCTAAAACCCTTAGGACAATTTTTGTAATCATTTGTATTGATGCTATGACTTGAAATTATGCTGAGAAAGAATCAAGAACACTTAAAATGAATATTTAAGCAGTCTAATGACATTATCCAAAATTCATAAAAGGACTTTTTTCATCCAACTTATATCTTTGATAAACTCGATCGACACCATTGATGCATTTTGGGAAATGTCAGGGTCGTCCAAGTTTCCCTAGGACAACAAACTTTGTTCATGCCTCTGCATAAGCAAATCAAATTTAAACCATCAACTAAGTTTCATCTTGGGTAAACTCGACCAACAATTTAGATATTCTTTATTGCATAGTTCTATCAGTTGAGTTTTCTCTATTGAAACTCAACGAAAGCAATATACAAAATGTGTAGAAAAAGTGTTTCTAGTCATTGGAGTATTGCAAAACTCAAAAATAGATCTGTTGCAACACCCCAAATGACTAGAATTTGTTCCTAAGTGCTTCTATTGGCTATTAGACACCCCAATTATAAATAGGGACCCTTGGGCTTCATCCCAAGTTTTCTTCTTATGATCCTAGTTATAGTTGAGTGGATTTGTCTACTAAGAGCCCTTTCTCTCTCTAACTTACTACAAATCAACATCAATTGAGTGAGATAGTTTATTTGTGAGAGAGCTACTTCATTGTACTCCTTGTGAAGCTCTCAATCTTCCCTTTCTGAATCCCTTCTCTTGAGTTGTGATGGTGAAAGCTTCTCCTTGGTGAAGGTGAAATTGAAGGCTGAAGATCTAAGAGGAGAATTGGTTATTCCTTCAAAACAAAAGACTTATTGCAAGATGGTAGCTCCTTGATGAAGTTGTTCGACTCTTTGCAAAAGTGGGTAAGCCTTTGTAGAGGTTGAAGACTCTTTCTCTAAGGATAGGTAAGATCTTATAGGGTTTATTGGATCCTTTTAGTCCTTAGAAAGGAAGGCTAGGTATCCTTGCCCTAGAAAAGGAATGTCTTATTGTATCTCTTATAATGGAATATAAGGAAGGTGCAATGGTTGCAAAATCCTAGAGGTTGACCACTCTAGGTATTGGATGTACACTCTCCTAGTTTGGAGTTTGGAGCCACTATACATAGCTTGTTCTTGATCTTATTCAATTTCTCTCATCCTTGTCATGCATGTTTAATTTCACTCAAATTTTATATTTGCAATATTATCTCTTGAAGTAATTTGAAGGTATAATGAATTTGGTTTAAGTGTTTTAGCTCTATTAAACACCCCCCCCCATATCCCATTGATCCAACAAGTGGTATCAGATCCACAGTCTTATTTTTCGAAATCTCCCACGAGATAAGAAGATGGGCGGCAACCTTCTAGATTCTCTTAACTTGGAGGGAGGATTCTCCATGAGACCTCCAATATTTGATGACACAAAATTCCTCTATTAGAATAGTAGGTTGGAGTTATACTTGCAAGGGATGAAGTACGGCATGTGGAAAGTGGTCATCCTTCCCTACAAGGAGTCGGGAGGAGATGTGGCTACCTAGTATGAAGCTATCTTGAAGAAGGCCAAGCTGAATGCAAAGGCTATTAGCATTATCTATGCAGTCCTCACTCCTTCCAAATCCAACCAGTTCTCTTCTTCGGACACCACCTATGGGAAATGGAACAAACTATGCATCAGCTATGAAAAAACCAAGCAAGTCAAGGAGTCCCAAGTTCTACATGCTCAATTGTCTCCTTGAGAACTTCAAAGTGGGTAAGAAAGATAGAGGAGTTGAGATGTATTCTAGGCTTAACACCATTGTAAATGGACTTGCCTCTTTAGGACAACCTATGGATCAAGGAACTATCAACTCTAAGATCCTTAGGTCTCTTCCTAAGAGGTGGCAATCTAAGGTGACCTCCATTGAAGAAACTATAAGTCTTGGTGAAATTACTATCGAAGATCTCATTGGGAATCTCCAAGACTATGAGCCTAGACTTGACAAGAAAGAAGAAGTAGAAAAGCTAGAAGAGAAGGAATCATAGAATATGAAGGAAAATGTCTTCAAAGCTTAAGTGGAGGTCATTGTTCTTCAACAACAACTTGCTTTCCGGCCTACTGCTTCCTCAAGTGAAGATGAAGCCCCTAGTGATCATGAAGCTAACTACTCCAAGGGGAAGCACTTCAAGAGAAAGGCCTCCTCCTCCTCCTCTACTCCAAGGTTCTATGAGTGTGTTCAAAAGGGACACTATAAGAATGATTGTCCCAAGGATAAGAAGTCCTACCACAGGAGCAGCTACAAGAAGAAAGAGGACTACAACAATGAGAGAAAGTTCAATAGGAAGGACAAGGATGAAAGAAGAAGCAAAGATACAGCTCATGCTGCATGGGAGGAGTCTTCCTCACGTGATTCCATCTCCAATGAAGGAGAATGTCACCTTGATCTCTTGGCCTCAACTAGTGAAGATGTATGTGAGGTAAGTGAGGTAAGTAAGGCAAGGTTGAATGAACTACCTAAAGAAGCTCTCATTGATATGATTAATGTTACCTATTCTTCTTACTCTAAATGAAAATCTAATAAGAAAATATTAGGGTAAATTATTGATGATCTATATGCTAAAATTGACTTTCTTGAGAAAAATGAAAAAGTCCATCTTGATAGCATAGATTCCTTGCACGGTCAATTTCTTGAACTTGAATTGCAATACAATGGAGTTGATGTAGAAATTGGTATTTATATTAAGAACTTCCATAGTCTTAAAGATGAAAACCAAACTTTCCTTAATGAACTTGTTTTGATTAGAACTGAAAATGACAAGCTTGTTGCCAAGTTTAATGATCTTAGGCATCTATGTGATGGTATTAAGGATGAAAATAAAATCTATCTTGATGATATTACTATGCTTATACCTGTAAATGCTAGACTTCTTGCTAGAGTTAATGATCTTGAATCTAGAGTACCATTGTTCAAGAAAGCGGTATGCAGTGTATGGGCAGCAAGGGTCCTGCATAGAGTATATGCAATATGCGGGAGTATATATGAGAGTATAGGTAGTTTTGGATTATTATATTTCAAAAAACTAATTATATAGAAAATGACATATTGAGATCATAAATTAATTGTATATAGTAGACACATATATACGTTTACATATAGACACATTAATATGCATGTATGCATGATGTATGATATGTTTATATATGTATATATGTTTATATATGGAATGTGTTTGTAATATATGTACAAATACTAAAATGTAATGTGTAGAGTGTGCGTATAAGTGTGAATAAATCAAAATGTATATATACATATACAAATATGTGATTGTAAAATTTGTGTATGTATACATGTTAATATATCAAAAGGTATTCATATAAATGTACAAATGTGTGTGGAAATTTTTGTATTCATTACAATGTATACATATAAATCAATGCCTACAAATTCAAATTTAAATATATAATGAAATGTGTGTATGTGTATGCATGTATGTATGAAATGAATGGACATAAATTATGGGATTTTCAAAAAGCAGAGTTTAATCTTCTGCTTAATCGGCCAAGTGGGAGTATATGCGGCCCATGACCGCTTAATGGACCAATTAGTAATATGTGGTGCGGTAGGGTGACTGAATAGGTATGTGCAGGAGTATATGCGACTGTGCAGACCGATTTCCCAAATAGTGATCTAGACCACTCTTGCCTAGTAATGAAGTTTCTAGTATTACTATTAAAAAGGACTCTTATTTGACTAAAGCCCTATGTTTAGAGGTCGATCTTGTACATGCTCAAGATGATATTTCTGGTACTTGTTTTATGGTCATTAGTCTTAGTGATGATAACCATAGACTTAGAGAGACATTGTAAAAGTTCCTCAAAGGGAAAAAGTCCCTAAATGTTGTCCTAGAGAATTTTACCAAACAAGTGAGTAGAAGTGCTTTAGGATATAAGGAAGTCCCTAAGAGCAAGGGAAAGGGTAAGAGAAAGAGCAAGGGGCCTCCAATATACCATGGAGAGACCTTTGGATCTAAGTCTTCTATGGTTTGTGCTCATTGCAAGAGTGATGATCACTATTCTACTTTTTGTCCTTACAAAGAGTAGGAGACCAACCCAAAGATGAAATGGGTCCCCAAGCTAACTCTAGATCTCAACATTTAAATTGGGCACTAACATCTTCCTTTATTATAGGTAAAATAAAAATGGATTGTTGATAGTGGTTTCTCCAAGCCCATGTCAGATGAGATGAGAAATTTCAACAATTTCACAAAAACGAAAGGAGGATCGGTGACCTTTGGGAATAATAAGAAAGGTAAAGTTATAGGTGAGGGTGATGTGGATGATTCACTATGCATCAATAATGTTCTTATTATGGATGACCTACATCAAAATCTTATTAGTGTTAGTCAATTATATGATAATGGATATCTTCTTCTATTTACTTCTCTTGAATGCATGCTTCTAGATTCCCTCTCCTACAATGTCATACATAAGGGAACTAGAAGTGGAAACCTTTATGTTATTATTATTGATTCTCTTAATCCTATTCTTGGTAAATGTCACGTTGTTAATAAAAGTGATATATCTTTGTGGCATCGTAGGCTTGGTCATGTAAATATGCATCAATTGAAGAAGTTGAGAAAAAAGGAATTGGTCAAAGGACTTCTAAAAATTGGAATTGTGAACCTGGTACACAAGGACTAAAAACGAAATCCTCCTTTAAATCCAAAGGAGTCCTTATCTCTAAGAGAGCTCTTAAAATTCTTCACATTGATCTATTTGTACCAATTAGAACTCAATCTCTTAGCATGTATTGCCTCATGATTGTCAACATTTTCTCTTGCTATATTTGGACCTTCTTCTTCGTTTCAAAAGTGATACTCTTCATGTTTTCTCTACTTTTTTCACGCAAGTTGAAAACAAAGCTTCTTTCCAAATCATCTCGATCTGTAGTGACCGTGGGGGAGAAATTGAAAATGATTTGTTTGAAAAGTTTTGTGAGGAATCCAATTATACATACAACTTTTCTTTCCCTTGTACACCTCAACAAAAATGGGGTTTTAGAGAGAAAGAGGTCTTTACAAGACATGGCTAGGATCATGATTTTAGAGTATAATACTCCCAAGAAGTTTTGAGCCGAAGCTGTTAGAACCTCATATTTTGTGCAAAATTGGGTTTTCACTCATCCTTCCTTAAAGAAAACCCCCTATGAGTATGGTGTGGTAGAAATCCCTCTATTTATTTCTTTCATGTCTTTGGTTCTCCTTTTTTTTTAAACACCAAAGATTTTCTAGTCATGTTTGATGCAAATCCTACAACTCTTTATTTTCTTGGCTATAGCACTACTAGTAGAGCATATAGAGTATTTAACATATTTGTCTAAAGTAGAAGAATGTGTCAATGTTAAATTTGTTGAAGCTAACCCCTCTATTTCGAAACATACTATAAATGTTGGTATTGTAGATTAGGTGATTCCTAGATTAAAATAACTCAACATCAATGATAAAGGAAAAGAGGTGGTAGTAGATGGAGAATAAAAAAAGAAAAGAAAAGAAGGATCCAACTCATGGGTTTTCTAAAGATCATCCTAAAGACCTCATCATGGGAAATCCTTTTGAAAGGGTGAAGATGTGGACTGAATTCAACAAAGAATAAGCCGACTCACCTTCATCTCACAACTTGAGCCAAATAGCATCAAAGAAGCTATTAAAGATGATGAATGGATCCTAGCAATGCAATAGGAGATATAGAAGTTTGAGAAGAACAAAGTGTGGTCCTTAGTGCCAAGACCAATATATATAAACATCATTGACACCAAGTGGGTCTACCACAACAAACTTGATCAAAGCAGAAAAGTGGTAAGAAACAAATCAAGGTTAGTTTCTCAAGGCTATAATCAAAAGGAAGGTATTTACTTTGATGAAACTTATACTCCTGTTGCTAGACTTGAATCTATTAGAATGTTACTTGCCTTTCCTAGCCATAATAATTTCTTTCTATGTCAAATGGATGTTAAAAGTTTGTTTTTGATTGGTAGAATAGAGGAGGAAATTTATGGGGATCAACCTCCTTGATTTGATCATTAGAAGCTTCTTAACCATGCTTATTTGTTACAAAAAGCTCTTTATGGTCTCAAACAATCCCCTAGAGCTTGGTATGAGAAATTGAAGAACTGTTTGTTAGAAAATGGCTATGTCATGCGAAAAGTTGATTCTACACTCTTTCTTAAACATACTTCTACCAATTTTTTATTATTCAAGTATATGTTGATGATATCATATTCGGCGGAATTGATCTTGATTTTTGCAAGAAGTTTAGTTATCTTATGCAGAGTGAATTTGAGATGAGTATGATGGGGGGAGGGGCTCAAATTCTTCCTTGGCTTCCAAATACAACAAATGAAGGATAGAAACTTCATCAACCAAGGAAACTTTACAAGTGAACCATTGAAGCAGTTTAGGATGGAGAACACGAAACCAATGGATACTTCCATGTCCAACACTGCCAAACTTGATAGAGTTGAATAAGGAGAAAAGGTAGATGAGAAGCTCTATAGAGGTATGATTGGTATCTTGTTATACTTAATTTCTTCTAGACCTAATATCATGTTTAGTGTTGGCTTGTGTGCTAAATTTAGTCAAGCCCTAGAAAATCCCATCTTATAGCTGTCTAGAGGATTATAATGTACCTAGCCAAAACTCTAAATTTTGAACTATGGTAACCCAAGTCAAGGGACTTTACTCTTACATCTTATAGTGGTGCGGATTATTCCGGGTGCTTAGTTGGTAGAAAGTGCACAAGTGGCACATACTTCCTCCTAGGAACATGCTTTGTTTCTTTGTTCTCTAAGAAACAAAGAACAGTGGCTCTCTAAACTACCAAGACTGAGTACATTGCAAATGGGTGTTGTTGGGCCCAAGTCCTATGTATTTAGTAAATTCTCCAAGACTTTAATGTTCATTATAATGAATTTCCTATCTTTTGTGATAATACTAGTGCAATTAATTTATCTTACAATCATGTATTGCATAGTAGAGCTAAACATATAGAGGTCTGTCATCATTTCCTTCATGACCACATTGCTAAAAAAAAATCTATATACTCATGTTGGCACGAAAATCCAACTTGCAAACATTTTCATTAAGCCTCTAGCTAGAGAGTAATTTACTTTCATTAGATCAAAATTGTCTATTACTTCTCTTGATGATAATGATATGCCTTCTAGCTAGATGTTCTCTTATCTATATGTTCTTTCTCATATATTTCTCATTTTATCCTTGTTAGTGCTACATATGTCTAGTTTAAATGCCTTATTTTTGTTTGTTTGTGTCAATTTTACATAAACATTTGTTTTATTGCAAAAAAAGTAGCCAATGATGAGTGGAAAGTGCCTTAATATGTTCAAAATGCATGATAGGCTAGAAAAATAAATTTATATAGGACTCTAATGGCCTAGAATTAAATTTCAAATCTTTTATAGGTTTTTTGTCGGCCGAGTTTGCTTTGGGAAAACTCGATCGACAACATACCCAAGGACTGAACACACACAAGTTTCTGCCAAGTTTTCCAAATCTTAAACTCGACCAACAACATTGTTGCATAGAAATATATATATATATATATATATATATATATATATATATCTATATATATATATATATATATGTTGTCGGCTGATTTTTTCCATCTCAACTAGAGAAAACTCAATTGATCAGTCATGCTCTCCATTCATCCTTGAACCCTAGGTCTCCTAAAACCCTTTCCTAGCCCTAGTTTTGCCCCGTTTGACCTTCCCCATTCTTGACCCTAGGCTTGGGTGGCATGCGGCTGCTATTTTCTTTCTTGATTGGTGCCATATTCATCAAGCTTCTTCTCCATGATGTCCAATAGGAGGAAAAGAATAGGTCCAACTCGAGTTCTTTCATCTTCCATATCTCCTAGGCATAGTTTATATAATGGTACCTCCTTTATCTCAAATCAAGTTTTCAATCATTACAAGGAGTTGTTGCCTAGGAACCCTTACCCCTTAAGGCCATTGTTAACCCCTAGAAATGGGATCTTGAAAAAGGTTAAGAAGATATTGAACAATCAACACTGTAATGCTCTTTGCTATGAATGCCTAGCCTTTAACAACTTCCTATCGAGCAAGAAGGTGGTGCATGAGTTCTATCAAAATCTTACTTGGAACTACACCACCGTAGTGCCTTCTCCAAATACCCAAGTTGTTTAGACATCCATGGTTTTAGGGATCAAGTTTCAAATCTTTAAGTATTCTTTGATTACTTATTTATCTTGTTCCTCATCAAATTAGATGTCTTCCTATACTACCTATCGAGACCTCCTTAGACCTAAAACCTTCCACAAGAGTTTTGAACCTGAGTTGACCCTCTCTGATGTTCATTATACCTTGAAGAAGCTAGAGGTTCCATATAGGAAGAAAGGCATATTATCATCTTCTTCTATAGATAATAAGACTCGCTTGGTTTCTCTCCTAGTTAAATTCAACATCCATCCAAAAAAGAATCAAATACATATTGCAAAATACTTAGTACTAATCATGTATTATCTTCTTCATAATATCCATGTCAAATGGGAAAGATACATTCTACATCACATGACTTTCTTTGACACAGAGAAGAATGTTGGAGACTCACACCCACCCTACCCTAACTTGATTTTGAAGTATCTTTCAACATCATATTGACCAATACCTTTTCAAAGACCTTGGCTACAAAGTCAATCAAAAAGGAGCTTGTATCAGTGACACCACAGTCAAGGAATCCTTAACCCCACCTCCTCTACCACTGGTGCTTTGACCTCCACCCAATCTCCTCCTAGACCTTATCTTGACTCCTTTTTGGTCTCTAATGAAACCATCATGGACTACATGATGCACCAACAAGCATACAACATGCAAGTTTAGGATCGCCTACATTGGGACATCATTCAGATAATGTCAAACATGAACTTGACCTGCACCCATCCTTATCTCACCTACCAGCCCTACCCAACTTCTGAATATGCCTCTTATACATGAAGTCAGTTCCACCCAGCCTTCTAGCCTACTTCTTCCATTGTACCTCCTACCTCTGATGGTGGACTTGTCTCTACTTCCATTCCTAAACTAAGTGAATCCCTGCTACTAGCTCTGCCTCCTGGCCCTACTTCCACCCTACTTACTGGTTTTGATGGGATCTCTACACCCAACTTTGAGAAATCAAATGCACTTCATGCATGTGGTATGTCTTCGATAGAGCAACATCGCAAGTGGCCTACTACTTACTCCATTGGACCTTTTGAGGATGAGGATGATGTTGATGGTTATGCTGATGAGGATGGGGGATGATGACGAGGATGGTGATGATGGGTCTGATGATGATGGAGATGGTGGTGAGGACACACTTACTACCCCTAATGCACCTTTGGATGGTGATGAATACTACCATCCTAATGACAATGAGGATTTTGACTTAATATCCATGATGTTTAGTTCTTAGTCTATAGAGTGCTTTATATATATATATATAATCTTTTTGTACACTTTCTTGTACTGAAGATTGGGCATTGTATCTGAGGATTACTATTTTCATATCTAGTCATTTCTCTTTGTCATATTGTAGTTTTCATCTCAAGAGGACATATCTATTATTGTAATCTTATTATTTGTTCCTTTAACTCTCTGCTTTGCTATATGTCATGAGTTCTTGGTGTGTGCCTCCATATTTTGATTATGACTCTAGTATATATGTTCTCTCTCTGGCTGATATGTGGTCCTTGCATATGGTGGTTGTATGTGTAGTTTGTGCCTTGGATAAGACTTGATTTATCTCTTATACCCCCTCCCTCTTTGATATGACAAAAAGGGAGAAATGAGCTCAGTACATATTCAATTGTCATCTAATTCGCTGAAATATCTTGGGAATATGAAAGTGGACTTAATTAGAATATATGTGCTATGGTTATGCTTTTTGGAGGAACTAACCATATAGGCAAAGGTAAGCATGAATTAAGGGGGAGCAATTGCTATTTTTCATTCATGTATCCTCCTACAATTGATAAGGTAAAAGTCTAAATTATAAGTCATTTTCAATTTGTTGAGGACTGGTTTGTCATCTCCAAAGGGGGAATGTTGACCTAGCAGTTATACATTGTCCATACTTTGGTCCTAACATAACCATTCCATTCATATGTATCTAATATTTCTATTTGAGATTGATTTCATGTATTAGGTACATGAAAAGGACAAATTCAATCAATCCCTAGATTGACCAAATACCAAAGTCACTGCAAATGCACTTCTAGGGAAAATGCCCTATAACCCTTAGGACAATTTTTGTAATCATTTGTATCGATGCTATGACTTGTAATTAATCCGAGAAAAAATTAGGAGCACTTATAATGAATATTTAAGCACTCTAATGACATTTTCCAAAAAATCATTACAAGGACTTTTGTTGGATGAGTTCCATCTTTGATATACACAATCGACGCCCATGATTGATTTTGGAAAATGCCAGGGTAGGCCAAGTTTCCCCAAGAAAAAAACTTGATCGACACTTATGCACAAGAAAATCAAATTTAAGTTGTCGGTTGAGTTTCATCTAGGATAAACTCCACCGAAAATTCAAATATAATTTATCGCATAGTGCTATCAGTCGAGTTTGCTTTATTCAAACTCGACCGATCGCAATACAAGGAATGTGCACAAAAGTGTTTCTAGTCATTGGAGTGTTGCTGACGAGCCTTAAACATGGGTCTAAGAATGGAATCATGTCTAGGTTATTAGACTTTAGAAAGTTATAATACCCAAATGTTTAAGACACCTGCAGCTAGCACAGGGTTGAAGTAGTTCAGGGTTGAACACAGGGATAGGAAGAACGACACTTTAAAACTTGAGTTTCACTTGTCTAAGCACATCAAAAGGGGGTGCAAGAAAAAGGGGGTTTGTTGTAACATGAACTAAACATAAGGAAACAAACAAAGACCCTATCTCCAAAAGGTGTTATAAGAAAGATTTAAGTTTTGGGGTTTAGATATTTTTATAAGTGTTTTAAATAATAGAATCCGAGGAGATAAAACTATCGTTGAGGTAAAGCACGAAGGAAGAAAACTTAGGCATAACAAGCATCAATGGAAAACATCCTGCAACCTCTTCTCTCAAAGAGGGTACCTATAACTATGCACCATTTCCCTCTCTCAAGGGAAGTGGCCATAGATTAGAGTGGTAAGGTAAATCGAAGCAGCCCTGATCCTAGGTACTCTTGTACACCCAGATCAGACCAAACTCTAGAGTTGTGACAACCCCCTCTCAAGGGTGTCGAAATGGGAAACATGATTCGATAGCTAGTCAAAAGCACGATCCAAAAGAAGAAACTAGAGTTCAGATGCTATAAAGAAATCATCCAACAAAAAGGGACCATACATAGAACAACAAGAGATAAACTCCATAGATTCCAAAAAGCTTAAGGAGAGTAAAAAGGTTTAGTTACAATACATAGGGAAATGAAAGTAAAATGCAGTAAAAAGGGAAAGATAAGCATCAGTCTCCTTGATTTAGGAAGTCCATATTCTGCAACGGACCCCTAAGGGACTGCTAACCTGGTATATGGAAGGAGCTCCACCCGATACACTCATGTCGGGCAGCCAACCCTCTTGGGAAACATACCATAATGGTCAGGGCATACCGAGAGAACTCCCTACCTGATACGGCCATGTCGGGCTGCCAGCCCTCTCGGGCGACATGCCATAACGGTCAGTCCATATCGGGTTCAGTGTCATGTCCAGTTAGGAATCACTTAAGTTCTCAGGTTCCTTGTATCGGGTATAGAAGGGTGAGCCGTCTCGGGTTGAGGCCCATCTAGGGACCCAACATGGGAGGCCTTCCTGGTCGTATCGTGCTCCTACGACTACTGGGATGGGTTCTAAGTGAACTCCTCTAGCCCGTCTTGGGTTGGGGGTGTGCTCACCTAGTATTGCCCGACACGCCTTGGAATGTGACACACTAGCTCCTGATGTCTTTCCAGATTTAGCTCTCATGGGATTCCGACCCGTCCCAACGGAGTCCTATAGCTGCTATTTATAGGCAGTAGCTGGTAGAGGTTGCAGTTCTTGTGGGGCCACGTGTCCTTTATTGTCTCCATTCAAATGGCTTCAGGGGAGGACCGACACGTCTGTCACCTGACACGGCTTGTGGAGCGTGTCGGGTTATGAGCAAATCACTTGACCGTGTCAGGTAATGACCCTAGCAGGAAGCTGCTCCGATGAGTGGCTTCATCGCATGATAGACTCTATCAGGGCGAGTCGTGGCGGGAAAAGCTCCCTGTCAAGTAGATGGCGTATCTCTCATTAGGGCCCCCATGACGGGTAAGTGGGCGTGTCGTGCGGCCAGTAAAGGGTCGGTTCACATGCTCATTGTAAGTGGGTCGGGATGGGTCTTTTTGTTGACTTTGGGTGGAAAAATGAGGGAAAACTTTGCAAAAGATGGGAAAAGAGTTAGGAGTACAGTGTGGGTTATTCTTATGCAAAAATAGGATAAAACGAAGAGGAAAACGGTTTAGAAGGTAGGTTTGACAATGAAATATGAGCCATAAATAGCCATAAAATGGGTGTTATCAACTCCCCCAAACTTAGCATTTTGATTGTCCTCAATCAATCTGAACTTATTTTAAAACTTTGTTTTGTGATACTTCTTCATAAACTGACATAGTTTTCGAAAAAGGGGTTTGAGTGAGTTTTTGAGACGTCCTTGAGGTGAAATACATCTGACTATGAACAACGAACTTTATTTTTTTCTTCCTTATTTAAGCAAAAAAAATTCTCTTCAGCTTCGGCGAGACTTTGGTGCATGATTTCGAAGTTAGCTTTCACACCAAACAACTTTTGGGGTGAGAAGTTGGGTTTTTGGGTAGGCTGAAGGCTTTTTGGATTTTTCTTGTTTCCCATCAGTCCATCCAGGTACGGGTCCGTTAACAGGAAATTGGTCCCTGTCGTCCAAACTAGTTGGCTTTAGAGCAGTGATTTCACATCCTACATGCCACTACCCCAGATCTACCATGCCTAAAGATGGGTACTTTTGGAAGGACAAGTGTGTGTGTGTGTTTTTTTTTATCATTTGGCACAACTCTCATGCTTTTATTCACTCTCATAAGGCTTTTCTCTCTTTTTGGGATTTTTGATGGGTAGGGAAACAAAATAGAGTTCACTATTTGGGCAACTTTTTCCTTCACATACACATCTCTTAGCTGTTGCGAGATTATTTTTTGAAATTGGCGTAGAAAAGTTGTAGTTTTTGTCATTTGAGACTGCATTTTTGGAAAGAACATAACAAAAACTCGCACTGCCTTAGACAGAGAAAACAAGCTAGGAGAAGTTGTATCAGGTTTTTTCTATAAAGTGTCTTTGTATAATTGTAGAGAGGCAAGGAGTTGTATATGCACTATTTTGTATCAGACATGTATATATATGTACACAGGATATGGAAAAAAATAGAAAGACGAGAAGGGGAAGAAATTTTTAGGTACCTCCCTTGTTGATATATTACCCCCCCCCAAACTTACCCCACACTCTATCCTTAGAGTTGTGAGATAAGTAGGAAAGGGTAGGCATAAGTCAATGAGGGTTTTAGCTGGTGCATGTGCCTTCGTCAGATAGAAGCTCCAAAACATACTCTCCACATTTGCTATGATGGTCGATGTGGTTGAGCTTGTCGGGTGTTTGTTGTAGCATCACTAAGCTAGAGATCCATTCTAGCACGTAGACGCTACAGTCGTTTGATTGTGGAGTTTGTTGCAGACTGCTGTGGCAGAATTGAAGCTCGTGTCATTTGTTCGTCATGTTCTCCAGGAACGGTTGGATCAACGTTGCCACCTCGATGTAGGATTTCCTTGCTAAGCACTCGAGGGGTGTCAACGGAGTTGATGTACACTGCACCATATGATCTTTGTTGCTATCGGAGTTGTTGTAGAAGATTGCTTCTCGCGGGCGAGTATACACCATCAGGAGCGTCCAATGGTTGTAATGCAACATTAGAAGGAATATGATACACGACATGCTGCATTGTATCTCAGCCAGAAATAGTTGTTTCTCTTCTGATTCATCAGCTAGGCAGATATCATTGAACAACATTGGGTGGGCGATGTAGGCACGTTCAAACTTCTTCTATAGAATTTGGATGTAGTCCGATGCCACTGATAGTGCTAGATATCCTCCTACCTTTACTAAGTCCCAAAGGTCATCAATGAGGACTATGACGTTGCCTGTCTCATAGATGACATCTGTGGGGGTAGAATCAGCTAGCCTGAGGAGAACTTTATTGACCTTCTCATGTGATAGGATTACGCATGTGGAGCGATCAAAGTTGCTGATTAATTCTTCAGATACTGCAGGCGAAGCGGAGCCTTCCTTGGTGAGTATTTCTCGCAGAACGTCCATCTTCTTGCCTGCCTCGTAGACGTCTGTGGCCATCTCGACTTCTTCTCCTTGGGGGCTGCTGGGTTGGGATGATTCAGTTTCTTGGTCACTCTACAGTAGCTTCTCTAGTACACCTGCATCTAGGAAATAACATCTGTCCTTGATCAGCAACAACGCATATGTGCTTCTGAGCTGATAGAAATTCTGGCCTTGGAGGTTCCTTATATATCCAAAGATGTGGAGCAACCCCATGGTGCATAGGACTATGAAGGTGCTATTTCTGCTTCCCACCTCTTCTTGAACGGGGAAGTCTCCGAGGGAGAAGATGTTCCAAATGCCACTGTGGCGTTGGACTCTATGCTTGATGGTGTAGAGAAGACGCAGTGGGAGAAGCCTGAGATGCTTATCTTCTGGGCATACGAATATGTGTCCTGAGCGTGGGACCTCTTCAGTGCAACAGCTGAGGAGCTGGACGTCGTGGCTATGGAGGTCTACCACATAGAGGAACTAGTTTCTTCTACGCTTGTAGGGGGCCAACACTAGGTTTGGGTTGTGTTCTTTGATGTATTGTAGCATGTTGGCCACCTGGATGGATTCATACACCCCTTTCATTAATCTTCTTGCCAAGGCCAGGGTGGCATTGTAAATTGGTTGCCGGCCTGTCTTGGTGCCTAAATTCTCTATCATAGTACCTTACAGGACACGTAAGAGGATCTTCCCTACTATGGATGGGGAGCGGAACATGCTTTTCAGCGCTTCCCATCGTATAGAGAAGTAACCGTCACTCCAGATGGCATCCTCCCCATTTGCCTGTGACCTCAGGACCGCATTCATAAGCTTCTAGTATCTGATTGTCAGGTAGCCAATTGCCCGTCGGTCGAAATCATCCATCTCAAAGGAGGGATCTCCGACGACGTAGAAAACACGTCTACCGTCAAACTCCTTGCTCTAGGGGGGTGCTTGTCATTGGTAGAATATATGTCGCCCCCTTCTCCCTCGAATTCATCATAAGAGCCCTCCTCTAGGCTGATGATTACATCTGCATGTTTAGATTCTTCTAGGGAGGGTGAGGGAGCGGCCATGTCGATGCCATGTGTGCTCTGCTATCCTACTGGAGCCCCGTCGACAGTCTTGTTTGTCGTTTCTTCCTTGGGTGTTGTGGAGGGCCCGCCAAAGGAGGAAGAAGATGACGTTCCGAAAGAAGATATCGGAGATGAAGGTTGGGAGCCAGAGCCCAGTGGCAAAGGGGATCTCCGACTTGGGCAAGGGTGGTCGTCCCTTCAATTCAACCTCTCTTCGACGACGTCGAAGCATTGGAGCGCTGTCTGCAATGTGGTGCTCAGTGCCTCTAGTTGGCCGGGTAGGCCAACCAGGGTTAGTAGTTGGCACTCTTGGTCGCTTAGCCTCTTCTAGAAAATGTTAAACTTGTGGGTTAGGGAAGCAAAAGTAGCTGAGTGATTACTTGTTATCTCCCGAAAGTTGTCAAATTCTCAGCCGAGGACCTGCCCTAGTGATAGGGGGCTTCCATTGATCGGATCCTCGACCTTAAGCTAATCCTCACACGAGAGACTCGACTTGAAGAAGGTGCGTCTTCGACTGGGGCCGACTCCACCATGACTGTCTGCGTGGGTGTCACTTCAGGGCGTGGTGTTGGTGCATTCATGGCTGCCTCTGCCTCATCAGCTTGGGGTGGTGGAGAAGGGTGTGAAGTAGGCGGATGCTGATCTTCCATCCGACTCTCAGTGTCCTCCTCCACAGTGACTATCAGTGTCGTTGGTGGCGGAGTCGGCATTGGATGCACAGCCCTGAGTTCTACCTCTAGGAGCTCAGTGAACGTGTCGTCGCTAGTGTTCGGCAGCACCACCGCTTCAGGACCTATAGTTGTTTCTTCCGCGGCAACTTCTTCGGGGGCTATCATCATAGCATCGGCCTTGGTGGTGTCGACGACTTCAACAATCATCGTTGTTTCCTCAGTGGCTGTGACACTTGTTGTTGTGGTGGCCGTGGCCGGCTCGGGAGTAGCAACATCGGCTTCGGGGGTGGCTGCTACTGGTTCGGTGGTGGCAACTGCAGCTTCAGGAGTGGTTGTCGCGGGTTGCATGGTGGTGGTGGATGGCTCAACGGGGGCGATGACAGTCGCCAATTTGTCTTGTCGATCATCTACGGGGGCTGGCCTTCCTGTCACGTCCTCCCTCTCTTGTGTTCTTGTGGTGGCGGTATAAGTGGCTTCAACAAGCATAGCTTCGATTTCTACTGTGGTGAAGACCAACTTCTCTGCATCGTAGTTGGCGCATCGTGGGAGTGGGAGGAGGGTGTTTGTCCTTGCGAACTTATAGAAGTAGTAGTGGCCCTCCTTTTTGATGATGCTAGCCCTCGTTAGGAATTTGAGGTCGATCTAGTCATCACCTCTCATCCTCGACAGGCTACACAGTTCCTTGGGGTATCCTAACCCTACTACGATCAGGTTCACTAGCCCTCCCATGTTGTAGTCCTTGGTGACGTCCTTCATTGGATGAAGTCTGTTGAGTAGGAACCACCCCAGGTAGATCGTGCGTCCCTCCATCATGTACCGCATGAGGTGGAGCTCTTCAGTGTACAAGTTGCTTGATTCATATTTGCTGAAGAGAAGACACGCCACGATCTTGTGCACTATCCTCCAGAAGCAGGAGTGCACCACCACCACTTTACTCCCCGGCTTGAATGTTGACTCACCGGTGAGCCACCCCAGAGTGCGACCGTGTTCAACCCGTCAACTTCGATGATTCTAATACCGTTTTTGAGTAGGTCTTTCTTAGCTTCACTGGAGGAGAAGATCTCGTTGAGCAGCTTTTCAGATATCACATGCTCAACGTTGTATAGCTGCCCTTGCAGTCTGTCCGCCCCGCCAAATCTTTTAACTTCTTCTTATATGTTCTTCACCCGAAGGAGGGATGACATGAACTCCATCGTGAGTTTTGTGTAAGAGGTGGTGTGGCTGAAGCATATCTTCCTTAGCCCAACAACCTCTAAGACATTTTCCAGCCTATCGAAAATGCCTATCTGGTAGAAGGACGACTGGTGGCAGAAACGGGTTGGCCTGTAGACTTTGGTTGCCAACTCTACATGCCTCCAGCTATGCTCCTTATCTCTGGGCATGAACTGGCCTAGTGAGTGATCCAGAGGCGATGGTTCGGCCGCCGCAGCTGAGGTTGTTGCTAGTGCTTCTGCTACCCTGGGCCACTTCTCAGCCTCAGACAACCCTGTTGTGTTGGGGTTTAGGCACTTCTTACCAATTGTGGTTGCTTCAGTTGCAGCCTCAGGATTGATCCTCCGACCGTGTTCGTCGACTTGGACGACTGTCTGCTTGTTGCGGGCCATGTCTGCAATGTTTACACAATAATAGGTAAGTAATGAGTTTACTAAATGGGTCGCCTAGCTGAATATCGGGCAGTAGACAAAGAGGGTCATGTCTCCCGATTCCAGATAGGTGACACTCAAAAAACCAATACCGGTTTAGAGTTTATATCAAAAGTGCTGTCACGTGATACAATTTACCCGGTACAAACAAGTCGGTATTGGGTGTATAGGTAAACATGCTTGTCGCCCGATACAAGGTCTGGCCGACAGGGTAGGCCGATATCGGGTCACCTCATCAGAATAAACCCTGCCTGATACAGACTCATGGGAAAGGTGTCACCTGATACGATAGAGTATCGAGCGATATGAGTCAAATATCCTTTGTAAAACAAAATTGGGCGATATGGGTCTTGCCCGATACTAGGTATCGTTCGGGTGATAGGTGCATCATGCGATAAGGTCAGAAAAGCATTGAAAACCCCGATAGGTGAAACTCAACATGGAGCAGAGGGCGTTGCCCAAAACGGGAATCGCTAAAAGAAAAGTTGTGCGATACGACATGCTCGAGACGGGCTGCGCGACACGATAGGGCATATCAGGTTATACCTGTATCGTTGGGAGCTGTCACGGGCGACATGGGAAGTCGAGAAGGTTGGATGGCATGGGAGTAACGCGAGAACAAAATGCACGATACATGAGTAGGTGAAAAGTAAATGCAAGTGCCCGACACAGTTAAATTGAAGTTACTATATATATCCAACATGAGCGGGGGTAAATCGGGTAAAACTAGACAAGTGTCACGTGATAAAGTGCATCGATTTCTATAACACTATAAAATCAGTCAAATCCACTATGTTGGGAAGCGATTTTCCTTCCTTAGCATGCTTCGTGCCGTACAAAACGCATGTTGTGTGAGCCAGGCATGTCAGGTGATACACTTTCTTGTAACACCCTTCTACCCGACACGGGGAAGCGCGCTTCGATCCACTCTACCCACCAACCCGATACGGGAGAAACAAAAGGTGGATGGCTGATATGGCCAGACAAAAGGGCATCGGGCAGAGCAGAAACTAAAGAGGCGATCAACTATGCATGCCAGATACATAGAACAAAAAGGGAAATTCTAAAAGCAAAGCAAGGCAAGGGTAGAAAAACTAAAACTAAAGAAAAGAAAAAGCATTAATGGGTAAAACATCATTGGCTTAAAAGGGAAGACTTCCAACCTCAGATAGTGTTACTCATCAAGGCTATAAAACTAAGTCTGTGTCCCATTAAACAAGAGAGTTTGTACATGTGGTGCATGCACTGACTTGAGCCTTATTGCAATAATAATGTTCATAATGTTTTTTTGCATGAAATGAAATAATGTCCTATTCTAGGAAAAGTAAAAATTCAGGCTGCCTCTCGAAGAGCGTTGTAGTTTCCATCGTCAGCTCGACAGGCTTCAGATACTTCTACTCTGATCCTTCAGCTATTGCCTCAGCATCCTGTAGGGTTATCTTTGACCTTCTCATGAATGCTTCATCTTCGTAAAACCTCTTGACTCTATTCCCGTTCACTAGAAAGATCTTTTCAAGATCGTCTTTGTCATATAGTTCCATCATCCCTGATTGATATATCTTTTCCATGATGAAGGATCCAGACCATCTTCTCTACAACTTCCCTAGAAAAAGACGGATAGAGGATTTAAATAATAGAACTTTATCACCTTCGCCGATGTCCTTTTTCTTCAGATGGGCATCATGCCAGATCTTGGTTCTTTGCTTGTAAATCCTAGAATTTTCATATGCATGGAGTCTCAATTCTTCAAGTTCCTGGAGCTGAAGAAATCTTTCCTTTCCAGCCATCGTCTGGTCCATATTGAGCTGCTTGATTTCCCAGAACGCTTTATGCTCCAATTCAAAAGGAAGATGGTAGGCTTTTCCATATATCAGGCGGTAAGGAATGGTGCCCAAAGGCTTCTTAAAAGTATTCATGTATGCCCAGAGAGCATCGTCTAACTTAGCCGACCAGTCCTTGTAGAATTTGCCAACTGTCTTCTCCAAGATCTGCATGATCTGCCGATTGGAGACTTCCACCTGACCGAACATTTGTGGATGATATGGTGTCGCAACCTTGTGGCGAACGCCGTACTTACACAGGAGCGATTCAAACTGTCTTTCAATGAAGTGAGAGCCACCATCACTAATGACAATCCTTGGAACTCCAAACCTTGGAAAGATAATCTTGGTGAAGAGTTTGATCACTGCCTTAGCATCGCACATAGGGGCAGTCACTGCTTCAACCCACTTAGAGACATAGTCGACCACAACGAGAATATATTTGAAACCGTAGGACAAAGGAAATGGTCCCATGTAATCAATACCCCACACATCGAAAATTTCAACTTCAATCCAATCTGATAGCGGCATCTCATTGTGACGGGAAATGTTCCCAGTTCGTTGGCATTCATTGCAAGACTTTACAAATGCATGAGCATCTTTGAACAAGGTTGGCCAGTATAAACTAGATTGTAGCACCTTGGTAGTTGTCCTCTCGCCTCCCATATGTCCTCCATATGGAGAGGAGTGATATTCAAACAAAATTTTCAAAACTTCCTCTTCTGGTATGCATCTTCTATATAACTCGTTGACACAATGCCTGAAAAACAAGGGATCATCCCAATAATAGTTCTTTAAATCAGAGAAAGAACTTCCTCTTCTAATTATAAGACATATCTGGGGGAAGCTGCTTATAGGCTAGGTAGTTGTAGAAATATGCATACCACGACCCCTTAGGGTCTGCTGACTGGGCTGAGTAGATGGACTCGTCAGGCTAGCTTTCATTGATGGGCAGTGGGTGATCATCTTGCACCTGTATCATGGAGAGATGATCTGCAACCACATTCTCTGAGCTCTTCTTTTCTTTGATCTCATGGTCAAACTCTTATAACAATAGTGCCCAACGTAGCAGCCTGAGCTTTGCATCCTTCTTCTGCATTAGATATTTAATAGCCCTATGGTCTGTGTGAACAACCACCTTTGAACCCACGAGGTAAGACCTAAACTTGTCGAAGGTGTACACGATAGCTAGCATTTCTTTTTCTGTAGTCGTGTAATTCTGCTGAGCCTCACCTAGGGTCTTGCTTGCATAGAAGATAACATGATGCTTCTTGTCTTTCTTTTGGCCGAGTACGGTCCCTATAGAAAAATCACTGGGGTCACACATAAGTTCGAACAGAAGACTCTAATCAGGGGACTGGAGAATTGGTGCAGATATTAAAGCGCCCTTCAGAGTTGAGAACGCCTTCATACACTCCTCCGTGAAGTTGAACTTGACATCTTTTACTAGAAGGTTAGAGAGAGGCTTGGCTATCTTTGAAAAATCCTTTATAAACCGCCGGTAGTAAATGACATGACCCAAAAAACTGTGAACACCTATAACTGAAGTAGGCGGTGGGAGCTTAGATATCGCCTCAACCTTGGATGGGTCAACTTTAATACCTTTACTTGACACCTTGTGTCCGAGAACAATCCCCTCTTGTACCATAAAATGACATTTTTCCCAGTTGAGGGTGAGGCTATGCTCTTCACATCTTCTCATTATGAGGGACAAATTGTTCAAACAATCATCAAATGAGCTACCATACATGCTGAAATCATCCATGAACACTTCCGTCTTGTCTTTGAGCAAATCTGAAAAAATGGCATTCATACACCTTTGGAAGGTAGCCGATGCATTACAGAGCCCAAAGGGCATTCTTCCAAAGGCAAAAGTTCCATAGATGCAAGTGAAAGTCATCTTCTCTTGGTCATCAGGGTGGATTGGGATCTGGTAGAAACCTGAGTACCCATCCAGCTAGCAGAAGTAGGACTGATGGGTCAGACGTTCCAACATTTGATCGATGAAAGGAAGAGGGAAATGGTCCTTGCAGGTGGCGGTGTTAAATTTCCGATAATCTATACACATCCACCATCCAATGACCATCTTGGTGGCCACCTCGACCCCGTCATCTCCATTGACCAAGGTCATCCCTCCCTTCTTGGGAACTACTTGGATTGGACTCACCCACGTGCTATCCCTGATAGCATAGATAATTCCAGCATCTCAGAGCTTAACTGCTTCTTTGCTAATGACTTTGTGAAGTTTTTCATTCAGCTTTCTTTGTGGCTAGACATACGACCTAGAGTCCTCCTTCAGATGGATCCAGTGCATGCACACCGAAGGGATTATCCCTCTTAGGTTCCCGATTGAGTAGCCCATGGCTTTCCTCTACAGCCTTAACTCTTTGAGCAACTAGTTTTTCTGGAAATCAGTCAACTCCGAGTTGATGATTACCAGGTGCAACTTATCTTGATCCAAAAAATGATACTCAAGGCCTTTCGACAAGACTTTTAGCTCTGGTGGGACTTCTCTTTTCTGTTCTTCAGTAGGGGCTTCTCAGAGAGTGGCATATCTAACTATCTCAATAGGATCTTCATCCTCAGTCGCTTCTTCAATATCCAGATAGGCCAACATTTCCCTAACCTCAGGATCATCGATCTCTCATAACTCTCCAATTAAGGCATGCATCAAAGGATCTACCATGGCCTTCTCTTCCTATACTTCATCGCATAATTGCTGATAGCTCTCAAAAAAGTAGGAGGATTCAAAGAACGAGGGGGCCCTCATACAATTACTGATGTTGAAGTCGATGTGATCTCCTCCAACACGGATCGTAATCATTCCCACCTCGACATCGATAAGAGATCGGGCGGTGGCAAGGAAGGGTCGCCCAAAAATGATAGGGAAGCTCGGATCTTCTATGGTGTCGATCAAAACAATATCATAAGGTATAAAGAAGCATCCCACTCGGATGGGCACATCTTCAACGACACCAACTGGCCGGGTGAAGGTATGGTCAGCTAGTTGTATCCTCATGTTGGTGCTTACCATATCGGTGAGCCCCACTCTCTTAGCAAGGGATAGAGGCATCAGACTAATGCTAGCCCCTAGGTCTGCTAGATATTTCTGAGTTATATTATCTCCAACTTGAAAGGGGATTATGAAGGCCTCTATATCCTTCTTCTTCAAAGGCGTATTAGTTTTGATGAAAGAACTAGACATCTTGGCGAGCTTCATAGTCTCTACGTATTCTCCTTTCCTTTTTCTTGTTATCAGGTCCTTTAGGAACTTGGCATAAGTGGGCATTTCTTCAATGGCATCTAAGAACGGGACGTCCACATGCAACTTCTTTATAGCGGCTAGAAACTTTTCATACCTCTTCTTCAACTGGGCTTTTACCAGCTTATGTGGGAATGGTACGTGGGGTGTGTACTTTGTCTGGACACTCTTCAGAAGAGATGTCGTTAACCTTGTCTTTGACTACTTTCTTTAACTTCTGTGTAACTTCTTCCTCAACAACCTCTGTGCTAACTCCTTCGGCATGTACTGTTGTTGACATTATTGACTTCTCAACGGCTGGTGATATAATCATTCCTGACCTTAGAATGGCCATTTTTTCTGTCTCATGTCCTTGTGGGTTGGCTTCAGTATTGGAGGGGAAATGCCCCACCTGATGGTTGAGGGATTGGGCGAGGCTTGCCAGCTACTGATCAATCAGTTTGTTATGCTGCTAGAGCTCCCCTATCTGGGTAGAAAAACCATCCATCTATTGGTGCATTGGTTTGAGCAGAGTCGTGCTTTCCACTAAGCTCTTGTGCATCTTTTCATTGATGTCATTTTGTCTCTTGGAGAAGGACATAAATTCTATCATCAAAGATGGTCGTGGTTGTTGGCTTTGTTGGAAGGCCCTCTGCTACTGGAACCATGTCTATCATTGCTGATTCGATGGTCCTCTCGAAGGTTTCCCACTCACCAGCTGGTGAGAGTTCTCAACAACACTGGTGTTCCCATAAGAGAAACCAGGATGGTTGGGTCGTCAGTATTGAACATAACTCGCATTCTCTGTAAAGTCCCCTTCGAGATCTTCTTGGGGTGCGGTGTGTGGGAAGAAATCTGACATATGTTCGGGCTCTCCGCAGGTGACACAACTCTTTACGACCTCCTGATGAACCTTCCCTTTGTAACCTTTCTCCTTGAGGGACTAGACATCTATCATCATTTTGTCAAGCTTGGCTGTGAGGGCCTCCATAGCCTTAGATTCACCTGGAGTAGTGTGACTTAGCGACTCTCGGTCGTATTCTCCATCTTGTTGGTTTGTAGCTATATTTTCAATAATCTCCCTGGCTCTTTGGGCACTAAGTCCCAAGAAATCACTGCCAACGGAAGCATTCAAGGGCTTCCTCTCAGTGGGGCACACCCCATTGTAAAACATGGTGATGAGCTTTGGTTATGAAAAACCATGATGTGGGCATTCACGCTGGTAGCTCTAGAATCTTTCCCAAGTCTCATGAAGATTCTCTGAGGGCTTCTGGGAATACCTCATGATCTTGTTTTGACATTTGATGGTCCTCTCGATGGGGAAGAACTTGGCAATAAAAGCATTGGAAAGATGCTCCCAATCAGGGAGGCTCCCATCCTATAAGTTGGTGTACCATTCTAGTGCCTTGTCCCTCAGTAAGAACGGGATGCATTGGATGTAGATATGCATCAGCAAGACTCTGTTGATCTTAAAGGTGTTGCACGTCCTCTTGAATGTCATTACATGATTATATGGGTTCTCCTCATAGGTGTTTCCACCTAAACTTTTATGTTTTAGGAGCTGAAGGAAGGAGGGCTTCAGTTCGAAGTTGGTGACATTTAAAGGCTGCGTTACAACCAGGTTTCTCTCCTCATTAGCTCAAACTTGAACGAATGAGTGAAGAGAGTGAGCTTAAGGGATTTGGTCAGCCATGACTTGTCAAGAGCTTGGATGACCTAGAAAGAAAGAAAAGAGTACCTAGTAAGAAACAAAGGTGTAAGAGCGTTGTATAAATTATGAATAGTAAATATTATGCCAGTAAATAATTGCAGTATTATATGAATATGTACAAAGTTTTGGCAAAGTGCAAGAAAAACTAAAGTTCGTAGAACAATTTTCTTTGCCTATCCCTAGAAATGGCGCCAAAAAGTTGAAAAGCCTTAAATGTGGGTCCAAGAATGGAATCATGTCTAGGTTATCAAACTTTAGAAATTTATAATACCTCAATGTTTAAGACACCTGCAACTAGCACAGGGTCGAACACAGGGATAGGAAGAATGGCACTTTCGAACTTGAGTTTCACTTGTCTATGCACATCAAAAGGGGGTGCAAGAAAAGGGGGGGTGTTGCAACATGAACTAAACATAAGGAAACAAACAACGACCCTATCTCCAAAAGGAGTTATAAGAAAGATTTAAGTTTTGGGGTTTAGAGATTTTTATAAGTTTTTTAAATAACAGAATCTGAGGAGATAAAACTGTCATTGAGGTAAAGCACGAAGAAAGAAAACTTAGGCATAACAAGCAGCAATAGAAAACATCCTGCAACCTCTTCTCTCAAAGAGGGTACCTCTAACTATGCACCATTTCCCTCTCTCAAGGGAAGTAGCCATAGATTAGAGTGGTAAGGTAAACCGAAGCAGCCCTGATCCTAGGTACTCTCGTACACCCGGATCAGACCAAACTCTAGAGTTGCGACAACCCCCTCTCAAGGGTGTCAAAATGGGAAACACGATTCGATAGATAGTCAAAAGCACGATCCAAAAGAAGAAACTAGAGTTCATATGCTATAAAGAAATCATCCAACAAAAAGGGACCATACATAGAACAACAAGAGATAAACTCTGTAGATTCCAATAAGCTTAAGGAGAGTAAAAAGGTTTAGTTACAATGCATAGGGAAATGAAAGTAAAATGCAGTAAAAAGGGAAAGATAAACATCAGTCTCCTTGATTTAGGAGGTCAATATATAGCAGCGGACCCCTAAGGGACTGCTAACCCAGTATCGGACAGGAGCTTCACCCGATACACCCGTTTCAGGCAGCCATCCCTCTCGGGCAACATACCATAATGGTCAGGGCGTATCGAGAGAACTCCCTACCCGATACAATTGTGTCAGGCTGCCAGCCCTCTCGGGTGACATACCGTAACGGTCAATCCGTATCGGGTTCAGTGTTGTGTCAGGTTAGGAATCGCTTAAGTTCTCAAGTTCCTTGTATCGGGTATAGAAGGGCAAGCCGTCTCGGGTTGAGGCCCATCTACGGACCCGACAGGGGAGGCCTTCCTGGTCGTATCGTGTTGCTGTGGCTACCATGATGGGTTCTAACTGAACTCCTCCCGCCCCTCTCGGGTTGGGGGTGTGCTCACCTAGTGTCACCTGACACACCTTAAAACGCGACACACTAGCTCCTAATGTCTTTTTGGAGTTAGCTCTTGTGGGATTCCAACCCATCCCATCGGATTCCTGTAGATGCTATTTATAGGCAGCAGCTGGTAGAGGTTGCAGTTCTTGTGGGGCCGCGTGTCCTTTATCGGCTTCGTTCACATGGCTTCAGGGGAGGACCAACGCGTCTGTCACCTGACACGGCTTGCGGTGCGTGTTGGGTTGCGAGCAAATCACTTGATCGTGTCGAGTAATGACCCTGGCGGGTAGCTACTCCGATCAGTGGCTTCATCGCATGATAGACTCTATCAGGGTGAGTCGTGGTGGGTAAAGCTCCCTGTCGGGTAGATGGCGTATTGCTTATCAGGACCGCTTGCACGACACGTCCGTGTTGGGTTGCTGCCGTGATGGGCAGAGACCGTGATGGGTAAGTGGGCATGTCGTGCAACCAATAAAGGGCCGATTCTGGTGCTCATTGTAAGTGGGTCGGGATGGGTCTGTTTTCTGACTTTGGGTGGAAAAATGAGGGAAAACTCTACAAAAGATGGGAAAAGAGTTAGGAGCATAGTGTGGGTTATTCTTATGCAAAAATAGGATAAAATGGAGAGGAAAACAGTTTAGAAGGCAGGTTTGACAATGAAATATGAGCCATAAGTAGCCATAAAATGGGTGTTATTAGTTGCAAAACTCAAAAATAGTTTTGTTGCAACACCTGAAATGACTAGAATTTGTTCCCAAGTGCTTCAACTAGCCATTAGACACCCTCAACTATAAATAGGGACCTTTGGGCTTCATCCCAAGTTTTCTTCTTATGCTCCTAGCTATAGTTGAGTGGATTTGTCTACTAAGAGTCCTTTCTCACTATAGCTTACTATAGATCAACATCAATCGAGTGAGATAGGTTATTTGTGAGAGAGCTACTTCATTGTACTCCATGTGTAGCTCTTAATCTTCCTTTTCCCAATCCCTTCTCGCAAGTTGTGGTGGTGAAAGCTTCTCCTTGGTGAAGGTGAAGTTGAAGGCTAAAGATTCAAAAGGAGAGTAGGTAATTCCTTCAAGGTAGAAGACATTTTGCAAGAGGAAAGCTCCTTAGTGAAGGTGTCCAGCTCATTGCAAAAGTGGGTAAGCCCTTGCAGAGGTTGACGACTCTTACTTTAAAGATAGGTCATACCTTATAAGGTTTATTGTCTCCTTTTGATCTAGGCATCCTTTTCCTAGAAAAGGAAGGTCTTATTATATCTCTTATAATGGAATATAAGAAAGGTGTGGTGCAAAATCCTAGAGGTTGACCTCTCTAGGTAGTGGATGTACACTCTCCTAGTTTGGATTTTTAGAACAATTATACATAACTTGTTCTTGATCTTATTCAATCTCTCTCATCCTTGATATGTATGTTTAATTGCACTAAAATTCCATATTTGCAATCTTATCTCTTGGAGTAATTTGATAGTCTAATGAATTTGGTTTAAGTGTTTTAGCTCTATTCAACCCCCCTCTAGAACCCATTGAACCAACCAGTGGTATCAGAGCCACTGTTTTCTCTGACTAGATCTCCCACAAGATGAGAAGATGGGAGACAACCTTCTAGGTTCTCTCAACTTGGAGGGAAGATTCTCCATGAGACCTCTGATAAGTCCATAGAGTATCATTCAGTTGCATGCTCCAATTGGTCCTATTGGTTAAGACAATTTTCTCTAATATCATTTTGATTTTTGTGTTTAAAACCTCAACTTGGCCTAGTCTATGGGGGTGATATGGGGTTCCTACCCTATGTTTCGCTCTATATTTTCCCAATAGAGCCCAAAATTTCTTATTGGTGAAGTGGGATACAATGTCACTAATTATCATTTGTGGAACCCCATACCTGCAAAAACATTGATCTTTGACAAACCTGCATACCATTTGAGCATCATTGGTATGAGTAGGAATTTCTTCCACCCATTTTGATATATAATCAATGGCTACCAAAATGTATAAATTGTAATTAGAATACATAAAAGGACCCATAAAGTTAATACCCCAAAGGTCAAGAACTTCAACCTCCTAAAAAAGTATTAAGTGGCATTTCATATCTTCTAGAAATGTTACATACATGTTGACAAGCATCACACCTCCACACATAATTATATGCATCCTTAAAAAGCATCGGCCAATAAAACCCACTTTCTAGAACCTTAGTTGTTGTCTTAGAGATTGCATGATGTCCCCCAATGGGCAACAAATGATGATGAGAAAGTATGCTCTCAAATTCACATTTTGATACACACTTCCTCAAGATGTCATCCCTGCACTGTTTAAGTAAGATTGGGTCATCCCATATAAAAATCTAAAATAATGAAAGAGTCTTTTCTTCTCTTGATATCCCCAGTCCTCGGGTAATTCTCCACATGACAAATAGTTCATTGTGTGCAAACCATGGATCCTTGTCCTTGATGGAAAAAAGTTGCTCATTAGGGAACTCCTCAACAATGGGTACCTATAACCTTGATTCATCCACTCTCTCTAACTTAAAGTGATTTGCTACTACATTCTTGGATCTAGCCTTGTCCGTGATTTCTATGTCAAATTCTCATTGTAACAAAATCCATCTTATTAGTATGGGCTTAGCATGTTTTTTCTGCAAAAGATACTTAATAGTTGCATGATCAGTCCAAACTATCAGTTTTTCCCCAATCAAATATTGTCTAAACTTATCAAAGGTAAAAACTACAGCTAATCCTTCCTTTTTTGTGGTTGTGCAATTTAATTCTTTATCACCAAGGGTTCTAGATGCATAGTAAATGAACGAGACATCTCGATCCTTATGTTGGCTTAGAACATCCCCTACAACAAAATTCGACGCATCACACATCAACTCAAATGGTTGGCTCAAATATAGAGACACCACCATGGGTGCAAAAATTAGCTTTTCTTTCAAAACTTCAAAGTCCTTCAAACAACACTAATCCAACTTAAATTCCTAGTCTTACTCTAAAAGCCCGGAAAGTAGCTTGGCAATTTTTGAAAAAACTTTAATAAAATGTTGATAAAAGACGAAATGTCCCAGAAAGCTCCTAATACCCTTCACCGATGATGGTGAAGGTATTTTAGATGTCACCTCTATCTTTACTAAAGTGACTTCCATTCCTTTGTTGGACACCTTGTGCCCCAAAAAATCCCCTCACTCACCATCATATGACATTTTTCCCAATTCAAAACAAGGTGAGTGTCTTCACGTCTCTGTAAAACTCGGTCTAGAATGGCAAGACAGTCCTCAAAAGATTCTCAATATATCAAAAAATCCTCCAAAAAAATCTCGAGACAATGTTCCAACATGTTAGAAAAAATTGCAAGCATGCATTTTTGAAATGTTGTTGGAGCATTGCACATACCAAAGGACATTCGTCGGTATGTAAATGTACCATAGGGGCAAGTGAAGTTAGACTTCTCTTCAACATGTGGCTCTATATAAATCTAATTGTAACTGGAATAGCCATCAAGAAAACAAAAATGTGAGTGGTCGGTGAGCCTCTCTAGAATTTGATCAATAAATGGAAGTGGGAAATGGTCTTTCAAGTGGCACCATTTAAATATTGGTAATCAATGCACACACACCAACTAGTCACTAGTCTAGTATAAACCAACTCACTAGCAGTATTAGTAGTGACTGTGATGCCCCCTTTCTTAGGAACAACCTGTGTAGCACAAACCCATTTAGAGTCTTAGATATTATAAAGTATACATGCCTATATAAGTTTAACTACCTCCTTCTTCACCACCTTTGTCATGCTCGGGTTCAACCACTATTGAGGTTGTGAAATGGGTTTTGCTCCTTCTTCAACCTGAATCTTGTGTTTGCATAAAATAGGGGATATTCTCTGTATGTTTGTAATGTACCAGCCAAATGCAACCCTATGATTCTTTCACATAGTGAGCAATTGATCCTCCTTCTTGAGGATCAGTTATGTTGAACTTATCATTGGAATATTGTTGTCCACTATTGAGAATGTGTGCTTAAGATGTAGTGGTAATGGCTTCAATTACAAATTATGAGGACACTATAGACATGGAACCAATGGTGGAGGTGGCAGTCCCATGTCTTCATAGTGTCTGGTATAGAAAGATGATAAGGTCCTCAAAAAAAGTGCACAATCCTCTTATGAGTGACAACGTGTGCATTTATCCACTAGGTTCATGAGACAGGCTTCTAGATGTAATTGTTGATATGCCTATTGCACTATAGAAGACACCATATCTGCAATTGTCATGGGTGCTCCTCTTCTTCTGGCTCATCATGGTGCTTTATAGCTTTTTTCAAAGAAATCTACTTTGTATGATGCATTATGTCAACAACAAGAGTACCCTTGTCCACCTTTGCATCATGTTGCATTGTTCTCCTTCCTTATCTGGTAGTTTATAGTCAGTTAGCTTGATCTCAAACCGGTCATCCAAGATTCCCAATGTCAACCATCCTCTTCCCATCTCTAAGATGACATATTTGTGTCTTGGAATGGCCTACTTTGATGACCCCAATTTTAGGATTTTTGATATCGAATATAGAATTTGAAGACCACGAATGTTATGTAAATGACTAGTAGAAAGCTAAGGAATTGATTATTCAATCATGGACTCTTTTCAGTTAAAAAGGGTAAGCATATATGCAATGAATGGTTATTAGATCAAATTGTGTTCAAATATGATGAATGGGTTTGGTCAAATGATTTGTGTACTTATGAGACCAAGATGTCCATTGAGTAGTTGCAATGAGCTTGAGGGGTCAATTGATGAACCCTAGGGTCATGAGAATCATAAAAAGTCTTTAGATATTTATTTGATCAAGATTGGAGAATCAATTGAATTTGGTTTAAGTTTATTTAAGGATTTTAGTTAGGTGATCAAATGCTAGAATTTTGAGTTTCAACTTGGTGATATGGGGTTTTGTGTGATGAGGAAATCATATTTCAATTTTCGTATGAATTTGGATGGTTGAGTTATGAAAACTGTGATGCATACCGATCTATATTATGGAAGAGAATACATTTCATTAAGGTTTGAGTTGACTTTCTTTTACCTAGGTTGGTTGCCATATATTATGTCACATGCCCTTTTACAAAGAGCCATCGATCCAGGGAACGGATCATCCCTAACCTCCGTAAATGGAGGAACAGAACTCACTGAGGTGTCCTTCGGAGCCGATGAAGGTGGGGGGCAATCAAAGGGGATATCGTTGGGAAAACGTGATTTATGGAACAACCCGAACAGATTAATCCCTCATACATCACTCAAGACCTACGGTACTGAGAGATCAACCTCCCCCATTTCTCTACCTCTCCACCGTGGAAAACATGGGATGAGAGGATGGAGCAGACAGAGAAAGGGGATTAGAAGAGGCAGGCTCGTGAGGCAAAACCATCCCACAGACTGCACAAATCCACTAAACCCCAATAAAAGCTGGAAGCACATCAATATCCATGGCCACCGCAGACGCATGTCTCCTTCCTCTCCTCTTCCTTCTTCCTGCCTTCCTCTATCATGGCCCAGGAGCAATGCCAGACCAAGGGCGTCGGCCGCCCAATCTACAGTCGCCGCAAGTCGCCGACCAGGGGGAGATTTAGGGCGAGCAGCACCACGAGTATGGCACCAGCAACTCCGGCCTTGAGGCCTAGACCCGAATCCACAACACCTGCCCCTCATTCTCCTTCTTTGTTCCATGGGTTCCCAAAATCTGTAGGGCGGCGCCCCTACCTATTTGAGCAGCAACAGCTGCAACCGTGGCTCTGTGCCACCTTGGGCGTAAGATATGGCAAGCCAGGGTTACCATGGAGCTCGACCAAGGAGCTTGAGCAGGAAACCCCGTAGCCGATCTTTGGCCGGATGGCAGCCTCGCGTCGGGGCTGCGTTGAGTAGTGGAACGAGGAAAGCCAATAAAATTGACCGGCCCAGCGCAAGCCGAGAGAAGGATGAAATAGACAGGGTCCAGCCACGTGAACCGCTAGAGAACCAGGCCCAGACCAAGTGAACCGGCTGCAGCAAGCAAAGGAGCTGCGCCAGACCTAGTGGCCACGTGGCGAGCTCCCATTGGCTGATTAAGGTAAAATCTTCGGTAAATCTGCAAATCTTCAATAAATCATAGAAAATAGCCTACTGATCAGAAAAATGTAAATAAGGTATCAAAATTCTCAAAAAAATATGTAGAACAATATGAAAGCTTAATATTAGACTTTTTATGCTTTAATATTAGCAATATCATATAAGACACGTAATACTTGTTTAATGGAAAATAAATATCATAGGATGATATAAAATCATGGAAAAATATCAGTAAGTCCACAATCATGTATAGAATGCATATGATGTCAGATATCATCATGTTGATGCACAAAATTCTATAATTTGATTAATAGGACTAATTAGGGTTAATAACCATAAATAAAATGTAGTAAATGCATACATGCATAATAAATGATGAGATTTACAGAAAACCCTCATATATGTAACTGGAATATAATATATAAATCTGAGATCAGTTATATGCATAGAATTCATGTTATATGAATATGACCCTTAATACATGGGTTGTAACCCTAAATTGAATAGTGTATATAAACTAGGGTTAATATGTGCACAAAAAGGATATGGAACCTAATATTCAGATAATGAATTATAATCTGGAAAATGACATCAGTAAGATAAATATAAGACAATAATGTAAGTAAACGTTGGAATATCCTAATGAGATAATATAAACCCTAATGAACATGACTAGGGTTAAGATGATGGGAATCTGATGATAGTATGTGGTCTTGTCTTAATCAGGTGATGACCATACTTCTAGATGATCAAGGATAAGTTAGAAATCTCTGAACTCAGGTACATGGGTTTTTATTTAAGTATATGACTATGGTTTTCTTGCTTGCAATCATGATATGTATGTATGCTCTCTTCTATTTGCAAATATTGGATGTAGTAGCACTATATAGTACTCTATGTTTTATCATTTGTAAACATAAATGATAAGTAGATGCTTTGTAGTTATTTAAGGTGTTCATTATCCCCCTTACGAGGGAATGGATTAATGTTGGCTAGTACACCTCCCTAGAGCACACGGTGTACAGGGAGTTTCCCTAGAGTATTTGGTACACGGGGATGGGCCCAATATTTATGTTTTGGTACTAGTCCACCTTGATAATGCAATCCATCTAGGAAAATGACTTAAATTGGCGTATTTCACTTAATAAAGAAGTGTTTTCTATGATTTTCTTTACTTCTGCAAATCTTTTTTTCAAAATTATGAAAGCCATAAATATATGTATCTTTCTGCCCATGTACACAACACCTTGTGTGTTGATTTGTTGTTTCACGTATGTTTTAGGTTCAGAGATAGCATGGGATAAAAGATGTGAAGTGAGCACTGTTCAGGTTGTACCTATTGTGTAGATCCTAGTTTAGCATACATGTTCTTAGATTGTAGAATCTTCATTCAAAATGTAATTGTAAATCATTGTGTAATAATTCATGTTGTATAAATTTACATGTTGAATGTTGAGAATGTTGTGGTTGTATGTTCATGTATGCGTATTATGCTTCCGCATCACTTTTTGATATGATTGGATGATGTTTTCGGATTCTGACATCTCATTCCCAATAGGGTTTGGAGAAACCAAAATCCGGGGACGTCACAGTTGGTATCAGATCATGAACAATAGCTAGACCTAACAATTGCTCACCATGAAACATAAAACTAAATATAACCTTTCACTTTAAACCCTAGAAACATAGCAAGTTGTTCTATACTTAGCCTCTAGGTTAGAACCTAGATGTTCGAGAACTAGGTTTAGACAAGTGTGTGAAACCCTTTCCATATAGAGCTCATATGTTTTGGGTAGGTACACTAGTCTACATCTCGTTCTCACCATTTCACTAGGTGACATAGCACTAGACTATCTACTGTGTGTGGGACACTCGATCTTGCTGATTTGGTTTTGTTTTCCAATCGGCTCGAGCCTCGACAGTTTTCTCTGACGTCTGTCTTCTCGGAGAAAAACTATATAATATTTTATTATATATATGTAAATATGAAATGTGTCCCTCACACTAGAGAGTAGTTAGTGTTCATGTAACCTAAGTGAAAGGGAGTGACATCAGTCTTCTAGATTAGATGTCTAGAGCCTCATAAGGTTATGTGATAGATAGATAGACAAAAGAAAGATGAAGGAAATAAGTATATAGAATCTTTTCTAAGTTGATCTATGATGGTATAAGTTTCCTTATTAAGATTTGAGTTGTATATGAGTTGAATCCACTCTTAGAGGATCTATGCTAAATCTTGATGATGAAAGTACATTCTCTTTTCCTACTTAAGATAAGATAAGTTAAGATAGAGATGAGTGTGCATGAGCCTAAAGCTCTTATAGAAGGAGGATATCTAGTGGTAGGATGAGATATGTGGTGAACTCTAGAGAGAGTAAGACCCACAGGGAGAAGGTCATAGGACCTAGCCTCCAATATATGAGATATGTGTTAAAAAAATGTCCTACACTAGATTTCTCTTGAGTGTTGAGTTGAGTCCTTATGCATGATTCAAATATATATGTGAGAATTGGGTAAAAGAAAAGGATGGGTAGATGACCCATATGATAAAGTCAATCCTTTGGCTGAGTAAGGTCCTAGCTGGAGTGACATATTTTGTGAATCTCATCATTAGTTGCAAGTGAGGTAATATATGAACTCTAGTTATGAGAGTATGATGCTTTGTGCAAAAGATACTCATAATACATGTTCTCCCTTCTTCTTCTCTTTCTTAATATATGATGATAGAAACCTCACTTGATCTATATGGATGATTTATATACGAGGAGTCACTCGTATAAGCTTGACCTATTCGATATATTCTTTTTTTTCCTATATCATACATGTGGTGCCCAAGATTGAAATCATGATAAGTTTGACTTTAAAATATTCTCTTCCCCTTCATATGAAACATGAAATATATCATGCTGAGATCATGGGATAAACATAGTATATTCTCTTTTTCCCTTCACATAATACATGCAAGACATAAAAAGTTGAACTAATGAACTTGATATAAATATATTTTTGGATCATAGGATATATGATCAAAAATATAGTTTGTAACTTTGATCCTTCTCAATATATTCTTCTAAGTTGAGTATGCATATCACACCATAGGGTGAAACCCTAATGGTCAAACATGTTATGTAAGCCCTTCTTAAGTAGAAAAATTCTAATATCAAGTATGAAGACAAATCTCCTCTAATGTTGAAATCATTGTAAGATGTTAATGATGTTAGATTTGAACGATTTGAATACCATGGCATATAAATGAATTCCTCTTGAACTTTAAAAGTATAAACAAAACTTGTACCCTTAGGGGTGATGTAATCCAAAGATATCATGATGTCATGTTATGGGTAAGACATTAAGTGATGCTTCCACATATATAAGGTGGGGTGAACACACCCAAGAATCTCTAGACCCTAAGCTGAGAATTAGAGTGTATGCAACTATGGTGGTCTTAGAACCTAAGAAATAATGATGGATATGAAGTTCGACCGCAAAACAACCTCTTAAGGATGAGATTAGTTAAATTTCGAGGATGAAATTCCTTATAAGGTGGGGTGAATGTGATGACCCCAATTTTAAGATTTTTGATATCGAATATAGAATTTGAAGACCACGAATGTTATGTAAATGACTAGTAGAAAGCTAAGGAATTGATTATTCAATCATGGACTCTTTTCACTTAAAAAGGGTAAGCATATATGCAATGAATGATTATTAGATCTAATTGTGTTCAAATATGATGAATGGGTTTGGTCAAATGATTTGTGTACTTATGAGACCAAGATGTCCATTGAGTAGTTGCAATGAGCTTGAGGGGTCAATTGATGAACCCTAGGGTCATGAGAATCATAAAAAGTCTTTAGATATTTATTTGATCAAGATTGGAGAATCAATTGAATTTGGTTTAAGTTTATTTAAGGATTTTAGTTAGGTGATCAAATGCTAGAATTTTGAGTTTCAACTTGGTTATATGGGGTTTTGTGTGATGAGGAAATCATATTTCAATTTTCATATGAATTTGGATGGTTGAGTTATGAAAACTGTGATGCATACCGATCTATATTATGGAAGAGAATACATTTCATTAAGGTTTGAGTTGACTTTCTTTTACCTAGGTTGGTTGACATATATTATGTCACATGCCCTTTTACAAAGAGCCATCGATCCAGGGAACGGATCATCCCTAACCTCCGTAAATGGAGGAACAGAACTCACTGAGGTGTCCTTCGGAGCTGATGAAGGTGGGGGCAATCAAAGGGGATACCGTTGGGAAAAACGTGATTTATGGAACAACCCGAACAGATTAACCCCTCATACATCACTCAAGACCTACGGTACTGAGAGATCAACCTCCCCCATTTCTCTACCTCTCCACTGTGGAAAACATGGGATGAGAGGACGGAGCAGACAGAGAAAGGGGATTAGAAGAGGCAGGCTCGTGAGGCAAAACCATCCCACAAACTGCACAAATCCACTAAACCCCAATAAAAGCTGGAAGCACATCAATATCCATGGCCACCGTAGACGCATGTCTCCTTCCTCTCCTCTTCCTTCTTCTTGCCTTCCTCTATCATGGCCCAGGAGCAATGCCAGACCAAGGGCGTCGGCCGCCCAATCTACAGTCGCCGCAAGTCGCCGACCAGGGGGAGATTTAGGGCGAGCAGCACCACGAGTATGGCACCAGCAACTCCGGCCTTGAGGCCTAGACCCGAATCCACAACACCTGCCCCTCGTTCTCCTTCTTTGCTCCATGGTTTCCCAAAATCTGTAGGGCGGCGCCCCTACCTGTTTGAGCAGCAGCAGCTGCAACCGTGGCTCTATGCCACCTTGGGCGTAAGATATGGCAAGCCAGGGTTAGCATGGAGCTCGACCAAGGAGCTTGAGCAGGAAACCCTGTAGCCGATCTTTGGTTGGATGGCAGCCTCGCGTCGGCGCTGCGTTGAGCAGTGGAACGAGGAAAGCCAATAAAATTGACCGGCCCAGCGCAAGCTGAGAGAAGGATGAAATAGATAGGGTCCAGCTGCGTGAACCGCTAGAGAACCAGGCCCATACCAAGTGAACCGGCCGCAACAAGCAAAGGAGCTACGCCAGACCTAGTGGCCACGTGGCGAGCTCCCATTGGCTGATTAAGGTAAAATCTTCAGTAAATATGCAAATCTTCAATAAATCATAGAAAATAGCCTACTGATCAGAAAAATGTAAATAAGGTATGAAATTCTCAGAAAAATATGTAGAACAATATGAAAGCTTAATATCAGACTTTTTATGCTTTAATATTAGCAATATCATATAAGACACATAATACTTGTTTAATGGAAAATAAATATCAGAGGATGATATAAAATCATGGAAAAATATCAGTAAGTCCACAATCATGTATAGAATGCATATGATGTCAGATATCATCATGTTGATGCACAAAATTCTGTAATTTGATTAATAGGACTAATTAGGGATAATAACCCTAAATAAAATGTAGTAAATGCATACATGCTCAATAAATGATGAGATTTACAGAAAACCCTCATATATGTAACTGGAATATAATATATAAATCTGAGATCAGTTATATGCATAGAATTCATGTTATATGAATATGACCCTTAATGCATGGGTTGTAACCCTAAATTGAATAATGTATATAAACTAGGGTTAATATGTGCACAAAAAGGATATGGAACCTAATATTCAGATAATGAATTATAATCTGGAAAATGACATCAGTAAGATAAATATAAGACAATAATGCAAGTAAACATTGGAATATCCTAATGAGATAATATAAACCCTAATGAACATGACTAGGGTTAAGATGATGGGAATCTGATGATAGTATGTGGTCTTGTCTTAATCAGGTGATGACCATACTTCTAGATGATCAAGGATAAGTTAGAAATCTCTGAACTCAGGTACGTGGGTTTTTATATAAGTATATGACTATGGTTTTCTTGCTTGCAATCATGATATGTATGTATGCTCTCTTCTATTTGCAAATATTGGATGTAGTAGCACTATATAGTACTCGATGTTTTATCATTTGTAAACATAAATGATAAGTAGATGCTTTGTAGTTATTTAAGGTGTTCATTATCCCCCTTACGAGGGAATGGATTAATGTTGGCTAGTACACCTCCCTAGAGCACACGGTGTACGGGGAGTTTCCCTAGAGTACTTGGTACATGAGGATGGGCCCAATATTTATGTTTTGGTACTAGTACACCTTGATAATGCAATCCATCTAGTAAAATGACTTAAATTGGCATATTTCACTTAATAAAGAAGTGTTTTCTATGATTTTCTTTACTTCTGCAAATCTTTTTTTCAAAATTATGAAAGCCATAAATATATGTATCTTTCTGCCCATGTACACAACACCTTGTGTGTTGATTTGTTGTTTCACGTATGTTTTAGGTTCAGAGATAGCATGGGATAAAAGATGTAAAGTGAGCACTGTTCAGGTTGTACCTATTGTGTAGATCCTAGATTAGCATACATGTTCTTAGATTGTAGAATCTTCATTCAACATGTAATTGTAAATCATTGTGTAATAATTCATGTTGTATAAATTTACATGTTGAATGTTGAGAATGTTATGGTTGTATGTTCATGTACGCGTATTATGCTTCCTCATCACTTTCTCATATGATTGGATGATGTTTTCGGATTCTGACATCTCATTCCCAATAGGGTTTGGAGAAGCCAAAATCCGAGGACGTCACACCTACACAGAAGCAACTCATTGACATAATAACCATGCATCTCCATGATAACAACATTTGTTGGAAAAATAAATTTGTCCACCTTTACAAGAACATCTTCACAAATGCCAATAGGTCGCACTATAGAGTTATCTTCCAGTGAAATAGTCATGTTGCTTTTTTATATTCTTTGAGTCCTAATCTTTTGAATGTGGTCAATGACATCAAATTGATGCTTTCCCTTGAATCACAAAATGCATCCCCAAACTTCACCATACCAATGTAGCATGATATGTTGAAACACCCTAGATCATGTCTCTTTTGTGGCAACTTTCTTTGGATCAATGCGCTGACTTCCTCTTTAAGGACAACAACATCTGAATTTGAAATCCTTCTCTTCTTAATTATGATGTCTTTCATAAACTTGCCATAAGAAGGAATTTTCTCATTAACATCAACGAGTAGTAAATTGATTTGGAGCTTTATGAATGTGTCTAGAAACTTCTGGAACTGTTGATCCACCTTCTTGGACTTCAAGATGTTTGGAAATGATACTAGATGCATAGTTTTTATTTGATGTGGTGGAATGTAGGATTGCTTCTTGTTTTCCTTATGCTCAATAGATTCTATTTTTAGGGATCTCCTCTCATGATGTGGTGTCCTGTGGTTGCTTTGGAGAAATTGTTTTAGTAACCTCCCCTATCTTAGTTGTAGTGGTGTGTTTTTCTGTATTTTCCTTTTGATCTTTAATCAATGACTTGCCACTATGGAGAAGCATTGCTTTCACCTGTTGATTCCCGACTAGAATATTTGTATTCCCTATAAATCCTTGTTGACTCGACTTCTTTAGGGTTGCCACTTCTTCTACTATTTGAGAAATCTGATTTTCTATGCTACTAATTTGTGATCCATATTATATTGCTCACGTTGTGCCCAGCCTAGTAGTGTCTCATTCTGACTGACCAACTTGCCCAACATGTTTTCTATGTAGTCTATATTTCTAGGACCCCTTTCTTGTTGGAAATATTTTAGTAAATTGCCCTACTATGACTTGGGTTGTTGTTCTTGTGACAGGTCCTACTAGAAATTGTTGGGATCCTTCCATGAGAATTTAGGATCCTTCCTCTAAGCATATTTATTTCTGCCTCTATAGTTCTGTTGATGCACAAACATGCACTCTTCTTCTTCTCTAATAGATGAGGTTCCATCTTTTTGATCTAATTTCCTTGCAAGACTGTCCATCTTCTTTTTCAGCATTGTGATCTCTCTGCACTCTCCAACACATTTAAAACTTGTTGGAAGTTTTCTTTCTTCACCCCAAGACTGATTTTTGGCCATGTTCTTCAAGATTTCATGACACATGGATGATGAGGGACCTTCCTCAACATATTCTAGAATCTCTCCCATGTCTATGAATATGACTCCTCAACAAGTTGCTTAAAGTTGTAGATTCACCCAACTAAATGATGTGTCTTCTATGGAGGAAAGCACCTTTCGAAAAATGAATCTATCATTTCATCCCAGGTTGATAAGAATTCTGACAGAAGGCTTAAGAACTAAGTTTTTGCCTTATCTTCCGGTGAGTATGAGAATAATTTCAGATATTAACAATCATTGGTACCTTGTCAATTTTTAGCAAACCACAACTCTCTACAAAATTGTTAATGTGAGACATTGGGTCCTCCATGTTGTGACCATGGAATGCTTGAGATTTAATGAAAGCCGCTGACCCTAGATCTATATTGAAGTTGCTCACATTGATTATCTACTTTATAATTGGCCTAAGTTGTGATGTGTCTGATGAAGATTTAATTTTCTCCTAGATAGTATGCTCCTCAAGCTTGGCTCCAACTCTCTCCTCTACATTAGGATCTTCTATTCTTGACTTTGCTTGCTCTACCTATGGCGGTGGAGTATGGAGAAATATTTCAGCTGAACTGTTATACTCTTTTGCCCTACAAAAAGTTCTTATAGGCTTATACCATGTGGAGTTGATTCCCCTTAGTTGGTGGTTCTATTATGAACAAAAGACTAGCACCTAAAAATGCAATAGTTGTGAGTGAGAATGTGTACTACTGGATTGAAAATAGAAATCTTTTTAGTTATACTCACTTTAAAAGAAATAACAATTGAATTGAAAATAAAAGAAAAGGAATGGATAAAGTGGCCAGTCACAACACTCGTAGTGTTCGAGTTACCATTTCACCGACAACTATGCCAAAAACTTGACATGTTGTAAGTATGTGTGCAAGATGTAAGTGTACGTGTTGAGTAGTATAGGCCTATGAGGCCCAAATGTCGAACTCAAAGAAACATGAATGCATAAGCTACTACTAATTGTAACTTGATCAGCTAGACCTAGTGAAAAAGTGATGGATTGTTGATTAAACTAATTACTTTAATTGCAATTTAACTTGAAGTGGATTGTGATCCCATTTGTATGGATTCCCAAGGAATTAGTTTCACCATGGATGACACTACCATTAACTCCCATTCACTAATAATTATTTATTCTAAATCCTAGAATAAGGGACATGTGATAAATATTACCCACTCACGCAACATAATACCCAACCTATATTAAAGCAAATCCTACCCACGTAGCAATTTAGGAATAGATATATGCATTAATGATATCTCTTGTCTATTCCCTTCATAGTTGTAGGCCCTTTCATGAGGCACGATATTTATATTAATTCTATGATTTATTCAACCTTTAATCCCACTCATGGAGAAATTAACAATCTAACGAATTGATTGTGATGATCAAGCACATACAATTCATTAAGTTATCATAGAATTATGTCTAGATTTAGGAAAATATATGTATCAATTCATTGAAGTCAATTATAATGCAAAACTAGGCTACTCTCAGGTCCTAAGGAACAAAGTGATTAGCCCCACATGGTATTTGTTGTGATATCCATGGAAGGAAAGAAGAAAAATGTGAGAAACATAAAAAAACTAATGTAACCCATGGAGAAACTCAAATGGATGATCCCTTCTGGATAGCATCTTGATCTGTAGTGTTCCATCTACAAATCCACTCTCCATAATTTCCTAGATTGCTTGAGAGGTGGCCGTTTCCTTCATCATCTCCTCTCGTGCTCTATGCTTGGCTGCAATAGAGTGAAAATGTGATATCTTTCTTTGGTTGAGCTCCTTGAGGGTCATAAATGGGAATTTGGTTGTCATTAGGTCCTAACTTTTGGATCTAACATAATATACAATCTTCATTGATCGTGACAAGTTGGTACCACCAATAGGAAATCAATAGCATCGAGTCTCTGACTGAGTCACAACCCTTGTAGAATGTATGTACTATCGATGGTGTGGTTGGTAGCACCGAGTTGCTAATTTGTGGTTCGTGCATTCTCCTATTGATGAATGTCAGTAGTACTGAATCGATGGTCACCAACACCGAGTTGATAAACCCCATCCATGTTGATTTTGGATCCTAAGCTGGTAGCACTATCTTTTCATTTTTGTATATTGAACATTAACTTGATATCACCGAGTTTCCTCTTAGTAGTACTGAGATTTCTTCAATCAACCTGTTGGATTTCTCCTTAAGTTGATAACATTGATGTTGTGGTTGGTAGTACTGAGCTACCTTATAAGTTCTCCAATTACCTAAAATGTGGAAAAACTAATGTAATTTTGAATAGAACATAGAAAATTGGCATGATTTGGTAAAATCACTTAATATTTGATGCAATAGTGCTTCAAAATATAGTAATGATAAAAAATGCATAAATAGTTCCAAAATGAATAATAATTCATGAAATACAGAGCAAAGTAGCCTGTGAAAAGAAGATAAAATTTAGTACATCAGGTTTCTTTGAAACCTTCTCACTATTCACTCATCTTGCTTCTATCTAGATCGAGATCTCTATTACAACTCACATGAACTGTCCTGTCTTCCATATTGATAATAAAAATGCCTTCCTCCATGGTGGTTTAGAGGAGGAAGTATATATTGATCAGCCTATGGGATTCTGTGGTCAGTGAGAGTATTCAAAAGACTCCACCAACTCAAATGCTCTTTGTATGGTCTTAAGAAATCATTGTGGGCCTAGTTTACAAAACTCAATGGAGTTCATGCTAGCATGGATTTAACAAATTTATTAATGATTACTTCCTCTTATTTCCACATCCAAAGATGGAACCATTATCCTCATAGTCTATGTTGATGACCTTGTTGTCACTGGTAGTGATTTCCATGGGATTTCAGCTGTGAAGTAGGCATTCCAACTACATTTTCAAACCAAGGATCTAGGGCAAATTCGTTCCTTCTTGGGAATTGAAGTTATATGATCTTGTCATGGAACTTATTTATCTCATCATAAGTATGTCCATGACCACTTAAATGATTTTAGTTTGATGCGTTCTAATCCCATTTCTTCACCTATGGAGTGGGGGGATCATCTACCAATCATGTGCATAATAGATGCATTATTAGAAAACTCATATATCTTAACTGACCATACATAGCCTTTGTTGTTAGTGTTGTTAGTCAACAACAGGACAAACCCCTTATATGCCAATGGATTCAAGTGCAATGTATCCTATGAAATCTGAAAGTGCACCTGGATGGGCTCTCCTATATAAGAAATTACCTTCTCTATATATCTCTTTAACTTTCTATGTTGATGTCGATTAGGCTAAAGATTTGAATGATAGGAGATCCATTTTAGGGTTTTGTGTCCTACATCCCATCAGTTGGTGGAGTAACAAGTAGCATGTTGTGGTTCTTTCTAGCATTGAGGTAGAATATCGTGCCATGGCTCACTCATGTCAGGAAATTCAATGGGTGATATTCATTCTTTAAAAACTAGGTCTACCTCTCTCAATCCCAGAAACTCTCAAATGATAATCAGGTCGCTACTCATATAGGTAATGATCAAGTTTTCATGAAGGACCAAGCACATTGAGGTTGATTGCCACTTTGTGAGAGATCAAATTTGTGCCAAGAAGAGCAGTACCCCAAATATAAAGACTAGAGGACATATTGTTGATATATTCATAAATCCACTTCCACCTACATGTGTGGCAAGATAGGAATATATGATGTGTATTATTCAACTTGAGGGGGAGTGTTGGCAGTTTTATCTATTAGTTGACATATTTGTAATAGATAAGTGACTTGCTATACTTAATCTAATAGTATTGGTTTGATTTATATCATTGTGTGTCTCTGGTATACCATACCTTTAGACAAGGTTGTATATATGACTATTTATAGTCCTTTCTATTCATAATAACAATATCTCTTTACTATATCAATTTTTACGATTCTCATGGTCAAAGTACAATCTCTATGGAAAACTCCATCTATCATTGTATTCAACTCTAGATATCTAAATTTAACCATTGTTGGTACGCTGAGCTTCAAGTTATGGCAAAATGGATTACAACAACCAGTATGTCACTTTGTTAACAACATAGTATTTAATGACTTAGTCCCATGAGTAAAGTAAGCAATCATAGGGTTCAAGATTATTATCACAATAATATTGTAAGAAATAGGCCAGGCATTATCATCCCTATTGGATCATCAATATTGATATTTTATTTCAACATTACATTCAAGTAATCTATAGATCAAGTTTTATATCAAGGTGTTTTACATCATTAGCTTCATTCCTATTGAATACAAACTTTATATCTATAACATGAATGCATATTGTATTAATACATGTATTACAACAATAAGGTATGATCTAAGGTTTTGATAATAATCAAGGTATTATTATCAATCCGATATAGGCTTTTGCTTGGTCAATAAAGGAATTGATACAATCATAGTCAAGGTTTATGAGTCATAATGATTGAGGTCAAGTAATTAATAAATATTGAAACATGAAACAGGTTGGTATTTTGTATAATAATGGAAAACAAAGTGGATTCATGTATAGAAAATATTTATTGTGCGCTTATTGGATTTACTCATCATTTTTACTACCTATACATCCCTTTCTGATATAGGAGCATTTTCTAGAATTTTTATAGGTCAGTGTATTCTCTAGTATATTTCATGAGAGAGGAGCAATGCCTTTTATTGTGATATTATCTCATCCGTCGATATGTGTCCACCTTAGAATTAGAGAGATCAGGTGGTTGTCATTAATTGTCTCCACTCAGTAGGTCAGTGCGAAAGAGAGGAGTAATCTAGCCATTATGTGAGAGAACAATTTGACCAGCATGGATTGGAGGACATGTTCTCACCAATCCACTAGAGTAGTGGAAAAGGCTGCAAATGAAGCCTGTTGGATTGGCTCATCCCATGATGGGACGGCCATGTGGTTCTCTTAGTTGCAACCCACCGATCATGTCTAAGAGTCAGACCATGAAGGTGTGTTTCATCATTCTTGTGATTAAAAAGGGAAGGGGTTGAGGACTCCTGAAAAAATTAGTTACCTTGCCTCAGCTGGCTTCCATGAGTTCAACAACATCCTTGTCTCTTATCAGGGTGTCTTGAGTGAGACGCGCCACAAGGTGGTCGTAGAAAAGCTCTATTGAGAAGCGTCTGGTGGTTGAGAGTGATGGAAAGTGAGTTTGGAAGTATTGGTAGTAGAAAAAAGTAGAGGAGAAAGGGTATATAAAGATAAATTAGGGTGGCTTTAAATGGGAATATGATGGCTAGTTTTAAAGTTCACATTCTTCTATTAAACAAGATAAGAGGCAGAGGTATTGTTAATCTCCTTCTTGGCATCCATGGCATCAGTTTCCCTCAATCTTCCATCTCTAGGGTCAGATTAGAGTGAGGAAGAAGGATCATCATTTGGAGAAATGAGTAAATGAATAGAGATGGGGGTGATTGGAGTGACATAAAGGATTGACATTATTTCCTTTTCTATCTAGAGGTAGAAGATGGCCTATGAACAAGAACCTTCATCTCAAATCTGATGGCTCATTCCCAAATGGTAGATCACTGGGGATTGAGTTCCAAGAATCCCTCGTCACATTAAACGTGATCATTACATTTACTAACTTATCAACTAGATAATTTTGTTTAAATTGAATCTTTAAACTTCAAAAAAATTCCCTAGGCCACTAGCAATGACTAAGTACTTGAAATTTGGTAGTTTTCATTCTTTGCTCTCCCTCTCTCTTATTTCTATATAGTTGGCAACAAAATAATCTCATTGGTTGCCTTTTCTTGGCCAGTAATTTAATCTTTTATTAATTCAATATGTTATTTCTATATACATATAAAATTGTATTGTGCTCAAAATTTTATTATAGATTTATAAGGAAGAATTATTCATAAAAGAGTCATGATCTGATGACTTTTCATTTTGGAACCATAAATCCTTGAATTTTTGTCCCAAGGGACTTACAAAAAAAAGAAAACATTCCAAAGTTATTTACTTAAAATATTATATTCGATAATCTTTTTCAATTAGAATGCTACAAAAAAGGTAGTCACAAAAAGTGTGTGTGGATTGAAGAGGAGAGCAGATTTAAGGACCATGTAAGGAACTTCTTTGTTCAAATATTCATCAGCCATTACAAACCAAAACATGCCTAGTTGGATGAGTATCTTGTATAGTGTTTTAGAAATTGAAAGACTCATACATATGTATCCTTATTGTTGCACCAATAGAGGAATGTCCATAACATCATCTATACAACAAATAAATATAAGGTTGTTGGTTCTAACATTATACTACCTTTTCTTGTGGTAAATAATTGGAGCGTGATTAAAATTCCACTTATGGCAACCATCCAAATAGTCCTATAAGGTACACCTCAGTATACCATTATGTTTGAATTTGTTATGCTTCAAATTCCAAAGTTATGGCATCTCACCTCATGTGGACAAACTAGACTGTGCAAACTGACATACATAATGGGAAATAAAACAAAAAAAAATAAAAATTCAAGTATTATAATGACCTAACACTTGAAGAACTTTCGATTGATTCTAGTTTGAGGCACTGGAAACCAATAGATAATATAACATTATTAGATACAAGAATTTCCAATAAAGATTTTATCTATAACTAAACCAATTTCTAGAAGTAGATTATGCAGTTAACGTGAATTACATCAAAAGGTGAATTTATTTATCACTATCAGATTAAGAAGTGTTTGAATCTACAAATATGTCTAGTATTTGATACCAAAACATAAATAATATTCACTTACTTTGATAAATAAATAAATATCTATAAATGAAAAATATAGTGAAATTGTATTAGTGGAGATTTTTTAGTAACAATGCTTTGATCAATAAAGGAGGTCGACTGAATTTGATTTTGAGAACCTAAAAAAATTGGTAGTGTAGTTTATTAAAAAATAATCTATGATGGAATACTACTTCACACATAAATGATAAAAAAATATGTCAACAAGTATTTGAGCCGATATTATCTCCAATAAGATGAGCATGAAATTTATGTTTCAGAACAGAATGTAGTTTGGTTTGATGCAATACCCAAAACCCATCTGACAAGTAGTTTCAAGTTGTATTGCTTACTAGTATACATAACCTTGGAACAATAAATGTCTAGATATGTGTATCTTGATTATTATAGAATATATTACATTATGAAACTAGAAATAGAATATTTTGAAACTAATTCCATTACATAACATGTGTCATTGCATATATTTTGCTGGAATAGGCAACAACTCCATTCAAACCAACACAATGAAATGCATGTATACCCAACCCAAACTAAGAAACCAAAACCTAGAAGTTGATGTAGAGAAGAAAACTAGTTAAGAAACTAGACTGTAATAAAAAACATAGCACTACTATTAGGTAGCATAAATAATATCATCTTTTCTATACATAGATAAGTAGAAAAGAAAGCTATAATTTTGTCAACACAAATACATTTCTTAGCTAACTAGTTATACAACTCAAGGAAGGAGGGTCTTGTTGGTAAGGTATGCCCATAGAGTCAATCATATGATGATTGGCATAGCATATACCACAAAGTATTTGACTAATACACATAAAGGAAAGCTTCCAATTCAGTCTGTTTCATTCAGTTATGAGATAACGAGGAAACATTATGAATGTCTAAAGAATGACAATATTCAATGATGTATGTCTTCAACTATGTGACTTGGAGGATGAGATCATAAAAATGTTAAGAGTGTGTACATTCTTATTATGCCCCTAGTCAGTTGTTACTGTTGAAGGTAGATAGACACTAGTAACACATAAGATGAGTGTGTGTTAGTTGATGACAGAATCTCATTAGTAATGATATGGAAAAATCAAACCAATCACACATATACATGTTAAGGAAGAGTGTATCAGATAGACCCACCTTGAGAGTGACACATGGAAATCATCATTGGTGGTCATAGTCATCTCTCATAGTGAAAGGTGGTGATTATGATTCTTAGACTTGAAATCATTACACTCATCACATGTCATTGGGTATGCTTTGACATCATCAAACGCAGTCCTAAAACATGGGTTGTTATAACGATGATGATTGGGTGACTTTGAGACATGGGGATAGAATGTGAGTGATATAGATGGGATTTGTCCCTCCTACTGGAGTATGATATCCTAGCCACTTGATAAGTGAGACTGAGAAACGCATGTGCATGAACATGTGAATCAATATATGATATTGAGGTCACATTATCTCAGACAGCTCTTGGTTCAAGGAACATGACATGAATGTTGAGAGGATGAAGAGTCCATGCCTTGAGTTCTGTTTAGAAATTAGAGACAAAGGAATTATACAATCACTATAACACATTACATAGATTGTAGGTTGAATTTGTTCTCCAACTTTCCATTTAATTGGGTAGCACTGATGTGTGACTAGGCACCACTCCTTTCTTGTGATGTCATAAGTTAGTTATGGACATTAACTGCCAACATGATATGGGACCTATAGGGTTACACACAAAGGAACTCATCTAGAAGAGGAGTTTGATCTTGAATGATGATTGGATTGATTACCAAAGTTTTTAGGTACTCAATTCACACAATAGATTGGCTAACTACTCTACCAAATGACCATCTTATAGGGTGATATGGCTTTTTGAGAGCTGGATGAGCATCTTAAGTGTTGAGATGACCATTTGGGTCATCGGGCTAATCAGAAATCAAATTGGCTGAGTTTTGCCCAAATTGAAGTGTGAATCAGACGGTTCAAGCTATTGAACCGACCAGCTTGGCTCAATTCACCAGATGGCCATTTGGGTGACTGAGACGCGCATCTCACATGTGTGAGATAGCTCAGTTAGGGCCTAAAGAACATTATGAAGTTTCCCAAACTCATTTCAATTTCATAATACTTATGGAATTAATGTTTAGCATTAATTGGAATAAGATTGCCAATTTTGTGTGTGATTGGGAAACTTCCAGATGACTATCTGGCAGTGTGAGATGACCTTCTCGTGTGACCAGACGACTGTCTGGGTCACCAAATGACCATTTTGTGGTTCACAGGTTGTCAAATTCAAGATCTTCTGGTCCATTCCACTCCCATGCAGATCCCAAACAGACTGGGAACCCTGGCCCTAACCCCACCTATGAATAGAGGGGTATTGGTGGCTTCCCAAAGTATAACATAAACAATTGAGAATCAGTTGCTCTGGAAATTTTTGTCCTCTCTGGTTGTGGTAACTGAGAGAGCCTAAGCAAGTCCTACCCGACAAGGGAGGGATAGAGAAAAGAGAGAACAATTGTGGATCATTCTTGTAGGAAAGTAAGTTGGTGACTAGTAAGCCAATGGCAGGGACAACTCTTTCCTGTCTATTCTAGCTGAACGAAAGGATTTCTAGTTGATCTGTGTAGACTAATCTAGATGTAGGAGTGCTTTGTCTTCTCCTAGGAGAGAAAAGACAATCTGCAGTCTGTGGCGAGACCACAGGAGATGCTACAGAAGTTGTCATGTTCGTTATTTGTGATGAAGATCATGAGCTGCACAACCACCATCCAAGAGCAACTAGATAATAGTTGCATTGAAGTGAGTTGTTGTCCCTAGACTTTCTCCAAGACTAGGTATAAATTGTTAAACCATCCTTCCTATTTTATAGTAGTTATGTGATCTTGTTGTTATGGGAATACAAATAGATTAAAAATTTGTTTGTGCTACTATACTTTGTGATCATATTTCCCAATAGTGGTATCAGAGCCACATCAATTTACTATATTTTAGGATAATTGATCTGATCAGATTTTGGTTTAATAATTTATTTATTGCATATAGTGCAAATATTTAAATTGTCTCATATGTGTACCCAATCAAAGACCACATAATCCCAAAATTATATATATATATATATATATATATATATATATATTATATATATATGCAATTTACACATGTCACCCTAAAAGTGATTTTGATGGTGGATGTGTAGTATGGTTATGGCCAATACCCAATATCTAATTATGGTCAGATGGTTTAGTTTTATTCCTATTTATATTAGTTTGTCTACTAGCCTCTACCTCCCTATTACTAATGTAAATTTAATTCTTTCCTACCTTTTCTCCCCTCAAATTCAACTCGAGGTTTCTGTTTACAATGTAATAGTTTAATAGCAATATGATAATTTCTTATCTTGCAATCGCAAAGAGGATGATCATCCTGGATGAGATGACCAATTTGGGAGATGAGATGACCATCTAGAGGACCATGGAGGGTAGAAAGTTGGAGATAGAAGACTTCCTAGTGGACCCAACTGACCATTTAGAAGGAGTCCAAACATTGGTTGGACTAGAGGTTAGATGACCATCCTAGAGGACCAACCAACCGGCCAAGAGGCGAGACAACTGGTTCAAAGGTTGAACCGATCCACCCTGATTGGCAAGCACAGATCTACACCAACAATAGGTTCATACATGAGATGTGATGATTAACCTAGGTGGTAGTAATTCCTTGTGGCTCCAAGGAATTACACGTAGACATGGCCATAACCATCATTTTTTATTATATATTGCATGTTAACATTGTGGGATATAGTATGTATCTGATATGTACTATATATGTGGTGATTGGATACAATGTATGTATATATATATATGATATATATAAAATCCCTCAATCAAACATATTAAGTCTAAGATGTTTTCCATTAGAAACACACATGAAAAGCTTGATCAACCAAGCACATATTTGCACAAAGCATGGTGCACCATCTATCTCATGGAAGTGTGATGGTAGGTATATAAGTTTGTACAAAGAATGGTGTATATCTATAGTTTTGGCTATTATGTCAGGCTTAACTGGTTATTCTTAGATAGACTAAGCCTAGAAGCATGCAGATGATTATGGCAAGGAGTTGTGTATATCATCTATCCAAGAGTTGCATATGATGCAATTGGCATGATTTCCTACCCAAATAATTAAGTTGTGAGGGATCAACAAAAGCCGACTCATGATTTGAAAAAATATGGATCTTATCTCATTCAAAAATTGTTTGGTGTAGTTTTCCGAATTGATACTTGAGGGCTATCAATTTGAGAAAAATAATGAAAATGATAATGAATTAAAGACTTAATTTTTATTGCCTAAATTCAAATCAAATAAAAAATGAGCTTTTGACAAAATTGCAAATTCTTTTGTAGAATCAAATGGCAACAAACAACAATCACTTTTCTCTATGATTGGTCCTTGAGAAGGACAAATGAATTAGGAACAACTTCCACGATTGGTTTAGGATGTTGAGAATCGTTTCCACATAGGAGTGCAAATTATATGTCCTAGAGATGCCAGAATCAGAGGAACCACCTCAAAATGCACTAAAAGTTGACATGGATGCCTATATGGAGCATACTGAAGACATTGTGGATGTAAAATACTTGATGCCATGCTCCATGAACTATGAGTTGCAAAGGAAGCATGAGAACATGGATGTGATTGAGATGGTAACACATCTCCAGAACATGTTCCAAGATCAGGCAAGACAAGAGAGATATGATGTCTCCAAGGCATTGTTCAAATGTAACATGGTAGAAGGAGATCCAGTAGGTCCTCATGTGCTCAATATTATTGGGTATGTGGAGAACCAACCTTTCAAGACTGGGATTCCCCTTGGATAAAGAGTTGGCCACTGATACAATTCTACAGTCTTTGTCAGAGTCATATAGTCAGTTTGTCATGAACTACAACATGAACGACTTTGACAAAACATTGACAGAGTTGTTGGTCATGTTGAGAATAGATGAGGGACATATTATGAAAGACAAGCCCAAGTCTGTGATGATGATCAACAAGACAAAGGGGAAGTATAAAGGCAAAGACAAAGCTAAGAAGGGTTCTAAAGCTAGCCAGAAGCCCAAGTCTTTAGATCTCAAAGCAAGGGGGGGGTAAAGAAAATAAGAGGTGATTTTCACTATTGTCACCAGCCTAGACATTGGAAAAGAAATTTCCCACTCTGGTTAGAGGAATTAAAGAAGAATAAGGAAGGCACTGAGGCCTCCACTTCAGGTATAAATGTTATAAGACAAATTTGATTACTTCTTCATTTGGTATGTGATACCAAATAGAGATCTGACATACTAATGTGCATAATATGACAAGAAGTAAAAGCCTTAATGGAAGAACAAAGATGGACAAGGAGGAGAAAGAGTTGCAGAAGCTTTGGTCTACATTTAAATTTATCTTATCCCAATGGGCATGTAGTAGAGTTATTATAGCTTCTATTTCATTATGCCAAGAAAATGGGAACATTTACTTTAAAGTAGCTTGTATGGAAAGGATGATAAATCAATAAAGTGAGATACCAATTTTCTATTTCAAAAGATATGATCTTGTATGGGAATGCCCAAACATCTAAAGATCTTTGAACAAAATAACTTTAGATGAATGTTTATAATGTTAAGACCAAAGGATTATAATCTATAACTCAAGACTGTCATTTGAAATAGTCATCGTGGATGTACATATAAGAAGTACATGTCTAGAATACATATTCCCTTTGGTTATTGAACCTAAGGAAACATGCAAAGCCTTATTTACACATGAAATGACATGAAATCCTTCACTAAATGTAGTGGGGGGATAACCTTTCCATCAGATCTCATACATATGATGCATGAAGATCTTATGGAATGAATGCTATAGAGGCCTACTCATACTATGATTAACTTACTGGTAATGAGTATATGTACTCAGTTAAATAGAAACATACATCTATTGAAGTGTTGAAGGAGATTATAATTGAATTATGACTTTGATGAAAGTATTAAGAAACTTTGATGAGATCAAATGTTTAAATACTTTGCATCAATACCTTGAGAACATTCAAATAAAGATTTGTGATAAAGTATCATGAGTCAAATCCATTTGAACATGATGATGTGTCACAATGAAGGATCTGTACCATGATGAGTCATGATATAATTATCAATTAGTCTAATCTTCTTATATCCTCATAAATATAGAGTTGTCACTAGAAGATGTACCATCTGAATTGTTTTTAAGACACCATATGAGATATGGAATAGTGGGTATGTCCAGTGGTGTAGCCACATGTGGGCACGGGAGGGAACAGGCCCTACCCCATTCCCAAGTCAAAAAAAAACAAATATGTAGGTATAACTTCAGATTTTGGCAATGACCAACGAAACCTCTGTATGAGTGTCCCACCCGTCTCGGTTCTGTAGGGCCCGAGCCTCCAAGTCGGCAAGAAATTCTCCGCATATGCCTGATCCTTTTTTCTCAAGTCTACGAGCGGTCTCTGCGTCGGTTCTTTTCCCCACGTACGCCGTCCACTAACTTCCTGTTTCTCTCAAACTGTGAATAGATAATTGTATCAATAAAAAGTATTATTTCAACCAAAACAATGGAACACAAAACAGAGAATCATGATAACTCAAAAACAAAGTGGTAACCTGCGGCACATGTGTTTCTGTTCCTGGTTTCGGAAGAAAAACTACACAAGAAATGCTTGAGCAAAAGCATGTCAGCTCTTATAAAAATCTGGCTCCCGGTAGCTGCTTTGGAATAGTATAAGTTTTCCATTTCTTGATCACTAATACAACTTCTCTATTACATTCTTTTACATCCGTATTGGTATTTTGTCAGGCCTTTGTTTAATCTCCATTTTTCATCCAGTGCATAGAGGGTAAAAGTTAAACGATTCTTCTTCTTTTCAATATTTATTTCATCTTCAATACAATGATATAAATTATTATACAAAAATTCTATCAATTAGACAACTCTTACGCCGACTCGCACAAAATCATCATCTTACAAGAGAACTATATGTATCTTTATCAATGTTTTTCTTCTTTTATAATTTTTTACTTCATTAATATATATCAAAGTGGTGCCCCCTCAATAAAAAATTTCTGGCTTCGCCACTAGGTATGTCCCAATAAGTCTAAAAGGATTGAAATTTACATAGAGAAAATAGTTTTTGTAAAAGGTTTATCCATAAACCATAATTGTTGAATGTTACTATTAATCCCAATCCAATAAAAAAGTGTTTGTTGATAGGAAAATTGAGTTCCTAAAGAATCAGTGGGAGTAAAAGTAGAACTCAAAATGTTTGAGGCCAACAAAGAGGTACAATGAGAAATAAGAGAATCACAAGTTGTTGTGGAATCTCGAGTTCATCATAAAACATAGAATAATATAGTTCTAGTAGAACACATCTAAAATTGGAGGATTGTGAATCCAATGATTCAGACAGGCTGGTCATAACAGGATGAGCCAACTAATCAACTAGAAGTTATTAAGTACCATAATCTGATTAATGGCTCAAGGTCATTATGGGATCTATTTAAGCTAACAAGGTAGGACCTTGATTGCACCACCTAAAAGGGTAATACCTAAAGAGTGCAATAGGGTCTTGTTGCATAGACCTACATGGATGACATAAAGGGACAAATTGGTTGAAAGAATTTTCAAATAAATTCAAGTTGTTGAACATGATAGAAACCACTTTAGCAATTTTCAAGCTTGTTGTCATAGTTGAAATAGACTAAGAAATTTGGCACATGAAGATAAAAATAGGATTCCTTAAAGGGAATACATCAAGAGAATGGGTATGTGACACAACCTAAAATGTTTTTATAACTTCAATAGTGTAAATAAAGTCTATATACTACAAAGTTCAATCTGGAATTGAAACAAGCATCTCAAAAATGGGATCTTTTGACTTGACAATATAGTCAAAGAGTTTGAATTGAATCAAGATAAAAGATGAAATCTATGAGTACAAAAGATTTAGTGTGAGCATATATGAGTATTCTACATATGAGGAATAACATCTCAATATTTTGAATATTGAGAGTTGGCATGAAAACCCATCCTATAGTGAAGGAACGAGTGAAACATCTTATGAGATAAGGATCAAGACCTATGAGATAGTTCTTGAATGTTTCACAATGTAAGTTTGAGCACATATAATAAGAAGATGTTGAAAGAGTTCAACAAGGATGGATTCAATGAGAGAGAATCTGAATTAGACTATCTCATGAACCATATGTTTCAATTCTTGTGAATAATGGAAATGACATGATAAGATCCCAAAGGTTGTAGCAATGGATCTATCATGAATGCTATAAGTGTGCTTATCCCATATAATCTTGTATGTTTTAGACATGACAAGATGATATCAAATTCCAATAAGGGTTATTGGAAAGTCATTAAAGATACCCATTAGTAATTGAGAACTACCTAAGGATAGATCCCTAGTAATTTAAGATAGCAAAGGAAGAGTTGGATGTAAAGTTTTACATCAATGCAAGCTTCCATAATGACAAAGGTGATCACAAATTAAAGTATGTCTGATTTAGAAGGAGAAATGTTGCTAGTTGAAAGGGTTACAAACTAATAGCCATTAATTCTATTCTATAATAGATGTCAAGTAGACTTGTGTTATGAACATAGAGTGATATTGTATGGATCTAGAAGTTCATATGATGAACTTATAGATGTTCCAACCATTAATGACTCAATAGTGATACTGTGACAACGATGAAGCTACTTGTTAGGCAAGTAATATTAGATACCATATTATGGAAGTTCCATCTCATATGATAAATTGTACAATGAAGAGATAAGGAAACATGCAATATACCGACAATAAGCAAAGTGTTGCTAACCCACTGAACAAGAACTAGCACAGCAGAAACATGGTAGACATGTTTAGATCACTAAAGAATATTATTCACGGATGATTGGCTCTAAGTGCAAGTGGGATTATTTTGGTAAGGTATGCCCATAGACCCAATCATATGATGATTTACATGGCATATACCATAAAGGATTTGATTAATACTCATAAAGGCAAACTTCCAATTCATTCTATTTCATTCAGTTATGAGATAATGAGGAAACATTATGAATGTCTAAAGAATGACAATACTCAATGACGTATGTCTTCAAGTACGTGACATGGATGACGAGATCATACTAATGTCAAGAGTGTGTGCATTCTTATTATGTCCCTAGTATGTTCGTACTATGGAAGGTAGATAGGCACCAATAACACATAAGACTAGAGTGTGGGTTCATTGATGACAGAATCTCATTAGTCATGATATGGCAATATCAAACCAATCACACATATACATGTTAATGAATAGTGTATCAGACAGACTCATCTTGAGAGTGACACATGAAAAGCATCATTGGTGGTCATAGTTGTTGGTATGTATGCCCAAAGAGCCAATCATATGATGATTGGATTGGCGTATGATTTGATAAATATCAAAGGAAAGCTTCCAATTTATTCTAGCTCAATCGATTATGAGATAAATGATGGAGCAAAATGAATGTCTATAGAATGACAATACTCAATGACGTATGTCTTCAGGTTGAGGACCTAAACAATGAGATCATATGGATGCTAAGAGTATGTACATTCTTGTTATGTCCCTAGTTGGATGTCATTGTGGAAGTTTGATAGACAACAATGACACATCAAGACTAGAGTGTGTGTTGGTTGATGACAGTGTCTCATTAGTCATGATATATGATATCAAACCAAGCACATAGATACATGTTAGAGAATAGTGCATCAGACAGACCCACTGTGAGAGTGACACATGGAACCATGACATGGTAGTCAGAATCATCTCTCATAGAGATGGTGGTGTTTGTGATTCTTAGACTTGAAATCACTGCACTCATCGAATGTGATTGGGTACACTTTGACATCATCAAACAAAGTCCTCAAACATGGGTTGTTATAACGATGATGATTGGGTGGCTTTGACACATGAGATAGACTGTGAGTGATAGATATGGGATTTATCCCTCCTAAGGGAGTATGATGTCTAGGCCACTTGATAAGAGAGACGAGAAAATCATGCTATGCACATGTGAATCAATATATGATATTGATGTCACACATATCTCAGACAGTCTGTTCTAGTTTAAGAAACATGAATGAACGTTGAAAGGATGAAACCTCCATGCCTCGAGTTCATTCAGGATATCAGAGACAAAGTAATTATGCATTCACTAGAACACCAATCACAGACTGTAGGATTGAAAGTTATTCTCCAACTTTACTTTTCACTTGGGTAGCACTGATGTGCGACTAGGTACTGCTCTTTGTTTGTGATGTCATAAGCTAGTTATGGACATTCACTACCATTGTGAAATGGGACCTATAGGTTCACACACATAGGATTAACATGGAAGAGGGGTTTATCCAGGAATGATGTTTGGATTGATTACTAAAGTGTTTAGGTACTCAATCAAACATTCAATCAATAGACTTGACTCAGAATCATCAAGTTCAAGTGTTGAACCAACTAATAAGTGTGTCAGATTGATTGAGAACTGAATTGAATGTGTTCTATACAATCTGGACCACCAAGCGACCGATTCTCTGGGTGAACCGATCGGCTCATGGTCAGTGAGATGACCAGTTCACTTTGGTGAACCTATCGGTTCACTTGGACCAAACGAGTAGTGTTGGGTTTTCCCGATATGTGAGAAAAGATTTTTGTTTCACTAGCTCAATTCGATGGGGACAAAAATTAATATTTGTGTCAATTAGAATCAAATACAGAAAGTCAATTGCAGGCAGGTCTGGGAAGTGAAACGACCGATTCACTGGGTGAACCAATCGGCTCACACTCCCAACCAACTAGTTCACTAGTGAACTGATTGGCTCACCTTGCTAAATGATCATTTCAGTTATGAAATGACTGGTTTTCCTATTGCGGTGTAAATTGTACATGGAAATTCTAGACCCTTCTACTCCCGCACAGAATGGGAACCCTGACCCTACCCTCTATCATAAATAGAGGGGTACAAGGGGGCTTCTCCAGACACACAACTTAGAACACCAGTTTCTCTACAAAGTTGTTGTCCTCTCTGGTTATTGTATTCGAGAGAGCCCAACCAAGTTCTACCCATCCAGGGAGGAACAGTGAGGGAAAGATAACTGCAGAAAAGAAACTGGTGGTGGGAGAGTGTGTCACTGACTAGTACGCTGACAGAAGGGGACAACTCCTTCTAGTCCGTTCTTCAGGATGACTAGAGTTCCCAATAGTCTGTGTGGACTATCCATAGAGGCGGGAGACTTCTATTGCTCAGGAGGATGACAGTCAGCCACAGTCTGGGTCAAGACCAGGAATTGCACAAACGTCGTCGAAGATAGGTGTTGAAGACTGCACTTGTTGCAAGGTATAGTCACTGAGAAAGCCTCAGGACCAGGTATAACTCACTAAAAATCATCCTTCCCATTACATAGATGTTGATGCGATCTACTGGTTATGGGTTTATGGTCAAGTAAATTTTTTGATTCCGCTACCTACTCTGACCATGTAAAACCCATTAGTGGTATCAGGGCCACATCAATACTCTATGTTTTGGGAAAATTGATATGATCAGATTTTGGTTTTACCGACATTTATTTGTTGCATACAATGCAACTATTTAAATGACTAATGTGAATATCCAATTAATATCACATGATCCGAAACTAATATATACATATATGATATGGTATATATGCAATCGATACGTGTCTCCCTAAAACGGTTTTGATGGTAGATGTATAGTATGGTTATGGCCTATAAAACCTATGTGCATGTATCTGGTTGGTTATGGTTGTTTACTTCTTAGTCTGTACACCGATCCCACTTCTTCTATTCTAAATGTAACTCAAGATAACTTGAGATTCTCTTCTACCTTTGCTCCCCTCAAATGTAACTCGAGGTTTTGGTGGGATATAGCATGTATATGATATGTATTATATATGTGGTGATTGAATGCATATATGCATATATAAGCATATTAAAACCCCTCAACAAACATATTAAGTTGAAGATGCCTTCCAAAAGCAGCACACATGAAAAGCTTGATCGACTAAGTGTGGGCATGCCTTCACATGGTGCACCGTCTATCTCGTGGAAGTGTGATGGTGAATATGTGGGTCTGCCTTCGTAGGATGCATATTCATTGTTTTGGCTTTTGGGTTGGACTTAACAAGGTAGCCTTGATCGGATCAAGCACCTTGAGGCATAAAGATGAACATGGCAAGGAGTTGTGCATGACATCTATCCAAGAATTGCATATGATTCAATTGGTAAATGTTACCTATCTTAATAATTGTTTATGGACACTGGCGTTGGTCGGGTAATAACTCAATTGTTTTGGATCTTTTCTCACTAGAAGGTTGTATGCTGCAATCTTCCAAATTGATGGTGAGGGCTATCAGTTTGATCAAAATAGTGGGAACGATAATTAATTAAATACCTAATTAATATTGTCAATTTTCAAATCAAATAAATCAAAAGAGTTTTGGACTAAAATTGCAAATTTCCTTTTTGTAGAATAAATGGCTACCAACAACAATCACTTTTCATTGTGATCGGTCCTTGAGAAGGATGAGATAAATGGGAACAACTTCCATGACTGGTTTAGAAAGTTGAGAATTTTTCTCACTCAAGAGCAAAAGCTCTATGTCCTAGATACACCAGAGCCAGAAGAACCCACTTCTGATGCACCAAAGGCTAAAAGGGATGCTTACAAGAAGCATACTAAGGATGGCATTGATGTGAAGTGCGTGGTGTTGTGCTCAATGAACTATGAGTTACAGAGACAACATGAGAACATGGATGTCATTGAGATGGTTCAACATATCTAGAACATGTATCAAGACCATGCACGGCAAGAGAGATATGATGTCTCTAAGGCATTGTTCAAGTGTGTCATGACAGAAGGAGATCCAGTAGGACCGCACACACTCAAGATGATTGGGTATGTGGAGAACCTAACTCGACTGGGATTCCCTCTGAGACAAGAGTTGGATACTAATGTTATATTGCAATGGTTTCCAGAATCCTACAGTCGATTTGTGATGAACTACAACATGAACAACATTGACACGCCACTAACACAGTTGTCAGGCATGTTGAGGATAGATGAGGCATAGACGAAGAAAGACAAACCCAAATATGTGATGATGATCAGTAGAAAGAAGGGAAATTCTAAAGGCAAGGGCAAGGGCAAAGTAAAGAAAGGTTCTGATGCTAGCCAACATCCCAAGTCATCTTCAACTCTCAAAGCCAAGGGAGGGGTGAACAAGGGAGGAAAATGTCACCATTGTCATGAGCCAAGACATTGGAAGAGAAATTGCCCTCTCTACATAGATGAACTAAAGAAGAAGGAGGGGATGGAAGTCTCCACCTCAGGTATCATGAAATAAACTTAAAATGCTTCTTTATCTTAGGTATATGATACCAAGATATAGATCTGACATATATGATGTGCAGGATCTGAAAAGAAGTAATGGCCTTTGTGAAAGGACCAAAAAGGAACACTCATCAACAATAGAGAAAGTGTTGCTTCCATAGATAGAAGTACCTTTTAGTTTATTTCATCCCAAAGGGCATGTAATAGAGTTACGAACTACTATTTCATTTTACCAATAAATTTTATTTCTGCATCTTATAATGATAAGGATGTCTATCAATAAAATTCATGTTTCAATCTTTTATGGCAATGCCTTATTTATCTTGTGGTACTTGGTATCCATGAGATAAAATAATAATACCTTAAAGTTATTGATGACTCAAACAATAAATTAGCATTAACATCTAAACAAATGAATGAGAAATTCATTTCTAGGTTCCATGTTGATGGATAAAATAGACTCTCTTGGTTAATGAACCATCATGAGATATGAATGTCTTGTTTATTGGGCATGATGACAAGTCAATCTTCACAAGATGTAGTGGGAGAATGACTATTCTAATAGGTATAATGCATATTGATGTATATACATACCTATTGGAGTAAATGCTTATACTTCAGATATGGTACCAATATGAATATCTTGAAATGTTCAAGAATATCATAAATGAAGAACAAACTTGGTAAAAGTATTAATTCTTTGATATGATCAATAAACGAGATACTTAAACCAAATGTTTGAGGACCTTGTGAGTAACTATGATAGTGTATCATAGAGAACTCATGATTAAGGCATAATGATCTCTAAATCAAAGAAGGAATCATACTCTAAATAGTAAGAGTATGATCATCAAACAAATAACTAATCTTCTATAATTCTTCTAAAGAACATGCTTTACACTAAATAAACGTACAAAAGGAGATTAAGAATCACAAGTGTTGTGGAATCTCAAATTCCTTATGTAACAGATACACCTTAGATATCTAGTAGAAAACACCTTGAGCTTGATGGATAATAATATCTTACAAACTCAAAAGTGATGAATTGGTCATATGATATGAGCCAATAATCTATCTAGATGATGTTGAGGAACCAGATTTTGAGTTATGTCTTGAAGCCATAAGATCCAAAATGACTTACATGTGAACCAAAATAAGGTATGACCTCAATGTTAGCACTTATAGGCATAAGACCCATAAGTGCAATTGGGTTTTAAGAGTTATGACTGACATGGATGACATTTGAAGAGATGATTGGTTGAAATAATATCAAGTGAGTTCAAAGTGTTGAACCTGATGATTTTATTTAACCTACTGCAATGGCCATAGGCCATAAAGGATCATGCTTTCTATTCGAACTTGAAGACTATGAAATTTGGCATATGGATATTAAAACCACATTCCTAGAAGGAATAACATGAGGCTATGTATGTGACACAACCTGAAGGGTTTTATAATTCTATTAATGCAAATGCAGTCTATAAGTTACAAGAGTTTAATCAACTTGATTGATTAAATACAAGCACCTCAAAACTAGAGTCTTTACTTTGATTATATAGTCAAAAGGTTTGACTAATATATCAAATTAAAGAAAGGATATGTGATTAAAAAGATTCAGTGGGAGCATATTCATATTCCACATGATGATGAGGAATAAAATGAAACTGGTGTGGAAATACCTTCTTTAAAGGAAAAAAAAGAAATGTCCTATGTGATAGGAATAGAGACCTATATAGATAGTTCTCAAAAGTCTCTTGACTTGATAAAGAGAGATAATACATTGACAGTCTATGTTGAAGGGTTCAGTATGAAAAGATTTAGTGGGAGATAACTTGTCCATATTGCATGGAGTTAGTCTCTCATATGCCAAGTGTCCCAAATTCTTATGAAGAATAGGAACACATAGATAGATTCCTTGTGCATTTGCAATTGGATCTATCATGTATGTAATCAACCCATTATCTTGTATGTATCAGACATGACAAGAAAAAATATATATGCATTCATAATCTTGTATGTATTGGACATGACAATATGATATACTCATCCAATTATCTCGTATGTATTGGTTATGATGAGTGGATGTCTATCTACTTCCAGTGAGAGTCACTGGAATACCACAACGAATTAATTTGAGTACTTGTGAAGTATTAAAGGATTAGTTCTATGGTAATAAAAGGAAGATTTGAGTGTAAATGAGTTACGCTGATGCAAGCTTCCGATATGACATAAAAATTATCACAAAATATAAAAATGAATATGTGTTGAAAAATGGAAACGTTTCGAGTAAACTTAAATGGCCATTAATTCTAAAAGGAATTTTGAGTATCCTTGTGTTATGAACAACAGAGGATACTATATGGATCTTGAAGTTCATACAGATTAACATATAGATATTCCAACCATTGATGATAAAGTAGAAATACTAAGTCAAACTATGGAGTTAATTGTTAGGCAAGGAATATCATATAGCATATTATGGCAAATCCATCTCATACAAAATGTCATACAACAAGGAGATGTGAAACATGCAATATACCGACTAAAGCAAAATATTGCTAACTCACTGGATTAGCACTAGCGCAACAGAAACATGTGGGACATGTTTAGAGATAACTAAGAATATGATTCGAAGGTGATTGGCTCTAAGTGCAAGTGGGAGTCTGTTGGTATGTATACCCAAAGAGCCAATCATATGATGATTGGATTGGCATATGATTTGATAAATATCAAAGGCAAGCTTCCAATTTATTCTAGCACAATCGATTATGAGATAAATGGTGGAGCAAAATGAATGTCTAAAGAATGACAATACTCAATGACATATGTCTTCAGGTTGAGGACCTGAACAATGAGATCATATGGATGCTAAGAGTATGTACATTCTTGTTATGTCCCTAGTCAGATGTCATTGTGGAAGGTTAATAGACAATAATGACACATCAAGACTAGAGTGTGTGTTGGTTGATGACAGTGTCTCATTAGTCATGATATATGACATCAAACCAAGCACATAGATACATGTTAGAGAATAGTGTATCAGATAGACCCACTGTGAGAGTGACACATGGAACCATGACATGGTAGTCAGAATCATCTCTCATAGTGATGGTGGTGTTTGTGATTCTTAGACTTGAAATCACTACACTCATCGAATGTGATTGGGTACACTTTGACATCATCAAACACAGTCCTAAAACATGGGTTGTTATAATGGTGATGATTGGATGGCTTTGACACATGGGATAGACTATGAGTGATAGATATGGGATTTGTCCCTCCTAAGGGAGTATGATGTCCAGGCCACTTGATAAGTGAGACTGAGAAAGGCATGCGCATGTACATGTGAATCAATATATGATATTGATGTCACACATATCTCAGGCGATCTACTTTAGTTCAAGAGACATGAATGAACATTGAGAGGATGACAACCCCATGCCTTGAGTTCATTCGAGATATCAGAGACAAAGGAATTATACATTCACTGGAACACCAATCATAGACTGTAGGATTGAAATTTGTTCTTCAACGTTTCTTTTCACTTGGGTAGCACTGATATATGACTAGGTACCGCTCTTTCCTTGTGATGCCATAAGCTAGTTATGGACATTCATTGCCAACATGAAGCCACCTATAGGGTTACACACATAGGATTAACCTGGAAGAGGAGTTTATCCATGAATGATGTTTGGATTGATTAGTAAAGTGTTTAGGTACTTAATCAAACATTAAATCAATAGACTTGACTCAGAATCATCAAGTTCAAGTGTTGAACCAACTGATTAGAGTGTCAAATTGATTGAGAACTAAATTGATTGTGTGATACACAATCTGGACCACCAACTGACCAGTTCACTAGGTGAACTAATCAGCTCATGGTCAGTGAAATGACCGGTTCACTTTGTTGAACCTATTAGTTTACGTGGACCAAATGAGCAGTGTTGTGACCAAATCAGCTCATTTCACTTATTCAATTCAATTGGGACAAGAATTAATATTTGTGTTAATTACAAATGAATAAGGAAAGTCAATTGTAGGTAGGTCTGGGAAGTGAAACGACCAATTTACTGGGTGAACCAATCGACTCACATTCCCAACTGACCAGTTCACTAGTGAACTGATCGGCTCACCTTGCCAAATTACCATTTCAGTTATGAAACGACCGGTTTGCCTGCCACGGTGTAAATTGTTCATGGAAATTCTAGACCCTTCTACTCCCACATAGACTGGGAACCTCCAAACACACAACTTAGAACATCAGTTTCTCTACAAAGTTGTTGTCCTCTCTGGTTGTGGTAACTGAGAGAGCCCAAGCAAGTTCTACCTGTCTCGGGAGGAAGAGTGAAGGAAAGACAACTGTGGAAAAGCAACTGCTGGTGGGAGAGTGTGTCAGTGACTAGTACACCGACAGAAGGGGATAACTCCTTCTAGTCCGTTCTTTAGGATGACTAGAATTCCCGGTAGTCCGTGTGGACTATCTATAGCGGTGGGAGACGTTTGCCACTCAGGAGGACGATAGTCAACCATAGTTTGGGTCAAGACCAGGAGCTTCATAGACATTGTCAAATACAAGTGGTTGAAGACCGCACTTGCTACGAGGTATAGTCACTGAGCAAGCCTGAGGACCAGGTATAACTCGCTAAAAACCATACTTCCCATTACATAGATGTTGATGCGATTTGCTGGTTATGGGTTTATGGTCAAGTAAAATTTTTGTTTCTGATGCCTACTCCGACCATGTAAAACCCAACAATAGTCATATCTCCTAGTAAATGGTGGAGATTGTGATTCTTAGACTTGAAATCACTACACTCGTCACATGTCATTGGGTTCTCTTTGACATCATCAAACATTGTCTTAACATGGGTTGTTATAACAGTGATGATTGGGTGACTTTGATACAAGGGGATAGACTGTGAGTGATAGAGATGGGATTTGTCCCTCCTACTAGAGTATGATAGCATGGCCACTTGATAAATGAGACTGAGAAATGCATGTGCATGCACATGTGAATCAATATATGATATTGAGGTTACATTATCTCAAATAGTCTGCTCTTCATTCAAGGAACATTAGATGAATGTTGAGAGGATGATGATTTGATGCCTCGAGTTCACTCTGGATATCAGAGACAAAAGAATTATACAATCAGTACAACACCTTACACAAATTGTAGGTTGAAGTTTCTCTCCAACTTTCCATTCACTTGGGTAGCATTAATGTGGGACTAGATACCACTCCTTGCTTATGATGTCATAAGTTAGTTATAGAAATTTGATTCAACCCTATTCTAGGGAGTCATCTTGTGTCATATTGCATTTCAATCACATCTATACATGTTAGATTACATTTTATTTCCCTCAATATGCATAATTGTGTAAAATGAACTTATGGACATTATTTGCATGTTTTTCAGGCATTTGGACCATGCTTGATGGAAAAAGGAGAGAAGGAGTGATCCTAGGGTTTCTCTACCCTTGGAAAGACCCAAAGTAAAGTCCAATGCTCCCTCAACCTACCACTAGTGACCAAAGATCCATTGAAGCAAAGATGTCTAAGAAAATCCAAAGAATTAAGTCAAAGTGTTGATCCAGAGACCAACATGACTTTGGTATCACAGAACGGCTGTGATAGGACACTTGTGAAATGAATAGGTTCAAAGCTCATTTGTGTAGAAATTCCCAGGGTCGTGGTACCATAGAATGACCATGGTGCACTGACTCTAGAACAGTCATGTTTCCCACCATGGCCATGCTACCTACAGAGAGAACATTCGTGGAGCCAAGAATGGGCAGCTAAATTCGAGCCACCATGGTCATGGTACCCACCACGGTCGTGCAACCTTCACCCCACCACGGTCGTGCCATTTTTAGTACAAAAGTGACCTATTCCTTGTGATTTTCACCATTTCTTACCACAGTCGTTCCCATCCACCACGAGCATTCTCACCCCTCCTTACCATGGCCGTGGTGACCACCATAACCGTGCTACCTACAAAAACCTGGCAAATTTTGCACTATTTTTCCCATACTACCCCTACTTGACCTAGTGCTTCCACCACACCTATATATACCTAGGTGGTGGATGTAGGTCAAGGTGAGCTACCTTCTACCACCTCCTACCTCCTCATTTTTGCCCCTTAGCCATTCCACTCCATTTCCATCTCCATTTCACTCCATTTCACCGTTTCCACCACCAAAACCCTCATTTCCAAGCCTTCCATTCACTTTCCACCATCATTCCACACCACTCCATCCAAGAAGAAGGAAGACGTCGACCTTGTAGCAGTTGGAGAGGAGGATTCACTTATCTACACCGAGCTCCATGGCTACTTCTTCCTCTTTATCTTCCCTTTTTGTACTTTGCATTGTCATGAGTAGCTAGGCCCCTTGGGTGGGCTGTTTGGGGTGTAAAATGTGACTTTGATACCATGTTGGGGGGAAATGATATGTAAACTTTTTAATTTTATTTGATAATGATTATTTTATATTTCTATCTCATTCTCCATAAATTTCTTGTTGGTTTGTGCTTGTAATTTATTGGGAATTTAGGGAAATTGTTTATATGTGTGAATTTTAGGATTTGCTCCTAGGTCCAATTCTTATATCCCTAGCTAGCTACCCATCTTCCTACATCATAATCAATACTCCTAACCCTAGTTGAGAGATATAAGTATCTATTTTAAATGAAATTGGTGTGTTTAGCATGGAGGTTTATGTGGGTGATGGGAGGCCTAAAACCTCACTTCCACCCCCTTTACTAATCTCTGCCCCTAATCATCCTAAGATCATCTAACCCAGAAACCTAGGCTTGTTTAGACTCTAATTGAATTATACCTAAGCCCCAACCCAATCGATCCTTGCAAGGGGAGTAGGGAGTGTTAGGGACTAGTTCCCCTATACACAACCTAGTATATACATGGCCAGTTAGTAGCTTAGGATAATTCATTAAACTCTAACTTTTTGTTTGGCTTGGATAATCTAAATGGAATCATAATGTTCATATGTCACCCCGCCAAATTGAGTGATAAGTGAATCCCCTAAACAACCCACATCTTCATTAATTACTTTAAAACCCTAGTTTCGATTTTGCTTAGTTAGTGTTAGCTTAACTAGCTCTTTTCTTACTTAGATAGATTCTTGCCCTATTCTTGCTTTGTTCTTGATAGTTTAGCTCTTTTATTTCTCTCTTGTTCTTCTTGCATGCCTTAGCGTAAGTTGCCTTTTGATACCTAGCTTAGTCTTTTCCTACTTAGTTAGCTTTAATCTAGTCTCGAGTTAACTTAGATTGCATTCTTTCCTTTAATTTCTTTCTTGCTCACCTTAGTTTAACAATGAAAACAAACTTCAAAATGTGATGACCTGACATCAAATCAAGTCGTCACCAGTAAATAATTGTGAAATAACCACAAGGAGTGGATTAATGAAATCACTAAAAATTAAAACCATTTTGCAAAGAGTTCCATTTCCACTAAACTCTTAAAGGAAGAACCAAAACTTTATATACATCATTGTTCACATTGTACATACATTGTACCATCTCATCTCGAGGATAACATATAATAGTTGCTTTGCCAAAACCTATACATAAGCAACATAAAACCTTGAGGCAATCAAGCCAAAATCTCATATCATTAATAAAACCGTCACATTCTAACTCCAAGGACCTAAGAGTGCAGAGATGACACATAGGACTTCTATTTACAATACACGACAGACTGTACACTCAACCTGAGCTATTATTGTTGTCACTGTTGTTGTTGTCCTTCCTCTATAGTACGGTCTCTACCCCTCGTGCACGTCCACTAAAAAAAATTATGAATCCCATAGGGTGCGACAATTGTCCCAGTGAGAGATATAACTCTCCGCCAACAATATTATTATCACAGGTAAACAATATAAAATTGACCAGAGGTTCTTTTATATTAATAAGCAAGATTAATCATTGTTATAAGCATAATAGAGCAATCTCATCTTTTAAAGTAATGCAGCTATCTATGATAGAGCAATAAATCATCTATTCACTTTATAAGGAATATGAAGAACATGTATAACATCTATCCATTTAAGATGTATAAAAGAAGTGTACATCAACCAATGATTTTTGTATTCGATCCTTAAGCAAAAACGCTACATGTTTGATTACATATTTACAAACACACTTATTCCCTAAGGAGATGAGGTATACCAGTCATGCTCCAACTGACCATAGCTACGTAAAGCATCGGTACCATAAAGGTAATTGGAAGAGCCGGCTACAAAGACCTCACCCATCTCGATCTGCACGAGACTACTGGAAGGACATCTTATGTCATCTGGAATTAGCTTACTAGGGTATATTGGTATCTTTTCTATAGATCTACAGCCACAACATCCACTCTCTTCAAGGAGATTTGATTTATCCATCCCCATATTATAATGATAAGGAATATTATACATCAATTCCTCATTTGGTCGGGAGATTCACATATTAATCCCATTATAAATTAATGAAGCAGAATTTGCCCATCAATTCCTCATTTGGTCGGGAGATTCACATATCAATCCTTATATAAAATAAATGAGTAAGGTGATACATCAATTCTTCATTAGGACGTAAGGATATATGTCATCCTTCACCCCCGCATATTCAAAAATATGCTCTCTGAGTTAAACTCATTTCTCCATTCATAAAATTCTAACACTGAATGGATCTATGGTCAGGTAAACTACATGATGAGATTCCACTTGATTAATTAGGTGCATTACAATATCTTTTAGCATCAACCAAGTTTCAAACATTAATTATAACAAATGCTATAAAGAAAGGTGTAATACATTTATCAAGTACTTCATGATCTTTGGAACACATTGAATGTATAACACTCAAGATCTTAGTCTCTTATCACATTACTAGGGATTCTTCTCCCTTAGCATTATCATCATCATGTTTACTAGATATGGGTATTCAAACCCTTAGTTCATTACTAAACATTGTCACCTCTCATTAGTATTTCACATGGCTCTCAAGGCCCATTTAAATATCTTGTCACCTCTCATTAGGAAACAGCTATCTCTTTAGGTCATCAGACCCTATGAGCATTATACTTGTTTTACAAGTATTTAACATGGCTCACAAGACCCATTTAAATCTATATCATATAAAACATCATAGCTCATACCTGGGTATGCTCATCATCTCATGATTCCTGTATGGTTAGTAATTCATGATAAAAACAATAACAAGTACATAACAACACCATGCGATACAAGACAAATACAACCTTCCCATTATTAGGGTTACAGTTTCCCATTCTTTCCGATTAGGGTTTCAGATTCACATCATCACTATGTGATATAAGAGAAATACATCCTTCCCCTTATTAGGGTTAGGGTTTCCCATTCTTACCGATTAGGGTTTTAGATTCACATCATCACTATGTGATATAAAATAAATACATCCTTCACCTTATTAGGGTTAGGGTTTCCCATTCTAATCAATTAGGGTTTAAGATTCATATCATCACTATTCCGTACAAGAGAAATACATCCTTCCCATTATTAGGGTTAGAGTTTCTCATTCTAACCGATTGGGGTTTCAGATTCATATCATCACTATGTGATACAAGAGAAATACATCCTTCCCATTATTAGGATTAGGGTTTCTCATTCTAACCAATTAGGGTTTTAGATTCATATCATCAATAATCAAACCCTAATTCATATTCCACTCATATTAAGAGTATCAATGTATGCTCATAACATACATTAAGAATCACAAAGGGGTTTTGACGGCTCTTCTAGGTTTATCAAATACATGAGACTCTAAAAATGCGCTATATACAATATCTTGGTTTTAACGACTCTGCTAGGGTTTCATGCGTGGCGGTGGGTTCGACGGCCGGGGAGGCCGGGGTGGTCGAGGATGTTTCGGCGGATCCCGACCACCGGAGATAGTGATGAGGGAGGAGGAACGACAGACGGAAGAGATGGAAGGTATGGAGGGGGCTACTGGTCTCGAGGAAGTCGAAGTCATCATGACTTCAGAGACTGCTGCGGCGACGTCTACTGAACTTGAGGGAGGAAAGGAAGGGCAGTCACCGGCCACCATCTTAAACGAACACGAAAAGTCGGCAGACTTGCACAATAATCCACTGGTGGAGTCTGTTCGGACGTGCAAGAAGCAATCTCAGCATGAGATTCTCAGAAGACTGGGAATCTCCTTGAACTTTAATGAACGTAGGAAGGAAGTAGCAAGTAACAAAGGACCTAGTGACGGAGGGGGCCTCGGCGCACCGACGATAGAAGAATTTCCAACATTACAAGGCAGGAAGGCGGGGAAGCGTCGACAGGAGGAGCAGCTCCAAGGAAAGTCGTGTCTTATAAAGACATCATCACTGACGGCGACGGAGGCGGCAAGCTGCCGTTCCTCGGATTTGATGACCCGAACGCAAAACTTCTAAAGCAAGATATTAGAATAAGTACGATACAGGGAACACCGACGTTCCAAATCGAACATGAGAGGTTTGAAGCACTGATGAGGTCGTGGACGTACGCGGTCGTGCTGAAGGTCATTGCTAGGAATGTTGGCTTCCTCACATTGCAGGATAGAATCAAGGCCATGTGGAGGCCGGGTGGGGCTTTTAAGCTCATTGATCTGAAGAACAGTTACTTCATCGTGCAATTGACGCGAGAAGATGACTATCTGACGGCTCTTACAGGAGGACCGTGGCCATTGATGGGGTCCTACCTCTGTGTGCAACCATGGGACTGATCATTTTCACCTTCATCATCTAATCCAAAACATATGGTAGTGTGGATTAGAATCCCACGATTGCCTATATTCCTTTACCAAACACAGTTCCTCGAGGAAGTCGGCGACATGATAGGAACAACAATCAAGGTGGATTTGAATACTGATCAGAGAAGGAGAGGGAAATTTGCAAGAATAGCAGTGAAGTTAGATACCAGCAAACCTTTGGTGCCAGAAATAATGGTTCAAGGGGTGTGGTACAACATCGAATACGAGAACCTAACAAGCATTTGTATGTTCTGTGGGAAGATCGGTCATCTAGAAGAGGAATGTGTTGAATGCAAAAAGGCTATTGAAACCCAGACAAGTGCGGGGAAGCAACCAGATGGTGTGGAAGCATCAGTGAGGCCATTGGATAATTTCTCGGAAAACCTACATGCACAACCATTCATCAGGCGGCCAAGGAAGGAAAAAGACACACAAGGGAGGAAAGGTGGCATTCCAAAAACCAACAGGTTTGTGGATTTGGACGCTGAAGAGGAACAACAGGAGGGCCCGAGGATGGAAGGTAATGTCGATCCAAAACCAGGGCTCAAATGGCGACAGTGGAAGGCAATGAACAAAAAGAAAAGAACGGTCGAGGATGTCAACAGAAGCTACACCACCAAGACTCAGAGTAAAGGGGAGAAGATGCGAGCCGGAGGAACGGAGAAACAACATAGGGCGGTGGTTATCAAAGGCGAGAACACGGTGATCATCCCAGAAGGGGAGGCCGACCAACCAGAAGAGTTCACCTTTGTCATGGGGGGAACGGTGACGAGGAAGACAACTGTGAGCAGCCCGAGTAAGTCGATGTCGTTTGGGGCATCAGTCGGGATTCACCTCAGGAATAGGAAGGTTATCAACTCGAAAGACCTATCGAGGAATGGACCACAGAATAAGAACAAAAGGAACGACGAGGCACCGGAGGAAAGCGAACCGGGATCAGAGGACCCGAGATCTACTGAAATGATTACCCAATGAAAGTGGCCACCTGGAATGTCCAGGGTATCTGCGGGAAGGATACCCAAAACACAATATGAGATCTAACTCGGATCTACAAGATCGATGTTCTTGCTATACTGGAGACTAGAACTAGTGGAACAAACGCAGATAAGATTGTGGATTCATTGGGGTATGAAAGATCCTACAGAGTCGAGGCGACATGCTTCTCAGGAGGAATTTGGGTGCTATGGAAGAGTAGGATAGGGGTGATGGAGATCGTAGCTGGGCATAAGCAATTCATACACTGTCAAATTAATAAACAGATGTGTTTAACTTTCGTGTATGCGAGCACAAAACATGCAGGAAGACAACTGTTATGGGATCACTTACAAACGCTTGCAGAGACTTCGTCATCGCCTTGGTTGGTGGCGGACGATTTCAATGCGGTTCTTAGAGCTGATGAAAAGGTGGGAGGCAAACCTGTCATGGCTAGCAGCTACAGGGAATTTGCCCTGGGCCTCACGAATGCAAGCCTTGAGGAGTTGGGGGCTTCTGGTCCAAAGATGACCTTTAGAAGGGGGTGGTTGACGGAGAAATTAGATCGGGTAGTAGCAAACTAGGCGTGGTTGGAAGTGTTTCCGGCAACTAAAGTTGATGTACTTCCAAGGATTAACTCGGATCATTCTCCAATCCTTATTACAACGGACGACAACACTAGGAGGTACGTGCCTCATCCAAAGACGAGCACCATCGGGTGTACGCGGAGGTCCTTCCCGAGCTTTCTGAAGGAGAATTGGGATACCACCTTACCCTATCATGAAGCAGTGGCAAAGATGATGAACAGGTCTGTTGATTGGGATAGGGCCGAACGACGACAGCTCACGGAAAGGAAAAGAATGTTGTTGAATGGGATAAACAAGCTTCAATCGGAGATCAGAGGGAGGTGGGATGAAAGGCATGACGAGCAAATAACTGAAATGCAGGGGGATTACAATGATATCCTCAACGCTGAATGCGAAGAATGGAGACAAAAGGCGAGCTGTGACTGGATGAAGGCAGGAGATGCCAATATCAAATATTTCCAATCATTGGTCAAAGCTAAGAGACAGAGGAACAAGATAACGAGACTGAAGACGGACGACGGCGCCTAGGAGGAAGACGAGACTGCAATCAAGACTATGGTGTGGAACTTCTTTATTAATCTCTTCAAGAGGAAGGAAAGGCGGAGAAGAACTGAAGCTATTGCTGCATATGTGTGTACCTTCCCGCGGCTCTTAGATGAGGAGATGACGCGCATGGGGCAACCACCAACCAGGGAGGAAATCAAAGCAGTGCTGATGAAGATGAATCCTGTAAAAGCTCCAGGACCCGACGACGTGGATGCCGGTTTCCTTCAACGGAACTGGGATCAGCCGGGCGAGTCCATCAATCTAATGATCTTTAACTGTTTTGCAGGAGAATCGATTGCTGACAAATTAGCAAATGCTACGCTGGACTTGATTCCCAAAACGCAGACTCCAGAAAACTACAGCCAGTTGAGACCAATTGCCCTGAATAACATCGGACTCAAGCTGCTGTCCAAAATCATGGTGGAGAGAAGCAAACCTTACTTGCCCGACTGGATTTCGCCCGCTCAAAGCAGCTTTTTGCCGGGGAGGCGAATTATAGATAACATTATCTTGGTCCATGAGCTTGTTCATTCAATGAGAACCAGGTCGGGTAAAAGTGCAGCTATGGCCATCAAAGTGGATCTCTCAAAGGTGTATGATCGCATGGAGTGGGAATTCATACAAGATACGCTGCACAGAACTGCTATCCCAGCGAATATGATCACTATCATCCTAAACATTATCAAGGCAGGGGAGATCTCGATCAATTGGAATGGCGAGAACCTCACACCGTTCAAGGCATCTAGGGGGGTGTGACAAGGTGACCCTCTATCCCCGTACATCTTTGTTCTATGCCTGGATAGGCTAAGCCAAGCGATCACAGCACATGAGAAGGAGGGAAGATGGATGCCTTTCAGAGCTTCATGAAGAGGCGTTGGAGTCTCTCATGTCTACTTTGCAGACGACCTCATCCTTTTTGGAGAAGCAACACTTCAACAGGCCCGCACCATGATGAAGGTATTGAAAAACTTTGAACGAGTGTCTGGACAAATGTTAGCCAAGGAGAAATCAGCTGTCTTCTTCTCTACTAATACACCTTCTACAGTAAGAAGGGAAATCACCAGAATTACAGGCATACGCCAGACGAGCAACCTTGGGAACCACCTGGGAGTTCCAATTATTCATGAGAGACCTAAGAAGGAACTGTACCTGGACATTATCCACAAGATTGAAAACCACATATCATCCTGGGCGAACAAATCTCTGTCACTAGCAGGAAGGACCACTTTGGTTAAATCGGTGCTCAACACTCTCTCGGTTTACTTGATGTAGTCGACGATCTTGCCTTTGGCGGTGTGTGATGAAATCGACCAAGTAGTGAGAACTTTCCTATGGAAAGGGGCGATGAAACAAAGTAGCATTCACCTGGTAGCTTGGGACAAGGTCACGGCCTGCAAAAGTGAAGGTGGGTTAGACATCAAAAGGGCGAGAGACTAGAATGAAGCTGCAATATAGAAAACCTGTTGGGACTTTATGTCGAACAGGACTATGGTTTGGAAATAGGTGATGAAGGAGAAATACTGGCATAAAACTAATAAAGGAAGGATGTGCGCGACGAGGTTGTGGAGATCGCTCATCCGGATACATGATGAATTGATCACAGACACCGGGAGGATCATTATGTCTGGAGCTACTACTACAGTGTGGACAGACAAACGGGTGGAAGGTGGTTGTCATCCTGAACTGAAGCAAGGCAGAGGTGTCCCGATGGAGCTAAACGACCTGAAGGTCGAGGCAATGGTAGACCTGCATGGCAACTGGGATGCGGAATTCCTCCGTTACTGGTTTACTGACAGCACATCGCATCTCATTCTTTCTATGCCTCCGCCAGATCCTGCCGCTGGACCCGACGAGCTGTGGTACTTGCCGGATGAAGCCGGGCACTTCTCTACAAAGCAGATTTATCAGAACCTACAACAGGCGCACTCGACGAAGACATCGGGGCGGTGGAAGACTATATGGCAACTCCAGGTGCCGGAGAGGGCCAAAATGCTGCTTTGGCTAGGGCTGCATGGTGGCTTAATGACGAACGAGGCAAGGATGAGGCGAGGATTTACTGAGGATTCTCATTGTCTGAGATGTAGAAGTGGAAACAAATCCCTTATGCATCTATTCGTTAATTGTCCGGAAAGCAGGAAAATTGGGGCACTAGTTGAGGAGGCTACCCAATCTAAACTGACAGCGGGTAAATCATTTGAGCAATGGCTGCGGACCAATCTGCGGAGGAAGACGGACAACTCGGACTGGAATACTTGGCTTGCAGTGACCTTATGGAAGATTTGGGGAAGAAGATGCACAGTGGTCTTTCGAGAAGATGGAATTAGCACAGAGGCCTTGTTTACTACAATCAAACAAGATGTGAAGATCTACAGGAAAGCTTTTGCTTTAAGGAAGGAATCGATAAAGCCTAAGGCAGACGCACCCTGGACATTGCCGGAGAGGGGACACATCAAACTCAATGTGGATGCTACTGTAAAACAGAATGCAATGGCTTCAGCTTATGTGATCAGAGACCATGCAGGTCATTGGCTAGGAGGGGGCTATGATCAGGGCCATATCACAAACGTCCTCAAGGCAGAAATGAGAGCCATCGCCATTGGCATTCAGGAATGCAAGGGTCGATTCAGCAACCTTCAGGTAGAATCAGATAGTAACAAAGCGATAAGTATGGTGCAAGGTAGAATGGAGACCCCAGCCAGCTGCAAACAGGAGTGTAGATTCATCAGGAAGCTAGCAAGCTCTTTCCAGTCAATTGACTTCTCCTTTAAACGACGATCTGGTAATAAGGTAGCAGATTTCTTAGCAAAATGGGGTAGAAGAAGGAGTGAAAGTCGGGCTAGGTGGTCGTAATGTCCTGAGTTTCTCCTTGAGGTGATCAAAGGGGAAGCTACATTGGGTCACCATGTAATAACAAACGAGGATGAGCCTGTACTGAGGGAACAAGATGAATAATATGCTTCCCTTTAAAAAAAAATGTATGCTCATAACATGATTATCACACATGTATAAGTTTCTCTCTCATCCTCACTAGGATGTTGATTGCATCATACTCTATTAAATTGGTTCAACCCTTTCTTCAAGGTACATTGGCCTATTATCAAAATGCATTAAACTCTTTACATTAATGTATTAATTAACATAACACACTTCATGTGTTATTCCATCAAGTAAATTGAATTGAGGTGCTTCCACAATATTGGGCATAGAGGTGTGTACTTCACACCATATCATGCTTCCATATTGTGCTTGAGATGTAACCTCATCACCATATCGTGCATGAGGTATATCATTATCCCTGTATCGTGCATCCATATCGGGTTACTCAACATTTAGGGTTTGCATATTGGGTTTGACCCTTATGCTCATATCTCTTCAAAACCTTCATGGTATCAGCCTACTCTTCACCATGTGTTAAGTGATAGACTAGATAGCAGGTTAGTGTATACCAACTCAAGTATACAAACCACTAAGGATTTGAGGATCCAAAGTATATTGGGTTTCACATTATCATGCTATGTTTCAAAACAATATCGGGTTAGAGGTATATATTTGACTCCATATCATACATAGGGTGTGTGCTTGACCCCATATCATGCTCAAGGTGTATGCTTGACACCATATCGTGCACAAGGTGTTTTCTTGACACCTTGTCGTGCACAAGGTGTATGCTTGACACCATATCGTGCTCAAGGTGTGTACTTCATCATCATATCGTGCATAAGATATATGTTTCACCATTATATCATGCTAGTGGTATATTAACATCACCATATTGGGTTAGAGCATATACTCAACACCTTATGGTGATAGGGGTATAAACTTGACCCCATTTCATGCATAAGGTATGTGTATGTGTCACTCATATCGTCCATAAGGTATAAACTCATTACTATAACGTGCTAGTGGTGTGTTCATATCACCATATCGGGTTACCCATCATCTAGGGTTTATCATATAAGTTTAGAGTATATACTTGACTCCATGTCATGCATAAGGTGTGGGCTTAACCTCATATCATGCACAAGATGTGTGTATGTGTCACTCATATTGTCCATGAGGTATAAATTCATCACTATATCATACTAGTGGTGTTTTCATATCACCATATCAGGTTATAGGTGCTTCAACACTATATCGGGTTGGACCATGATGATGTCATCATCATCAAGCTCAAGACCTTTGTTATTACTATTCTAGTTCATGGATAACTGGTCTCTGCAACTAGTAGAACTCATGGATTCATCAATTATTCAAGAAAATTCGAAATTGAAAGTAAATCATAAAATATGGCAAGATTGAAGGTGAGTAATAACATAATTGGGTTCAAGTTATATAACCTTCCTCAAGAATAACTTCAAAGATCCAAGCTCGAAAGCTTCACATTCCCAAGGTTGAAGATGAGCTTCACAACTCCTCTTTATGCAAAGAATCACCATTGATAAGTATTTGGTGAAGAAAAAAAGAAAGGAAGATCACAACCCTAGATCCATGCTTTAATCCAAGTTCAAGATGATCATGTCTTCACCTTAGGGTTAAGGCTTGAGATCCTTCTTGTTCCTTAGCACCATGCACGATACATCACCACTCATGCACGATATCCCTCACTTGTGGCCGATATCACTTCACTCTGGCCAATATCACTTTGCTATGGCTGATACCAAGGCTCTATGCATAATACCCCTTCACCTATGCATGATACCAAGACACTATGCACGATATTTAAGAGAAAGAGCGTGTTAAGTTTTGAAAATTTTCACTAATAAGTGAAAGCAGTGGTATATATAGTTGAGGTTCATGAAAAAGAGTGTATATGAGGTGTCATCATTTTAAGCTACTAGGTGCCACATGTCCACGCATGGTTGAAACGTGTACATGCATGCACTCATATTTATATTGACATTCAAAATACTTGAGGTTAATCTAGAGATAAAATTTCGACCATCACTTATCTTGTTGGATAAGATATTTCAACTCAATCACCACTTTATTCACAACCAGATACAACTTTTCCATGGAAGTTGTAAACCGATACACTTCACCTCCTTGAGGTTCTTAGCCCATCATGGACAAGGCCAAGAGTTCACAAACCAATACGAGACTCCCTCTATGGCTCCTTGTCTGATAGACACTCTCATATGAACTCTACAACTTGATACAACCTAAATTAGGGTTTCACATTCAACCCTTTCTTGGTCTTTTCATCACCAAGAGTCTCATCACTCAAATGTCATTCAAACATGGTGCCTCATTATTTCTCTCTCCTATAAATGATACTAGGAGGGAGTAGGGACACTCTAGAGGTGGTAATTTGCATATCAACCCTACATTTTGGGTAAATTACAATTTGTACCAAAATTAGTACACAAGCCAATAGCATTATTCAAACAAGCTAAAACTTGGAACTTAGTCTTTCCACAAGCCACCCCTTAGCATAATTGTTTTTATTATGATGATATAAAACATGAGATACCTTCAACATGTGACATATTGAAATATAACCCCTCATCTTGGGTAAATTGCATTTTGGTCCAAAACAAGAGAGTATTGCTCAAACATTATTCAAACAAGACCAAACTTGAAACATAAGTTTATCACCTGATAAAAAAACACTTTAGAGAATTATATTAAAGTTCTAAGAAACTTATTTAAGCCAAACAAATAGGGTTATCACTAAACCCAGGTCAAGGATGTTACACAAACCCTCAACCCTAGTCTCTATAGTAGGAACCTAGCAAAACTAACCTTGCTCTAGTGCCCCCTTTTCTCCTTATGGATCAATCCTATACTCACTGCCCTCCTATACTAAGGCTCGACCCTGTGTGCTTGTAGGGTAGTGTTTTAGTAGACGTAGGTGTGTTGTTCTAGGTTTATAAATTTTGAAAGTAAATCCATCGTGTGTTTCGATCTCGTGGGGTGCATCTAGTCGAATCCAATCGATTAGTCTGCACATCTATGGTGGACACACTAAGCTTTTTGGCACCATTGCCGAGGAGAAAGGTGCTTAGCCTAACTAGTTAGTTTTCCTTTGACTTTCCTACTTCCCTCATCATTGCTATTCTTTATTCATTATTCTTTGCAATCTTTATATATATTGGTTTACTAACTTGTTCTATTTTGTTTGGTTGTGCTTTGTACATGTGACAAGCCATTTGAGGAAGAAAAGTTGGAAGTCCAAGATTCACCCCAAAAGCCATTTCAAGACTACTTCATGCCTAGCAACTATAAATCGCCAATTGCTAGTAGGGTTGATCAAATGCCAGGGGAACAATTCTTCATCCCTCCATGTCTTCTTGGGATCCTGCCCATCTTCTATGGCTCAGAGAGTGAGAACCCCTACAATCACTTTAACTCATTTCTTGTAGTATGCCCCACCTTCAAGACGCTGACGAATAGTGATGATACAATCTGGTTGACCTTGTTCTCTTTCTCCCTCAAAGATAGAGCCAGAGATTGGTACAACTCAAGAAGGGGCATCATAAGTTGGGAAACAATGAAGAATGCCTTCTTGAGACAATTCTACTCTATAGCAAGGTTAACACAAATGTGGCATGCCATGACAAGTTTTAGTCAAATGGGCAATGAGAAATTCCACAATGCATTGGAGAGATTTAAGAAGATTTTTAAAGAGTGCCTGCACCATGAGATCCCTTTGTGGTAGCTAGTTCAGTCATTCTACTCCAAATTATCTCAAAAGGACCAAGACACAGTGGATTCTTCTTGTGGATGAGTTTTAATGGCTAGGCCATCTGAGGAGATATGACCTTTGTTTGAGCAGTTGGCTGAAGGATCAAGAATTTGAGCTTTTAGCATGATGAATGACGGGGGCTATGCCTTTGGTGTGACACCTCTGACTCATAATGACTCAAGCCCACAAGTGATGAAGATTCTTTGTGACATGGTGAGCTTCATGAAGAACCAGGTGAAAAATGTTCCTTGCCACCCGATCAATTCTATCGAGTTCGATGGTGAAGAAAAGAAGACACCTCACTCCTATAGCTATCAAGAGCCACAAAGTCCAAAATATAGCTTCAGGTTTGAGGAAGAGGTTCTCTCTAGATTGAAAATATTTGATAATGTTCAAACATATGTGGCAAGGCTATAAGAGAGAATAGAGCAGCTATCTTCCATAATTGCTCTCTAAGAAGAAAAGTTGTCTTCAAAACCCATCATGAGCTACCATGAAGCAAGAGGACCAATGCCCTCTTCTAAAGTTTTCTATAGCCTTCCTCCCATGCAAGTGTAGCCCATCTACCATTTCCAAGGCAATCCCAAGCCTTATACTCCACCCCCACCACCTCCATCACCACCATTTTCCCAACAATTCACCTTCCAACCTCAATTCTCCCCTCCACCTCAATTTCAACACCAAGTGTCACCTCCACCACCTCTACAACCACAACTAGATCCCCCTCTCCACCATGATCAAGGGAGTGTTGAGACAATTTTGAGGAGTGGGAAATCTCTTGAGTAGCCTGCAAATCAAAGAAAGGTTGTAAAGCAAAGCAAAGACAGCCAAGTGGTGATACTATGATTGAAATTTCCAAAGATAATTTAGTGATACATCCTATTGATTTTGGGATACCATGTGATCCACCTCATACTCCATTTGCAAGACCAACCATCCCTAGTGTTCCACCTCTCATTGATGCAAGTAAGGCAAAAGCCAATGTTCCTCCATTCATTGAAGCATTAGATGAGTCACCAGAGATGAAGAGGAGTCAAAAGCACAATGTGGATATTCTGGATGTGTTTCGCCAAGTGAAGGTGAACATTCCACTCTTGGATGTTATCAAGAAAATCCCATCATATGTCAAGTTCCTCAAGAACCTATGCATTGTGAAGAGAATGTCAATGGGGAGGATGCCAAAGAAAGTGAAGTTAACTAAATAAGTAAGCTCCATCATACAACATTCGCTTCCCGTGAAGAGAAAAGACCCAAGAGCCCCACTCATACCTATCTATATAGGGGGACATCGCATAGACCTGTCCTTACTTGATTTGGGATCTAGTGTGAATTTGATACCATACAATGTCTATGTTGAGCTGGGCTTAGGAAAGTTGAATCCAAGACATTGCACTCTCCAATTGGAGGATAGATCCATAAAAGTGTCTAGGGGGAGAGTGGATGATGTCTTGGTGATGATAGATAAAGAGAAATGCATAGTGTTCCCGAATGATTTCATTGTACTTGATATGGAGTCGGAGGATAGGAAGATTCCCATCATCTCAGAAAGTTTTTTCTTATCTAAAACTGATGTTGAGATTCATATATGCAGCGGCACCATGACAGTTTCATTCATGGACATGAAAATCAAGATCAACATGCACAAAACCCTGACCCGATGAGTTTGAGATACAAATATTGGACATGATCATTTCATAAGTTTGAATGATCATTTGAGAAAAGGAGATCTAGATGGATCAATTGATGATAATTATCGTGATCAAGGGGATGAGGAAAACAGATTGAGTGCAAATGAGGGGTGCACGTTTTGCAAGAATGGACACATGAGAATGACAAATAGATGAATGAATGAAGAATCACCAAGAAGCTGCGCTTGTGGGAGACAACCCACCTAAGTTTGGGGGATTTTTCACCCAACCACTCATTTTTTATAAGTTTGCTTTATTTTTACACCAAACCTAAAAACACACATACACACACTTGTCCTTTATAGTTTTTATTTTAGTTTTGATGAAATGATAGGTGAAATAGGTGCAAGTTGAGAAATGAGGCACATTCAGTGAAAAATGGTTGATACAACATCAAAGGTATTATTCAAGATAATTGGATGATGAATGATGAAATGATTTGATGATTTCTAAAGATTTTTAAACTGACAGAGCCCAGAACGGCCGTGATGGTGTGGAATGGACGTGCTGGAAAAGATGGTTTTTCAACAGGGAAAATGTAAGATTTGGCCTCTGACAACACGACCATTCTGGCCAGAACGGCCGTGCTAGAATCCCACCAGAACGACCATGTTGGCGTGGAATGGCCGTGATGGATAAGTTAGATTTCAATAGGGAAAACTCAAGTTTTGGACATGGGCATCACGACCATGCTGGCCAAAACAGTCGTGCTGGCATCCCACCGGAATGTCCGTGCTAGCATCCCACCAGAATGCCTGTGCTGGCATCCCACCGGAATGCCTGTGCTGGCCAAAACGGTTGTGATTGTAACATCCCTAACATTGGTTATGGCATAATACTAGAAGTTTTTCTTAAGTAAGTTATTTATAAACTTGTTTTAATCTTATGAAAAGTAATTAAGACTCTCCTTGAGTTTAATTTTCAAGTTTGAGCTTATTTGCAAGTTGTTTGTGCATTATATGATAGTTTGGGTGTAAATTGTAGTTTATCCAAGATGAGGGGTTATATTGCAATATGTCACATTTTGAACATGCTTCAAGTGCTTTAGCATCATAAGAGAGAGAATTATTCTAAGGGGTGGCTTGTGGAAAGCCTAAAGCTCCAAGTTGGAACTTGTTTCAATAATGCTTGCGCCTTGTGTACCAGTTTTGGCGCAATTTGCAATTTACCCAAAATGTAGGGTTTATATGCAAAATACCACCTCTAAAGTGTCCCTACTCTCTCTTAGAATCATGTAGAGGAGATACATATAAGGAGGCACCATGTTTGAATTATATTTGAGTGGTAGCATTCTTGGCGATGAAAAGACCAAGAAGAGTTGTATGATTGAAACCCTAATTTAAGTTGTATTGAGTTGTATCGAATTGTAGAGCTTATATGGTGATGCCTATCGGCCAAGGAGCCATAGATGAGGTCCCATATCATTTTATCAACTCTTTTCCTTTTCCATGATGGGTTAAGCACCTCAAGGAGGTGATGGATATCGGTTTGCAACTTTCCTTAGAAAAAGTGTATCGATTTGTGAATAAACTGATGTTGAGTTGAAATATCTTGCTCAACAAGATAGCTAAGGGCCGAAATATTATCCCTAGATTATCCTCAAGAGTTTTTCATGTCAAAATAAATATGTGTGCATGCACACGTGTCAACCATGCATGGACACGTGGCACCTAGAAGTGTAAAATGATGACACCTCTTATACACTCTCTCTCATGAACCATAATTATATATACCACTCCTTTCACCTACTAGTGAATCTTTTCAAACCATATCACTACATTTATCTTAGATATCATGCAAGTAAGTAAGGATAAAGGAGGATCTTGATCCATTAAACTTAAGGTGAAGCCATGGTCACCTTCAACCTTGGATAAAGTATGATCTCAGGTTGTGATTCTTCCTTTCTTTTCTTCTTCACCAAGTTCTTAACTATGGTGATTCCTTGCATGTAGAGGAGTTGTGAACGAGTCTTGGATCTATGATAAGTTCATATTCAACCTTGGTAACGTGAAGCTTTGGAGTTTGGAGCTTTCAAGTTGTTCTTGAGGTGGGTTATATAACTTGAACCCAATCATGTTATTATTCACCATCAATCTTGTTATACTTGATGATCTACTTTCAATTTCGAGTTTTCTTGTATAATTGATGAATCCATGAATTCTATTAGTGACATAGGACTATTGTCCATGAACTAGAACAATAAGGAATGAAGTCTATAGCTTGATGATGATGGCATCATCATGGTTCAACTCTATATCGGGTTTAAGTACCTCTAACTTGATATGGTGTTGAAACCCAACATGGTAATATGAAATGTGACATACCTTGGAACCCCACACCCCTATTGGTTTGTACACTTGGTTTGTATTGGACTAACCTATTGTCTAGGCTATCACTTAACCCATGGTGAAGGGTAGGATGATACCATGAAGGTTTGAATACGTATGAGCTTAAGGGTTTAACCTGATATGCAAACCCTAATTTTGAGCAAACCGATATGGTGTGAACAACACACACCTCTTTGCCTGATATGGTGTGAAAATCACACACACCTCTTTGCCCTATATGGTGTGAATCACACACACAACTCGTTTCCTGATATGGTGTGAAGCACACACACCTCTTTGCCTGATATGGTGTGAAGCACACACACACCTCTTTGCCCGATATGGTGTGAAGCACACAAACACCACTTTGCCTGATATGGTGTGAAGCACACACACCTCTTTGCCTGATATGGTGTGAAGCACACACATGCCTCTTTGCCTGATATGGTGTGAAGCATACACACGCCTTTTTGCCTGATATGGTGTGAAACATACATACACCTCTTTGCCCAATATGGTGTGAAGCACACACACATATCTTTGCCTGATATGGTGTGAAGCACACACACACCTCTTTGTCCGATATGGTGGAAGTAGCTCAATCCAATATACTTGGTTGAGTAACACATGAAGTGTGTTATGTCAAATGATACATCAAGATGTCTAGAGTTCAATCCATTTTGATAATTATAGGCCAATGTACCTTTCAAGAAGGATTGAGCCAACTTAATAAAGTATGATGTAATCATTATCCTAGTGAGGATGAGAGAGAAACTCATACTTTGTGTGTTAATCATTCGATGAGTATACATTGATACCCCTATATGCGTAGAGCTCTGAATTAGGGTTTTGATTCATGATAATATGAAGTTGAAACCCGAATTTGTTAAAGAGGGAAACCCTAACCCTAATCGGTGAAAAGGGAAACCCTAACCCTAATTGTGGAAAGGTTGTATTTCTCTTATGTTTCATGGTAATGATATGTACTTGATATTACTTCTATCATGAAATACTAACCATGCAGGTATCATGAGAGGATGAGCATAGCCATGTATGAGCTATGATGTTTCATATGATATAGATTAAATGGGCCTTGTGAGCCATGTCAAATACTTGTGCAACAAGTATTATGTATACTTGGGTATGAGGACCTAGAGGTAATAGTTACCTAATAAGAGGTGACAATGTTCAGTGATGAACTAAGGGTTTGAATACCCAGATCTAGCAATCATGATGATGATAACGTTAAGGGATGTGAATTCCTAGTAATGTGATAAGGGACTATGATACTGAGCGTTATGCATTCAATGTGTTTCAAAGATTATGAAAGTACTTGATAAATGTATTACACTTTTATTTGTAGAATCTATTATAATTCTTTCTTATAACTTGATTGATGCTAAAAGATACTGTAATACACCTAATTAATCAAGTGGAATCTTATCATGTAGTTTCCCAGGCCATAGATCCATTTGGTGCCAGGATTTGCTAAATGGTGAAATGAGCTTAACTCGAAGAGCATATTTTTGAATATTTGGGGGTGATGGACAAGCATATCCTTGTGTCTAGATAGGGATCTCTGTGTGATTTCCCGATGAATTCCAGGGTTGTCGTGTGATCGCCCTGATGAAAATGTACCAGGGATTGATGTGATATCTACCCGAAGAGAGTGCATGTTGTGGTTGTATCTCTTTAATGAAGATGTCATTATACCCTGGCAAGTTAGTTGCAGTTTGACATGTGGTCACTTCCATTGGTCTCATACTGACCGAGACGGGTGAGGTCATGGCAGTCAGCTCTTCCATTGACCTTGTATGGTACTGATGCTTTACGTAATTGTGGTCGCTTGGAGCATGAGCGGTATACCTCATCTCCTCTGGGCATAAGTGTGATTGTAAATATGTAATCAATAGTGCAACACATCTGTTTAAAGATTGAATATAGAAACATTGGTCGATGTTACATTACTTTTATACATCTTAATTGATAGATGTTATACATGTTCTTCGTATTCCTTATAAACTAAATAGATGATCCATAGTTATCTTATGGATAGTTGAAATGCTTAGAAAGTGCTATTACTTTGCACTACAATTAAATAATGATTAAACATGCTTATTTACATAAAAGATCCTCTTCTCAATTTTATATTGTTTACCTATGATAATAATATTGTTGGCGGAGAGTTATATCTCTCGTTGGGACAATTGTCTCACCCTGTGTGTTCCAAAATTTTTAGGTGGATGCAGATGAGGAGGTAGAGACTGCACTGCAGAGGAAGGACAACATTAGGGATAGCAGTAACAGCTCAGGTTGAGTTTGCTAACTATTGTGTTTTATAGATAGAAGTCATATGTGTCACCTTTGTACTCTCAGGTCCTTGGGAGTTAGTACGTAATGGTTTTATGAACGATATGAGATTTTTGCTTGATTGCCTCAAGGTTCTATGTTACTTCAGTATGTGTTTTGGCAAAGAAACTGGTATATGATATCCTCGAGATGAGATGGTACAATGTATGTACAATGTGAACCATGATGTATATAAAGTTTTGGTTCTTTCTTTAAGAGTTTCCTAGCAATGGATCTCTTTGCAAAATGATTTTACGTTTTGGTGATTTTCATTAATCTACTGATAATGGTTATTCCACATAATTATTGGTGGCGATTTGGTTGTTGGTTTGATGGCGGGTCGTCACAGTTCTGACCCGGATCCAACACTTAAGTCGCCCAATTCCGCTCGAGCTAGAACGACCTAGAACACATTTGCACGACATAGAACAATTGTTTCGCAAAGCCTGGCGATTAGGGTGACCCTCCTTCACCTCCAAAATAACTCCTCTTGCTACCAAACTCTGGATTTGAGTTCCCCTTGGTCCTCAACCATCTTCCCTAACCTCAAGCTTCATTTTCCACCCTCCATCACCATCTATTTCTCCATCTCCAAGGAGAATCCACCCCTACAGCCCGAAAGCATGTTTGGTGATGTTTGTATTCATTTTTCACCAAAGAACCTTGAAAATATGAAGAGCATAGGCAACACAATCAGGAAGGGAGTAGAGAAGACAATGGACATCCTTGCTGGAGGCAAAAGCCGCTCCAAGTAAACCTCCCGTTGAGAGCAGTCGAGCAGTGCTTTGTCACCATCAAATTCGATTTCCCAATCATGTAGACGGTCAAAATCGATGAGTGCCTCCCGACATCGCTCCTCCTGCAGGGGACATACTTCAGATCCAAGCTACGACAACCCTAAGAAGGAGGAGGAGGAGGAGGAAGAAGAAGAAGAAGAGATGGAAAATATAGTGGACCCCATCAATGTGGATGCACCGGCTCACGAGAGGAGGGCTAAGAAATCAAATGATGCATCTTCCTTGCACTTACCACCATGACCAGCTTCAACAAGGCATTCCACTTCCTCAGTTCAACCTAGTGTAAGCTATGAGAGGGTGCCCTTAAACTTAGACACAAGTTCAGGGTCACACACCTATGTAGAAAAGGAGGAAGATGATACTAAAAGTGAGGAGATGGAAGATGAACCAGTGGATGTTGTGTCTAGGCTAGAAGAGGACATGTTGGGATGGGTAGGAAAGCAACCAAAGGGAACCACCTACATAAGGGGAATGGCAAGAAAAGTTGTGATGAGGCATCTCCACACCGAGTGCTTGACAAGGAGGGTGATCCCCACTAGATATGCATGTATGACTACTGTGCAAGATCTAGGGATCAACTACACATTCAAGGGTCAAATGCAATGATGCGTTGTACAAGATCTTGACTAAGGTTGAAGAAACCAACGTGAAGTTGACTCATGAATTCTTTAAAACCTTAGACAAGGTACATTACCAAGGAGAAGATGCCATCAGGTTCAAGTTGAACAGCTCCACTCATGTGCTTAGAGCTTCCCAAATCAATGCTATCTTTGCACCCAATTTAGAAATGGCAAAGAAATTCAATGAAGGAAGACTTGACAAGAGTGGTAGAGTAGATTACTCCAAGATGTGGAAGACAATTACTGGTCAAGCTTCTTTTTCTGTAGGAAAATCAAAGAACAACAAGATTTACAACCCCTTCATGAGATACCTACAAAAGGTCCTAGAAAACACTTTGTTTGTCCATTATCACAATCAAGGGTGCTGCTCGCAAAAGGATTTGTTTGTTATGTCCACAATTGCAAGTAGGAGATTTGTAAACATAGGTTCCATGGTGATTGACCACTTGAAGACAATTCCCTCTAAGAGTAAAAATCCATTCATCATTGGGGGACTTATCATCACAATGGCAAAGGTAGTGGGCTACAATCTAGATGGACTTATCAAGGTAGAAGGAAGGAAATATGTTGATCTAAACTATCTTGCTAGGTCTCAAATGATCTTCATCAGAGATAGCAAAATCTTCTATGTTCTAAATCTCGGGTACCCTAGAATCATCTTGATGCTTCCATACTATGCCACCCCCTGCTCATGGATGTGGGGCCACTGGAGAACTTTTTTGAGGTGATAGCACAGTATGAGGAGTAGCACCCAAGAGAGGGGTTCACTACACAAAACATGGACTTACAAGAAGAAGGAGGAGAGAAAAATGTACCAGAGCAGCAACACATTTTTGAGCAACCACACTGCACACAATCAAGAGGGGAGGACTTTGATGTGCAACAACCTCCAACAAATGCATACAACATGTCAATCATTCATACACAATTGGAGGAAATTTAGAGGACACAACAATCCATGTGGTTAGATCAGCAACATATGCATCATTAGATTAACCACATGTACCACTATCAACATGCGCAGGTGCAGAGGAACCCCCAATGGGGGGAGGATTTTTGGGGATCACTTTCTGGTTACCAGGAGACATACCCGCCTCCACAAGAAGACTACTGGGGCCATTACTACCAGCACCCACCCCCGTACTTAGGTCCACCATAGGATCCCTCACCACCACAACCATGACTTCTACCCTATCATTCCTAAGCTTTAGCTTCATGTTAAGGACAACATGAATCAAAAGTTTGAGGTGGTAGGGCAGTAAGCTCTTAGTTCTCAGCTTATTTTGTTGATTTCTTGTCTCATCTGATTACTTTTTGTTTGTTTTTGCTATCTAGTTTAAAATTTACCTTCTTTGCATACCTACATGCCGTGTAGTTGACTTTCTCATCATTTTTTCATAATTTAAAAAAAAAACTCTTTTTTCCGTGCATTGCATATCATGTAGATTTTTGGTAATTTTTTACATGTTTTAGATAGGATTTGCTTGTTTACTGCTTTAAGTTCAATAATATAGGCTTAGATGTGATTGAAGGCAACTTGGCATCGTTTTGGCCATTTTTTCCCAAATTTGAGATTTCTTGCCTAAAAGTGTGTTTCAACCCAATCTCTACTCTTTCGATTAAAAATGATGACATTTGACAAATGCAAGTGAATTATCATTGTTTATTGCTAAATGGTATCAATTCTTGACTTTAGACATGTGCATCACCTCTCTTTGGTTTGTGAGTGTTTTGGTTGAATTGTGACTGGAGAAAGCTATGAGCGCTTAGTGCCTATGAAATCACATGATAGAAGTATAAATTACAGGTTGTTCATTCATGTGGTGTGATATTGTTGGATGAAGTGTTGGATTAATTTTCATGTAGGATACCTTATGTTGAGAATCATGCCAGTGATCCCTCTTTGACCCGACTCTTCACTCACCATCTTGTTACCCCTCCGCCTCATGAAAGGATGCCAAAATGCACATATCAGTTGTGGCCACCTCCAAAAGTTTGGGGTAACCACATCTTCATCACACCTCTTCACTCTCACCACCATATTCCCTATCTACTTCAAGGGAAAAGAAAAAGAAAAAGAAAAAAATGCAAAAAGAAAATAAAAGATGATCCTATTTAGGAGTATTTAAATAAAGAAAAGATGAGTGATCTATGTAATAGCACTCCGAAATCTTACCGCAATCCTTTCTTCCATTTTCATACCCATTGATCTAAGAAACATTAAACCTAGTTCATTTTTCCCTTTTCCGCAGCCACATGGGTCATTTGATGTGATTTGAAACATAAGGTCAAAAACATCAAGGTGAAACATCACTCCTAGTCATCCTTGATTAACTCCATCATGAAATGGTCTACCCAAAACTACATGAAATAAATATGGATTACTTGTGTGTTTTATGCACTATATTTGAAGTTCATATGCTTTGTGCTCTTTTCATGATTGGTTTGTGAAAGCAGGAGAGGAGAGAGGTGGGATACATCTACTTAGTCAACATTGATCTCATTTAGTCAATAATCATCTCTTACATTGCATTTGCCATTTCTTGATGTGAAACAATTTTAGAGAGATTGAGTTGAAGCATGCTTGAGGACAAGTATGTTTCAAGTTTGGGGTGGTGATTTAGCCCTATTTTAGGACTTCATCTTGTGTCATATTTCATTTCAATCACATCTATACATGTTATATTACATCTCATTTCCCTTAATATGCATATTTGTGTAAAATGCACTTATGGACATTATTTTTGTTTGTATGTATGCCCTGAGAGCCAATCATATGATGATTGGATTGGCATACATCATGATTGATTTGATAAATATCAAAGGCTAGCTTCCAATTTATTCTAGCTCAATCAATTATGAGATACATGATGGAGCAGAATGAATGTCTATAGAATGACAATACTCAATGATGTATGCCTTCAAGTAAGTGACTTGAACAGTGAGATCATATGGATGCTAAGAGTATGTACATTCTTATTTATGTCCCTAGTCATATGTCATTGTGGAAGGTTGATAGAAAACAATGACACATCAAGACTAGAGTGTGTGTTGGTTGATGACAGTGTCTCATTAGTCATGATACATGATATCAAACCAAGCACATAGATACATGTTAGAGAATAGTGTATCAGACTGACCCACCATGAGAGTGACACATGGAACCATGACATGGTAGTCAGAGTCATCTCTCATTGTGATGGTGGTGATTGTGATTCTCAGACCTAAAATCACTACACTCGTCAAATGTGATTGGGTACACTTTGACATCATCAAATGCAGTCCTGAAACATGGGTTGTTATAATGGTGAGGATTGGGTGGCTTTGATGCATGAGATAGACTGTGAGTGATAGATATGGGATTCGTCCCTCCTAAGGGAGTATGATGTCCAGGCCACTTGATAAGTGAGACTGAGAAAGGCATGCACATGCACATGTGAATCAATATATGATATTGATGTCACACATATCTCAGACAGTCTGCTCTAGTTCAAGAAACATGAATGAATTTTGAAAGCATGACAACTCCATGCCTTGAGTTCATTCAGGATATCAAAGACAAAGGAATTATACATTCAGTGGAACACCAATCATAGACTATAGGATTGAAAGTTGTTCTTCAACTTTCCTTTTCACTTGGGTAGCACTGATGTACGACTAGGTACCACTATTTGCTTGTGATGTCATAAGTTAGTTATGGACATTCGCTTCCAACATGAAATGGGACCTATAGGGTCACACACAAAGGATTAACCTGGAAGAGGAGTTTATCCATGAATGATGTTTGGATTGATTACTAAAGTGTTTAGATACTCAATCAAACATTCAATCAATAGACTTGACTCAGAACCATCAAGTTCAAGTGTTGAACTAACTGATTTGAGTGTCAGATTGATTGAGAACCGAATTGACTGTGTTCCGCACAACCTAGTCCACCAATCGTCCAATTCACCGGGTGAACCAATCGGCTCATGGCCTGTGAGACGACCAGTTCACTCTGGTGAACTGGTCGGTTCATTTTTCCAAACGAGCAGTGTTGTATTTTTCTGGTTTGTGAGAAAAAGGTTTTTTGTTTCACTTGTTCAATTCGATTGGGACAAGAATTGATATTTGTGTTAATTGGAAATGAACAAGGAAAGTCAATTGAAGGAAAGTCTGGGAAGCGGACCGACCAGTTCACACTCCTAACTGACCAATTCACAAGTGAACCAATTGGCTCACCTTGCCAAATGACTGTTTCAGTTACGAAAGACTAGTTCGCCTACCGCAGTGCAAATTGTTCATGGAAATTTCATACCCTTCTACTCCCACATAGACTGGGAACCCTGACCCTACCCTTTGCTATAAATAGAGGGGTATAGGGGGATTCTCCATAGACACAACTCAGAACATCAGTTTCTCTACAAAGTTGTTGTCCGCGCTAGTTGTTGTAACTGAGAGAACCCAAGCAAGTTCTACCCATCCAGGGAGGAACAACGAGGGAAAGCCAACTATAGAAAAACAACTAATTGTGGGAGAGTGTGTTGGTGACTAGTACGCTAACAAAGGAGGATGAGTCCTTCTAGTGTCCTTTAGGATAGGACAACTAGAGTTCATGATAGTCCGTGAGGACTATCTATAAAGGAGGGAGACTTCTGCAGCTCAAGAGGACGACTGTCAATCATAGTCTAAGTCAAGACTAGGAGATGCACATACACCGTTGAAGACAGCTTGGCGAAGACCGCACTAGTTGTGAGGCATTGTCACAGAGCAAGCCTCAGGACCAGGTATGGCTCACTAAAACATCCTTCCCATTACATAGATTTTGATGTGATATGCTGGTTATGGGTTTATGGTTAAGTAAAAATTTTGTTTCTATTGCCTACTCTAACAATGTAAAACCCAACAATTTTCATGTTTTTCAGGCATTTGGACCATGCTTGATGGAAGAGAGAGAGAGAAGGAGTGATCCTAGGGTTCATCTACCCTGGGAAAGATCCAAAGTGAAGTTTGATGCTCCCTTAACCTACCCCCTAGTAGCCAAAGATCCATTGAAGCAAAGATATCTAAGAAAATCCAAAGAATCAAGTCAAAATGTTGATCCAGAGACCAACACAACCGCGATACCACATAACGGTCATGCTAGGATACTTGCAAAATCAACATGTTCAAAGCTCCTTTGTGCAGAAATTCCCACAGCCGTGGTACCATAGAACGTCTGTGGTGAACTAACTCCAGAACAATCGTGTGGCCCAACATGGCCGTGCTACCTGAAGAGAGAATGGCCATGGAGCCAAGAATGGGTAGTTGAATTCATGCCACCACGGCCGTGCTACCTTCACCCCACCACGGATGTGGTGACCACCACAGTCGTGCCATTTTTAGTACAAAAGTGACCTATTCTCTGTGATTTTTCACCATTTCTCACCACAATCATTCTCATCCACAATGACCGTTCTCACCCCTCCCCACCATGACCTTGGTAACAACCATGGTCGTCCTACCTAAAAAAACTTGGCAACTTTTGCACTGTTTTTCCCATACTACCCCTACTTGACCTAATGCTTCCCCAACACCTATATATACCTAGGTGGCTACTATAGGTTGAGGTGAGCTACCTTCTACCACCTCTTAGCTCCCCATTTTCTCCCCTTAGCCATTCCACTTCATTTCCACCTCCATTTCACTCCATTTCACCATTTCCACCACCAAAACCCTCATTTCCAAGCCTTCCATCCACTTTCCACCATCATTCCACACCATTCCATCCAAGAAGAAGGATAAGGTCGACCTTACAATAGTTGGATAGGAGGATTCACTCATCTATACTGAGCTCCATGGCTACTTCTTCCTCTTTCTCTTCTCTTTTTGTACTTTTCATTGTCATGAGTAGCTAGGCCCCTTGAGTGGGATATTTGGGGTGTAAAATGTGACTTTGATACCATGTTGGGAGAAAATGATATGTAAGCTTTGTAATTCCATTTTCTAATGATTATGCTCCATTTGTATCTCATTCTCCATAAATTGCTTATTGGTTTGTGCTTGAAATCAATTGGGAATTTAGGGAAATTGCTTATATGTGTGAATTTTGGGATTTGTTTCTAGGTCCAATTCTTGGATCCCTAGCTAGCTACCCATTTTCCTACATCATAATCAATTCTCCTAACCCTTGTTGAGAGATCTAAGTATCTAGTTTAGATGAAATTGGTGTGTTTAGCATGGAGCTTTCTGAGGGTTAGAATATGGGTGATGGGAGGCCTAAAACCTCACTGCCATCCCCTTTACTAATATCAACCCCTAATCAAGTTTAGCTCTTTAATTACTCTCTTATTCTTCTTGCATGCCTTAGCGTAAATTGCCTTTTCATACCTAGCTTAGACTTTTCCTGGTTAATTATCTTTAATCTAGTCTAGGGTTAACTTAGATTGCATTCTTGCCTTTAATTACTTTCTTGCTCACCTTAGTTTAACAATCAAAACAACCTTGAAACCCTCAACCCTAGTCTCCGCATTAGGAACCTGGAAAAACTAACCTTAGCTCTAGTACCCCCTTTTCTCCCTATAGATCGACCCTATACCTACCGCCCTCCTATACTATGACAGAACCCCGTACGCTTGTAGGTTAGTGTTTTAGTAGATGTAGGTGTGTTGGTATAGGTTTATAAATTTTGAAAGTAAATCCACCATGTGTTCTAATCTCATGGGGTGAATCTAGTCGAATCCAATCAGTTAGAGTGCGCAACTCTGGATGACGCACCAACATTCACTCCCAATGTGATATGGGACCTATAGAATCACACACAAAGGAACTCATCTAGAAGAGGAGTTTGATCTTGAATGATGATTGGATTGATTACTGAAGTGTTTTGGTACTAAATTCATGCAACAGATTGGTTGACTGCACTGCCAAACGACCACCTCATAGGGTGAGATAGTTGTTTGGGCAGTCATACGAGCGTCTCAAGTGTTGATATGGCCTATTGGGTCATCAGGCTAATCTAGAATCAAATTGGCTGAGTTCTTCCCAAACTTAAGTGTGAAACAACCAGTTCAAGGTGTTGAACTGACCAGCTCGGCTCAACACACTAGACGGTCATCTCGTTGAGCAAGACGGGCATCTCACATGTGTGAGATTGCTCAGTTGGGGCCTAACGAACATTTTGTAAGTTTCTTGAACTCATTTTGATTGCATAATACTTGTGGTGCAAGGAATTAATATTTATCATTAATTGGAATTGAATTGCCAATTTTGTGTGTGATTGGGAAACTGCCAGATGACTATCTGGCAGTGTGAGACGACTATCTCGTGTGACCACATGACCGTTTTTGTCACTAGATGACCATTTCATGGTTCATAGGTTGTGAAAATTCAAGATCTTTCGGTCCCTTCCACTCCCACACGAGTTCCAAATAGACTGGGAACCCTGACCCTAACCCCACCTATAAATAGAGGGGTATTGGGGGCTTCCTAGAGTAAAAAACAAACAATTGATAATTAGTTGCTCTGACAATTATTGTCCTCTCTAGTTGTGGTAACCATGAGAGCCCAAGCAAGTCCTACTCGACAAGGGAGGGATGGCAACGGGAGAGAATAACTGAGGATCATTGTTGTAGGAGAGAAAATTGGTGACTAGTACACTAACGGGAGGGACAACTCCTTCTTGTCTATTCTAGTTTAACCGCATGAGTTCTAGTTGGTCCATGTAGACTACTCTAGAGGAAGGAGTCATTTGGCTTCTGCTAGGATAGTAAAGTCAGCCTACAGTCCATGGCAAGACCGTAGGAGTCACTGTAGAAGTTGTCATGTTCGTTGTTTGTGGTGAAGACCAAGAGATACACAACCACCGTCCAAGAGAAACTAGATAATAGTTGCATTGAAGAGAGTTGTTGTTGATGGATTTTCTCCTGGACTAGGTATAAGTCGTTAAACCATCCTTATTATTTCATAGTAGTTGACATAAGCTTGTTGTTATGGGAATACAGATAGATAAAAAAAATTGTTTCTGCGGATGTACTTTATGCTCGTATTTCCCAATAGGCCCTAACTTGAAATAAATTACATTAGAGGAAGAATTGATGGATGGGTTGAGGGAGGGAATAGACCTAACAAAGTGGAAAATAGAAGGAATATGTTGAACCATTGTTATACAATTTGATAGAAAATTCATATGTTGGAAGATAAGAGGCCATATAATGATTAAAATATACCCCGAGCACAAATGACATAGTATCAAGCATGTAACATGGACTCAAGCAAATAAATTAGTCCAAATATATTCTTATATTCCTCATAATCAATTATATATACATGAGGAAGTTCCATGAAAAATATTTCATAGCATCAACACACATACATGTTGACACGCAATATGGGAGGTTTATACAAAGGGGAAAAGTGATTAAATAGGAAAACCTTTTTATTATAAGTATCTCACCTCATAGAACTAGGAACTCATCTTTCTCCAAACCTTAACTGAGTTGTGAATGATGGTGGAAACATACCTTCCCAGAATCTTGTTGTACCTGCAACATATCCATGTAACAAAAAAACTTCTTGTAGTAGTCAAGGAAAGTGGTCTGCTCTCTTTATGGCACAAATACACATGATCTCCTTCATGTCATGGATGTAGAGGCCACCATGTTTTTTAAGGATTATATATTATTTCCCATGAAACACCATCTTGCTTGCCTCTTCAATGGAAAATCATAGTCAGTTTCATGACAATTTATTAACACAAGTATTTATAAAAAAGTCAAAAGAGAACTACTATATTGAGTCCCTAGTGAGTTCCATTTGAAATGAATATTTCAATCATATGGTAATTCATATAAGTCCTTTCTGTCTCCAGATATGATTGTAAAAAAAATATCCAGGAAGAAGAGTGGAAGGAGGTAATAGAATACAAGAGGTAAGGAGGTGCATAATAATGTAATCGATGGGAGTAGAGACCCATTTCTTAGCTAAAAACTAACACTGATAAATTGTAGTCTAGACTCTAGATATTTCTAATTTAGAATTAAAAGAAATTATTTCTACTATACTAAACATTTTAAATTCCACAATTTTGAACCATCTATATGACTCAAACAACATGCATATTATCAGTAAGAATGTTTATGTTTGTCAATATAGTCCCATGATCTAAGATCTCCAAGTTTGATGCCCTCTTAAAAATCCATGCCATAGTATGATATAAATCTTATCCATAATGTATATCTATTAAAATAAAGAAAAGAGAATTGCCTCTTGAGCTAACCTTGTCCACAATTGGTATCTAGAAATGAAAGTTAAGGTCACAATTCTATAATTTAATGATATCCATAACTTAAATTCATAAAAAACTTCAAAAAAAAAGTGAACGAACCAAAAGCATATCTATATATATAGGGATAAAATAATCAAATGTTATGTAGAATGCCTTGAAAATTTAGGTTCTTTGTTTGGTGGTAGATAACAGAGACCAAGGTAAGTAGTATATGCCATGTTAGTCTATCTTAGATCTTATGAGAGTAAATTTCAATAAAATATGGCATAGAGATTGAAGTGAGGATGAACATATAGGACCCCTCAATGTAGTAAAACCAACATAGCAACAACATGAGTATATTTATTGTCAAAGAAGTTGAATTCCTGGCCCATCTTTGTACAATTTAGTACAAAATGAAATTTATATTATAGGAAAATTAGATGATTAAAAATCCTAATCTTGAATCCCATTTACTCAAAAAAACTGATGTGCAACACATTGATGTAAACAACACATTTATCTTACTTTGTGATTACAAAGTTTTATTTGAGAATTTGCCAACATATTCTAAACTCTCTACTATAACACTAAATGTTTTTTTTCAAAATTTCTTAACACTATCCACCTATTACTATTCCCAGATGGTTCCCACAATTTATATCACAAGAAACATTTTAATTTTACATAGTGTTTTATAATATATGAGGGGTTGAGGGTGTATAAAAAAGACAATGATTTGGGTGATTATGAACTAACATCGTAGGTGAAGCTATTTTTGTTTCCAGATATCATAGGTGATAAGTTACGGCAGCAACACAAATTTTTAATAGGAGACAAATGAAAGTAGAAGGTTCTAGACATGCATTGAATGTTACACGTTGTGGTACCAAACCTAAATGTTACTAAGCAAGACATGTTCTAGCAATAAATTGAGTTATAATTTAGAAGGTATTTAGCTTTATTTAGACATCATCAGGATCACTATATTACCTCAAGAGAGAGAGAGAGAGAAATGGTCACTAGTCATAATATATTGCCTTAATAGTCATTCTATATAACATTTAAGCTTTGAAGGACCAAAAAAATTTCTATATAATATAATCACATGTGAATGTTTGCTATACTATCAACCATCCAACTAGATGTTGTACATGTTTATTACAAAAAAAAATATTCTTTTTCTTGGTAAGTAAGAAAAGACCATTCTTATCAATGAAAATTTTCATATCCGACCAAATAAATATGCCACTGAATATGATGATCAATGAATGAACATTCATATGACATACATGATATATGTTTTCTAAAATCTAATTAGCATTCTAAGCTAATTCTTGCACCATAAGAAATTTGGTGGACTTCCTAGTTTATTGGGGTGGAACAAAATAGAAAATCACAAGAATGCTTCATGAATTACACCACTCTTTTTCATCGAATATATGTTGTACTATGTTTTATCCTAAGTACAACTTGAGGCATTTATAAAGTTTTAACCACACCAAGAATCATAATATGCATGGTTAATATCCAAAGTCCATCCAATTATCTTTAGACAAATATAGGTCTAAAGGATTTCTTGGAATAAGAGTAGTGTTCAAGTAAACAACAAATAAGAAATAGAAAAGTCTCAAAAGACAATTTTAGTGCATAATAAAGGTATATTGCATCAGTAGTTACTCAATTATTAGCTTAATGTTTGGATTAATAAAAAATCAGTTGTCAGAGTATTTTGCTTAATAATTAAAATTATTTGATGATGTTTGATGTTAAGAACTATTTTTATAATATCTATACACAAATTTTTTACTATATTATATAATTACAAGCATCTGGTATTGAGGTAAACAAATTTGGAATCTTTGTATACAAAGGCAAGTGTTTTCCATTGTATGCACATGAATAGACATAATGAACTGGTAAAGTCAAACAAAGAACAATGCCCAAGAAGTTGAGCATAATTTTCATTCGAACTCTAAGTCCATCAATTACACAAACTAACATTTCATTAATTTTTGGAAATAGCAACATACACAAATAGTGATGGTCCATAAGTGTCACCCATTCAAGTTCAGGGACACCTGAGAATAATAATTCAAGAAACTTAAGATGTAGATCTAACGTTAACATGTTTAATAATGAATCCATTGTATATTATGTGATTTATAACGACACATTAGACAAAGTTACTTGATTGATGTGATCGACATGGGGAAAGCATAAACTTCTCCTAGATGATAACTGATTCGCTTGTGGACTTGGCCAAGTTCTCTAGATCAGTTTTTGTCTCCTTGATTGTGAGGATTTGTTGGAGTTGGAAGAGGAAGGTAGAAGAAGAAGGGGGAGAAGAAGAGGAATCGAGTGTTGCAAAGAAACAATATAGAGAAAGGGGTGATGGGAGAGGTTATGTAGGGAGGAATGACACAATACAAGGGAGGGGAATCAGGAGTAATTAAAGTGGTGAGAGAAAAAAGTATGAAATAATGCAGTAGGTGGGGACAGAGGAAGGGCAAATGGGGAAATAGGAGGGGTTTTAGGGAAAACTTTCTGATACAATGAACAAAGAAAGACATTGAGTTGGAAAGACTTTTTGATTTATCAACAACTTATGATAAGTGTCACGAGCATGGTTATGAAAAATATAGTCTGTTAGCTATAAATAGTTAGTTCAATTATTAGCTACATTTCTTTTAGCTACACATCCAATTTTTTTAATAAATATCATTTTAACAACATATAATCCAATTTAACTAGAGTGAAAGTAGGTAATTTCTATTTTTCTTATATTTTACCCAATCAAATGATTGGTTGGCATCATCAAGATAAATTAGTACCAACCATCAACCAATATACTGACATCTTCATTTGAATGGTTGACTTTAAAATAAGGTGTTGTCAAAGTATTTCAAATAATTGACACATCCTCTCAGTTTGTCAGTTGGATTCTGAAATCATTACAATGAAAATTATCGCTTCCAACTAATTAACAAGAACCATCATTAGTTGATCGATCTTCAACATATAGGAAGAATTTGATAGTAGATATTGATGATTTAGGAGAAGCATCAACTATCTACATGAACAACTTTGCCTCCCAATAGATAGTGATATCTCAACAGAGGATGAAGGATGAAATAGCACCTAGTTGTCATTTCTATCTATATTTTTACATATTATCACTATTAAATTGTATTAGCAAAACTCACTTGGGCTTTGTAAGGTAGCTCCTAAATGTGGAGATTTTGATGTTTGACTTAACAAATTAAGTATGTGTCATGTAATAAAGTTGATTCCAATGGATAGTTCTCTCAGTTGTCATTTCAAGTGTGGAAAATTAGTTGTTGTAAGATAAACATTGAGGATATTACTTTATAAAAATTTGACCAATTGAGAAAACTACCAGGGGAACTGCATTATATTTGTTCAACAAAAGGTATACATAAAACAAGTTTCACACTATGTTTTATGTTTGTATGTCATAACTTATAACAAGGGCATTTGAGGGGAAAAATGATGCCATTTCTTTCATTGGCCAATCGATTTATCACCTACTAGAAAAACTATGTAGGCCAAACTTAAGGTATTGAATGATGAATGCAAGTCAATCTAGGGCCTGAGAATGAACTTGAAACAATTTATTGAAATAAATCACGATGTTAAAAAAAATTACCAATCACATCGAACAGAGTATAATGCATTATTTGTGGAAGTCAACAGGTAAGAGGAGTGCAATCAAATTCTCGATCCACCCACAACTAAACTTACCCTTGGGTGAATTTTATTTTGATAAGTAGTTCTTATATTAGATAGATAGATAGGTAGATAAAATAGATATCACAACTACAAAATCAATTGTGTACAAGGTAGTGCATAAAGTGTGTTATTGAGTTATCAGGGGTAATGGTAAAGAAACTTATGTATGATGAGAAAAGAAGTTTTAGTCTAGTGAAAAGAGGAGGGCACCTCATAAAAAGCCTTAAACAATCTCATATATAGTAAGATAATGCCAAATGATAACAGGAACCCCAGTTGAGGTGTGCATAAATAAAAAACAAGGTTTTGTACCTCCAGGTAGTTCTCCACAGTGTAGTTTCCTCTACCAGTCTCCACATCCCTGAAGCTAAGTAGGTGTGTGGTTTTGTCTTCTCTAATGATAACACTTATTCTTACATCAGCTCATTAGTTGTATCATTGCCACAAGCGCAAAGATTTACCCTTGAGTGAATTTGTAGTTTAAAGAAGTTTTTTACATTGATTTAACATATTTACTTTTAAGCATATGATTTTATGTAGTTTTCATAATTTATGAGTTGTTGAGATGTTGGGTAAACATCATGATGCATTTGTATAACAAAAGTTATCGCTTTGTATGTCTCATATCAATTGTGTGCCAAAGCAACACCATGTTACAAACAAAATTGGGAGATCATTATTATCACTATTGCAGTGTAAGACAAGCTATATTGGTACAATTAATTAAAGAATTGTCACATTGGAGTAGGTATGTATGTAGTTGCAATAACATATATGAGGACCACAATTAAACATATTTTATACCAAGTAAAGTGTGAATAAATAAATAACAGAAAAAAGTGATTCATGCAACATGTAATCCTAATTCTATTTCACTTGCAGGGGGGAGGCAAGATGAATAAATAGCTTCCCGACTTCTCTAAAAAAACAATACATGAGTATATTAGATATTGTGATGTCTGTAATAGATTGTTGATAGGTAGTTAAAATGACATTTTTTTCAAGATTTAAAGATAATTATTTTAATAGAATATCTACATTTTGTTAAAAGAAAATAATAGTATTCATCATTCGGTTTTCATAAAAGTGATGTGAAACCCAACAATGTTTATACACTCTTTAAACCAAATGCTAGTCTATTGCACTTGAAGTCGAGTTATACCAAATAGAATTGGAGTACATGTTTGCATTCAAACTATGTTTTTTATCTATGTAATTAGACCTAAATTAGAGCCAGACCAGAATTGTACTGAGTTTCCAAACAAAATCATACTCAATCAAAATCATACTAATCAAATTATTTCTACTAACATGGATAGCCCAATCTAGATGTAAAGATCCCATACTATTCACGAACTATGTATTTGCAATTTTTTACGTACAATAAATTACACTAAGTCTGACTACATTATATCAACTAGTTCTAAACATCATGTTACATGTATATGCATGTGCATCACGTGTGTGCTCAAGTGAGAACCCACTACTTTCTCTAAATATGAATTCATAAGGAGTGGGACCACTGGGTGCAGTCCACCTTGATTTGAGGCTTGAAGTCCAACATATATTCATACATACTAAAATATATGAAGGGTTGGTATTTGACACTAAAAGGACACTTTTTTTTGGGAAAAAATGTTCCCGCTTGGAACCCATTGTTCTTACAATTCATCCCAATTCCCGACCATAGATACATCATACATTTCCTTCTTAATTTTTTTTATTATGACGCCCTATTAGAATTTTGGTACTTTTTAGTATATTTATAGGGTTCCTTAAAAACCCCAATAATCTAACAAAACTATATATAAGCAAATGAAAATAGTAAAATATAATAGAACAAAAATATTGTATTGATGTATGTATATATTGATATGTAAAAATAATATATAATACCAATGATAAACAATTTAGTAAAATATTTATATTAGAAATGAAATCACAAATTGGTTTGGATTGTCTAACAATATTCACACTACTACAGAACCTACCTTTAGTGTCAGTTATATAAGGCCTTTAGTGTCGGTTTCTAAGCGACACCTATGTGGGCGACACTAAAAGCTCACCCATTACGCGTCAGTTCCAAAACCGACGCCTAAACTCTTCGCGCGCCACCGAAATCGTGCCTGTTTCCTGTGGCGCGAAGGTATAGGCGTCGGTTATTAGATAAGAACCCGACACCATATACCTTCACGCCATAGAAAGGGCGCCATCTTGGCCACTATCAGCGTCAGTTATTAGGTAATAAACTGACGCCATATCCACTATCAGCGTCGGTTATTAGGTAATAAAACGACGCCATATACCTTCGCGCCACAGAAAGAGTGCCATCTTGGCCACTATCAGCGTCGGTTATTAGGTAATAAACCGACGCCATATACCTTCGCGCCACAGGAAACAGGCGTCAGTTATTTATATAAAACCGACACTATAACTTTGTGTGTCGGTGTTATACAAATAACCGATGCCTATTGTTTTGTTTTTTTTTTCTGTCAGTCTGCAGACCTGTTGTGGCTGGTCGCAGGATGAGAAACCTACAGTTAACTGCAGGTTTTATGACATCCATTGATATCAGCCAACAACAGGCCACAAACCTGCAAATTTAACAACAAAAATATTCACACATGCATTTAGTAATACAACCTGCAGTTCCATTTTATTTTCACACATTTAGAAACATTCATGTAGCTAGCAATCTGTAGTTCCATTCATTCACATTCACACATGTAGAAACATTCATATAGCAACCAACACTTTCATTAATTTTCACTCAGACACATGTAGAAACATCCAGACATGTAGAAACATTCACACATATATTATAATTTAGAAATTCATTTACAAAATATCATTCTTTAGTCATTATTCGCTATCAACATTCCAATTATATTTTAAAACCCCCACTATTTGTATGGTTGTTGCCCATTCTTCTCTTACTTCATTTAGTTATCCCATCGTATAGGGAGCATGTACATCTGGTAAGTCCGTTCCTGTAGTGGGGTCAGCTTTAAACACCTGTAAAGATAATTATGTATATATATAATTAATGAGCTATAAATAAGATTGATATATTTCATATTATCTAATGAGACTATATAATACCTGAGCAATACAATCGATGTCCAGTGCGGCATGTTTGATAATCATGTGCATATATCGCATCACATAGTATCCACATGCCCATCCGTTGTCTTGTGTAGCACACTATAAATTCAAACATACAAAATATTAAAAAATACAACTAATTAAGCATTGTTCACATAAATAATATATACATATATTACAGTCAGGAACTTACTTTCACGTTCCTCCAGCCTTTTTGAACTCATCAAAACCCCTACATGTTAATGAAACACAGAACATTGCAATTAAATAGTAATGTAATAACATATGTTGACGGATATGTAAAGTTCACATATTCAGAAAAATAAAAACGTATAAAACAAAACATACCTCTAATATTGCACTTTTTTATCAATTAACAATCCTTCATTGTGATCTCTGCGCACATACAAGTCATCATTAGCTTCAATATTTGTTGGTGTTGGCAACCCAACTGAGAATGGACTGGATTCATCATACTTATCATAGTACTGTTCTTCATCTATAGGATCTTCAATGAACTGTCTTTTACCATGAAGAAAAACTGACCATTTATCATTTGCAGGATCATCGTTATAAAATACTTGTTTCACCTGTGATGCCAATATGAATGGTTCATCCTTCTCGCCAATCTTTTCAAAGTTCACTAAAGTGAAACCCAATTCATCCACTATAACTCCTTTGGTGTTATCAACCCAATTACATTTGAAGAGCGGAATTCTGAAATATATGTAGTCAAATTCCCATATCTCTTCAATGACATCATAATATGACATTTTAGCTTCATGTGGACTCTTATCCTTTGCACTTGCAAAAAATATAGTCGATGCTTGAAGGGTGACCCCACTGTTTTGGACGACACTCTTATCATCTTGGCGCTTTGTGTAATATGTGAATCCATTAATGTCATACCCTTCATAAGACATAACAGTCAACTTTGGTTTAAAGGCGAGGCATTTGATAGTTTCAGTAATATCATCTGGTGTTTGAGATAGTTGATGTAAGACTTTATCTTCAAACCACTTAATAAAAGTCTTGTTATGCTCTCTAGCAAGCCACATTGTATTGGCTTGAGGATATTGTCTTTTGATGAAATTGGTATGTTCCTCGATATAAATGTTCACTTCGTCCATGTTGTATAAAATATACAAATGACCTTGTTCCAACTGCTCACGGCTGATTACTTTCACACGTGATCCCAAAATTCCTTTGCCAAATAGCTCGTCAATATTCTTGTCATTATCAGGAGTGTCATTACCACTGAGAAAGTCATTGCAGAAATCCATAACCTCTCTCGCCACATAACCTTCAATAATACTCCCTTCAGGCTGATAACGATTTCGAACATCACCTTTAAAAATGCTCATGTATCGTTCAAAGGGATACACCCAATGCAAGAAAACTGGTCCCAAGATTTTCACTTCCCTAGTCAAGTGGACAACAAGATGTACCATGATATCAAAGAACGAAGGAGGGAAATACATCTCAAGCTGACATAGGGTAACAACCACTTCTCTTTGCAAATTATCGAGGGTCTCAGGGTCAATAACTTTGCTGCAGAGACTGTTGAAAAAGAAACAAAGTCTGGTGATTGCAAACCTTACATGCTTCGACAATATAGATTGAATTGCCACGGGCAATATTTGTTGCATTAGAGTGTGACAATCATGAGATTTAAGACCTATCAACTTCATATCTTTCATTGATACCAATCTATGGATGTTGGATGAGTAACCATGTGGCACCTTAACATTTACCAAGCATTCACAAAAAGCTTTCTTCTCCTTTCTAGACAACGTGTAACAAGCGGGAGGTAAGCATGTTCTTTTATTACCCATTTCACGTAATTCTGTTAATTTTGACCTTATTCCCATTTCACGTAGGTCCAGTCTGGATTTTATCCCATCTTTAGTCTTACCTGGTATATTTAACAGAGTACCAATGATGCTATCACAAACATTTTTCTCAACGTGCATTACATCGATACAATGTCTGACTGTCAAAGAACTCCAATAAGGAAGATCCCAAAATATTGACTTCTTCTTGAATGAAGAATTGTCACTCCATGTAGTACATTGTGATCTCTTACCAAATTCATTGACAAAGTCTTTACTCTTTCATAAACAACCTCCCCTGGTATAGGTTTAGGTGCACTGTGTTCCTCATTCAATCCATTGAATGCTTTGCGCTTCCTACGATACAGCTGGAATTTTGGAAGAAACCTTCGATGACCGAGATATACATTCTTACCGCCATGTTTTAGTCTTGTTGAATCAGTGTTCTCTTCACATATAGGACACACTTTAGCTCCTTTGAAACTATATCCAGACAAATTCCCACATGTTGGAAAGTCATTAATAGTGCAAAACAACATAGCATGCAAACGAAATGTCTCTCTTAGTGAAGCATCATAGGTCATCACACCTTCACCCCAGAGTTTCTTTAAGTCATCAATCAGAGGTTCAAGATAAACATCGATGTCATTTCCAGGTTGTTTAGGGCCCGATATCAACAACGACATCATTACGTACTTATTTTTCATACACAGCCAGGGAGGAAGATTGTATATAACAAGCATGACTGGCCAAGTGCTATGTTGTCTGCTCAATGTCCCGTACGGATTCATCCCGTCTGTACAAAGCCCAAGTCTTAGATTCCTGAGTTCTTCACCAAATTCAGGGTACAATACATCAATCTTCTTCCACTATGGGAAATCAGACGCATGTCGTAGGATCCCATCATTATTTTTCTTAACATCTGCATGCCACCTCAAATTCGTCGCATCTATCGGATTGGCAAACAAGCGTTGAAACCGTGATATTATAGGTAGATACCACATCACCTTGGTAGGAGAACCAGTTTTGGACTCCCCCGAAGTCGTCAATTTATACCGTGATGCACCACATTTTGGACAATATTTCAAATCTGCATATTCCTTTTGAAATAATACACAATCATTCGGGCATGCGTGTATCTTCTTGGCATCCATTCCCATTGGGCACAACAATTTCTTTACCTGGTATGTTGAGATTGGCAGCTCATTTCCTTCAGGAAGCATTTCTTTCAACAAAGACAGCAATGACGTGAAGCTTTTGTCGCTCCATCTATTGTTAGCTTTCAACTTATACAATCTCAACACAGCGTTATGCTTCGTAAACTTAGTACAACCTGTGTATAACGGCATCTCAGCATCATGCACAATGTTTCTAAAAATGGGAGGTGGATCGGTGTGCTCTACCCCACAACTATCCAGCATCGCATCAACGATGTCTACTGGAACTGGTTCATTCACATCTACGTCATCGTAGGCAATTTCTTCTTCCACACAAGCACTGCTATCGACATCCACTAGTTTCGGGTTTGAAATCTCTCCATGCCAGTGCCATTCTGTATAGCCTTGTATAATCCTGTTGCACATGACATGAGTTTTGATTTCGTCACCAGTGTTGACTTTCAAGTTGTTACCGCAATGCCTACATGGACAGTAGAACCTATCTCCAGGTTGTTTCCTATGTTCCTCGACAAATCTAATGAACTGGTCAAGACCAGAAATAAACTCTGGGGTGCAACGATTGCGAATGGACATCCATGATCTATCCATTCTATGATCAAAGAGAAAACAAGTATATATTAGGACAAGATTAGGGTCTAGGGTTAAAAAATACATGTGATGTCATTATTATATATAATAAATGTGTACCACCTATCTATTCTTGAAAACCTAATCTCACTAGTAAGTGTATAATGTGTATTGGGTTTTCAAGAAAATTTTGGCAGCATTTCCCCGCTGTTCTCCAAGTACATATGTACTTAGAGAACAAACGGGGAAATGCTGCCGAAATTTTCTTGAAAACATAATACACATTATACACTTACATCCTAAGCGAGATTAGGTGTTCAAGAACAGTCCCAAACTGGGGACTATCCAAGATTTACTCCTAATGAGTAAATCTTGGATGGGTTTCTAGGCCAACTTTCAGTTCCATTCATTAATCTCTTTTTACATCCACACACAGGGGTGTACCCCTAAACAGTAACTAAAAAAAGGGGTTGGTGTACCCCTAAACATGCGCATAATTAAAAAAACTATTAATACAGACAAGTCTAGATAGATAGACAACTAAATACTACACCAACATGGTCCCGTATCAGTAACTTCGAGGACTTATCATTGTGGTGATCTTCTCCTGAAGTTCAGAATAGAAAGGAGCTATGAGTATTGATTGCTTTCAAACAAAAAGTGTAAACACAAATTTTTTGTGTTGACAATTATATTTGTTAATTGGACTTACCATGGTCTTTTTGACGATGAAGCTTTGTCACGAAGCTCCTCACTGTATTTAGACGAATCTGAACTGACAGGGGCCTCAGATTTCTCATAGATGATATCCGATGTCGTGCGCTCATACCGCAGAAGGTGATCGGGGGTCTTGCAGTTGATGTTGGTTATCCAAACTTTGATGGAATTATGACCAACTAGATGGAGAAAAAGCCTGTTGGAACGGACCACATGCATCTCTCCAATCCAATCATGCCAACTAGATTTTGATACAAGATTTCCCGCCAAATCATACTCAACCTCGATAACATGTGAATAATTGCCAAAAGTTAGGGTCACTTTACCAGGCATGTAGTGTCTTCCTTTTAGAAAACGCCAATGTTTGGGTATGACCAATTGGTTTAAGGAACGATCATCTAGGATGATGTCCAATTGTTCTTCAATAGGGAACGTTAACATTGACATAGAGGCCCAGTTCATAGTGACTATTATGGGTGGACAGAGACTGCACAATATTAGTATTAACAAAGTATAAGTACATATAACGATGTTATATATTTTCAGAAAAAGTTGCATAACATCAGTTAACCTTTTATTGCTTGTCATAACCAACATTATTGTGGTAGACATGATAGCTTGAAAATAAGTCTACATATGTACTTAGAGAACAAACGAGGAAATGCTACCGAAATTTTCTCGAAAACCCAATACACAGTATACACTTACATCCTAAGTGAGATTAGGTGTTCAAGAACAGTCCCAAACCGGGGACTATCCAAGATTTACTCCTAATGAGTAAATCTTGGACGGGTTTCTAGGTGCTTACTAAAATAGAACCATTATATGGAACTAATCCTACATTATACATATACTTTTCCTGAGTAAGATAATGTGCACTTCATGGAATTATTAAGATCTGAATATATATAAGTTGTTTCTACCTACTTTGATGGGATTTTATAACATTCGAGTCTTCCATTTAAGGCATTAGATCCATATATTGCAGTCCATTGTGTTGAGATAAGAATCCCATGTGATACACACGATTGAGAATCTTTCATGATACTAGGGAAATACACAACTAGATATTCATTTAGGTGTTAGACATTCATTTAGGTGTTCCTGATAACTCGCAGGTATGCACAACTAGACAACTGTGGCGGAGCAGTACTGGAGGAAGCATACCTTTCGGTAGCGGCGGCGGACAAGTAGGCGACAATTGGCAATTTAGGGAAAAGTTCATCATTTACATTCCAAGCATGTCACATGTGTGCATTACAGTTCACATTAAGCAAGAAGGGTGATTAGGATTCTCACCAAGAACGGGTTTTGATTTTTTATACAATTTTATAAAAAAATGCACATGTATGCATATATATACTATACTTTTTGGAACCATACTAAACACCCAAATACTTTATAACACAACTATAAAACAATGATTATAGCTAAACTATTAAACAATAGACTTGTCACACATAAAACACCCTATACAACTATAAAACAAAAAAGTATTAAGATATGCATGATACAATAACTATTTTGCATCACATTACAGCATACTTATCATTGATACCTTACTAACTTATTTCTACATTTACATATCATCACTTGATCAAAATTACATGTATTGTATAGACAATAGAGGATTCAACTCAGTAGAAGCACAAAATCAGTACCTAAACCCTAAACACAAATAAGTAAATAACTTTAAAAAAAAATAAAAAAACGCCCAGCAGCTGCTTGGGAGTGCCTTGGCACCGCCCAAGCAGCCGCTGGAGCAGAGGAAGAAGGAAGAAGGAAGGGCAGGCGGGCATACCTTGAGGGCAGAGGAGAGCAGCGGCCGGAGCACAGAAACCACCGGCGGAGGCGGCGGCAAAGAGAGGAGAAGTGCCGGTGAGGACACGGAGCAACAGCGGCGAGGGCACAGAGCAGTGGCGAGGGCACGGAGCAGGAGCACGGACGGTCGCCGGTGAGCACAGAGGACAGGAGCAGGAGCAAGAGCACAACCGCCGGTGAGCACAGAGCAGCGGCGAGGGCAGGAGCAGGAGCACGACAGCGGCGGCGGAGGAGCAACGACCGGCGGGGGTGAGCAAGAAATCGCCGGACCTAACTGAAATCGGGAATGAAACTGGGAAAGGGGAAGAGAAGCTCGCGCTGGTGAGCTATTAAGTTGACAATAAGCGTCGGTGATTCAAAATAACCGACAACTAAACCAACAGTGTCAGTTCTTTTCCTAAAACCAACACCTATACTATAGTATAGTCGTCGGTTTTTAACTAAAAGACAACCACCACCTATTCATGTCCCGCGAATAACCTTTAGTTGTCGGTTATTTATTTATAAACCGACGCCATATGTCAAATTTTGGAGGCAATTTTTTTGCTGGAATTTTGGTTTTGGCGGTTGATTTTAGGTGTCCGTTTTTTATTAATTAACCGATACTTAATAAAAGCGGTACCCGTGTCTGGTCGACCTTCACAGATTGTATGTCAGTTTATGTTATAAACCGACACTGTAGAGTTTAGGTGTCCGTTTATGTATACAACCGACACCTTGAAAAGTGACTTTATAAGTCATTTCTGTAGTAGTGTCATGAAAAACATAAATGAGGTACTATGTATGATACATTCATCAACCAAATGACGTCAAATGGATAGTAACGTGTCAATCACCAAATATCCACCCATACAGAGCCTAAATCGAAGTAAAAATTATAATTAATTAAAAGATGTCAAATGGGTTTGTAACATGTCCACCAATATACACCCATGTGTTGGGAATAGGAAAAGGACCCAGACCATGCCTAATTGGATTTGGACTTGAGTAGGAGTTGGCTTGTGCTATCAATCATAATAGGAGTCAAATCTAAAAGTGAAGGAAGATGGCTCCCTACGTGCAACATGGAGTTGGACTCGAAGTTGGACTCAGAGTTGGACAAGGACTCCTAATTACAACCACATGCCATGGAGGCCTATAAATAGAGGCCCTGAGGGAGTCCATTGGGGTCATCCACTAGTTTAGGTGTGATCTCTACAGTTGCTTGTTGGTACCTTATGTCGTAGAAGAGCCAGAGAATAACAATAAGTGGAGGGTCTCTCTTAGTGAATAAGATAGGGTCAGTGACTTTCTCTTGAAGGAAGTAGTAGCTGACAGATAGTGACACATTGGGTGCATTGACAGAGCAGCTATCTTGATTGTTAAGAGAGGGCCATCAACTTTGTCTTGAAGCAAAGTAGAGGTTGGTGGTTATAGACGCAGTGTTGTCATAGCAACAATGGTCTGACCCAGGCTGCGGTCACATCAGCATCAAGCAGTCCCCCAGCAATGACAGTAGCCTCGTGAGGAGATCCAATAAAGAGGGAGGTTTTGTACACAGTGGGTGTGATTCTCTTCTTCCTCATCTTTGTTCTCATATGGGGAGGGTAAGTTAATTAAATCCAGACAGTGTGAGTTGTAATCTTAATTCCATAGTGCTTGTTGGACGATATTGCCCCATGGATTTTCTCTCCTTGTCTTGGGGGAGAGTTTTCCATGTTAAATCTAGTATCTCTTCTTTGAGTTTATACGCTTGTCGGTAATGCTTCTACAATAAGTTTTCATCACATCTGGGACCATATTGGTACAACATCCCCAACAAGTGGTATCAGAGCGTAGACTGCAGATACTGGTCCAGATGGGGAAGGATGAAGATGCGACGATGATAAAGTTGACAAGCACAAATAGGTAGATTTTGAAACCCAAGATGGAAGATATTCTCTATTACAAAGATATGTATAATCCGATAGAGGGACAAAAGCCAGAGAGTATGTCTAATGTGGACTGGAAGAAATTAAACTGGTTGACTATTGGAACAGTTTGAAAATGGCTCAACATTTCTATGTTCCATCATGTCCCAAAAGAGGCAAATGCCAATGATCTGTAGGATAAGCTCAATAAGTTATATGAACAGAAGATTGCCACAAATAAAGCTTTCTTGATTAAGAAGTTGGTGAACCTCAAGTACCGGGATGGTACAAGCATCGCCAAGCATATGAATGAATTCCAAAGACTTGTAAATCCACTGGGTCCATGAATATGGTTCTTGATGATGAACTACAGGCTCTACTTCTTTTGAGATCATTACCTAACAATTGGGAGACGCTCATAGTGACAGTCAACAATTTTGTACATGAAGGCAAGTTAACACTTGATCATGGGAAGAGTAGTCTACTGAATGAAGAGACTTGGTGACGAGCCTTAGGAGATAGAGGGTCAAAGGTGCACTTCATAGAGAGCAGAGGCGTTCATATAGAGAGAGACCATGGTAGATCCAAGAGCCATGGTGACTCCCAAAATCATGAGAAGTCTCATGATAGATCAAAGTTGGAGAGTACTAGAGGGTGATTCTAAAGAAACATGGGTCTGAAGCCAAAGACAAGCAAGATAACGACAAGAATACTACAATGACAATCTCATATGACAGGGACGATGATGACAATGTGGTCTTAACAATCTAAGAGTAGTGTTTGCATGCTAAGGATGATGATTCTGAGTGGGTGGTGGATACTACAACTTCTTATCATGCTTCATTGAGTAAGTAGTTCTTCACTTCATACAAGAGGGGAGACTTCGGGAGGGTGAACATGGGAAATTCCATCTTCTCTAGAATTATCGAGATTGGAGATATTTGTCTTCAAACAAGTGTCAGTTTCATGCTCACACTAAAGGATGTTTATCACATTCCAGATTTGCGATTGAGTTTGATATCTGGTTCAATATTTCATAGAGAAGGTTGTCATATGGATTTTGGTGGTGAGAAATTCAAGATCACCAAGGGGGCCTTGGTTATTATGTGGGGAAAATTATGTTGCACCTTGTATAAGACCTATTTTAAGGTGCTCATAGGCGGCCATATATATGTTGTTGGAGGATCACCAGATAGATCTATGGCATAGATGACTAAGACACATGAGTGGGAAAGTCTTGAAACTTTTATCAAAGTAGAGATTGATTCCTTGTGGCAAGATACTGGTCTCAGTGCATGTGATGCATGTAAGATAGGAAAACATTGACGTGTTTCTTTTAAGACAAGATCAAAGGTGAAGTCATAGCTTCTGTATCTGGTTCATTCAGATGTCTGTGGTCCATTTGAGGTGGCTTCACTAGGTGGAAATAGGTATTTTGTTACATTCATTCATGATGCATCTAGGAAGGTGTGGGCCTACTTGTTGAAGACCAAGGATCAGGTCTTTTAGTGTTTAAAAAAAAATTATGCTATGGTGGACCAGGAGATAGAGAAAAAGTTGAAGATTATCTGCACAGACAATGGAGCAGAGTACACCTCTAGGGAGTTCTAGGATTATTACACACAACACAGAATATGACATGAAAGGACATAGCCCGGCACACCACAACACAATGGTAGAGCTGAGAGGATGAACTACACCATAGTGGAGAAAGTTAGATGCATGTTGAAGACTACAAAGTTGCAAAAGACATTCTGGGGAGAGGTAGTGAGTACTACCTTCTATCTAATTAATCAATCTCCATCAGTTCCTTTGGGTTTTGATATAACTGAGAAGGCATGGATAGGCAAGGATGCATCCTATGATCATCTACAAGTATTTGGGTGCAAGGCTTATGCACATGTTCCAAACAAAAAGAGACAAAAGATGGATGATAAAGTGGTGCCATGTATCCTTCTTGGCTATGGAGATCATCAGTTTGGCTACAGGTCATGGGATCTTATATAAAGGACCATGAGAAGAGACAAAGATGTGACTTTCTGTGAGAGTCAGACATTTATATAGCCTAAGAGTGATGATGTAAAGGCTGTAGGATCAGGTGATAGTTCTTCTGATGATGAGTATGAAGATGCTTCAACTTCTTCACATGTACAGTCTTCAAATGACAAAGAAAAGTAGCAAGATCACCCTAAGCAGCAGAATGAGAACACGTCCAGTGTTCCTATTCTAGATGCGCAATTGAGTGATTCAGATTCACAGTTAGAGACTTTTGGGAAGGGGGGTAAGATCATCATCAGGAAGAGTCCTCAAAGCAGCAGTTGAGGAGGTCTGGTATAGTTCTTCATCCTTCATCCAGATATCTAACATCTTAATATATTCTGCTTACTAATCAGGGGGAGCCAGAGACTTATCATGAGGCACAAACTTATAGAGATAAAGCACAGTGGCATGAAGTAATGCATGAGGAGATGTATTCTTTATACAAGAATGATACCTATGAGCTTGTGGCGCTTCCCAAGGGCCAGAAAGTACTAAAGAACAAGTGGCTCTATAAGATGAAGAGAGATGACAACAACAAGGATGCCAAATACAAAGATAGACTAGTTGTCAAGGGCTTTAGTCAAAGACCAGGGGAGCATCGTCTGAGTGTTTCTTAGCCTTGTTATAAAAGGTTAGAAATATAGTTTTCATTCAAGATGGCTCGACTTACCGTTCAGGGGGGAGTCAACAAAGTTCTAGGTGTGGGCATGGAGAGAGAAGCGGTGCTGCCAGGATACTTCTTCTCAGTTGCTTGGGAACAAAGTGAAGTCGGAATGGGACTTCAAGAAGATGGGTGAAAAGGACATGATGCTAACATGTCTGAGGAGAGTGGATCCATCATAGGTGGTGATGAGATCCACAAGCTACCCCAAATGATTGTTGAAGACAATGTCTGCCTCTTGGGTCAGAGGGGGAGATTGTTGGGAATAGGAAAAGGATATGGCCCATGTCTAATTGGATTTTGACTTGAGTAGGAGTTGTCTTATGCTACCAATACTAATAGGAGTCAAATCTAAAAGTGAAGGAAGATGGCTCCCTACGTGCAACATGGAGTTGGACAAGGATTCCTATTTACAACCACATGCCATGGAGGCCTATGAATAGAGGCCCTAGGTGAGTCCATTGAGATCATCCACCGGTTGAGGTGTGATCCCTCCAATTACTTGTTGGTATGATCTGTGGTAGAAGAGTCAGAGAATAAGAACAACTGAAAGAGATCTCTTGGGTCATAAAAGAGGGTCAGTGACTTTGCGTTGAAGCGAAGTAGAGACTGACAGGCGGTGACACATTGGGTGCACTGACAGAGATGTCATGCAATGGTTAAGATAAATAAATTATCAGACCTCCACACCACCATATTAGTTACATGTATAGTGTCATTTTTGGTGGATTTGCCACACATATTTATTTGACATAACAATACTGTAATTTTTACATAGATATTTGAATACCTTATGTATATAATTATTATACTTAATCAAAATAACATTATGGCAACGCCTATTATCAAGATAACAACAATGCAAAACGTTGATAAGTCTAGAGGAGGAGCAAAGAGTGGAGGAGAAAATCCCAATTGCACTTCAGTTCAAGCTCCTCTTCTTATTCCTATAATAATCAAATCTTTCAGATTATCAAAACCTCTGGACTCGTCAATATGTTCAAACTTGTAAGAACATTCAGAATTGTCTAAATATGCTTCAACATGTAAATCATGTTCATTATTGTTTGTTTTGTTAACATTAATTGTAGGCTTTTGTGGTTCATTAAGTTCAAGTATATATTTTATCATCCGATAAATAAATATTGAATAAATAGAAATAGAAATTAAAATATGATATGATACTTAATGATGCATATAAAATGTATCAAAATATAATATAATAAACACAATAAATCAAATTATAGGATACAAATAAATTTAAACTTGTATTTTTAATCTTAGGTTAATCATAACAAAAAGTAAAAAGTATGTGATATTTTATTAGGGTAAAATGTATTTACCAAAAATTCATAGTACAATTGTTAAATTCTTACTATACATATGTTAGAAAATCCATAAATTTAAATATTAATTATAAAAAATTATATGTAATCATAAGAATATGACTTTTGTTGTTAACATAATGTTCCTTAACAACACTAGCTGACGTTCCTATAAATCTATTATATTTAAAGTTAATATAAGCATATTTGATTTATCAAATAACTCATAAGTTTATGTAGTTATCAACATATTTCCTTAACAAACAATAATAATTTATTTATGGTTAAATATAACTTTATGGCTTTATAATCATTGTGTTTATATTCTAACAACCAGCCATTCCTGAGTGAATTCGGACACAATAATGCTCCATAATATGCATCATTGTTCAACAAATTTCTAAGAGCAAGTTTAACTATCCTATGTGAATATCCATATCCAATATCAATCATGCAATGCCCATGAGGTTAGGCCCATCCATCAAAATGGCTATACGGATGCTATAATATACTTCATTCTAAAATATATATTATACATATATCTTATATTTTTCAAATTATATATTATTATATGCTATATACAAGTCAGCAATCATACCTATCATATAGTTTAATTTAATATATTGAGCATTTTATCCTTGTGTATGTTATTTCTATATGTATTTTTGTTTTTGTATTGTTTTATTTCCTCTACTGTTAATGATATTTTTGAAATCAAGTGTTATACTTTTCATACATTTTTGTATAATAATTTAGCATTATATGGTATATATTTCATATTGTGTATATCTTTTGCACATACTTAGTATATACATATACAAATATTATATATATTATCTATAATATTGGGTGCCAGGTGGGATTCCGTCTCTTAGGAATTTAATATGTGTATGTGTGAATGGTAGTCATGGGTAGTTTATGGAGCTTTTTCATTTGTCTTATGCAACAGGCCAATAGTCAAGTCATTCACACAAAAATAAATGTGGAATTCTTCCAACAGGCCAATAGTCAAATCGTTCAGAAAAAAATAAATGTGGAATTCTTCACTTTCTCCTAAACATAGTGTATCTTTGAAGTATATCAATTGTATGCAAATGAATGTTAGTGGAGATATTTGAAGAACTTCTTGATACCAATATAAACAGCCACCTACATATAAAGTACCATCTACTTACGATGTTAGCAAATCACTCCTTTTATTTTACTATTATTATTTTATTTTCAAATATCATAAGAAATGTATAATTGTTAACTGGTTATTAGGTACTATAAATCTTAGAAACATCATGTATCATGGTAGCATAATAAAAATAATTAATAAGGCAATTGTCATCACCTGGAACAATGAATCCTAAATGGAGATGTGTTATCCTGAAAAGTAACAATTTGATATATAGTTTTTTTTCTGATAAATCGGGTATTGCTATATGGGAAAATGAAAATTTGTTTTTTTGGCCTAGAAAAAATTCAAGAATGTGCGTTATCCTTGATAGAACTATTTATCTTAAATCAGAGTTATCCTTACCAAAAACGGATCTGTTGTGAAGAACAGGCACTTATTGCGAGACTACGAACAGGGCACAACACTACACTCTCCTTTATTCCCTTCTCCTTTCCTTCTCCGTGGCTAGCAACAAACTAAGCTACCTATAGTAGTGCTTGCAGATTCGTTATGATGTACATATTGGAATTTTTCTGGATATCTTATTGTTTAAGCGGGTGGGCTGCTGGGGCGATATACCTTCATTTCTTTTCAAGTCAGAGGCAAGCTGACCATGCCAAGACACTCACCCACCAGTCCACCACACCTAAGACCAAAGGGTCATGTTGCTTTCCTGCTAAGCTTTCTGGAGAAGAATGCCACTTTTGCTTTTCGTAAGTGCACCGTATCGCACTCCTCTCAGTTCATGTGTCGTTGCAGGTGGACAAGTCTACACGGGCGGGTATCCACTTCAGCTTTATCGAACTATGGGTAAACATGAACATTGACATATGGCTCAGTCCTTTTACTATGAGTATAGTTTACTGGACTTGTTGGGGGCGGACGCGTTTTTCACACGTTGTAATACTGCTCCTCCCAGCGCGGATCCCAGTTTTACTTTTTTTTTTAAGGGAAATAAAAGTGGAGAATTTATTATATTATTTATAGTTTTAAATCTGTAATGAAATTTTAGACGAAATAAAACCATCAGGTTCATTATAAATATTAAAATATTTAAAAAATATTAAATAATAAAGAAGTATTATTTGTAAATTTTTAGAAGAAAAAAAATAAACGAATGAGTATGTACATATAAAAAGTAAATTAGTATAAATCTTAGCATAATGTTCTATTTGTAGAAAAAATGTCTAATATATGTAAAAATGCCCAATATATGCAGCAAATTGTCCAAGTATAGTGTGAATGTACCTACTTCTTAGAGTATGTGCATAAATAACAAATTACCACAAATCTTAACATAATATGCATATTAATTCCCTCAATGCGTCCACTTTTGATTAAATATGGCCACTAGTGTCCTCAATGCGCCCAATTTGAATTGAATGTGCACACTATCGCCCTGAATACATCTACTTTTATTTGAGTGTGCCCACTTTTAATTGAATGTGCCTAATAATGTCCTCAATGCACCCGCTATTGATTGAATGTATCTAATATTAATTAAATACGCACAATATTTCCGTAAATGTGCACACTTTTGATTGAATGTGCCTAGTAATGCCCTCAATGCACCCACATTTGATTGAGTGTGCCCACTTTTGATTGAATCCATCCAATATTAATTGAATGTGCATACTATATCCCTGAATGTGCCTACTTTTGTTTGAATGCGCCCACTTTTTATAGAATGTGCCTAGTAACGTCCTCAATATTTTTTTTATAACGAGGAACCCCTCCCGGGATCAGCCATTATTGGACCCCACCCAGCCAAGAGTAAACCCCGGGACTAGCTGTGTCATTGGAGGGACACCACGGTGCGGCCAATCAAATGCCAGCCACTAATGTCCTAAATATTGATTGAATGTGCATACTATCGCCCTCAATACACCTACTTTTTATTGAATGCACCCACTTTTGATAGAATGTGCCTAGTAGTGTCTTCAGTGTGCCCCCCTTTTATTGAATGTCTCCACTTTTGATTGAATGTGCCCAATATTAATTAGATGTGCATACTATTTCCCTAAATGTGCCCACTTTTTAATGAGCCCACTTTTGAATGAATGTGCATAGTATTGCCCTCAATGTGCCCACTTTGGATTGAATGTGACTGATATTAGTTGAATGTGCACACTATTGCCCTGAATGCGCCTAATTTTGATTGAATACGTCCACTTTTGATTGAATGTGCCTAGTAATGCCCTCAATACGCCCACTTTTGACTGAATGCACCCACTATTGATTGAATGTGTCCAATATTAAATGAATGTGTACACTATCACCCTCAATGCGCCTACTTTTGATTGAATGTGCCCACTTTGATAGAATGCACCTAGTAATGTCATCAATATACCCACTTTTGGCTGAGTGTGCCCACTTTTAATTGAATGCACTCAATATTAATTAAATGTGCACACTATTGCCCTGAATGCACTCACTTTAATTGAATGTGCTCAGTAATGCCCTCAATGCACCCAATTTTGATTGAATGTACACACTTTTGATTGAATGCGCCCAATATTAATTAAATGTGCACAGTATTGCACTGAATGTGCCAATTTCTCATTGAATGCACCCACTTTTGATTGAATGTGCCCACTTTTGATAGAATGTGCCCTATTATGGTGTGAATGTGCCTACTTCCTAGATATTGTGTATAAATAGCAAATTAGCACAAATCTTAACATAATGTGCATAATATTTGTACAAAAGTGCCCAATTATGATGCCAATGTGTTAATTATGGTGTGAATGCATCTACTTCTTAGGTGTTGTGCATAAATAACAAAAGAGCACAAATCTTAACATAATGTGCCCAATATTTGTAAGTGTACATATCATTTTTTGAAAGTATATCAATGTTGGTCTTGTTAGATTAGGTTTTTCGTAATGCGTCCAATGACTTTTATTTTGTCAAAAAAATCATTACGGATCAAAAGTTATCCATATTTTTCATTTTTTTGCTCTTTTGTCTACAGCTATGTCATGTGACAAAAAAAATGCGGGCCCGGTCGGGAAAACCACCCCGATGCTCAACCACCGTGTAACGTCTGGGCCCACTGCCCAAGGCTCTAGCAGAGTTTCAGGAATGACGACTGGCCCCACAGATCACCACTAGCCTTAACTGTGTGCTTTTTCCTCACTCACGCGCAAGCCAGGATAAACTTCTTGACTAGTCACCCACCCTAGTACTACTCCAAGCTGAGCACACTTAACTATGAAGTTCTTTAGAGATGGGCTCTCAAAAAGGAGGTGCACCTTGGTGATATGAGTAGTCCAATCATTCATTTTAAGATCATTTTATCCAAGGCCTCAAATCCTGAGATGTTACAATCTCCCCCACTTAGACTCTTGACGTCCTCATCAAGGCTAAACTATACGACCTCATAATCGCTTCCCCATTTCAGTGTAGACCCAGAATGGCCCATGGACACCCAGCTCCCATCCACGGCTACCAGCGCAAGGGTGTCTCCATCTCATCTCTGCGGATATCCCTTTCCAACTTGCATGGACCGCACGACTCAAGACTGGCATGCCACATGCCCATATGGGCCTCACCTACTGGAGGGAAATTGGCTCTGATACCATTTGTAACGTTCGGGCACACTGCCCAAGGCTCTAGCATCAGGAATGACGACTGGCCCCACAGATCACCACTAGCCTTAACTGCGTGCTTTTTCCTCACTCACGCGCAAGCCAGGATAAACTTCCCGACTGGTCACCCATCCTAGTACTACTCCAAGCTGAGTACACTTAACTATGGAGTTCTTTAGAGATGGGCTCCCAGAAAAGGAGGTGCACCTTGGTGATATGGGTAGTCCAATCATTCCTTTTAAGATCATTTTATCCAAGGCCTCAAATCCTGGGATGTTACACACCGCATCCATACCAGATAGCTAGCAGGACAAAAAAGAAGTAAAACCACCACTTTCAAGGTGCGTCATTTGATTTGGCACGTCAACATAGCATTTTCATTTTACTATTTTATCTCTCAAAAAGATTCTAAGATGACAAAGGGGGTGTTTGATTCAGGATCATGATTCTATAGTCGGGTTTAATCAAAATATCTGGATAAGTCTGATCCAGATCCAATTCAATTGTATTTGGCAAGCGAATTGGCACCTAGATGGGAGTGGTCTCATTTTCAGTGTTGCATATAAAACAAAATAGCATATAAGAGATAAATTCAGACTCAGATTTCTAATCCTGCTAAACATAATGTTGAGTTGGTATGGACCACATGGTTATGGAATATCAAAATAGAGTCATATAAAAAGTGCATCCAAACACCCTACTTGTTCAAACTAGACCAGATTAAGGCTAGGTGGCATAAAAAGGCAAGCATAAATCCATATTGCATCCCGTACCAAACATGGACAAAGGGTGTGTGAAGTACGTGATGACTAGAAGTGAAAATAAGTTAAAGAGTGAGAGAATAAAGAGGGAAAGAGTGAGTGGACCCCACCTTTTTTGGGTGAAAAGATAAAATAGAAGGAAATAAATGAAGAACATTAAAATAAAATAAAAGGGGAAGAAAGCAAAGAAGGAAGAGGAAAAATATAATAAAATAAAGGAGGAAAGTAAAATAGAAGAGGATGGAACATGTCTCGCCTCCCTAATCTATCGCTCTAGAAATTAGGGTTACAGATGTAGGCACCCTAGCTACCCCTAGGTTTTTTCTCTTGCACGTCCAAGAAGTCCCCTTTACTTTCGATCCTGACTCCAAGATGGCAATGGAGCTAGCGGACAGGTACGTGAAGATTCAGCTCACAGAAGAGGAGGATGAGCCGATTGATGTAGAAACAGTGGGCAACAAAGAGGAAGATGACCATACAGAACTAGAACTTGTGGTACATTGTTGATAGACCAAACCTACAATTTCTGGGAGATGGAGAGAACTCTTACTCAAGTGTGGGGATTCAAAGAAAAGGTGGATTTTAAGGAATTGGAGGGGGAGATATTTCTCATCTAGTTTAACCATTGGAGACATAGGCAGCTAGTGATTGATTGAGCACCATGAAACTTCAATAATGAACTACTTTTCTTCAAGAAAGTATGTAAGGAGGAGTAACCTAGGCAGATCATTACAAACAAGAGTCCTTTTTAGATTAGGTTATATGGCATGTCACTGGGATACATAGGGAAAAGAACACTTTCAAAAATTATGGAAAGGGTGGGGGAAGTCCTACAAGTCAATTATGATGACTCGGGATGGGACTCTTCACTCTGATTTAGGGTCTTGTTAGACGTGACTGATAACACCCATTTTATGGCTGCTAGAGCCTATAGTTTACTATCAAAACTGCCTCTAAACCTGACTTCCTCTCTGTTTTATCCTATTTACTGTATAGATATAATCCCCACTGTGCTCCTAATAATATTTCCTATCTTTTGTAGAAGTTTCTCTTATTTTCCAATGAGAAGAATCTTAATGGGCCCTTCCTAGCCCATCCGCAACAACTGACATGTCCCGACCCAGTAAGCAACGTAAGGCAACACACCCCTTACCTGTCACAGTTGCCGCCCGATACGACAGTGACCTGACACAGGCGTGTCGCGCGGAAGCTTTGACGGACTAAAAGCGGTTACCTGAAAAGGAGCCTTGCCTGCCATGACCCGTCGGCCGATGGAGTCTATCACACGACATGGCCACCTCCCGGTGTAGCAACCCACCGGAGCCTTACCCGACACAATCAAGCGTGATTTACTCACAACCCGGCACGCGACGACCCTCCCAGGCATCTCGTGCGACAGACGTGTCGACCCTCTCCCGAAGCCACATTAACGGAGCAGAAGGACACGTGGCCCAACAAAAGCCACAATTCCTACCAACCGCTGCCTATAAATAGCAGCTACATGACTTCGATGGGATGGGTCGGAACCCTACGGGTGCTAACTTTGAGAGCAAAAAGGAGCTAGTGTGTTGAGTTCCCAGGCATGCGGGGCGATACTAAGTGAGCACACCCCCAACCCGAGAGGGACCGGAGGAGTTCACCTAGAACCCATCCTGGTAGCCACGGTAGCACGATACGACCATCAAGGCCACTCCAACGTGTTGGGCTGCTAGCTGGGTCTCAACCCGAGACGGTCTGCCCAACCATGCCCGACACGAGAACTCAAAAACCTAAGATAGAGCTAACCCGATATGACACCCAACCTGATATGGCCTACCTGTCACGGTATGTTTCCCGAGAGGGCCAGCCACCCGACACGGCCATATCAGGTAGGGATTCCTTTCCCGATATGCCCTTACCCGCTGTGGTTCATGAACCAACACGGTCAAGAACCCGACACAGGCATATCCCGATAGGGTTCCTACTCAGTGCCGAGTTAGCAGTACTTTAGGGGTCCGCTGTTGTGTATATCGACCCCTTACATCAAGGAGGTCAATACTTATTTTCCTTATTTTAGAAATTTACTTTCAATTACTATTGCATTGTAACTAAACCTTTTATCTCTTATGAATATGGAATATGTGGAGTTTATCTCATATTGTTCTGTGTGTGGATGATTTCTTTGTAGCATCTGAGCTCTAGTCTCTTCTATTTGAATCACGCTTTTGACTAGCTATCGAATTGTGTTTCTCATTTTGGCTCCCTTGAGAGAGGTATCTTGTAAACTCTAGAGCCTGGTCTGATTCGGGTGTACGAGAGTACCTCAGATCAGGGTTGCCCCGACATATCTTTCCACTCTGGTCTATGTTAAGTACTCTTGAGAGAAAGAATTGGTGCATAGTTAGAGGGATCCTCTTTGAGAGAAGAGGGTGCATGATGTATTCCACGACCGCTTGTTATGGTTAAGTTTTCCTCCTTCATGCCTTACTCTAACGATAGTTTTATCTCCTCAGTTTCCTATATACAAAACCACCACAAACATTTCTAACCCTTAAAATGTTAATTCTTCCGGTAACTCCCCTTGGAAATAGTTTTTTTTTATCAAAATCTTATCCTTCAACCCTTTTGATGTGCTTAGACAAGTGAAACATGAGTTCTGAAGTGCCATTCTTCCTATCCATGTGTTCGACCCCGAACTACTTTGACCATGTTCTAGTTGCAGGCATCTTAAACATTCGGATATTATAAGTTTCTAAAAGTCTGATAACCTAGACATGACTCCATTCCTGGACACACATTTAAGGCTCGTCAACTTTTTGGTGCCATTGTCGGGGATAGGTAATGAAAACCATTCTACGAACTCAAGTTTTGCTTGCACTTTGCCAAAAACCTTGTACATATGCATATAATACTGCATAGATTTACTGCACGTAGTTTATACAACATACCAATACCTTTACACTTTCCTTTCTTTCTAGGTACTCTCTCACCTTTTCAAATCATCTTCGCCTCTGACAAGTCATGGTTGAGCAACCTCCGGAAGCCTACTCCCTGTGCTCGTTCGTCCAAGTTCGGGTAAATGAAGAAAGGAATCTAGTGGTTGTGCAGCCCCTCAATGTTACCAACTTCAAGTTGAAACCTTCTTTCCTCCAGCTGCTATAGTATAACGGGTTTGGTGGGAATACTACTGAAGAAAACATGTACAACCATCTCATAACTTTCAAAAGGACTTGCAACACCTTCAAGATCAATAGGGTTATGATAGCACACATCTACATTCAATGCTTCCCTTTCTCTCTGAGAGACAAGGTATTGGAGTGGTACATGAGTCAACAAGACGGGTGCCTTCCTGATTGGGAGCATCTCGCTAACACATTCATCGCCAAGTTATTCCCCATTGAAAGAACAATGAAGTATCAGAACAAGATTATGAGGTATTCACAGAAACCTTCAGAGAATCTGCACGAGACCTGGGAGAGGTTTCTAAGCTACCAGCGGGAGTGCCTGTATCATGGCTTTTCCGAACCTAAGTTGATCACCACATTCTATAATGGGGTGTGCCCTGCGGAGAGGAAATCCCTGAATGCTACATATGGAAGTGACTTCTTAGGGCTCACTACTCGGAGGGCCAGGGAAATCATAGATAATATGACCATGAATCAACAAGACAGTGAGTACGACCGAGAGTCTATGAGCCAAACCACTCCGAGAGAGTATAAGGCGATGGAAGCCCTAGCAGATAAACTAGACAAAATAGTAACTGAAGTCCAAACCCTGAAGGATTGAGAGTCTATGAGCCATACCACTCTGGGAGAGTCCAAGGCGATGGAAGCCCTTGCGGCTAAACTAGACAAAATAGTAATTGATGTCCAGACCCTGAAGGAGCAGGGGTATAAAGGCAAAGTTTGACAAGAAGTTGTGAGAAGCTGTCACTTGTGGAGAGCCAGATCATCTGTCTGACTTTTTCCCACACACAATCGTTCAAGGAGATCTTGATGAGGACAATACTGAAAATGTCAGTTATGTCCAGTACAAACGCCTTGATCACCCTGGTTTCTCTTACAGGAATACCTGGGTTGCTAAGAACTCTCATCAGCTGGTGGGTGGAAATCCTTTGAGAGGACTGTCTAATCAACAACATCAGGCAGAGTTCCAGCAGCAGTGGACTTTCCAACAGAACCAACCGCAAAGACCGTCTATGATGATGAAGTTGATGTCCTTTGCCAAAAAGAAAAATGACCTTAATGAGAAGATGCATAAAAGTTCCGTGGATAGCATGACCCTACTTAAGTTGATGCAACAGCAGATGGGGGGATTCTCAACCCAGATTGGGGAACTCTAGCAGCACAATAAACAGATCGACCAACAGTTGGTGAGTCTCACCCAGAGCATCAATCATCAAGTGGGGTGTTTCCCCTCCAACACTGAGGTGAATCTGTGGGGACATGAGACTACAAAAATGGCCAACCAGCCATGGAGAAGGAAACAACACCAACAACAAAACATGCCAAAGAAGCTAGTCTGGAAGAGGTTGAAGAAGAAGTCCCAGCAAGGCCATGGAGAGTGACCAAGGAAGGAAGCAACAACATCTCTTTTGAAGAGCATCCTGTCAAGTACGCACCTCGCGTTCTGTTCCCCCATAAGCTGGTGAAAGACCATCTGAAAATAAGATATGAAAAGTTTATGTCTGCCATAAAGAAATTGCACCTTGACATCTCTTTTCTAAATGCCATTGAAGAAATGCCTGCTTACACCAATTTCTTAAGGATCTAATTTCAAGGAAGAAGAGAGGTGAAGATGTGGAGACTGTAAAGCTAGCACAAATGTCTAGATCCTTTGTCAAAGCAAGTATGCCAACAAAGAAAAAGGATCCTGGGGCCTTTGTCATCCCCTTTCAAATTGGGGATAACATAACCCGTAAAGGTCTAGCAGACCTGGGGGCATGCTTCAGCTTGATGCCCTTATCCATTGCTAAGAGGATTGGACTCACTGATATGTCAAGCACAAACATGAGGATCCAGCTCGATGATCACACCTTTACCCGACCAGTAGGCGTAGTGGAGGATGTGCCCATTCGGGTCGGGCGATTCTTTATTCCATGTGACATAGTCTTGATTGATACCGTACAAGATCCCAGCTGCCCTATTATCTTTGGGCGACCTTTCCTAGCGATCAGCTGGGCCCTCATCGACAAAGAGGTGGGTATGATTATGATCTGCGTTGGAGGAGATCATATCGACTTCAACATTAGAGATTGCATGAAAGCCCCTTCGTTCCTTGAATCCTCTTATTTTATTGAGAGCTACCAACAACTATGCAGTGAAGTAAGGGAAGAGAAGGCCACGGTAGACCTGCTTATGCATGCCTTATCTGGTGAGGCACATGAGGTCAAAGATCTATAGGTCAAAGAACTGCTGGCCTTTCTAGAAGTTGAAGGATCATTCGAAGAAGATGAAGATCATGTAGAGATAATTATGTATGCTGCTCTCTGAAAAGAACCCGCCAGTGAACAAGAAAATGAAACCCCGTCTAATTTGAAAGTTTTGTCAAGAGGCTTGGAATAACACTTTTTAGATGAAGAGAAAATGAATCTGGTGATCATCAACTCAAAGCTGACCGATAGACAAAAAGATTAGTTGCTTGAAGAGTTGAGGCTACGTAGAAAGGCCCTAGGTTACTCTATAAGAGACCTACGAGGGATCATCCCTTCTATGTGTATGCATAGGATCCACCTAGAAGAGGACTCCAGGTCGTATGCCCAGCTCCAGATAAAGATGAATGAGAAACTCAGTGAATTTTTTGGTGAAGAAGTCGTAAAGCTCCAAGATGCGGGAATAATCTATGCTATCAACGATAGCACATGGGTAAGCCTCATTCAAGTCATTCCAAAGAAAGGACGTATAACCCTGGTTAAAGGAGATAATGGAGTCGATGTCACTACCAAGATGGTGACCAGATGGCCGATGTGTATCGATTACCGCAAGGACCATTTCCCCCTCCCATTCATCGATCAGATGCTAGAGCGCTTGGCCCATCACTCCTACTTTTGCTGATTGGATGGGTACTTAGGGTTCTATCAGATCCCTATTCACCCTAACAATCAGGAAAAGACCACCTTTACTTGCATCTACAAAACGTTTTCTTTTAGGAGAATGCCCTTCGGGCTTTGCAATGCACCTGCCACCTTCCAACGATGTATGAATGCCATCTTCGTCGATTTTCTTGAGGATAAAATGGAAGTCTCTATGGATGACTTCAGTGTGTATGGTATCTCCTTCGATGAATTCTTGAATAACCTATCTCTAGTAATGAAAAGATGTGAAGAGAAAAGTCTTACTCTCAATTGGGAAAAATGCCACTTAATGGTGAAAGAAGGAATAGTCCTAGGATACAAGGTGCCCTAAAAAGGTGTCGAAGTCGATCGATCCAAGGTGGAGGCGATAGCCAAGCTTCCTCCTCCCACTTCTGTTATGGGAATTTGAAGTTTCTGAGGTCATGTAGGTTACTATTGATAGTTCATCAAAGATTTTTCGAAGATCGCCAAGCCCCTTTCCAATCTGTTGATGAAAGATGTGAAATTTGATTTCACAGATGATTACATGAAGGCGTTCTTCACTCTGAAGGATGCTTTGGTATCCACACCCATTCTCCAATCCCCCGATTGTAATCTTCCCTTTGAGCTCATGTGTGACACCAGTGATTTCTCTATAGGTGTAGTTCTCATCCAGAAGAAAGACAAAAAGCACCACGTGATCTTTATTGCAAGTAAGACCCTGGATGAAAAATAGCTGAATTACACTACTACTGAGAAGGAGATGTTGTCCATTGTATATGATTTTGAAAAGTTTCGATCCTACCTCGTGGGATCTAAGGTGATAGTTCACACTGACCACGGGGCCATCAAGTACCTTACGTAGAAAAAAGATACAAAGCCCAGGTTGTTGCATTGGGCGTTACTATTGCAAGAGTTTGATCATGAAATAATAGATAAGAAGGGTTCACAGAACGTGGTCACCGACCACCTCTCAAAGATCTGGGTGGAGGATGATCACCTGCTGCCAATTAATGAAAGTTATGCTGATGAATCTATCTATGTTGCCCAGTCGGCCAACCCTGAAGGGCCATGGTATGTAGACTTGTATAATTACCTGGCCTGCAAACAACTACCCCCAGAAATGTCCTACAATCAAAAGAAGAAATTCTTCTCTGATTTGAAGAACTATTACTGGGATGACCCTCTGTTGTTTAGGCATTGTGCTGATGGGTTATATAGAAGGTGCATACCTGAGGAAGAAGCCCCTAAGATTTTGTTTGAGTGTCACTCCTCTCCTTATGGAGGACACCTCGGAGTTGAAAGGACCGCCACCAAAGTACTCCAGTCAGGCTTTTATTGGCCGACTCTCTTCAAGGATGCTCACACTTATGTCAAGTCTTGCAATGAATGTCAGAGAATCGGGAACATCTCCCATCGAAATGAGATGTCGATGTCTGAATGGATTGAGGTAGAAATCTTTGACATATTGGGGATACATTACATGGGCCCCTTCCCCTCCTCCTATGGTTTTAAATACATCCTCGTTGCAATTGATTACGTATCCAAATGGGTAGAGGCTATACCTACCATTACATGTGATGCCAGAGCTGTGATAAAGCTTTTTGCCAAGATAATCTTTCCAAGATTTGGGGTGCCGAAAACCGTCATCAGTGATGGTGGATCTCACTTTGCAGAAAGGCAGTTTGAATCGTTGTTGTGCAGATTTGGCGTTCATCATAAAGTCACCACACCATACCACCCGCAGACGTCTGGGCAAGTTGAAGTTTCTCACAGGCAGATCAAGAAGATCCTAGAAAACATAGTTGGCAAATCTCGCAAGGACTGGTCAACTAAATTAGATGATGCTCTCTAGGCGTACACAACTGGTTACAAGAAACCGTTAGGCACCACATCGTACCACTTGATATATGGGAAAGCTTGCCACCTGCCCTTTGAATTGGAGCATAAAGCATTCTGGGCAATAAAAGATCTCAACATAGACCCGACGCTAGTGGGAAAGAAAAGGTTTCTTCAGCTTCAAAAACTTGAAGAGTTGAGGCTTCATGCTTATGAAAATGTGAGTATCTACAAGATGCAAACCAAAGTCTGGCATGATTCCCATCTGCGGGCAAAGGACGTCAACAAAGGTGATAAGGTTTTATTATTTACATCTTCTATCCGCCTTTTTCTAGCAAAATTGTAGACTAGGTGGTCTGGACCGTTCATAGTAGCAAAGACATATCCATCCGGGATGATGGAGCTTTATGATAAAGAAGATCTGACAAAAGTTTTTCCAGTCAACGGACATAGAGTGAAGCGATTCTATGAAGACAAAGCTTTTGTTAGAAGATCTGAGATACACCTACAAGATGTTGAAGTTGCACCCACTGGAGAAGTATAGCAAGCTAAGAAGATGTTGAGCTGATGATGGAAACCACATCACTCCTCAGGAGGTAGACCGAGTTTTACTTTCTTAGAATAGGATGTTATTTCCTTTCCTTACAAAGAACATTACAAACACTATTATTGTAATAAGGCTCGAGTCTGTGCCCGTGCCACATGCATAGACTCTCTTGTTTTATGGGCCACCGACACAGTCGTATCGCCTTGGTGAGTAATACCATCTGAGGCTGGAGTTCACTCTTAGGCCAATGATGTTTTACCCATCAAGTGCCTTCTGATTTGTAGTTTTTGTAATCCTTGTTTTTGCTTTAGTTTCTTGCCCTTTTTTGTTGGCATTTCGGGCAAGGATGTAGATTGCCTTCCTTTGCTCACTGCTCTGCACGACATGCTTTATGACAACCGTATCGCCCGACTGACTTCGAACCATATTGTAACATACCAGAAATAGAATTCTACCCTAATAGTTTTACCCTTTTGACTTAGCCAAACAAGGATAAGATAATACATGTAATTAAGGGAATACAAAATACTTTGTGTTTAATAATGACTCATTTGGATGATAATAAGAAATTAAAGGACTCAATTGGATAAATAATTCCCATATATTCTTAATATAGGGTTATATGCACATATACACCAGTTTGGTTTTAATTAATGGGTCTGAAGTGTAATTTGTCACTAAGTAATAAAAATAATAAGATATTTCGTCCTGGAACTTTCTAGTAATTTTAGAATAAGAAAAAGAAGAGAAAATCCCAAAATATAAATAAAGGAGATGTTAAATGCAATAATTTCGGATAATATGGAATATTTTGGATAAAAGAAGATAATGAGGAATATATTGCCCCAAAAATCATAAGTGGAAACCCATGAAGATAATTTGGATATTAATTTTGTTTTCTTGACTTCAAATTTGCTTAATGGCCAAGTATAATCTAATTTGGATAATAAATAAATATATAATGCCTTTAATACAAGATAATGGGAAATAAGCCAAGAAAGAGAGATAAAATATTTAATGCCCTCAAATTGGAAAACTAATTCCAAATTCGTAATCTAAACATAAAAATAAGCCTTTCGGCAAATTTGCAACTAATTTGGATAATGTTTGATAAATGAGTATATTTAGGTGAGAGAAAATGTGTAGAATCTTATAATTTATTAAATAAATAAAGAAATAATATCAACTTGAGAAATTAATGATAAGATCATATCCAAGTCTCTTAGGAAGACTTATGGGTGAAGTTGCACAAATTTTATGGAATATTATCACCTCTTTTGAAGGAGGAAAGAGAAAATGACATTTTAATTATTTAACCCATTAAAGGTTTCCAAAAGGCAAAACTAATATATTCGGATTCTACATGTTTAACTTAACTTATGTGCAAAATCTGGTTTAATTTGGATATTTCTAGAACCCCTAAATGAAGAAAGAGAATAAGGAAAATAATTCTATGTCACTTTATTGAATTTTGTCACATATTGGTTTCCTATTATGTTTATGCGTGCAATCTGAGTCGTCGATATTTGATCCCACGGCTGGGGTGTCGTCTCCTACCTTGAGTAGGAGAGCGACCTGCCCTGTACAGTAATACCGAATTCCTTTTTCCTCCTAGCTTTCTCATTTCTTGATAGTTCTTCACATTTTTTTCTTTGTTGGACTCCTTGTCGATTTCCACACGCTTTGATCCCTAGATCGACCAACAAAACCCTATAAATAAGAAAACCCTAAATCTACCCTCTCCACTATTTTTCGCTAATTCCAGTTCTCTGCCCTTTCTTCCTGTGCGGCTGCCCAGGAGCTATTCTTGACCTTTCTCCGCTTCCCCTCTGGTCTCAATTGGACCAGACTTTTCGTGTGGTAGTCGGCCCTGTTTAGTTTCTTCTCCGGCAATCTCGACAGAATTCCAGCCTTCCCTGCGTCCTTCGACCCAATTGACCCCCAGGTTAGCGTCCCTGGACCTCCCTCCACCTTTTTATTTTTACACTTTCATCTGCGGATGTCTCTACCTCCCCGTCGACAAGCTTGGTTTCAACCTAGTTTTTGGTCATTTCTAGCGAGGTCCCTACTCGCCCTCCTAGCACTTTTAGCCTTGTTATGGTTTGAGCACCTTCAGTTGAGTGTTCTCTTCAATTTCCTGGCCTCGAGTTCCCACCAGATCTTCCCAGCTTCGCTCTCGTTTCCCCTTGACCATATGGTAATGGCGGAAGATGGTTATAGCGCTTCTGGCTGCCGTTCAAGCCATAATCTAGGTTTTTAGCTTCATTTTGGGCTTGCGAGCTCGTTGGTGTGGTCACTTTCTCGAAACCTCCTCCTTTAATCGGATTTTGATCGGGGCCTTAAGCTTCTGCTGGCTGGCTTCATGCTGGTTCAGCGAAGAACAAAGGTACCTACACTTTGTCATCGTTACCCCCGAGTGTTCTCGTTTTGTTTTGATGTTCAGTTGTGGGAAAAATCATCTTTTTGCACGTCTCTTCCTTGTTTTCTTTTCTGCAAGACCTTGCTGCAGTGGCTTAGTCGTCTGCTGACTTGGGCGGCTCTGAGTGGCCAGCCCAAGCCAGTTAGGTATCTCCCTCTCTCTCTTCTCTCTCGGCTCTGTTTATCTGACCTGTAATTTTGTGATTGGGCCAAGTCATGCGGGCCTTATCTACTTTTGATGCAAATTTATTATGTGGAATTATCTTATTGGTCGACAATAAAATTGATAACTAATTAATGGATGATCAGAAAAATACGGAAAAATATTCATTGGAATCAGAAAAATAAGATCCAATTAATGGTATAAGTTTGGATAACTAAATCTAAAGATTAATAATAGGTGTTTTTCTTTGGATCTAATAAATGATGAATTAACTTGTAAAAATCATAACTAATTATATATAAGTAAGAAAAATATAATAAAATATGTTTTGGACTCCTAATAATATAACCTAAAATATGGAACAGTTTTCATAACCTAATTCACATAATAATAAAAAGGTAGTTTTTAGGGTTTGGTTAATGCGTATGAAATTGACATGAAATATGTATATGTGTTTAATAGGCCTTTGGTGACCTAGACTTGGATTTAAGAGTGGTTTGCAAGTTTGGACTCTGATTTGAGGTATGTTGTATCCCCTATTCATCCATATTGAGCAATTCACCTACTTTATCATTCGTTTGACTTTTGCCTACACAATATGTCTTATCTTTTGATATCATGGTTCATGTGAACTATCTTGCTTGTTATAGATTTGGATATTTTCTTGATATCTATATTGTGCCTTGGTGCATGTTGGTCACTTATATTGATATGTGCCACTTTGAAGTGGATGTTATATGTTTGTGTTGTCCATTGTGTAATGGCAACCTTTGTTTCATCTTCTGACTAAACTATTTACTTGCCTCTATATTTACATGCAATTTGAATCATTAGCACTAGAATAATGTAAATTACTTTGGTTTTTGGGTGTGTGCCCTTTTTGTTTATGGGATGGTGGTGGTGGTGCCCCATACCCGAGTTTCAAGGATGTGAAGCCTTGGCTCAACTTTTATATATATATTGGGAGTTTGACGGTGAGTCATTCTCTATCAGGTTTTCAAGGATGTGAAGCCCTGGCTACCTTTGTATTTTATATTTTTCTAGGACTATGTTTATCTCACATGCATGTTGGTTTGATGATGATTGTGGGGTGTGTGCCCTACTACCCATTTATGTGCTTTTGTTGCACAAATTTATTTATTTGTTCATGGCAAGTATCCTCTTTTATCATGTTATGATGTTTGTTATCTTTTATGCCTGTGTGGGTAGTCCTTATCTCTTATATGGGAAGCATTATACATTTGTTGTCCTTATTTCTTAAATTTCTCAAAGTTTCTTTTAGCATACACATACCAGCTTTTTGTGGATGTATTTCTTTTCTTCTTCTCTTTTGTGGGGTATGCTTCCAACCCTAGTTTAGATGGAGGAGAGTGAACTTCAACATCAACCTTGTAGCTAATCTTTAGGAGACTGAAGAGGTGGTTAGATGACCCTCAGCTTGGTCTTTGGCTTTTATGTTTAGTTTTCCTTTTAGATACCTAGATGTGGTGAAGTGTTGTATCATTTTATCAAGCTTTGTAAATTGTTAGATAATATCTTCTTTTCTGCTGCTACTCATTGTGTAATGATACTTACATGTTGAATGAATTGATCTCCATCCCTTTGGCAAAAAAATTTATGTGGTGTTTGGTTCAAGGGATGAAGTCTTTTCTTTCTAGTAGAGGAGTGGTTTCACTTCTTTACATCATGGTATCAGAGCCACTAGCAGTCGGTTATCTAACTAATTCAAACTCGTCTCCCTTAGGATGTTTACCTTTATCTTAGGTTGCTTATACCTAGTACCTTGCCTTGTGCAGGAAAAACCCTAATGGCAGGAGATAACTCAACGGTTGACAATCAGTATGGTTATGAGACCCCTCAAAACACTAGGTTTGGTCAGGGGACCTCAGCTTCTGATGGTTCAAGAGGAGCTATGACTCCAGAGCAAGAGTTGGCCATGTTTCGACAACTCTTTACGTCTTCCATGGTGGGGAAGATGATAGACCCATATGTACCTAAAAAGAGTAAGGAGTTCTCGATCATGGAGTTCATGAAGATGCAACCACCTTCCTTCAAGGGTGTAGGTGATATAGAGATGGTCGACAAAGCATATGATTGGGTTTTGGCCTTGGAGAGGACTTTTGATGGTATGGCCTGTCCTCCACACCAAAATGTTAGGTTTGCTTCATATGTTTTGGATGGACCGTAAGAGTTTGGTGGAATGGAATTGCAAGGACTAGAGATATCTCAACCATGTCTTGGGCAAAGTTTTTTACTCTCTTCCGTGGTAAGTATATCTGCACTGCTGCCCTAAAGAAGAAAGAAGTAGAGTTCTACAATTTGAAACAAGGTCATTTATCCATTTCTGCTTACGTGCAAAGGTTTCTACTGTTGGAGCATTATGCAGTTGGTTTGGGTGAGGAACGTAGGGCTGAACTTTTCCTCCAAGGGATCAACTACAATGTGGGACATGCTCTTATTCCACAATTGCCCTTGACCTTTCAACAGATGGTTGATAAAGCTTTGGCTGTGGAGTTTTACCCAGGGTTTCAGCATAGGGAGTTTGACAAGAAAAGGAAGTCCTTAGGTGATGAACAGAGAAGGGACAAGTGTGCTAAGTGAAATGGTTACCATCCTCCAGGAAAGTGTTCTCAGGACAAACCTCGTCATAATACCTTGTTGGTATGTCACTATTGCAATGAACCTGGACACATCTGACCTGATTGCCCTAAGCGTCGTAATGGTCAAGCTCTCGTACAACAACAACAAGCACCTCCTCAAAATCATGGCAACAATAATGGTAACAATAATAGAGGAAGACATGTGGAAAGAAGAGCTGGAAGAGTTTTTGCTTTGGACGGTGAAGAAGTTAATGATGAAGATCAAGGGCAAGTTAACCCATAGTTCCTTAGATTAGTCTTTACAAATTATGTTTCCTTTTGCATTTTGCTTATGTAGTGGATGTAAGAAGAATAGTTGAAACTTTTATAACTGAAGTTAAGTTTGATTTTATGAGATGAACCCTTTTAAGGGGTGGTGGATAAGTTTTCTTATGGATGTTTTGATTTCGAGGACGAAATCCCTTTAAGGGGTGGTGTGTTGTAACATACCAGAAATAGAATTCTACCCTAATAGTTTTACCCTTTTGACTTAGCCAAACAAGGATAAGCTAATACATGTAAATAAGGAAATACAAAATACTTTGTGTTTAATAATGACTCATTTGGATGATAATAAGAAATTAAAGGACGCAATTGGATAAATAATTCCCATATATTCTTAATATAGGGTTATATGCACATATACACCAGTTTGGTTTTAATTAATGGGTATGAAGTGTAATTTGTCACTAAGTAATAAAAATAATAAGATATTTCGTCCTGGAACTTTCTAGTAATTTTAGAATAAAAAAAAGAAGAAAAAATCCCGAAATATAAATAAAGGAGATGTTAAATGCAATAATTGCGGATAATATGGAATATTTTGGATAAAAGAAGATAATGAGGAATATATTGCCCCAAAAATAATAAGTGGAAACCCATGAAGATAATTTGGATATTAATTTCATTTTCTTGACTTAAACGTTGCTTAATGGCCAAGTATCATCTAATTTGGATAATAAATAAATATATAATGCCTTTAACATAAGATAATGGGAAATAAGCCAATAAAAAGAGAGATAAAATATTTAATGCCCTCAAATTGGAAAACTAATTCCAAATTCATAATCTAAACATAAAAATAAGCCTTTGGGAAAATTTGCAACTAATTTGGATAATGTTTGATTAATGAGTATATTTAGGTGAGAGAAAATGTATAGAATCTTCTAATCTATTAAATAAATAATGAAATAATATCAACTTGAAAAATTAATGATAAGATCGTATCCAAGTCTCTTAGGAAGACTTATGGGTGAAGTTTCACAAATTTTAAGGAATAGTATCACCTCTTTTGAAGGAGAAAAGAGAAAATGACATTTTAATTATTTAACCCATTAAAGGTTTCCAAAAGGCAAAACTAAGTGTATATTCAGATTCTACATGTTTAACTTAACTTATGTACAAAATCTGGTTTAATTTGAATATTTCTAGAACCCCTAAATGAAGAAAGAGAATAAGGAAAATAATTCTATGTCACTTTATTGAATTTTGTCACATATTGGTTTCCTTTTTTATTTATGCACGCAATCTGAGCCGCCAATATTTAATCCCACAGCTGGGGTGTCATCTCCTACCTTGAGTAGGAGAGCAACATGCCCTGTACAGTAATACTGAATTCCTTTTTCCTCCTAGCTTTCTCGTTTCTCGATAGTTCTTCACAATGTTTTCTCTGTTGGACTCCTTGTCGATTTCTGCACGCTTTGATCCCTAGATCGACCCACAAAACCCTATAAATAAGAAACCCCTAAATCTACCCTCTCCACTATTTTTTGCTAATGCCAGTTCTCTAGCCTTTCTTCCCGCGCGGCTGCCCAGGAGCTATTCTTGACCTTTCTCCGCTTCCCCTCGGGTCTCAATTGGACCAGACTTTTCATGTGGTAGTCGGCCCTGTTTAGTTTCTTCTCCGGCAATCTTGGCGGAACTCCAGCCTTCCCTGCGTCCTTCGACCCAATTGAACCACATGTTAGCATCCCTGGACCTCCCTCCACCTTTTTCTTTTTACACTTTCATCTATGGATGTCTCTACCTCCCGGTCGACAAGCTTGGTTTCAACCTGGTTTTTGGTCATTTCCGGTGAGGTCACGGCTCGCCCTCCTCACACTTTTAGCCTCGTTATGGTTTAAGCACCTTCGACCGAGTGTTCTCTTCAATTTCCTAGGCTCGATTTGCCACCAGATCTTCCCTGCTTCGCTCTCGTTTCCCCTTGACCATCTGGTAATGGTGGAAGATGGTTATAGCGCTTTTGGCTGCCGTTCAAGCCGTAGTATAGGTTGTTAGCTTCGTTTTGGGCTTGCGAGCTCACTGGTGTGGTCGCTTTCTCGAAACCTCCTCCTTTGATCAGATTTTGATCGAGGCCTTAAGCTTTTGTTGGATGGTTTCATGCTGGTTCAGAGAAGAACAAAGGTACCTACACTTTGTCATCATTACCCCCGAGTGTTCTCATTTTTTTGAGGTTCAGTTGTGGGAAAAATCATCTTTTCGCACGTCTCTTCCTTGTTTGCTTTTCTGTGAGACCGTGCTACGGTGGCTTAGTCGCCTGCTGACTTGGGCGGCTCTGAGTGGCCGGCCCAAGCCAGCTAGGTCTCTCCCTCTCTCTCTTCTCTCTTGGCTCTGTTTATCTGACCTGTAATTTTGAGATTGGGCCAAGTCACGCGGGCCCCTCTCCTGTTATCCACTTTCGATGCAAATTTATTATGTGGAATTATCAGATTGGTCGACAATAAAAATTGATAACTAATTAATGGATGATCAGAAAAATATGAAAAAATATTCATTGGAATTAGAAAAATAATATCTAATTAATGGTATAAGTTTGGATAACTGAATCTAAAGATTAATAATAGGTGTTTTTCTTTGGATCTAATAAATGATGAATTAACTAGTAAAAATCACAACTAATTATATATAAGTCAGAAAAATATAATAAAATATGTTTTGGACTCCTAATAATATAACCTAAAATATGTAACAATTTTCATAACCTAATTCACATAATAATAAAAAGGTAGTTTTTAGGGTTTGATTAATGCATATGAAATTGACATGAAATATGTATATGTGTTTAATAGGCCTTTGGTGACCTAGACTTGGATTTAAGAGTGCTTTGCAAGTTTGGACTCTGATTTGAGGTATGTTGTATACCCTATTCATCCATATTGAGCAATTCACCTACTTTATCATTCTTTTGACTTTTTCCTAAACAATATGTCTTATCTTTTGATATCAAGGTTCATGTGAACTATCTTGCTTGTTATAGATTTGGATATTTTCTTGATATCTATATTGTGCCTTTGTGCATGTTGGTCACTTATATTGATATGTGCCACTTTGAAGTGGATGTTATATGTTGGTGTTGTCCATTGTGTGATGGCAACCTTTGTTTCATCTTCTAACGAAACTATTTACTTGCCTCTATATTTACATACAATGTGAATCAGTAGCACTAGAATAATGTAAATTTCTTTGGTTTTTGGGTGTGTGACCTTTTTGTTTATGGGATGGTGGTGGTGGTGCCCCATACCTGAGTTTCAAGGATGTGAAGCCTTGGCTGAACTTTTATATATATATTGGGAGTTTGACAGTGAGTCATTCTCTATCAAGTTTTCAAGGATGTGAAGCCTTGGCTACCTTTATATTTTATATTTTTCTAGGACTATGTTTATCTCACATGCATGCAGGTTTGATGATGATTGTGGGGTGTGTTCCCTACTACCCATCTATGTGCTTTTGTTGCACAAATTTATTTATTTGTTCATGGCAAGTATCCTCTTTTATCATGTTATGATGTTTGTTCTCTTTTATGCCCGTGTGGGTAGTCCTTATCTCTTGTATGGGAAGCAATATACATTTGTTGTCCTTATTTCTAGAATTGCTCGAAGTTTCTTTTAGCATACACATACCAGCTTTTTGCTGATGTATTTCTTTTCTTCTTCTCTTTTGTGGGGTATGCTTCCAACCCCAGTTTAGATCGAGGAGAGTGAACTTCAACATCAACCTTGTAGCTGATCTTTGGGAGACTGAAGAGGTGGTTAGATGACCCTCAGCTTGGTCTTTGTCTTTTATGTTTAGTTTTCCTTTTAGATACCTAGATGTGGGGAAGTGTTGTATCAGTTATCAAGCTTTGTAAATTGTTAGATAATATCTTCTTTTCTGCTTTTACTCATTGTGTAATGATACTTACATGTTGAATGAATTGATCTCCATCCCTTTGGCAAAAACATTTATGTGGTGTTTGGTTTAAGGGATGAAGTCTTTTCTTTCTAGTAGAGGAGTGGTTTCACTTCTAAACATATCGGGCACCTGGCTCTATCGCGCGACACACACATAGGGCTGCCCTATCCCCCAGACCATATCGGCCGGCGCGCCCACCCATGATAAAAGATTAAGAGTTGTATCGGGCAAACGTGTCGTGCAACGGATCGGGCGCAGCACGACGCATGTGTCGAGCAAAGTGCATATCATGTTAGAAGTGTGTCAGGAAAATTTCATTGGGCGACACACCCTTGCCTCCCGGTACATCTTTGTCGCACGAACCTTCTCAAATTCCTCACGACGCAACAAATTTGACTGATTTCACCGTGCTTCGGAAGACGATTTGCCTCCCCACGCGACACGTGTCTAGGTTTTACCCCGTTTTACGCCACTCACGACAGCTATATATAGTAAACCAAGTTTAACCGTGTCGGACTACCAAGTTACTTGCTCCTTGCTCTCGTATCACGCATTCTTCCTTGCAAATTATGGCTCCTGTGTCGGCCTTTTTCTCCCAACCTTTGTGTCGCATGCCAAGCATCCCTTTGCCCGATACAGGTAAAACTTGAGATGCCCTATCGTGTCTCTTGATCAGTTGTATTGAGTGGACCGTATCAGCCATACCCGCATCGCGCGACACCAATTAGATCAATGTTGGTAAGGATTTCTTCGACCTCGTGTCATGTTTTTCCTACTGCACAATAAACTTGTGCTGCCCGACAACCATATCGCGTGATACTCATGTCACACGATACCGTGTCGTGCAAAAACATCTTTATCGAGCAGAAATTACGAGCTCGTGGCAAATGACTCTATTGCCCAGTTCATTTTATGAAGGGTTTTGACTTGTGTCGGGTGACATGAGTATCGCCCGACACGATGAAACACACGTTGAAGCATCACACTTTTTAGCCGTTCCGCGCGACCCATGTATCACGTGACACCCCTATCGGGCAGGACCAATTTTCAAGAAAAAAACTCGATACTTACTTGCCCTATCTCCTAGACCTTATCGTGTGACAAGATGTTCTTATCTTTGCCCGATATCAACTTTCTGCTACCGAGCATTTCACGTATTTCACAACAATCTTTTCGTGTAGGCCCCTACCCGATATTGACTTCTTCTTGTATTGCCTAACCAATATCGGGTGACACACTTTTTATCCCACTACCCGATATCGGGAAAATAATTTGATTGATCATATTCCTTTTGACTTACTCCCTTTGATTAATAATTGCAGAAATGGCCCGCACCAAGCAAATTGTCGTCCAGGTTGACGAACAAGGCCAAAGGATCAACCCCGATGCCACAAATGAATCCATCACCACCGAGCAGAAGTGCCCAAACCCCAAGGCGGCTGGGTCGTCTGAGGCCAAGAAGCGACCTAGAATAGAAGTGGCCCCGAACCCAGCAATAGCCTCAACTTCGGCCCCAACGACGGCAATAGAACCAGATCCCTTGGGTCACTCACAGGGCCAGTTCACGCCCATAGATGAAGAGCATCGGAGGCGGTACACGGAGTTGGCGAAAAAAGTCTACTGAACAACCTGGTTCTGCCACCAAGTATCCTTCCAACAGATCGGTATCTTCGATAGACTGGAAAACATCTTAGAAGCCACTGAACTATGAAAGATCTGCTTCAGCTACACTACCTTCTACATCGAGCTGACCAAAGAGTTCATCTCATCCCTTTACCGAGTCCCGAATAAACCAAAAGAAGTCAAACGGTTCGGCAGGGTGGATAGATTACAGGGGTGCCTCTACAATGTCGATCATGATATCTCGGAGAGGTTGCTCAATGAGATTTTCTCCTCCAACAAATTTGAGAGAGAGCTTCTAAATAACGGTGTCATAATCACCGAAGGCGACGACTTCAACCTAGTCGCACTCTAGAGGCTGGGGAGCAAGGTGGCGGCGGTCCACTCCTATTTCTGGAGAATTATCCATAATATCATGGTGAGCCTCCTCTTCAACAAGTACGAGACCAGAAATCTATACACTGAAGTGTTCCATATGATCTGGTATATGATGGAGGGCCGAATGATCAACTTGGGGTGATTCCTACTAAATAGGCTACATCTGATAAAGGACGCCACCAAGGAATACAATATGGGAGGGATCGTCAACTTGATCACGGCAGGGCTGGGGTACACTAAAGAGCCGCACATCCTATCAAGGACAAGAGGTGACGACAAGATCGATATCAAGTTCCTCACAAGGGAAAAAAATATCAAGAAGGAGGGTCTCTGCTTCTTCTACAAATTTGTGAGGATGAATCTACTCCTGCCCCTCCCACTCTGCATCAACTATGATGTGGAGAAGTTGGTCTTCATGATAGAAGAGATTCAAGCTGCAATCGTTGAAGCTAGCTACACTGCCATCAGGATCATACAAGAAAGGGTGGCTTCCACAGGAAGGCCAATCCCCTTTGACGTTCAGAAGGACAAATCATCGGCAGTCGTCATTGATGACTTGCATGTCGCCACCACCATCGAGTTGTCCACCATTACCACGCGACTAGCAGTCGCCACTCCGATGGTCATTGCTTCCACCACCAAACCAGACGCAACTATCACAAAAACGCTTACCACGACTACTAAAGAAGTGTCGACCATCGTGGAGGTCGTTGACACCATTGGGGTCACTACAACGATCATAACCCCGGAGGCCGCTACAGCAGATGAGATAGCTACAGTGCCTGAAGCTTCAGCTCTTCCTAAGATAGCAGAGGCAAGGGCACAAAAGCACACCTCATACAGTGGCAATGACGCGTTCGTTGAGCTCCTAGAGGCAGAGCTCAGGGTTGTGCAGCCAACACTGACATCGACACCATCAATGTCGGTGATCGCTATGGAAGAAGACATTGATAGTCAGATGGTTGATCAACATCCACCTACTCTACAAGCCTCTCCACAACCCCAAGTTGATGAGGTGGAGGTGACCACAAGGGTACCAATGCCCCGTATAGAAGCCACGCCCTCGTGAACACTCCAAATGGACTCGGCCCCGATTGATGGCGCGTACTCTTCGGGCCGAGCTACTTATGCGAGGAGCACTACACGAAGCCGAAGCTGATCAGTAGCAGTTCCCTCATCACTGGGGCAGGTTTTCGACTTCGAGTTTGATAACTTCTGGGAGGTAACAGGCAACCACACTGCTACCTTTGCTTCCCTAACCTGCAAGCTTCAGGTCTTCTAAAGGAGGCTGAATGAGTAGGAACACCAACTACTGACTCTAGTTGGTCTCCCCAGCCAATAGAGGTACTAAACAACACGATTCAGGAGACGCTCCATTGCCTCAACGCCATCTAGGAGAGGCTCAACTAGAGGGACGACCACCACCGCTCAAGGCATCCCAGGGGACCGCCATCGCCACCAGGATCCAGCGCTCCATCATCATCATCATCAGCGTCATCCTCCTCTAGATCGTCGAAATCTTCTACCTCCAACGGGCCCTCCACAATGCTTGAGGAAGAGACGACAAATAAAACTACCGACGGGGCTCCAACAGGACAAGAGAGTGCCTACAACGTCAACACATATGCTCCCTCACTGCCACTAGAGCTAGTTGAAGCCGAAGAAAAGAGATTTGGTGGCCTAGCGATGGATTCATCTAAAGAATCTGAGGGAGAAGGGGACGACCTATAATGTTCCATCGACAACCAAACCCCCAGAGCAAAGACTTCGGCGGCTGATAAATTTTCTACGCCGTCAGAGATTCCTTCTTTTGAGATGGACGATTTTGATAGGTGTGCCATCAGCTACCTGTCAATCCAGGACCAACAACTTCTAAACATGGTCTTGAGGCCGCAGGTAGATGAAGAGGCCATCGTTTGGAGCGACGAATACTTCTCAGTACGACGCGGAGCACTCAAAGGCATGTTCTGCTCGAAAGCCATCGTAGGAAAGATTTTTTTCTAGGTCCTAGAAGGAACGATGCTCAAAAATATCTCCATCAGGATAGGCTGACAACCATTCTACAAAGCCACCCTGGCCTTGGCAAGAAGAATAATGCCAGGGGCATACTAGGCAAAGTAGGTGGTAGACATGCTCCAGCACATCGTGGAGAACAAGCCAAGCTTGGTTCTAGCCCCTTATAAGCATAGAAAGTATTGGTTCCTCTATGTGGCGGACCTCCGCAACCATGATGTCACGCTTCTCAACTTCTACACCGTAGAGGTCCCACATAGAGGTACCATCTTTATACGCCCTGAAGACAAGCACCTCAGACTTATTCCCTTACGTCTTCACCAAATAATCAAGCATGGAATCCAACACCACATCAGCATTTGGAACTTCTACTCCATCGATGACTTCCCAGTCCAAGCAGAATTGGGAAGTGGAAACAATGCATTCATCGTCCTGCGCACCATGGAGTTGCTGAACATCTTCAGATATATAAGGCAGCTCTAGGGCCAAAACTTCTATCAGCTAATAGGCATGTATGCACTGTTGCTGATCAAGGACAAGCACTATTTTTAGGATGCAGATCTACCAGAGGATCTACTGGAGTCAGATGCTAAAGCCAAATCTTCTCAGCCCGACAACCCTCCAGAAGAAGAAGTCGAGAATTCCACTGAGGGTCTACAGGATAGGCAAACGAATTGAAATTCTACGAGCCGCACGCACCAATGAAGGCAACACTAGTGAAGATGACTCCACCTCACCTATTGTCTCCAAATCTTTGATAAGCAATTTTGACCGTTCTGCATGCACTTCTCTATCTAAGAAAAAGTCAACCAAATTCTTCTCAAACTTGCTGATTCTAACCTTGTGGACATCATATATGAGAAAGACAATGCAGTAGTCCCCCTCGACGATCTACGAGACTCAGTCAAGGCAGTAGGATGTCTAGTAATGACAATAGCGTCAACTTACATCCCTATCATATAGAAGAAGTTTGAACACACCTACATCGCCCACTCGATGTTGTTCAACGACTTGTGCCTGGCTCACGAAATAGGAGCACACCAGCTTTTCCAGCTCCAAATGAAGAAGTGTCTATTGTGTATCATCTTCCTACCCATGCTGCATGACAACCACTGGACGCTCCTGATGGTGTACACCGGTCCACACACCGATTTCTTCTACAACAGCTCTGACGCCAACAACGACTATCCGACGGAATGTACATCCATGCCGCTAACACCCCTTGAATGCTCAGCAAGGATGTATTATATTGAGGTGGTTTCTTTAATCTAGATGTATCTAGAAGACTCGACAGCTAAGTGGCATGAACTCTAATACTGCCACTGCAGTCCACAACAAGCCAAGTTATCAAATGACTACGGTATCTACATGCTACATTGGATCTATTGTTCGGTGGCCCTCAAACAGATGCCGGATAAACTCCACAACCTTGGCTACCACATCCAACGAGGAGAATACATAATGGGGCTCTTATTGGCTAAGGGCGCACGCATCCGCTAAATCCTCATTGATCTATGTTTATTCCTTCTTATTTATCTCACACCTCTGGGACAGAGTGTGGGTATGTTTGGGGGGTGCTTCATAGTATCAGTGAGGGAGGTACTATTTTTTTTTCCTTTTTGCCCTTTTTCTTCTCTTACCATACTTTGTGTACATAGGCATACATGATTTATATAAAGCAATACACACACAACTGCTTGTCTCTCGAAAACTGTAGTAAAAATTTGGTACAACTTCTTCCAGTTCGTTCTCTTCATATCTAATGTGGTGCACATTTCTGTTTTGCTCTTTTGAAAACACAGTCCCAAATGACAAAGGCTATAACTTTTCTACACCATCTTTGAAAAATAATCTCACAACAGCTAAGAGATGTGCATGTGAAGGAAAAAGCTACCCAAATAGTAAACTCTTTTTCTTTTCCCTACCCATCGAAATCCCAAAAAGAGAGGAAAGCCTTATGAGAGTGAATAAAAGCATGAGAGTTGTGCACAAAAAAAAACCCACTTGTCTCTCCAAAAGTACCCATCTTTAGGCATGGTAGATCTGAGGCAGTGGTACGTAGGATGTGAAATCACTGCTCTAAAGCCAACTGGCTTGGACTGTAGGGACCACTTGCTCGTTAACAGATCCTTACCTGGATAGACCGATGGGAAGAAAGAAAAATCCAAAAAGCCCTAAGCCTTCCCAAAAATCCCACCTTCCACTCCCAAGTTGTTTGGTGTGAAAGCTAACTTCGAAACCATGCATCAAAAGTCTCACCAAAGCTGAAGAGATTTTTTTTCTTAGATAAGTCAAGAAAAAAATAAAAGGCCATTGCTCCTCTTAGACATAATTTTCCTCAGGGCATCTCAAAAATTCTTTTAACCCCTTGTCTGAAGACTACGTCTGGTTTTGAAGAAGCACCACACACAAAGTTTTAAAATAGATACATATTGATTGAGGACAATCAAAATGCTATGTTTGGGGGAGTTGATAACACCCATTTTATGGCTGCTGGAGCCTATATTTTACTATTAAAACTGCCTCCAAACTAGACTTCCTCTCCGTTTTATCCTATTTACTATATAGATATAATCCCCACTATGCTCCTGATAATATTTCATATCTTTTGTAGAAGTTTCTCTTATTTTCCAATGAGAAGAATATTAATGGGACCTTCCCAGTCCATCCGCAACAACTGACCTGTCCTGACCTAGTAAGCAACGTGAGGCAACACACCCCTTACCCATCATAGTCGTCGCCCGATACGGTAGTGACCCGACACAGGCGTGTCATGCAGAAGCTTTGACAGACTAAAAGCGGTTACCTGACAAGGACCCTTGCCCACCATGACCCATCGGTCGACGGAGTCTATCACGCGACATGGCCACCTCCCGGTGCAGCATCCCACCAGAGCCTTACCCAAAACGTTCAAGCACGATTTACTCACAACCCGTCACGCGACGACCCTCCCAGGTGTGCCAAGCGACAGACGTGTCAGCCCTCTCTTGAAGTCACATTAACAGAGCAGAAGAAGGACATGTGACCCAATAAGAGCCGCAATTCCTACCAGTTGCTGCCTATAAATAGTAGCTGCAGGACTTTGATGGGATAGGTCAGAACCCTACGACAACTAACTTTGAGAGCAAAAAGGAGCTAATGCGTCGAGTTCCTGGGCATGTTGGGCGATACTAGGTGAGTGCACCCCCAACCCGAGAAGGACGGGAGGAGTTCACCTAGAACCCGTCCTGGTATCCGCAACAACATGATACGACCATCAAGGCCACTCCAATGTGTCGAGCTACTACTTGGGTCTCAACCTGAGATGGTCAGCCCTACCATGCCCGACACGAGAACCCGAGAACCTAAGATAGAGCTAACCCGACACGACACCCAACTCGATATGGCCTACCCGTCACGGTATGTCATTTGAGAGGGTTGGTCACCCGACATGGCCATATCTGGTAGGGAGTCCTTTCCCGATACGCCCTTACCCACCGTGGTTCATGCACCGACATGGTCAAGAACCCGACACAGGTGTATCCCGATAGGGCTCCTACCCGGTATCGGGTTAGCAGTACCTTAGGGGTCCGCTGTTGTGTATATCGACCCCCTACATTAAGGAGGCTGATACTTATCTTCCTTATTTCAGCAATTTACTTTCAATTACTATTGCATTGTAACTCAACCTTTTATCTCTTTATGATTATGGAATTTGTGGAGTTTATCTCATATTGTTCTTTGTGTGGTTCCTTTTTGTTGGATGATTTCTTTGTAGCATCTGATCTCTAGTCTCTTCTAATTGAATCATGCTTTTGACTAGCTATCGAATCGTGTTTCTCATTTTGGCTCCCTTGAGAGAGGGATGTCATTAACTCTAGAGCCTAGTCTGATTTGGGTGTACGAGAGTACCCAGGGTTAGGGTTGCCCCAGCATATCTTTCCACTCTGGTCTATGTTCAGTACTCTTGAGAGAGAGAATTGGTGCATAGTTAGAAAGATCCTCTTTGAGAGAAGAGGGTGCAGGATGTATTCCGTGGCCGCTTGTTACAATTAAATTTTCCTCCTTCGTGCCTTACTCTAACGATAGTTTTATCTCCTCGATTTCCTATATACAAAACCACTATAAAAATTGCTAACCCTTAAAACGTTAATTTTCTGGTAACTCCCCTTGGAGATATTTTTTTAATCAAAATCTTATCCTTCAATCCTTTGATGTGCTTAGACATGTGAAACTTGAGTTCTGAAGCGACGTTCTTCCTATCCCTGTGTTCAACCCTGTGCTAGTTGCAGGCGTCTTAAACATTCAGGTATTATAAATTTCTAAAAGTCTGATAACCTAGACATGACTCCGTTCCTGGACCCATGTTTAAGGCTCATCAGTGACCAAACCCTTAAAAAGACTTTTAAATATCATAGTGAAGGGAGGACTCATGGTGGAGGTTGAGATGAAGTATGAAAGGCCCTCAACCTTATGTTTTGTCTGTGGGGTGTTGGGGCATGTGGACAGGGATTGTGGAGCTCTAGTTGAAGACTGTGATCATATTCAGCATTGGGGAAAATGGATAAAAGTGTCACCCTTGAGGAAAAGAAGACAAGGAAGATATGAGTTTCAAGCGAGTGGTATTGTGGCATCCAACTCACAAAACAAGGTTAATTAATGTGGAAGCGTATCATTTGCAGCGGATTACTGAAAATCACTAAAAATTAAAACCTTTTTCAAAGAGATCCAATCATAGGAAAACTCTTTCAACGATAACCAATGTATTACATTTACATCCTGGTTCATAAATACATATCTTGTATCATCTCTCCTCAAGATTTACAACATAGACTACCTTGTTAAAAGCTAAATACAAACAACATAAGAATCTTGAGGCATCAAGCCAAAATCTCAAAATGATTCGTTAAAAGCACTAACTATTAACTCTGAGGACCTGAGAGTACACAGACGACACATAGGACTTCTATTTACATGACACGACAGACAGTAAACTCAACATGAGTTGTCACTGTTTCCCCTTCTACTGCTGAAGTTCTTCCTCTACAAAAAGTTCTCACTCTCCTCCGTGCTTGTCCACCTAAAAAAATGTTGGATCCCATGGGGGTGAGACAATTGTAATTGCCCCAGCGGGAGATATAACTCTCCGCCAAAAACATTATTATTGCAATTTAATAATATAAAACTGGCAGAGGATGAGCAGTTTAGAGCATTCTCATCTTTTAAAGCATTGCAACTATTTATGATAGAACAATAAATCATATATCCTCTTAATAAGGAATAGTAAGAACATGTATATCATTTATCTACCATATCATTTCAACATCTCAAGCTTTTCCTTATTATCCTAATATGTCACCTATGATTCATTCTTATTTTCATCTATTGGCCTTAGCCTATCTGCTAAACAAATATTGAATTATTCCAGACATAAGAGTATACATCATCATATTCTATCTAGGCATTGGACTATGCCAATCCCTTGGTTATAGGCTTCATGCCTCTGCCAGGTATTGGACTTTAACCAATCCTGATTACACCGCCAGGCATTGGACTCTACCAATCCTGATTACACAGCTAGGCAGTGGACTCTAACCACTCCTGATTACAGGCTTCATGCCTCTGCCAGGTATTGGACTTTAACCAATCCTGATTACACAGTTAGGCAGTGGACTCTAACCACTCCTGATTACATTCTTCATGCCTCTTCCAGGTATTGGACTTTAACCAATCCTAATTACACAGCCAGGCAGTGGACTCTAACCACTCCTGATTACACATCCAGGCAGTGGACTCTAACCACTCCTGATTACAGGCTTCATGCCTCTGCCAGGTATTGGACTTTAACCAATCCTGATTACATAGCCAGACAATGGACTCTAACCACTCCTGATTACACAGCCAGGAAGTGGACTCTAACCACTCCTAATTACAGGCTTCATGCCTCTTCCAGGTATTAGACTTTAACCAATCCTGATTACACAGATCATGGGATATAAATTCCTTTAACTCATCATTGATCATCACATCCTTCTCTAGGCTTTGAACCCTAAGGTTAGCCTTCATAGCTTTTCACATTCTTTATTGAATACAATTGTTCCTTTTATTAAGTTTATTAAAACATTATAATTTCTTACAATAAACTTTTATAATGATCTTGGTACCTTTCACTATGCCACAATTGTTCTCATGGCTCATAAGGCCCATAAAATATCTTGTCACCTCTCACTAGGCAACATCTAATCATATGGCTCACAAGGCCATTAAACATCTTATCACCTATCACTAGGCAACATCTAATCATATGGCTCACAAGGCCATTACACATCTTGTCACCTCTCACTAGGCAAAAATAACATATCACCTCATGTAATACAATAGTAACACCATTGTTCCCTCAATAGAGTTAGGGCTTACTATTCACGTCACATTATGGTTTCTCATGTCCCATTACCCAATTTAGGGTTAGGGTTTCCCATCTCACATTAATTAGGATTTCATATTTATCAAATCAACCTTAATATATTCCTACACACCTCTAGGAGCATCCATTAACATCTCGAGTATTCAATCATGTTTATTACTTTTAACATTTATCATTAAATGATTATCAATACAAGGTATGAGTTCATTTCTCATCCTTATCATGGTATGATCACATCATACTCTTTAGTTTATCTTAACCCCCTTATCAAGGTATATTATCCTATTCTTATCAAAGTATATCAGACTCATTACAATTCATTGTAACAATTTACATAACATACTTCATGTGTTTCCTATCCAAGTATATTGGATTTGAGGTACATCAATGCTTATCAACCTTGGGATGCTAAAAGTGATATCAATCATATCTTTATGTATCACTTTCCTCATCACTTCCAACTTACTTGAGTTATCAACTTATCTTGGATTAAGGTATTTCCCATCTTAATGCTTTCATCCACTAACCTATCACTTTTACCATGAATTGCATAGGTCACACACAAGAATGGTCCAACTATCTTCAATGATATGGACTCATTTCAGGTTAAGGCATTGCTTACTATAAAGTATCCTATGATCAACCATTTGAGATGTTTCATCTTTATAAGGTAATACCCACTATTTTATTATTAGGGTTCTCTTATTAGGGTTATGGTTTATCATCATATTGCCTAAGATTAGGGATTCACTTATTATAACTCAAAATTTGAGTTTCACATACCTTCACCCTGTATTAGGGCTCCTCATCATACCATTGCATAGGGTTTCACATGGTATCACCCTAAATAGGGTTTCACATGACATCACCGTCAATTAGGGTTTCACATGACATCACCCTCAATTAGGGTTTAAATTCAATTATCCACAATTAGGGTTTTCTATTCATCCTAATTAGGGTTTCCATTCAATTACCCATAATTAGGGTTTCTTATATCATCACCCTAAATTAGGGTTACATCAATACTCTAGACTACGATTTCACTCAGGATTGCCCAACTTTTAGGATTATGGCTTATTAACCCACTCGATTAGGGTTTCATGATCTCTTTACTAAGGATCATACCCTAATCACATATTCTTCATAATTAATAGTCATGTATGAATTCCTTTCTATCATCCACTCAACTTGATTAGGTTACATCAACCTTTCAATCAAATATGTACAACTATGGTTGACATAGTGTATTGAGACATTGCTTTCATAAGCTTTTAGGGTTAACCATTCTAAAGGTACTGATCATCTAGGTACTTTAGGATTTCAACCTTTGTACCTATCATTGATAATCATTATTATCAACCATTGGATCAATGGATCAATCATCACCTTAAATCTCCAAATGATTTGATCACTTTAGATCTCCATTCGATTTTGGCATTTCAACACCAAATGGTTTTGAAACTGTTTGGGCATTTAGGGTTTCCTCCAACCAATCAATTATGTCCATTGGATCAACTTCCAATTACATCAGCAAGTATCTCCAACTGGTCTTAAGATCAATTACCCATTTGATCTTGAGAGCAATTACCCATTCGGTATTGAAATCAATTATCCATTCAGTTTTGTAACCGAATTAACTCAATCGGTTTTGAAAACTGGTTGCCCATGTTGAGGTGTGTGCTTAAGATGACATCATCATCTTCAAGCTACAAACCCACAAAACTTTCTGTAATTTCCATGGTGATTTCACCAATCATTCAAATAAAATTTTGGGAATAATGAAGGAATCAACAATTGATAAAAATATGGAATCAATAACAAAGTTCAAGGGTTCAAGTTATAAAACCCACCTCCAATTGAGCTTAAAAGCTTCAAAGCTCCAAGCTCACGTCAAAAATGGTGGATGTAACTCCTTTCACCATCCCAAGGTTCGTCCTCAAGCTTTGAGTGAAAAGCAATGCTTAGAAGTGAAGATGGGATCGAGATATGAAGAAATTATGCATTGTTTTATGATGTCCACCATGAAATCAAGAAGAACGAAGGACAAGAATCTTACCAACAGGTTGGGGGTCGTCTTCCTGTTGTTCCTAGATCCCTTGGTCATTTTTGCAAGCAAGGAAAAGAAAGGGGTCTGAAAAAGTCCTTGGTTTAACTGGTAAAGGCTCTTTTATAAGAAAATCAATGAGAGAGAAAATGTTTTATAAGAATCTTTTAATTCCAAAATTGTTGCCACCACTTCCCCCTTGGTTTCTTGCATGCAAAGGCATCTATATCCCCACCGAGCTCCCTTCCATTATCCATGAATTAAGGGAAAAGAAATTAAGCACCTTAACCCTTATAATAGTAATATCCATTTTTGAGTGGAAATTCTTTTTCCTATAATAAGGTGAGTGGAATTTTCACCTCCTTAGGATATTTTGTGGTCCTTGCAAATCTCAAGGATGTAAACACACATCTGAATCCAAACATTTTAATTCTGGTTGAAGGCCCTTTAATTAATACATTTATTTTTGCACTAAATTGAATTAGGGTTTCAATTAGAATTAAATCTTGATTATTTTAATATCAAGATTCTCTCTCCTCCAACTTAATTCAAATGAGGCGCCCCTCTCATTTTATTTACTCCACATGATTACAAGAAACATTAGGTACCTTATTAAAGTGTTAATTTGCATATTGCACCCTAGGTTTTGGGTAAATTGCACATTACACCAAAACTAGGTTTTAATGCACAAACATTGCTCAACATGCTCTTTCTTGGTATTCAGGCTATCCCAAGCCATAACTCTGAATCATATTCATTCTCATGATGCTTCAACACATGAGGAACATTGTATCATGTACAATTTGCAAGTTAACCCCTCAACTTGGGTAATTTACACTTTAGTCCAAAATAAGTAAACATTGCTTCAACATTATTTGAAAAGGACTAAAATTGAAACATAAGTTCCTCTTGAACCTTAATTGCTTTTCAAGAATTAAGAGCAAGCATATAATTAACTTTATTAATCAAAACACCTAGGGTTAAGGCATAACCCGGGTCAGGGATGTTACAGGTATAACCAGAAGAAAACTTACTTTCCAGAACAATAAGAAGATATTTTCAAATAGCACATAAGAGGATGTGGAATCTAGCAGAGGCAAGGAGTGGAGAGAAGAGACAATGATAAGGCACAAACAAGAAGAACAAAGGAAACAGAATGTATCGAAGATGCATGCAGAAGAAATGAGTAGGGCACCTTCACACCATGAGTCAGGCAGTGGTTAAAACTCCACAAGTCAGCGAGTGAGAGGAGAGGTTGGGAAAGGGGTAAGAAAGGAGGGGTGAGCACAGGGATCAATGGCTTGTAACGGAAGGAGGAGGGAAGTTTAGAGACAAGAAGGAAAATGATAGGGGGAAAGCCAGAGGGAGCACTGGTTATCGGGTGCACAACTGCTGAACTATTGGCTCCTCAAAATAGTGTTAGGGTGGAGTAAATTGCAATGGAAGGGGGGAGGAGGAGGTTCTCATGATGAAGTAGGTACCAAAGAGTGTGCAGGGGGATAACAAGGAGGCCTAGCATCATGTAGAATGGCCCTGCGTGTTGATCAAGGAACACAACAAGTGGTCATAAGAGCTCAAAAGAAAGACATAGGAAGGGCAGAAAGGAAAGAAATAAGGCAGATCAGAAGCACCATGCACAAAGAAACATGTCCCTTGGGTGTATAATATGAGAAGGGGAGCAAGATTAGACATCCCAGAAATGAATGTTATATGGGAAACCTTTTCTGTTAAAAGAAATAGGAACTTAGAGTTGTGTGATATGGATTTGGATGCTCAGGTTACACAGGAGGTGGCTGGAAAAAAGACCAAATGGGGTGGGATGTTGGTAATGCATATGGTAGGGTTTTAATGGCCCAAGTAGCAGAGGTTGGTGGTGACTAACCCCGCAGAGAGCAATAAAAATACTTAGCTGGAACTGTTAGGGGATAGGCGACCTTGACACAGTTAACACTCTCCAATCTTGTTGTGGGAGAGTACGCCCAAATATAGTTTTCATTATGGAGACTATGATTGTAGGAAAATGGCTTGAAGAAACACAGAAAAGATGTGGTTTCTGATAGGGTCTGTGCGTTTCTAGTTATGGAAGAGTGGGAGGCATTGAGTTTTGATGGAAAGAGGTTGATGTGAAAATTTTGAGCTACGTACAAGGACATGTAGCATGTTTAGTGAAGGATGGTACGAGGAGTGTCAAATGGAGAGAAATCAAAATTTATGGCTGGGCATATCAACAAAAAAATTAAGACATGGGAGTTGATGAGGAAGCTTAAAAACAAAGAAGAGGAACATGTTATTTTCTTTAGATACTTCAATGAAATTGTTTCAAATTTTGGGGAAAAAAGGGCATGCCACCTAAAGAAGAGAAATTCATGCAGATCTTTCGGGACACTATTGATGATTGTGCCTTGGTGGATCTGGATTTTGTGGGAAACATATACATCTGGCACAGAGGGCTAACATATGAGATGTTGGTATAGAGAGATTGGATAGGTTTCTCACTGATGTGGAATGGAGGAGTCGCAACACTTACTGTAAGGTGATCCATTTACCCATCAATGAATCTAATCATGCACCTATTATCATATTGGAAGGCTCTAGAGAGATCCACACAAACAAGACAAAGAAGTTTTTTTATTTTAAACCAATCTAGGCCAGCAAAAAAGAGTGTGAGGATACTATAAAAGAATCTTGGGAGCAAGGTGGCTCTCATGGGATAATTGGGTAGTTAAGCAAGTGTGAGGAAAATCTCAAAAAATGGGATGAACAAAAAGTTTGGGGAGAAAGGAGGAAGATTAAAGAGCTGGAAATGAGTTATTTTAGATACAAAAATCTCCACCCGATCATGTATGCTTACATATTTCAGAGGAAAAATCCAAGGAGCTTCAATACTAGCTAAGGAAAAATGAAGAGTATTGGTGTTCTAGAGAAAGAGTGAAGGAGATCATAGAGGGGGGCCAACATACATCATACTTTCACACAAAAAAGCCACCAACAGGAGATAGAGAAACCACATAGATGGACTGAAGAATGTTTAAGGTATATAGAATACAGAAGAGAAGGAGATCAACAATATTTTTATTGACTTCTTTGTAAAGTTGTTTTAGACTAGTAGACTATCAGGTTTGAACAAGCTACAAAGGGTATTCAGCAGTTGATAGATGCAACACAAAATGCATGGCTGGAAAGAGACACCACTGAAGAAGAAATCCTGCAAGCATTAAAATAGATGCACCCTAATAAAGCATTGGGTCCAGATGGAATGAAGGTAATGTTCTTCCAAAAGTACTAGAGCATTGTGGGATTGGATGTGGCCAATTATATTAAAGGATGGTAAAAAGGGGTAAGAGCCTGGCTGAAATAAATGATATGCCGGTTGTGCTGATTTTAAAGGTTGAGAAGTCAATGGTATGGGGGAATTCAGACCCATTAGTCTTAGTAATGTCGTGTACAAGATTACTTATAAGGTGGTTACAAACATATTGAAACCACACATGAATAATATTGTATCTGAAAACCATAGCGCATTATACCAGATAGGATGATCACAGACAATGCTCTCATTGCCTATAAATTGTTCCATGGTATGAAAAGGGATAAAGAATGCAAACATGTCAACATTGTGCTAAAACTGAATTTTTCCAAAGCTTATGACAGGGTGGAGTGGAAATTTTTGATTCACATCATGGAGAAGTTGGGTTTTTTGGTGTAGTGGAGGGAAAGAATACTCAACTACATCACAATTTTCAAACACTCATTTTCCATAAATGGAGATAGGACCAAGAGCATAAAGCTGACATGTGGACTTTGCCAGGGTGACACTCTCTCACCTTATCTTTTTATGATTTGCATCAAGGCTTTCTATACCACACTTATTGTTGTTGCACATGAAAACCTTCTTCATGGTACAAATCTGAGTAGAGGAGTGCCACATATTTCACATCTCTTCTTTGCACATGACAATATTTTGTTTGCTAGAGAAACTAATATAGAATGCCTGAAAGTAGCTGAAATATCAACCAATATGAATAGGCATTCGGTAAGATGATATATTTATCTAAGATAGAAGTTATTTTTAGCAAAGGAAATACTTATGCAAAGAGGGAGGATCTCAAAGATCTATTGAAAGTGAGGGAGGTGGATAGGCATGCACGCTATTTGGGTCACCCAATCGCCATTGGAAGATCCAAGAAGTAGGTTTTCAGATACATAAAGTAAAGGATATGGTGAAAGCTTTAGGGGTGGATGGTGAAAATTTTTTTGAAGCCAAAAAAAGGAAGTAATGATTAAAGTTGTTGCATGAGCAATACTTGCATATGAGATGAGCATTTTCTAGCAGTCGACAAGAACACTTGAGGAGATATATAGCCATATTTCCAGGTTCTAGAGGGGTGCAAAGGCTAATGAAAGGAAGATTTCCTAGATGAGTTGGAGCAATTTGTGTAGTCCAAAAAGATAGGGGGGCTCAGATTCAGAGACTTGCATGTCTTTAAGTAGTCTCTACTGGCAAAACAACTATGGAGACTCACTTAAAATCTAGACTCATTGGCGTGTAGAGTGCTGAAAGGAAGGTATTTTTCCCAGTCCTCCATATGGGAGGCCAAGAGAGGATACAATCCCAGCTACACATGGAGGATCCTATGGAATGTTAAGGCTTTGATAAAGGAAGTGGTCGAGTGGAGGATAGACAATGGTGAGGAGGTGAATATATGGTCTGATCACTGGAAACCAAAGCATGAGATCATGCTGGAAAGGCTCCAAAATGATGAAGGATCATTGTACACCATGGTTAGGGATTTGAGGATGCCTAAAGGGGGTGAGTGGGATAGGAATAAGATAAGGCTTTATTTTTTGGAGACATATGCAAACTGAATATGTTCCAGCCTTCTAAGCATAAGAAAATCAAAGGATGTGTGGACATGGTGGCTGGAGCCAAAAGGGTTGTACACCGTCCAATCAACCTATTGGTTGAGTCTACAAGGAAAAGAGAAATCTCAAAGACACATAGTTCAGCAAATCAGACATATATGGAGTAGTTTGGAGATCGGATTGGATACTCAAGGCTGCACATTTTTTATGGACAGTCTGAATTGGTGGCCAGGCTAATAGAGGCAGACTTTTTGATAGACACTTTGTGGAGGATGGGAATTGTAATTTGTGTATGTTGGAGAAAGAAACCATCCCACATATGTTGTTCAGATGCACAAACACTATAGAACTTTGGGAAGAAATGAACCGTGATATCCAGTGGGTGGTCAATGACATGAAAGATGGAGAGATTGGCGAGAGTGTGGAGTATATTCCTAATAGACCACCAGTGGTAGATAGAGAGGAGATAGTAGTTTCCATGTAGGTGATCTAGAGAGGGTGAAATAACTAAGTGTTCCAAGGAAACATGATCAACAACAGATTCCTCTTCTAGAATTCCCTAGCCATGATTAGGGATTATAATAGTATGTGGATAGATTGGGTGGCAATGGGGTAGCGAGGAGCAGTGAGGAAGGCTCGTGTTGGACCTTACTGCCAGAGGTACGTGTGAAGATCAATGTGGGTGCCTTATGTGGGGATGGTATAGGATAAGTGACTGGTATGGTAGTGAGGAATAGAAAAGGAATTTGCTGGAAATGGTAGGAAACAAGCTTGAAAAAGATTTAAAGATCACAGTGGTGGAGGCGCTCAACGTGAGGTCTTCCTCGATATGAGCGGTCCAACTTGGGATCAATAATATAGAAGTAAAGTGTGATGCTTAAAGGTGGTACAAGTGTGTAGGCACAATGAGTCAAGCAGGAACTATCTGGGAACCATTGCGGAGGACATCAATTTGCTTAGTAGGGATTTTAATTCTTGTTCATTTTCTTTCTTAAGGTGTAGTTGTAATAAGGCGGCTCAAGTTGTAGCAAACCTAGCTCATAGAGGGTCAAGCCATAGTTTTTCCTTTATGCATTCTTTCCCTTCCAGCATTCTAAACATTGTGTATACTGATTTTGCCTTTTAATAGATGATGAGGGATCCCAATCATAGGATCCCTTGTCCTTGCTTGAAAAAAAAAGAGGATGGAAATAAAATGAAAGAGTAGGTAAGGGATGGGGTAGAGGATGAAACTAAAATAGTAAAAGGAGGGAAGTGATGAGAGGAGGCAAGTAAAACTAGGATCAAAGTAGGCAAAACAAAAAGTGAGAAAAGGAGGGGAATAAAATGCAAGAGGGGGTGGTGATGAGAGTAGAGGAGAGAAGTAGATGGGAAGAGAAAGGATGGGGTGGGGTAGAGGAGGGATGTGAGGACTAAGAGAGGAGGAAGGTAAAATGGAAAGAGGAGGGAAGTAAAATTGGGCTCAAATAGGTACAAAAATAAAATGGACATAGTGTGATAGAAGTGAGTGCAAATTCACCAAAAATAGGTAAAAATGATGAAAAAAGGGTACAAAGTATCAAAAACAAATACTGAGCCCAAAGAGACCAAAATTTATGCCAAAAGCCAAAATTGGGCGTTGAAATACCAAAATTGAGACTAAAAGATCAAAAGTGTGTGCAAAATAAAAAAAAGTTGATGTAAAGTGTCCAAAATAGATATTGCATGCAACGTGACCAAAAGTTAGTGCTGAAAAACCAAAAGTTGTTGCAATGTTCCAATATAAATTGGGCACAAGTGACCAAACAGACACCGGTAGACCAAAATTGGGTGTACTTGTAATCAACTAGTTGCAAAACTGACCAAAATTGCGTGCTATCTTAGCACAAATGGGAGAAGAAAGACTAAAATTGGGCATTGAAAGATATAAACCAAATTTGAGTGACAAAAATTGGTTGCAAATGGCCAAAAGTAGCGCATCAAGACCAAAAGTGGGTGTGAAGTGTCAAAACCTTCCATAAAACATGCTCCCATGTTACTTCACTCATCACGCACATTACTTCCCTCATATTTTCTCATCACTATCCTCCTCTTTCTTCATTAGTTCCATTTTAACTCATTACTTACATCATCTTCCATCATTATTCTCCTCCTCCAAGCCTCCTCTCATTACATCCCTCCTCTTCTCTCTTAGTTCCTCATCTCCCCCTCTTGCCATTACTTACATCATATTCTCTCATTACTTATCTCCTTTCTCTCTCACTTTCCTCCTTCTCTCTTTACTTCCCTACTCGTATTTATTCTCTCCCAATGAAAGTAAAAGAAGGCAAATGTTATAAGCTTAAGGATGACAAAGGGGCAAGTACAACAAGTATGACATGAAGACAAGTGATTGGATTATTAGGTATATTAGAGTTAGCATGGGTTAAGCCCAATGTAGGTGCAATTAGTACATATAGGGTGTGAAGGAAAAAGCATTTTTTGTCCTTTTGCAAATGGGAAGAAGGTTTAATCCCACAATGCTCATTTTCAAAACTTGTGTACTCCTTATATGTAAGAGTGTATGTGACAAAAGTGTCTAGGAGATCTAGGGGAGGGTATTCTCACCCTTATGGTGGGTATGGTGACCACACACACTCACACAATTGTGCATACCATGCCACACATATCTTGGGCTTGCTAGACCATGCTCGGTCAAGCTTGGGCACGAGCGCATGGTTCTTGGGCTGTGGGTGCTATAAATTATTTTTTAATTTTCTTTTGTATAACTATATAACTACTTAATTAATTATTTAATTATTTTTTCTAAATTGAAAGGGATTCCTCAAGTTAATTGTATGTGTACAAGAGTAATCGTGGGATTATGTCAAACCAAGAATAATATTATGCATGAAAATGTTGTAAATAAGGCCCCTGGCTTAGGGTTAAACTTACATCTTAAACTCAGAGCTTCTATCATTTGTGTTCTAAACCCTAACAGTTGTTTCCTTATGTAGTCATTGTTTGTGTAGATTTCTCTCATGAAGTTTGTCTCTTAAGCGCAAGATATCTTCTTCTCTGTCCCCTTTCTTTCTCTTGACCCAGTCTATTTGATGGTGGCACCTAATGACTACTGAGTTACACTAGTAGTGTCGCTTCTTGTCATCTACATGTGAGAGACATGGCATCTTTCTACAAGTTTGTGATTTGATCAACACAGGAAGTACACTATGCATCCAGAGCATGCCACGGTGTTGATTTCTTCAAGTAGCGTCTATTTTCTTCAATCGAGCAATCGGATTTGAGTTTTCTAACTCTGTTTTATTTTTTTTCTTGCTCACTTTATTTTTATATTTTGTATTTGATTCTCATACATGGTTTGTAAACATTTTAATTAAGTTGCAATTCCTTTCTATTGTTTGTAATGAAAAACTAATATCCACCGATCTTGAAGAAATTGTTTTCTATCATTAGTTAACATGTTGGCTGTGATGTTTACCATCTTAAGATTGATACTTATGGCATGCCTAAAAAAATTGACGGTGCCAACTTCACACGCTAGTAGATCCATATGAAAATTTGGTCGAGGATGATAAGATTCTTGACTATCTTGTAAGAGAGGATTTCAAACTTGAGAAAAATGATCATAAACCTGATGAAAATGATCATGAGAGCATAAAGAAAATTGCTAACTGAAAGGAGGGTGATTAGTTGTGTATAGGATATGTCCTATTAATATTATTAAATAAGTTGTATGATGTATATTACAAACCTCCTATCATGACTAGCTAGGTTCTGTGGGATACTTTAGATTCAAAACTATAGTAGAGAATTAGGGTGTTGAAAAATATTTTGTCTTTGAATTTCTTGAATTTTATATGGTAGGTGGTAAATATGTTTTTGATCAACTATATGACTTTCAAATGTTTATCATAACCTCTCACTAGTGACTATGAAATTATTAAAAATTTATTGTTATGTCTATCATTAAAAAACTCTAAGTCTTTGGAAACCTTTGGTCTAGATATCAAGAAAAAGAAGGGTACAATATATCTAGAACAAGAAGGGTACAATATCCCTAAATGAAATTATGCTAAATATTTTGATAAGAGACGAAAACTTAAAAAAATATGAGGCTAAGCAACATATTGATGTAAATCCTTCTATAAATATTATGATTTCTAAGAACAAAGATAAGGAAAAAAAGACCATACAGACACCTAAGGCCAAAATTCTAAATTAAATCAAAGAACAAACCTTATTGGACTTGTGGAGAAGTTGGCCACTAGAACAAGGATTGTCCTGTAATGAAGGAGAAGAAATTTGCTACACATGTAGTTGAGGAGGCGGTGGTCAGCATGATGTGTATTTCCTTTACCCTCAATGATGGGTACATTTCTAATAAACCTAGCATTCTTGCTATATTTGAACTGCTAAATTGGATTATTGACAGTGGGGCTAATGTACATGTTTATGATGATAAGTCTTTATTTATGTCTTACCAGGCCTCTTTAGGTTGATTCGTGACTTTAGGTGATGCAAGATCTGTAGAAGTCAAAGGCAACAGATGGGTGGATTTGCAATTTTTTTAGGTTAAGTTATGACGCTTCATAGAGTCAAACATGTTGCATCTATTTATCACAATATTATAAGTGGTGCAATATTAGTTAGAGATAGTTTAAGAATACATTGCAAATGTAATAAAGTTCATATTACGTGTGTTTGACATGGTCTATTCTTTGGAAAGGGATTCTTATGTGATCTACAAAACTTGTTTAAGATTTATTTAGAACCTACTATTTTAAACTGTGCTCTTAATTTGAATGATAATTTAGTTTTCTTGAATCTTGTTTTGTCTAATATATGGAATTGTCATTTGGGTGATGTATATATTGGTCTGATAAAATATATGATAAATCTGGATTTGATCCCTAACTCTGAAATTATTAATAGTAGATGTGAAATTTGTGTGCAATCTAAATTGTTTAGAAAGACTTCTCATTACGTGAATAGAAATTCTGAAATTTATATTTAGTGCATATTAACATCTACAAATTTAATGTGAATGCAACTAGGGATCATAAATTTCACTAATGATGATAGTTAATACTATTACATATATTTGCTTAAAAGTAAAGATGGGGCAATGGAAAAAATTCAAAGTCTTTAAGAAAGAAATAGAGACACAAACTAGTAAGATGCTTAAAGGATTTAGGTTTGATAGGGGAGGAGGGTATATCTTAAAATTATTTTTTGAATTTTGTCAATTTCATGATAATGTTCATGAGTTTACTTCTCCTTATACAACATAATCTAATGGGATTGCAGAACCACAAGAACCTAACCCTGATAATATGGTAAATACTTTACTCTAAACTTTAGGTCTACCCAACTTCATGTTGGGGGAGCTTTGAATATGGCTTTCCATTTTCTAAAAAGAGTTCCTCATAAACATAAAGAGAGTAGTCCATGACTTATGGAGAGGGTGAAAGGGAAGTATCTAATATTTTTCAGTTTGGGGATGCCTCACAAAAGGTGCTCAGTGTTGAACACATGAGGAAGAAATTGGGACAAAAAAATATAAATGTTATATTCTTGGGTAATGTAGAGATAAGTTATGCCTATACATTCTTGGTTGTATAATCTAAAATCTCAAGCATTGATGTCAATACTATAGTGTAATTTTGTGATGCCACTTTTTTTGAAGATGATTTTCCTATGAAATTTGGTATTCCTAAGGAAGTTGCTAAATAGGATTCAAGTACCACAAGTTCCATTCCTAAATATGTGGAAAGGATGACAAATGTGGGGGATGACATAGAACATAATCATTTTTAATTGAATTCTAAGGAAATAGTTGAACCAAGGAGAAGTAGACGGCCTAGGACACACAAGGAGCTTGGAAGTGAGTTTCTCAGTTACTATGTTGAGGATGATCATGTATTCTTCAAATCTTATATGGCCTCCCCATAAGCAAAGTTCTGGAAGGATGTCGTTAGCTAGTAAATCCAATCAAATTTTAAAAGGGAACTTGGGAATTGGTGGATTTGTCTCCTAGTTGTTCTATAGTTGGATGCAAATGGATCTTTAAAAAGAAACTCAATGCATACAGGATAATCAATGTTCATAAAGCTAGATTGGTTTCTAAGGGATACACACAAAGGGAGGGAATAGACGACTTTGGTATATATTCTATTGTTTCTTGCATGACCACAATTCATCTACTCATAGAACTGACTTGTTGGTTGTATGCCATTAGAGGCATCATGTGATGATTGCAAGAGGAATATTTGTACTTGATTTGATTAGTATTAAAAGGGTACTCCAATTATTATGTTTGTTTAGTGATGATATAATGAATAAATTTAATTATGACCTAAAAATGTGTTACTCGATGACATATGGATTAGGTTTAAGGACCTAAACTTGAGATCATATGTATTATAGAAGTATTCATTCTTCTTATGTCCCTAGTTAGTTACTATTATGGATAGTATAGGACAACAACAGTACACAAGACTATATGTATGGTGAGAAATTACTATTTTTATTTTGCCACTAATGCATCTCCCATTTAGGGATTCAACTTGTCTCATTTTATCCTTTAATCATATATAAACTTGTTATAATGCATAGTACCTCCCTCAATAAGTGTGTTATTGTCAAATGCAGTTATGGACACTCTTACATTTTTTTAGGTACTTGGACCATGCTTTGGATGGAAGTGAGAAAAGGAGGACAATTTGAGGGTTCTTTCACCCTCTAAAGAGCCTAAAAAGGGTCCAAGAGCTTCCCCAAACTACCCCTAGTGTCCAACGGTCGAGCTAGAGCAAAGAACTCCAAATATTGCCAAAGTGAAGATAAAAGTGCAAGTGAAAGAGCCTATAATGGTCATGGTATCATGGAACGGACGTGTTGTCAATGCTAAAATCTCGATTAAAATCCAATTTTGAAGTAGATCAATACCAACTCAGCAACACGGCTATGTTGACTAGCACTCTTGTGTCAAGAAGGATCTAGTGCATTCATGCCATCTAGAGCGGTCATCCTGCCAAGTTGTCAAGACACCCATGCCAGGTGGAATGACCACTCCCCAATAAAGAAACCACACATGTACTATCCAATCACCACGGCCATGCTACTTAGCCTCCACCATGGTCGTGTTGCCCATCACAGCCGTGCTACTAGCCTTCAAAACCCCAATTTTAATCTGACATTTCATCCATTCTGCCATGGTCTTTCCCTCCTAGAACAACCATTTTACACTCCACGACGTGCTAGGCATCCCAAGACTCCCTTTCTACTCCTATCTTGGGCAACAGTCCTTAGAGTGACGTCCTCTCGAAGAGAGAGAAGTTTGATAGCCAACATGTCTAACAAGTTATCTCAAAAGAGATGTGTAACCCTTTGGAATGTTCCCCCTTTATATAGGAGAGTCATGGACTTAAAAATCTAATTCCAATCCCTTTCCTATTCACAATACCAAAAATATTATAATGCTAAAACACTCATATAGGGTTGAGATTACCCAATTTGCTTCACATATCACCCAATCTCATAAGCAGATCGTCCAATCATCAAAATTCAGATCTAGATATGAAATCTTAAACTTTCCCTATTGAAATGAGATCACTTGATCTCATAATTTTATCATGTGATCTCAAAAGTGTAGTGGAAAACTAATTCAATTGATTGTCAATCAATTGACATTGACACAATCATCTAATCAACCGATTAGCCATTCTAATAATCCAATCAGAGAGTTAATCAACCTATTTATGATTCAGAACTATTCTAATCATATGTTTGATTGAGAAATTATATTCCCTTATGCATCCTTATGAATGTGATCCGACAGGTTCCTAATTATGTTTTTAGTGATGCTCAAGACAACACAAAAAAACATTAGTGTCTATCCACATGTCATTGCAACCCAAATAATAGGAATGAGTTGGAGAAAAACTATACCTATAAAGTGAACAATGTTACCATGACCATAGAATCCCATATTGGAGAAAGAGCCCATAACTGCCTTAGATACCCATATTGAACTCTAGGCGTGGAATGTCATCCTTTTAATCATACAATCTTATTCCTTGAACTAGAGCGCACTATTTGAGATATTGTGAGTTCAATATCATAAATTTGTTGACATGATCATGGTGATGCATTTCATAGTCTGTCTTACCAAGTGGTCTGGGATTTCTCTCCAAAGGAGGGACAAGTTCCATATAGGCCATTCATGACATGCCCCTTGGGACACAGTGTACCTAATCACCACCTTTCTGGCAATTTATATCTCAAATCACGTTTGGCTAGTGTCAAAATACATAGAACAACATGTGCTTTTAAGTGACTTTAGTTCTAAGGATCACAGTCACCACTGACACATTGATATATGACTCTAACATGTCATTACATGACCTCCATGTGTAAAACTCAAGGTTGGTCTATCCAGTACAGCTTATTCTCTAACAAGTACTCATGCATCTCAGTTAATATCCAATATCATGACTAGTGCATCCACAATACATCCAATCAATTGAATTTTACTAGATGCTCCTTAGTCACACAACATGGTCTTTTTATATTCATAAAACCAGATGGACACACTCTTAAATAACTCTACGAGCATGAGGGCTCAAGAATACTATAGATGGGGTTGAACCAAGGGAGAGAAGGGATATGAGAGTCTAGGTTTCAAGGGTTTAACTTGGTTTTGGTTGATTACACAAATGGGTCGAGCATGAAACTGAGAGAAAGCAATAAGCAAAACTTTCTTTAACCCTAGACAAATTAGTTCTAATTAAGAAATAAAGAAGGCTAATCAAGAAAAGGGGAAAATTACATTAATGAATGCATTACAAGTTAACATTACTACTAATCTAGCAAGGAAATTCTAATTAATAACCTAGAGATGACAATGAATTAAGCTAAGAAAGAAACTACATTAGATTATCAATTAGAAAACTTGAGAAACCAAAGGTCTAGATTAACGACTAACTAGTTAAAATTAGCAAGAGAATCAACAAAGGAAAACTAATTAACCTTGTAATATCCAACTACCATCAATAGGACAAACAACTAACCAAGAAACAAGGATAGCTAAGTAAGCATTAACCAAATAAGAGAGAATTTAGGGTTTTAATGCAATTAATGTAATTGTGTGCCATTTGGGGTAATGTGACTAGAAGCTAGGTTGGGGGTGTCATAACATCCAAGAAACACTTATTCCTTTAGACCATCAAACCAAACAACAAGTTAGATGCAAGAGAATTGTCCAAAACTACTAATTAGCCATGGATCAAATAAGGGGTGTATAGGGGAACTAATTCATATCACCCCCTATCCACTATTTCAAGGCTCATTTGAATTAGGGTTTAGGTGGAATTTATCTAGGATCTAGCAAGTATAGTTTTCTTGGATAGAAGCTTTTAGGGAAATTACGGGTCAAGGGTAGTAATGGATGGTGGAAATGAGAGCTTTACGCCCCATATCTCCTATCATCTAGCCTTTAGGTAACTCCAAACCAACTGCACTAAATGCTTCTAAACTATCTACTTAGATCTCTTACCTAAGTTTAGGAGAATGGATAACCATGTAAGAAGATGGGTAGCTAGATAGGGATCCCCTAGTTGGACCTAGGAGCAAATCCCAAAATAGCAGCATATAAGCCATTTCCCTAGAATCCTAGGTGAGTTCAAGCATAAACCGCAATGTAACCCATGGGACATGAGAAGAAAGTAGAACATAATAATTAGCAAATGAAGTTACAAATTTCACACATTACTTCCTTTAACATAGTATCAAAATCACATTTTAACCCTAAGTAACCCACCTAGGGGAGCTTAGCTACTCATAACAATGGAAAATATAAAAATATGGAAGAAATAAATGGAATAATCCATGGAGCTCAAAATAGTGGCTAAAATATTCTTCACCGACAACTTCAAGTTCAAGTACTTTCCTCCTCCAGGGTGCAATGCCATGAAAATGAAATGGAAAGTGGCCAAAACCTTAAAAGCTAGGGTTTTGGGGTGGAATGAGATGGGATGAGAGTGGAGTGAGGTAGGTAGGTGATAATGAGGTGAAATGAATGCTTGAAGGAGCCAACCCTCAACCTCCAGTCGCCTTCAAGACTTCTATAGAGGTCTAGGTTAAGTGGGGGCATAATAGGGAATTTAGTGGAAAAATTAACTAAGTTTTGCTGGAAGCACAACTGTTATGGGCACAAAACTCGTGGGAGTGTTTGAAGTGTAACGTGAATTGGAAATGCGGATGCCGTGTCTTAACTAAGACACGTTGTGTGCTTTGCCTTTTTAGCAGAATTACAATTTTGAACATCTGCAAGGCATGGAGAAGTCCCAATGATGATGAATTTGAGTTGGGCTATCTTCAACTTGATCCTTTTGAAGCATATCTGCAATACACATCATGTGATAAGAAAAATAACAAAAAGGTGGCAAGAATAATATGAATAGAGGATAAATGAGAACAAAATGAACTGAATTTGTGTGTGAAAATATGTGAAAACTTGATGTGGAAAGCACACAACAAATCCCCCTAAGCTTGAACCATTGCTTGTCCTCAAGAAAAAAGAGCACGACCACACAAATGAAGGAATATTCAAGCTCATGCATGGATCAAATGAAATGAAGATATGCAATAAACTCAACCAACCATGTACATTAGGATTATTTTCATAGCCATCATCTCAATTTAAACATCAAAGATAGAGAAGTTTTAGTTCAGCAATGGTGGTCACAAATTAAGAAAAACAATCAACTAAACAACACTAACTAGGATTTGTATAATCAAGCCAAACAAATAGTGGATGTATAACACAAAATTTTCAGCTATTATGGATGTAAATGATGAAATCTTATCTAACTTTAACAATCACAGTTGAGCTCTCTTCTTAAAAAGATATGACAATGGATTTTTGGGATTCCGACACTCGACTGCTAATTTAGGCTTACGCGCATGTAGAGTGTCGGTTGAGGTGTTATTTTTACCCTCTTTTGATTTCATACCACCTAACCATCATTGTCGGATCAGACTCAGAATAGGCTAGCATGATATGTGTTACGACCCCACCTCCCGATAACCCCCAATTAATGGAGACCGAGAGGTCGAAGCCGCACCCATGACTTCCAGATCAAAGGTTCGGCAATTAACCAAGAATAATTATCAAATTTTAACATACTATACTGAAAGCTGTAAGAAAAATAAATTTTTTGCATACCTCTTTAAAAACTTGGATCTCTAAACTTCTATCCACACAGATACTAATCTATCTAATCCTCCTTTGCACTTTAATTCTCATTTAGTACCACATGTTCCACTTTACTATTTGTTCTTTGATTGTACCTAAAACGCCGACAAACAAAACGTCAGTCAGCCAAAGCTGGTATGTGGGGGGAACAAATAATGTTCAACTATGTTAACAATATAATCACTCAATTAATCATTTAACAATCAAGATTACGTTTTAAGCCAAACTACTCAATCCATACCTATCCACAACTCTGTGTTGTCCCTGTAAGGACTTATATGGTACCTCTATAAAGGTGACTTGATGGACCTACCCTCTAGGCAGCCATATACTAAGTCATTCATGACCTGATGGACCTACCCTCTAGGTAGACATATACCAGGTCAACCATTACGACACAGAGGGGACCAGGATTTGAGCTAGAAGGCATATACATTATGTGATAGTCATAGTCACTTTATAATTGCAATATGAACATCCAAACAGTTTCGTTGCATTCAATGCGATTAAACATCCGGGAATCCATCGGAAAACCTAAAGCGGTTATTCATAATTAACCACATACCTGATTTGATGATTTTAGAAGCATTAAGAAAATCCAACCAAGCATGCAATCCAAGTAATTCAACAATCACATAATTCCTAAAAAGAATATGTACTCTATTTATTACACACTTTATCAAGAATCTACTTTATTAACTTGGATTCTCTTTCTAGGGTTTCTAATCCACATTAAGGTTTCATTAATATTCATTAGGGTTTCTTAGATCAATTTCTCAAATTGTATCCCTTTTAGGTTAACAAACCCTAAAATACTCTTTTCTACTCATATAAACCCTAATTGCTCAAACTAATCATTTAATAGTCTTTTATACCCAGATTGACTTAGGATCATCATATCTCTATTTGTTTATGGATTTGAACAATTAAAACATTTAAAAGACATATTTACCTAAATTAGGGTTTTCAAGCTCATTAATGCATATTCGTGTACGAAACCCTAAATTAAGCCAATTTTATAAAAAGATCATCTTTTAGATTCCATCTTCACATTTATCAACAATAGGTTATTATTGGCTTGAATTATCCATTAGAAAACATTAAATCCATCTATCATCAAATCTAAGGGTCTTTCCTTAGTTAAATCATTAAAGATGATAACTTTATGTACTTCTCAGATTTCATGCATGTTTATGCACATAAACTCCAAATTAGACTAATCACGTGAAAAGTTCTTCCTTTTTGTACCTTTTTACATTTAATAGGTTAACATCAACTCTAATGATCCATTAAACCCTATTAAACACATGAATCATATCAAAATAGGGTTTCATAATCTTTAATTCATTAAAGATGATGATCTACACTACTTTTCGCATAGCAAGAGGAGTTAGCTTCTGAACATATTTTTATTGCATTCCTCTTATTCTCCTTATCAAAATATATATATTATTTGTATTTATCCGAGCTACGGTTTATTAGATATGAAATTTGCAAGGTTACTTACTTTTGGGCCAATGGCATGCTGACACGTCAGCATACCCCATGCACCGTGCCTCATCGGGAAATATAACCAGATGACGATGTTGCCCTTGCGTGAGAGATCGGTTCTTCAGCCCGCTGAGGGGTAGAATGGTCCAATGTGACCTTCTCCTTCTTCCACCTCACGCAGCCGTGCAGCGCCGCCCTAGCCGCAACGGAGCGACTCTTCCTCTTCTTCCCTGGCCTCATCTGCCATCAGGGACGGTCTCCCTGCCTCCGACGCCCTCTTCCATGCCTGCCCAAGCTCCAACTAGGGTCCCAGTCGGCCGGGTGTAGGGGCATAGGACCCGCGACTCGTGGTCGCACTGCAGACTTCCTGCACCAAGTGCGCGAAGGTGCAGTAGTGCAGCAAGCGCACGCATACCCCGCACCTCTTCCACGACCTGGCGTAGCTTGACTACTCCAGGAACCTTTGTCATCCCGGCTCAAAGTTCCATCGACCATGACCGGCCCGTGACCAAGCTCCCAAGTTGCGATGAGGTCTGTCGTGGCCGAGAAAGGGGAAACAGATTCTAGGAAAAACCCTAAAATTGTGGGGCAAGCAGGCACATAGCCACGTTGTGGTGGGAAGAAGGGCTGTGCATCCATGCAGATCTATCCCGTTGCTATATATATACATTGTTGGGTGTATCGATCAATGGGATCTGCCTATACGTAGTTGGTATGACTTATTCTCTTCTTTTCTCGGAATGTATATAAGTATATTCCCTTTACTTTCCTTTGTGCACTTCCTTTTTCTTTTTCTTTTGCTTGACCGAATAAACACCAACTAAAAGGCAAGGCATATCTTCGAAAGGAATATATTTATATATATATATATATATATATTCCTCTATAAACTTTTAAATCTTAAAAGGAAACATGAATTTCTTATGAAGGCTTTGTTTGCATTCTAATCCATTAGCCACGAAAATACACTTGCTTTTTAAGAAAACGACATCACCTTTTTGATATTATCAAAAGGTCATTACTGATGTCTCACATTATCCCCTTATTTTCTGTTATTTGCATTTTCTCTTTCTTTCTTCTCCATTGGGACTCCTTGAATCCCCAGAAACACTAATAATTCGAAATCCCTTTTTAAGGATATGGATTATCCTCTTGCATTTATTTATTTCTATTATTTCCCATTATCATGTTTATTTCTTATGAAAATATTTCCTTTTGAGGATTTCTCTTTATTTATCTTTTATTTTCCTCATTGGCATTCCTTTTATCATTAGAAATCTCATGGATACGAAATTTCCCCAAGAAATATCATTTATGCCTCTTTCCACTCATTTTCCACATTATATCATTATTTTCAATTTATTTCTTAATAAAGAAATTCTTAATTAAACTTTTCTTTTCTTATTGCCTTCTCTATGCAACTTTGGACTCCTTGGAACCCAAGAGGCACAAAATCCTCTTTGGATTTGCCTTCTACATATTTCTTTTCTTAAAAAATTCAATTATCCATTTACTAATTGAATTTCCTTGTTATTTGGGCCCAATAGCCAATAAATCCCACAATACAAACATCAAGGCTATTGTAAACAAAAAATCCATTTATTTGAACCAAATCATATCTTTATTTGTTCTATTATCTTTCATATGAGAAATTACATTTCTCACCAAATGAACCCAAAATTTGGGGTTGTAACATCCTTCCCCTCTTATAGAAATTTTGTCCTCAAAATTTTATCAAGCAAACAAACAAATCAGGATAAGACTTTTCCATGTCCATCATTGGCCCCTATGTGGCTTTACCGTACTCATGGCGCTTTCACAGAACCTTTATCATCACATATTCTTTTCTCTGAGTTCTTTCATCCCAGCGTCTATAAACTGCACAGGTGACTCAGGCCATGTCAGCCTCCCTTGGGGCTCATTAGGTTCATTGCTCAGCACATGGTCAGGGTACCTCACATAGTGCTCTAAATTGGACACATGGAAAACATCCCACATAACTCTATCTTGAGGGGTAGGGTCAAAACCTAACCATCTCCACCTATCCATCTCTAATGGACCCATGTATCATGACTCAGCTTTCTCAGCTGCAGCTCAGAGGGGTCAGACTCTCACATTATATTCTCCCACAATGCACTGTATGTTAGTCTACTTTGCATCTGCTCACGACTCTCGTCGTCTCTAGGCTCCTTTCAGCCATTGCATGATTAAAGTGACTTTCGTCTTCATGCACTGTGGTCCTTTTCTAATCATCATGTGGTCCTTTCACCAACATCACCTTACTGAAGTGGTGACCGACTCAACCTCCCTTATAGAGCTTCTTAGAATCCCGATACTGGCTATGGTGGTCATCATCACATATTTTCATAGGACAGGAACTGTCTCTAACTATCACCCTGAACGAGCACATATGCCCTCATCAGACCCTTTAGTCTGGATCATATTAACCATTAGTTAGGGGTGACAAACTGTACTAACATCGAGCCCTTCATATACCTACTCCCACCTTTTGGAAGGGAACCTTTAGGTCAAACTCAAAAACCTTTGAACTCGCTTTATAGTTGAACCATCTCTCTCTCATGGGTAGTTCATCCAGATCTATCCCTTGACATAACTCTTTCTTTCTCATGTCATCTAGGTAAGGCAAGCTACCATAACCCATATTGCATCTCGACCTTCCTTGATCCAGGGGAGACTTACAACATCCATTGTGATGCACTCCCTTTCTCCTTCGGGGACTTTTTACCCTCCATATCAATGCACTGGGTTACTGGTATTCATCATTTACCCTTGGCTTGCATGTCCATATACCACATGCAACTTTATCTTAGGTATTTTAAAGTACCACTATCACTTATTATCTTGGTAGTACCACGATATATGGTGATCTTAAATCATAATCTCCTGTATTGTCATGATTCTTGAAGATAGATTCCTCAGAAACCCTAATTAAACCGCTCTAGTTGGGGTTTCATCACCTTCTTTTCCAAAGAAGTGCATCTGAGGTTCTACCACCATCCTTCTATTGCATCATGGACTAGACTGGCTAACCAAACAACCTTTAACTTTTCAATGTATCTCGTTACATCTGAGTGTTATCCAAACACCTCTCCTTTCCAAACTTAGGGTTAGCCAAACAACCTCTTCTAGCATCTAGTCAAACAAGTCAGATGTATCCCAACAAGAGCATCCATTACCACTTCACATCCTTAGGTATTAGGTAACATTGTAGACATACACTTCCACTTATCATCTCGTCTCAAACTCTAAGTCTAAATTCATTGAGAACACTTTTGAGCTCATTTTCCTGGTAATAAAACTCAACCTTGTATAACTTGTAAGTTCTATATAGCTCATGATAAAAACATCCTCGTAAGGCGACTACCTCATTCCTCTTAGTGTTTGCAAGCCATCCATGTATCACTCACTTTATCAGGGTTGGGTATCTTCTCTATTCCCCTTTCTCGTGGCAACATTCCAACCTACATCATCTCTTATCCTTGGTGTATGGCATGTGTAATGTCCTATCTCTCACCCCCATAAAAAGAGGAAATAAGCATTTGGTTGTAGTCCAAATATAGAGTTCTCCATGTTCCAAGAGTAGAGATGGTGCATCCCACCTTGCCAATACACCTTTACATCTAATTTGTAACATGCCACATATGTCTCTACGTCACAGACATCATGATATCAAACTAGTCTTGAACCTACTGAGGTTTATATCCTTGGTCATCTCCTCTAGGTCTATAGGGTACCGGCTCTTTTGGGGTCATCCCTCTTCCCTCATGCATCAAGAGAGTGCCCTACTCATCTGCCCTTTGGGTCCCATGAGTTCATGAAGGTGATCAATCTCCTAACCCATGGCCTTCAGATAATGATAGTTGTTACCTCCCGACCCTATGGTCATGTGCAACTGGGGAATTAGGAAACTCCTACTTTCATCGGTCTTATCCCTACCTGACCCTAGGATAGACTTAGGATTCATCATTATAGTACATGTTCACTTAGAACCTTACCCAAGTCTTCATCATCTCTCTCTCTGCTTTTGTGGGCTGACTTACATCCTTTCATAGGAGTCATGACAACTTGCCTTCCTTAGTCAAGCCTCATATCGGTTACCTCCATGGTAACACATCCATGTGCACGTAGAGATGGATATCTATGGGTCTGTAGGTTCATTCTCATACCATGTACTTTTCACTTAGCTTCTCAAGATCCTATGAGACCTCTTTAGGTTACCTTAAACTAACAAAACTGATATACACCCTACTAAAGGTGTCCCTCTCCCAGGATGGGAGGAAAACTATCTCTTGACAACAAGGTCACAAAAGCTCTTAGGTCTAGGGTTTACCTCCATATGCTTAACCCTAGTAAGCTATTAAGGTACAAGCAGACCACTAAACCATGCTAGGTCATTTGGGTTCTCATCCTCAATGTTGGATCAAGATCATACCTTCCTTTATCGTCAACCTAGCTATGAGGGGTTCATTACACATACCTTAAACTTAAGGGACTTCCCTTTTCCTTTATTCATGAGGCATACCATGCTCAAAACTGTAGCAACTTAATTCTCATCATGAGCATTAGGTATACCACTTCCCCTCTTAGGCCTAGGAACCCTAGGTTCACTTTTAGGTGTCCAACTACATTCTCTATCTCTTAACCATGAATCAAGCTTGCAAAGGCATGACATGCACTTCCTGTCATTCTTCAACTCGACCAACACTTAGAGTTGGGTCCTCCTTAAGGACAACCAACAAGGTACAAGGCCTCATAACCTGTTATTAAACCTTTCTAGGTCTAAGGAACTCCTCTTCCTACCTCAAAAGGTAAACACCTATATTGTAGGCACATAGGTACCAGAAGCTTCATCTTCTCTCTCTAGGGTTTGGTCCCTCTAAAGGCAACCAAGATATCATCAACTTCCAGGGATCGATCATGAGGCAACCACTATCATCCCTTGTTCAGGGTTTTAGGCTTCCAACCTTCTTGCTGGGTTTCCTGCCCTACATCCAACCTCACCATTAGAGGTCATGTCTTCATGAAGGATCAACCTCAAAAGCATGCCCTACATGGGTGAAGCCTAGGCTTGAACTTATGTTTGCTCAAGATCATCCATAACCCTTTATGCTCCATCATAATTCCTTATCTAGGGTTTCATCCTACTGTCAGCATTATGATGTGCCCTAGGTGCTGGCTATACCCTACTTGCATGAGCCCATAGGGTTTCTAGGGTCCTTCACTAACATCATCATCTAAGGAGCTATCCTTTACCCAAACATGCATGACCCTTCCCAGGGTTGGGTTGCCAAAGGTGCTAGGTCACCCATGGATCCTATGGCATCCCAAAGGCATGTCCTTTCAAACACCTGGTCCAACTCATATCTCTTTAACCTTCACTTAGGGTTAGGGTTAGCATCATCCTCAGAAGATGTGCCAGGTCTCTAGTTGCAATGGAGATCTCTCTCTCCAAGACTAACTTATCCTCCTGACAAGAAGGTCTAGCCTCAGGTCTCTTCTGAGGGCATGACAACTTATGTCATACGACCTAAGCATGTATATATTCTTTAATTTGCGCTTAATCTATTATGCTTATGTCCATGACAACTTATTTACATGCTTTTCATTAATTTGGTGGAGGATTCCTTAAACCTTATTAACCTTATCCATACCTCAGGAGGGTGAGGAGAAGAAAGAAAACCCTAATCCTTTAGGTCCTTATCAGAATTTTGTGATGAGAAGGGATGAATAAGATGAGAAGTCATAAAGGTATCTTATTTCGATTCATACCATAAGACTTTGGCCAGGCAGTCACGCGGATTCGGGAGTCCTCGTATTCCGACTAGCGGTGCGGAGGAAAATATTTTTAGCCCCCAGTCGTGATCCTTTTCTAGACACCTCTGTCTTTCGGATAATCCTCTAATAACTCTCTTGGGTTCTATGGAGTTTGTAAAATTTAATAATTATTAATGGTTAACTGAGGAACCTACGCTCTGATACCAAATGTTATGACCCCACCTCCCGATAACCCCCAATTAAGGGAGACCGAGAGGTCGAAGCCGCACCCATGACTTCCGGATCAAAGGTTCAGCAATTAACCCAGAATAATTATCAAATTTTAACATACTATACTGAAAGCTGTAAGAAAAATAAATTTTTTGCATAACTTTTTAAAAACTTGGATCTCTAAACTTCTATCCACACAGATACTAATCTATCTAATCCTCTTTTGCACTTTAATTCTCATTTAGTACCACATGTGCCACTTTACTGTTTGTTCTTTCATTGTACCTAAGACGCCGACAAACAAAACATCGGTCAGCCGAAGCTAGTATGTGGGGGGAAACAAATAATGTTCAACTATGTTAACAATTTAATCACTCAATTAATCATTTAACAATCAAGATTAGATTTTAAGCCAAACTACTCAATCCATACCTATCCACAACTCTGTGTTGTCCATGTAAGGACTTATATGGTACCTCTATAAAGGTGACTTGATGGACCTACCCTCTAGGCAGCCATATACTAAGTCATTCATGACCTGATGGACCTACCCTCTAGGTAGCCATATACCAGGTCAGCCATTACAAAACAGGGGGACCAGGATTTGAGCTAGAAGGCATATACATTATGTGATAGTCATAGTCACTTTATAATTGCAATATGAACATCCAAACAGTTTAGTTGCATTCAATGCGATTAAACATCCGGGAATCCATCGGAAAACCTAAAGTGGTTATTCATAATTAACCACATACCTGATTTGATGATTTCAGAAGCATTAAGAAAATCCAACCAAGCATGCAATCCAAGTAATTCAACAATCACATAATTCCTGAAAAGAATATGTACTCTATTTATTACACATTTTATAAAGAATCTACTTTATTAACTTGGATTCTCTTTCTAGGGTTTCTAGTCCACATTAAGGTTTCATTAATATTCATTAGGGTTTCTTAGATCAATTTCTCAAATTGTATCCCTTTTAGGTTAACAAACCCTAAAATACTCTTTTCTACTCATATAAACCCTAATTGCTAAAACTATTCATTTAATAGTCTTTTATACCCAGATTGACTTAGGATCATCATATCTCTATTTGTTTATGGATTTGAACAATTAAAACATTTAAAAGACATATTTACCTAAATTAGGGTTTTCAAGCTCATTAATGCATATTCGTGTACGAAACCCTAAATTAAGCCAATTTTATAAAAAGATCATCTTTTAGATTCCATCTTCACATTTATCAACAATAGGTTATTATTGGCTTGAATTATCCATTAGACAACATTAAATCCATCTATCATCAAATCTAAGGGTCTTTCCTTAGTTAAATCATTAAAGATAATAACTTTATGTACTTCTCACATTTCACGCATATTTATGCACATAAAATCCAAATTGGACTAATCACGTGCAAAGTTCTTCCTTTTTGTACCTTTTTACATTTAATAGGTTAACATCAACTCTAATGATCCATTAAACCCTATTAAACACATTAATCATATCAAAATAGGGTTTCATAATCTTTAATTCATTAAAGATGATGATCTACACTACTTTTCGCATGGCAAGAGGAATTAGCTTCTGAACATATTTTTATTGCATTCCTCTCATTCTCCTGATCAAAAAATATATATTATTTGTATTTATCCGAGCTACGGTTTATTAGATATGAAATTTGCAAGGTTACTTACTTTTGGGCCAATGGCATGCTAACACGTCAGCATACCCCATGCACCGCGCCTCATCGGGAAATATAACCAGATGACGATGTTGCCCTTGTGTGAGAGATCGGTTCTTCAGCCCGCTGAGGGGTAGAACGGTCCAATGTGACCTTCTCCTTCTTCCACCTCGCGCAGCCGTGCAGCGCCGCCCTAGCTGCGATGGAGCGGCTCTTCCTCTTCTTCCCTGGCCTCGTCGGCCATCAGGGACGGTCTCCCTGCCTCCGACGCCCTCTGCCATGCCTGCCCAAGCTCCAACTAGGGTCCCAGTCGGCCGGGTGCAGGGGTATAGGACCCGCGACTCGTGGTCGCACTACAGACTTCCTGCAGCAAGTGCGCGAAGGTGCAGTAGTGCAGCAAGCGCACGCATACCCCGCACCTCTTCCACGACCTGGCGTAGCTTGAGTACTCCAGGAACCTTTGTCATCTCGGCTCAAAGTTCCATCGACCATGACCAGCCAGTGACCAAGCTCCCAAGTTGCGATGAGGTCTGTTGTGGCCGAGAAAGGGGAAACAGATTTTGGGAAAAACCCTAAAATCGTGGGGCAAGCAGGCACATAGCCACGTTGTGGTGGGAAGAAGGGTTGTGCAGCCGTGCAGATCTATCTCGTTGCTATATATATACATTGTTGGGTGTATTGATCAATGATATCTGCCTATACGTAGTTGGTATGACTTATTCTCTTCTTTTCTCGGAATGTATATAAGTATATTCCCTTTACTTTCCTGTGTGCACTTCCTTTTTCTTTTTCTTTTGCTTGACCGAATAAACACCAACTAAAAGGCAAGGCATATCTTCGAAAGGAATATATTTATATATATATATATATATATTCCTCTATAAACTTTTAAATCTTAAAAGGAAACACGAATTTCTTATGAAGGCTTTGTTTGCATTCTAATCCATTAGCCACGAAAATACACTTGCTTTTTAAGCAAACGACATCACCTTTTTGATATTATCAAAAGGTCACTAATCATGTCTCACATTATCCCCTTATTTTATGTAATTTGCCTTTTCTCTTTCTTTCTTCTCCATTGGGACTCCTTGAATCCCCAGAAACACTAATAATTCGAAATCCCTTTTTAAGGATACATATTATCCTCTTGCATGCATTTATTTCTATTATTTCCCATTATCATGTTTATTTCTTATGAAAATATTTCCTTTTGAGGATTTCTCTTTATTTATCTTTTATTTTCCTCATTGGCATTCCTTTTATCATTAGAAATCTCATGGATACGAAATTTCCCCAAGAAATCTCATATATGCCTCTTTCCACTCATTTTCCACATTATATCATTATTTTCAATTTATTTCTTAATAAAGAAATTCTTAATTAAACTTTTCTTTTCTTATTGCCTTCTCTATGCAACTTTGGAATCCTTGGAACCCAAGGAACCCAAGAGGCACGAAATCCTCTTTAGATTTGGCTTCTACATGTTTCTTTTCTTAAAAAAATCAATTATCCATTTACTAATTGAATTTCCTTGTTATTTGGGCCCAATAGCCAATAAATCCCACAATACAAACATCAAGGCTATTGTAAACAAAAAATCCATTTATTTGAACCAAATCATATATGTATTTTTTCAATTATCTTTCATATGAGAAATTACATTTCTCACCAAATGAACCCAAAATTTGGGGTTGTAACAATATGTGTGTGTTTGCCATCTTTTATTGGGTAAAGTGAGAAAAGGATAAAAGAGATTTTTTCACAACACAAGAGAGTCAACTAGAAAGTTAAGTTAACAAGATTTCATTCATTATTTTGCAAATTTTTCACTAAAAAATTGATTGTATATGCACTAAGGGTTTGGCAAGAGTATCCCATATTCTAAAAAGTGTTGTAGAGTTGGTTTATTTGCTAGATTTTAGACCGTTACATGTATTTAGAAATCAAAGGTGAAAATTGAGAGTTTAGGCTACAATTACAAACTAAGATTATGTACATGGGGAATTTCATTTTTCATTTGGCTCATGCATACTCTTTACTAATTCTTTCATGAGGCTAAAAGAAGTACAAGGAATGAGTTAGTTCAAGCATACAAGGTACAACAGTTCATTCCATCACAATAGCTTCATTTCATATTAAACTTGTCATGAAGGGAAATACATAACATGAAATAGGATGAAATAAAAGACTGACATGACTAACAAAAACAAATGATGAAAGAAAATGAAAGCAAAAGAAACTACATTACGGGCCGGTTGCACCCCCCAAGCTTGAAATATGCAGTGTCCTCACTGCATCAATCGAACTCATGGAGATAACAACCAAATACATATCATGGGTGAAATCAATAAGAGGGGTCAACACCCCCTGGTCAGTCAGAAAGAACTAGCTGACAAGATAATCTTCCAAAACATCCATCGGTGTGGGCTGCAGGACGGAATCAGGCTGTTGTGGTGGCAGCGGCTGATACGTCTACGGGATAGAGTAGTGGCCATGTGAAATGTGCCACGAATCCATGCAGTGGACCATGTCGTGCATCGCAGTATATTGTATGCCTAACTAATCTAGGCGGTTGTCAATGTGATCAAACCGCTGTTGCACGTAGCCGTATAGATTCCTGACATCAGACATCACCCAAGAGTACTCTGTATGTGTGTTGGTGGAGGGAGGTGGTGGAGTAGAAGGGGGCACCTTAGTATCATCAGTAGCTCTAGATGCATCTACTTCTTTATCAGTGTTCAATACAACTTTCTAGTTGTCCTTGTTCTCCAAAGTGATATGCTCAAGATCTGGAATGTCAATATACTGATCATCATCGAATAATTACTGAAACTTGGTGTCTCTATTGGGAATTCTTATGATCAACCCTATAGAGAGAAGGTACTGAATATCTACCAAGTTTCTACCTGGTGCAGCCTCAAGTCCTATCAAATCAACCTCAAGCTTCTATGCTATCAGAGTAATCAAACCACCACACATGATTTTGTTGGATAAATTGGACATTATAATAAATCCCTTTGTTTCGATGATGACAAACATTTCATTCTTGTTGATCTAACGTGCTACTTGAGTGTTGCAGGAATAAAGTGGATGACAAAGCTCTAAGGAAACTATATGCTTGAATGATTGTAAAAGTCATACAATGTAATCAATTGTAAACTTGTACAAATATATAATGTACAAGTACTTAGATCTCATGTAAATCAAGCGTTAGATCTTCCCTAGCCAATCACCACACTTAGATAGATCATCCCTTTTTAAATAGGATCGCATATGCACACTCATACATTTACTTAGTGCCTAAATTGAAAGATTGAAACAGGGTCAATCTCGGTCGACCAAACTCCTCGACCGAGACACTCTCGGTCGACAAACTTCTCGACCGAGATTGACCCAAGTAGCCGTTAGACACAGCTAACAAAGTAGTTGGCAGTTGCAAATGAATGTTGATCCAGAGATCCTATCGGTCGACAAAACTTCGACCGAGTAGGTATCTCGGTCGACAATTTGTCGACCGAGATGGTCTCTGACAGCAACTGCAGAATAAAGTAACTAGCCGTTACTAATGCACCTAACTTATTCCTAACGGCTAGTTAAGCACTTAGAAACCCCTAGAAGTTGTCTAGAACGTCCTTAAGCATCCATAGGCCATTCCTATAAATAGGACATGCCTTAGGACACCTAAATACACCTAAGCTACACTTGTGCTATACTTGAGCTTGAATACACATTGGCAATACTGTTTTGAGCAATAGAGCAATTCCTACATTTGCTATTCATTCCCATTGCTCCTATTTCGTGTCCTATAGGCTCGCATCTCCTTACCACAGCACTTACACTTCTACACTCATTGGTTAGGATATCGATACGCTTGATATAGGCAAATCAAGCCTTGTGCTTCAAAGGATAAGTTGTAATTTCGATTTTCCTTCTTGTTCCTTTTATCCTTTGTATTCTCCTTGCTACTCCTAGGGTTGGAGGCTGCTGATTGGAGAAGGTTCTTCTCGGAGGAGAAGGTGGACTTCAAGCTACTTCAAGAAGGCTATCGCACGGGAAGCTACTTCAAGAAGGCTATTGCAACGGGAAGCTACTTCAGGAGGAAGGTTGCTTCAAGGTGGTGCAATTACTTCTAGGTGAAGGCTGCTTCAAGGTTGGGCGATTACTTCTAGGTGAAGGCTGCTTGAAGGGTTTAGAGAGATAATTGTAATTTTATGTAAAGTCCTTGCGAGGTAATAAAATTAAATTCTTTCCAAATCCCGGTTGGGTAAGCAACCGGGTAGTGGACTGACAACTTTAGTATTTGCTAAAGTCGGAACCACTCTAAATCCTTGTCCCCTTGTCCAATATTTTGTGGTTGGTTGTTTGAGTTTCAGTAATTGTTAAAATTATCTTTAAAACTCTATTCACCCCCCCTCTAGTAGTTTTTCAATTGGTATCAGAGCAGGCTTCAAGGAACCCTAACAAAGTCTTGAAGAATGGAGGGTAGTGGTGATTATAATCACAACAAAAGGTGTTGCTTGGACAAAACTACAACATGCTGCAATTGGTGCTTAGGTACAAGCCACCCAAAAACTAGATGCCCATGGAGATCTAAGAAGGAAGATGAGAACAAAGATTGTCTCATTGCTACAACTAGCGAGGAAGAAGAAGAAGAGGTAATTCTTTTTTATTTATCTAAAGAAGAACTAGTTGCTAGCCTTGAAGAAACACATATTAAATATGTTGAATGCGAAAAGACATTAAAGAAATCAAATAAAGCAAATGATGAATTACATGCAAAGCTTCTTGCTATTACATCCGAAAACAAAGATCTTAAAAAGATCATTGAAGATCATGATATTGAGATAAAATCTATAGAGGCAAATTGTAATCTACTTTCTTTAGAGAAGAATAATTTGCAAAGACAAGTGAATGATCTTCAAAAACAACCCATTTTATGCAATCATCTAGATTATGATTCTATTGTCAAAGAAAGATATTCATTGTCATCTAATCTAGATCAAGCAAAACTTGATATCAAGAAGAGAATGGAAGAGATTGCCAAGTTACAACAAAAAGTTAGTAATTTGAATAATGATGGCATTCTTGATCAAATCTTAGATAATTCCTATCATCAAATTGGGAGAAGAGGACTAGGTTATAAGCCTAAAGAGAAGTCCTATCAACCTAGTTGGAGAAAGTCACAAACCCATCAATCTATATATGTACCTAAAGGAACAAATACATATGTACCAAAGAACAACCTAGAACAAAACCATAGAAAAAGACTTGAGGTTGATTCTATATGTTGCCATTATTGCTTACGTCTTGGACATTACTCTTTTTCATGTCCTTATAAGAGAAAAGATGTCGAGTTAGTTTGGGTTCCAAAACCTCCAAACTAAATGAACAGAATCCAGTTGAGATATGACCAAGGACCTTAGTTGCATATTTCTACGTCTATCTCAACTAAATAGGATAACAAATAAATATTTAAATTGCATAGTTATGTTTTATTTGGAAGCAATTAATAGTTTCAGAAATATTGTCGGTCGAGAGACTGTCGACCGAGACACTGTCGGTCGAGAAATAGTCGACCGAGCATGTTACTGATTTCCAGTCTGTTGCAAAAATTGCTGAATTTCTTTGAAATTAATGAAATTGCTATCTATTCATGATTTATGATTGGATGTTTATTTTGGAAATCATCTCTACAAACCAAAAGTATGCTCAGTTTAATAAAAAAATTTATCATGTGATGAAATTATATGCTGTTATCATTACATCATGGATATACTCTCAATACTTTGTACGCATAGATAATGATAAATTGTATGCATGAATCCATGATAATGTTCGGCAAAACAAAATGATTCATTGGTTATATACTATTTCTTGCAACACATAAGACAAATTAGTAGAATTGAGATATTAATTGAGCCTTCATTTAAGAATTATATCAAGTAGTATGCTTCAACTTGATACTCAATCAAATTGTATGCAGATATTATACTCGATATGTTCAACTTGAAAATCTGCAAACTTGCCTCTTGGTTAAAATAAAAATTTGACCAAGGGGCGCTATGGTCGTAGTCAAATTCAACCTAAAAGAAGTTTGACATAATAACTATTTGGATATCATTTTATGATTAAAAGTATAATTAATTTATGATCACAACTTGTCCGAATATTGTCAATAATAAACACAATATTACTCCCTTAGAAAATCTATATATATGCTCTACGAATATAGTCTATCATTTACATTAAAAATCAGCTTCAAATTCGTACTCAGTAAGTTTGTCGGTCGACGAACTCTTCGACCGAAAACCTTTTGGTCAGCCCCCCCTCTCTCGACCGACAGAATCTAGACAAACTTAGTATCGGACACACTTTCGGTCGACAAATGTTCGACCGAGACAATGTCAGTCGACAATTGTTCGACCGAGAATTAGCCGTTGGATGTGACCGTTGTAAATCGACCGTTATGCCCGTTATATGACCGTTGTAAAACTTACCGTTGGGGAGGCGAGTGGCGCGTCTGCAACATGACCTTTGCAGACGCTCGGTCGACGAATCGTCGACCGACCAGGTCACTGGATTGTTATAAAAGGAACCAAAAATGAGTCACCTCCTCACACTTGCATACTCTTGCTTCCATAGGCTCTCTCTAGTGCATTTTTGTGCAACTCTTTAGCATCCTCATCCACAAGACATCCTTGCTTCTTCTCCACCTTCAAGCAACAAAATGGACTCATCATCTGCTCGTGGAAAGAAGAAGGTCGCCGGCAGGAAAGGAAGGGAAGCTCGGGAAGCTACTCCACCACTGACGATCATCAACGACATTGCCTTCGTCGATGGAGATGCTGGTGATCGATATCTACGGCTTTCCTCCAAAGCTCCTCTCCCAAGGAACCCTAACAAGGTCTTGAAGAAATGGGTGACGGGGTGCTCAACAACCTTAACCTCGAAGGGACATTCGTTTCTAGGCCACCAGTGTTTGATGGAACAAACTACTAATATTGGAAGAGAAGGATGCAGTTTTACTTCCAAGGCATAAATTGGGACTTATGGAGGATGGTGTCAACACCATACAAGCTTCCTCAAATACAATATGCAGAATGGGATGCAAACACGGTAAAATCGGCTCAAATGAATGCAAAGGCTGTAAGTATTCTTTATTGTTCAATTTCAGTAGGAGAATTTAATAGAATATCAAATTGTGAAACAGCCTATGAAATATGGCATAGATTGTCCATAACTTATGAAGGTACGGTTCAAGTTAAGAACTCTAAGATTAGTATGATTAAACAGAAATTTGAACACTTTTGTATGGATCCAAATGAATCCATTAGTGAAATGTTTGCAAAATTCTCTTCTATTGTTAATGGTTTGAATGCCTTAGGAAAAACTGTACTTGAAGAAGATCAGGTGTCAAAGGTACTTCGATCACTTCCTCCCAAATACAAGCCCAAGGTGACAGCCATTGAAGAAGCCAATGATCTCACTAAACTGAAAATGGAGCAACTCATTGGCAATTTAGAAGCTCATGAGGCAACTCTAGAAGAGGAAGAAAGAAGAGAACGTGAACGTCAACATGGGAAAAAGAAGGATATTGCATTCAAAGCTTCAACTAAAGACAATCATGACACAAGTGAAGATGATAGTGAAGAAGAAACTCTCGTTGTAAATGGTAAGCAATATAAAAGTTTTAAAACTAATAAAACTTCTAGTGTTTCTTCTTCCAGGTGCTTTGAATGTGGTAAGAAAGGACATATGAAAGGTGATTGTCCAAAACTCAAGAAAGGGAAGAAATCATCTCACAAAAAGAAAGAAAGAGCATATCAAGCTGCATGGGATGATTCAAGTGATGATAGTGATGATGGAAAAGAAGTAGAATGCCTCATTGCTACAACAAATGAAGACAAAGAAGAGGTAAGTCTTTATGATCTACCAAAAGAAGATCTAATTGCTAGTCTTCAAGATACTCATGAGAAATATATTGAGTGCAAGAAGAAACTTAATAAAGCAAATAAAGATTTAAATGCTAAACTTCTTGCTCTTGTATCCGAAAATGAAAATCTCAAAAAGGAAAATGAAGATTATGCTCTTAAGTTAAAATCGGTAGAAGCTAATTGCAATCTTCTTTCCTTAGAAAAGTTAAACTTGCAAACTCAAGTGAATGATCTTCAGAAACAACCTATTCTATGTTCACATTTAGATTATGATGAGGTTGTCAAAGAAAGAAACTCTCTAGTATCTGATTTAGATCAGGCAAAGAAAGATATTGCTAAGTTACAAAGAAATGTAAATGAGTTAAGAGGAAATGACATACTTGAAAATATTCTGAAAATTTCCTCTAGTTATAATGGAAATAGAGGATTAGGATACGATCCAAGGAGAAATAAACCCAAAAGAGTTAAAGCATCCAAGATTATATTTGTACCTAGGAACTCAATTCCTAGAAAGAGAAATGAAGTTGATGCTATTAGTTGTCATTATTGCATGCATCTTGGACATTATTCATTTTCATGCCCATATAAGAAAAAGAATGATGAGTTAGCTTGGATTCCTAAAACTTAGTAGCTTAAAATTAACTAGTTGAGATTCGACCTAAACTGATTCTTGATATCATAATGTCTTATCTCAACACAATCGAGCTCTAATTTGCATAAACTCTTTTGCTTGAAATTGATTAAGAGTTCTGAACATATTCCAGAAACTTGGTCGGTCGAGAATCTGTCGACCGAGTGAACAGTCGGTCGAGAAATTGTCGACCGAGCATGTCACTGATTTTCAAACTGCTGTAGAATTGCTGAATTCTTTTGAAATTGATCTAGATTGATATCTATTTGTGGTTAATGACTATACAATAAAGTATAAATTATGGAAATCATCCTTGAAAGTTTATATGAGATTCATTTGGTTTAATTCTAAGTAACTTAAGTCAAAAACTAAAAAGTATGCTTAGTTTAAAGAAAATTTCTGTTTTTATGCTTTTATCATTACATAGGCAAGCAAATGATTCATTGGTGATATATCTCTTAGAAATGCTTGCAAAGAGCACAATGTTATAAAAAAAATTTCAATTGGTATCTTTAAAAGATTTTTTCGTGCTTTCATGCTTTTATTGAGTATCACTTAAACATGCTTCAAAAATTGATATGAATGCTTAATTGGAAATCTGCAATTTATGCCTCTTGGTTGAAATATAATTTGACCAAGGGGCGCTATGGTCGTAGTCAAGGGCGACCTAAAATAAGCTTTGACAAAATGCTTATTTGGACATCATTTTATTGTACTTAATCTTAGTATATTTTTGATAAAGGTCAAAATCAAAATTTAAAATCATTTATGACCTTAGAAGCCTTAAATTGCTTTAAATTGTAAGATTAAGGGGGAGCTCATAAAAACAAATTTGACTAAGAAGCTTACAAAAATACTGTAAACATCATTTGGAGCTTGTTACGACTTTAGTACCTTTTATGAAGAAATCTATGAAAATGATATATCTTGTACTTAAAGGAACTCTCTAAACAAATCAGGGCTTAACATCCCTTGCATTTGGTTGGAGACATTTTTATGTACTCTAAGATTAAAGAAATCTCATTTAATTTAGGGCTTAATATCCCTTGATAGATGGGAAATCAATATACATTCATCATAAACTTAAGGGAATCTCATATCATTTCAAGGCTTACCATCCTTTGCAAATGATTGAGAAACAAATTGTGGATAAATTAGACAAAAATGATATTAAATCCATGTTCCTAATAGGATATCTATTTAAGGGGGAGCATAATACAAAATTAAGGGGGAGAAGAAAAATAAAATATTCAAACTGGATATCTTTTTGAAATGACAAAGGGGGAGAAAGAATATAAAATCTAAAATATAAATGAGTTTCATCTTGATGGCCAGCACTCACTTGCAAAACTAGAATGGCTACAAAAGGTAATCTTCAGGTATGAAACTCACATGCTTTATATTTCCTTATTTCATACTTAGGAAATGTTTGTCATCTTCAAAAAGGGGGAGATTGTTGGATAAATTGGACATTATAATAAATCCCTTTGTTTCGATGATGACAAACATTTCATTCTTGTTGATCTAACGTGCTACTTGAGTGTTGTAGGAATAAAGTGGATGACAAAGCTCTAAGGAAACTATATGCTTGAATGATTGTAAAAGTCATACAATGTAATCAATTGTAAACTTGTACAAATATATAATGTACAAGTACTTAGATCTCATGTAAATCAAGCGTTAGATCTTCCCTAGCCAATCACCACACTTAGATAGATCATCCCTTTTTAAATAGGATCACATATGCACACTCATACATTTACTTAGTGCCTAAATTGAAAGATTGAAACAGGGTCAATCTCGGTCGACCAAACTCCTCGACCGAGACACTCTCGGTCAAAAAACTTCTCGACCGAGATTGACCCAAGTAGCCGTTAGACACAGCTGACAAAGTAGTTGGCAGTTGCAAATGAACGTTGATCCAGAGAGCCTATCGGTCGACAAAACTTCGACCGAGTAGGTATCTCGGTCGACAATTTGTCGACCGAGATGGTCTCTGATAGCAACTGTAGAATAAAGTAACTAGCCGTTACTAATGCACCTAACTTATTCCTAACGGCTAGTTAAGCACTTAGAAACCCCTAGAAGTTGTCTAGAATGTCCTTAAGCATCCATAGGCCATTCCTATAAATAGGACATGCCTTAGGACACCTAAATACACCTAAGCTACACTTGTGCTATACTTGATCTTGAATACACATTGGCAATACTGTTTTGAGCAATAGAGCAATTCCTACATTTGCTATTCATTCCCATTGCTCCTATTTCGTGTCCTATAGGCTAGCATCTCCTTACCACAGCACTTACACTTCTACACTCATTGGTTAGGAGATCGATACGCTTGATATAGGCAAATCAAGCCTTGTGCTTCAAAGGATAAGTTGTAATTTCTATTTTCCTTCTTGTTCCTTTTATCCTTTGTATTCTCCTTGCTACTCCTAGGGTTGGAGGCTGCTGATTGGAGAAGGTTCTTCTCGGAGGAGAAGGTGGACTTCAAGCTACTTCAAGAAGGCTATCGCACGGGAAGCTATTTCAAGAAGGCTATTGCAACGGGAAGCTACTTCAGGAGGAAGGCTGCTTCAAGGTGGTGCAATTACTTCTAGGTGAAGGCTGCTTCAAGGTTGGGCGATTACTTCTAGGTGAAGGCTGCTTGAAGGGTTTAGGGAGAGAATTGTAATTTTATGTAAAGTCCTTGCGAGGTAATAAAATTAAATTCTTTCCAAATCCCTGTTGGGTAAGCAACCGGGTAGTGGACTGACAACTTTAGTATTTGCTAAAGTTGGAACCACTCTAAATCCTTGTCCCCTTGTCCAATATTTTGTGGTTGGTTGTTTGAGTTTCAGTAATTGTTAAAATTATCTTTAAAACTCTATTCACCCCCCCTCTAGTGTTTTTCATATTTCACCAGTGTCCCTCTTCTTCACCTTCTTAATCTCCAGGAAACATGTGAGAATATGAAAAGTAGCATTAATCATGTGCTCATACATCATTCCCCATAAAAAGAAAAGATCTTGCTTTCCAACAAATCCTTGGGTTTCCTTCTTGGCAAACACTCCGGTACTAAGAAGGCGGTGAATGTACCGGAAGATAGGGTTGCAGATAGCATACGCTCTGTCTTGCTTGGCTTCATGGTGTTCCTCATCAGATTTCTCAAACCAAAACTCATCACTTTGAAAAATAGGCGGGTAACGAATCACCCCATCATAATGGCACTCCAGCAACTCACAAAAATGCCTAAATGTGAGCTTAAAAGCACGACCCAAAAATGTGAAATGAATAACACCATAGGGCTCGAGCTTCTTCTGTGGGTCTTTCTCAGTGGTGAGCGTCGTCAAAAACTCATAGACTAGGCGGGGTAAGTATTTGATACTGTAAGGAAGATGTAGCTTAACCCCAACTCCTATAGGTGCATGAGAACTTCATCCTTGAAGCCCAGAGTCGTTAATGTGTGCTCGCAAGCAAACCAAGATGGAAGTACCCTCCTTACGATAAGGAACTGGTACGTTGGGTCTTCTTTAGGGGTGACCCAAAATTGAGTAGTTGAGACGTATGTTGGTGCTTGGGAGGAACTAGCACCATGCCTGCAGTTGCTGGTTTGCTTGAAAGGTATAATTTTGTTGCTGACAGACTGTGACACATCATGTATTAGGATGGATATGGCGTGTGGCTGAGGTAGAACTTCTGACTAAAGCAGTGATGCACACGATGTGTGTGGAAATGTACACGTCATGTGTCTGGAGATTTTCTGAAATCTATAGATGGGGACAACGGTTGTTTCGGGAAGACTTGGAGGAGATCAACGGCGATGCCTGGATGTCTTGCTTGGTGTTTGACCATGCATGGTGCAGAAGATGGATGGACCTTCTTGTTGGTGTCAACGATGATGCATGGAGAGGAGGACGACGGGGCTGTTTCTCACGTTGGCGACAGAAGCAGCGGCTTGAGCTAGAAGAAAATGATGACATCGATGTAGTGAGCAATGACATGGGCTTGAAGAAGATGGTGATGTCCGGAGCACCACCTTGTGCTAGGGCACACGACGGCGGTTGAAGAGATCCTCTTGAGATTGAATAAGGCACACCATGAGCAAGAGAACACGACTGGAGAAGAGCACGCCGATGACGGCTAGAGCTTGAGGAAGACACATCGTGAGAAAAGGAGCACGACGAATGCTGCTTCGTGTGCTAGGGCACATGGCTGGAAGGGAATAAGGGCTAGGGCACACAGTTCCTGGCTCAGATCTCACACAGCTTGAATGAAAGTGTGAGTGAGAGGGGCGGTTGTGTGCTAGGTTAAGAACCAGCATTTTGACAACAGACACAGCATGTTCAAATAAAGACATGTTGTGTGTTGCGTCAGAACTCTCTTTCTGTGGTAAAAGACACGTCATGTTTCAAAAAGTACACGGCGTGTTATATTCCAAAAATTCAAAATGCCCATTTTCACTGATAAGTACACGACGTGTTCAAATAAAGACACATCATGTTCTTTTTCCAGATTACTTATTCCTCCCTTTTCTACTTTGGTACACATTGTGTCTAATTAAGGACATAGTGTGTTGGTTTCCAGATCGGGTAATACTTTGTATCTGCTGGACCATGACACAATGTGTGTTTTTCTAACACGTCGTGTACCTGGAGATATAGCTCGGCTACTGTATTTCTAAGAGTGGTGACACGTCGTGTCAAATAAAGACGTGTTGTGTCTTCTGTAGTTTCTATAGAAAACAACTTTTTGTCAGCATAGAATTAATAACAGATATGTCAATATAATTGTCTAAGTTATTACATTCATCCATGACAAGCTTATTATGAAACTAAAGAGTGTTCTTGACTCAAATAACTTGAAAAGAAATCTATCCTAATGTGGGTTCAACTCCCATGAGGTCCTCCATTTAGAGTCTGGAGTGAGACTCTTTAATTTGTCCATCACACATCTTTAAGGGAGTAAGAGGCTCCCTTGTGAACTTCATATCCCAAGGTATACAACTTGCAATTTTTGCCATTTATTTTGAAAGCTCCATCCTTGCCTTGTAGCTCAAAAACTCCATAAGGAAAAATCTTCAATACAATAGAAGGGTCGGACCACATTGACTTTAGTAAAAGCTTATCCATAATTTTATGATGATCATTTAAGAGCAAATTTCAAGACACATGGTTTATATAGATAGACCAAGGAATACTTAGGACAAACCATGTGGATTGTGATGAGCCGGTAATTTCCTTGATTAAACCAATCATGGTCCATATTTTCAGTTTTAAGCCAAACTATGTAGGAGATTATAGCAATTAAAAATGAACTAGCAATCTATATTATTTATGTATTGATTCATTTTGTAAGAAGGCATGTTCAATTTTAGATTGCAAAAAGTATACAAGTTTGATAAAAGTATATACATTATAATCCCTTTGTTTTGATGATGACAAACACTTCATTCTTGTGAATCTAACGTGCTACTTGAGTGTTGCAGGAACTAGGTGGGTGACACAACTTCGAAGATCTATATGCTCAAAATGCTTTAATTCATGATTGTAATCAAAATGTAAAAACTTGTACAAATATATAATGTAAAAGTACTTAGATATCATGTAAATCTAGCGTATAGATCTTCCCTAGTCAATCACAACACTTAGATAGATCATCCCCTACAATAGTGTCACAACTGCACACTCATACACACACTTAGTACATAGTTTAAAACATTGAAACAGAGTCATTCTCGGTCGACAAACTTCGCGACCGAGACACTCTTGGTCGACAATCTCCTCGACTGAGAATGACCCAAGTAGTCATTAGACACAGCAGACAAGGTACTTGGGAGTTGGAATAGAACGTTATACACTCTTTCTCCAGACAGTCCCTCGGTCAAAAAAAACTTTGACCGACTGGGATCTCGGTCGACAATTCCTCGACCAAGAATGTCTCTATCTGCACTTCTTAGGATTAATTAACTAGTCGTTGCTAAAGCAATTAGTGGATACCTAACAACTAGTTAAGTACTAAGAACCCCCTACAAAGTGTCTAGAATGTCCTTAAGCATTCATAGGCCATTCCTATAAATAGGACATGCCTTAGGACACCCAATACACACTTGTTCAATACTTGAGCATTCATACTTGCAATTGGCAATCTTCTCTAGTGAGCAATTGAGCAACTCCATCATTGGCTATTCATTTCCATTTCTCCAAATTCGTGTCCTATAGGCTAGCATCTCCTACCCACTGCACTTACACTTCCATATACATTGGTTAGGAGATCAAAATGCTTGATATAGGAAATCAAGCATTGTGCTACAACAGTATTGTAATTTCTATTTTTCCTTCTTGTTCATTTATATTGTTTGTACTCTCCTTGCTACTTCTAGGGTTAGAGGCTGCGGATTGGAGAGGGTTTGTCTTCTCAGGTGGAGAAGGGTCTTCTCGGTGGAGAAGGTGGACTTTGGACTACTTCAAGAAGGTTGTCTCAACGGGAAGCAACTTTAAGAGGAAGGCTACTTCAAGGGGAGCTTGAGCTTACTTCAAGGAAGGCTGCTTCGAGGTTGGTGAGACTACTTCTAGGTGAAGGTTGTCTGAAGGGTTTGGTGAAAGTATTTGTAATTTTATGTAACGTCCTTGTGAGGTAATAAAATTTAAATACTTTCCAAATCCCGGTTGGGTAAGCAACCGGGTAGTGGATTGACTACCTTAGTATTTTCTAAGGTTGGAACCACTCTAAATCCTTGTCCCCTTATCCAATATTTTTGTGGTTGCTTGTTTTGGTTGAATTATTTTTAAAATATCCATAAAACCCTATTCACCCCCCTCTAGTGGTTTCTTAATTGGTATCAGAGTAGGCTTCAAGGAACTTTAACAAAGTCTTGAAGAATGGGTGATGGGGTACTCAACAACCTCAACTTGGAAGGGACACTTGTGGCTAGACCTCCACCTTTTGATAGCACCAAATACACCTACTGGAAGAGGAGGATGCAATTCTATTTCCAAGGAATTAGCTAGGATTTATGGATAATGGTGTCAAATCCATATGAATTTCCTCAAGTAGAGTATGCAAATTGGGATACTAATATGGTAAGACCTGCCCAAATGAATGCAAAAGCTGTAAGTATACTCTATTGTTCAATTTCCCTTGGCGAATTCAATAGAATATCAAATTGTGAAACAACATATGAGATATGGCATAGACTATCTATAACCTATGAAGGAACTGTTCAAGTTAAGAATTCTAAAATCGGAATGCTTAAACAAAAGTTTGAACAGTTTCCTATGGATCAAAATGAGTCTATTAGTGAAATGTATGCAAAGTTTTCTTCTATTGTTAATGGTTTGAATGCTTTAGGTAAAGCGATTAGTGAAGAGGATCAAGTGTCAAAAATCCTTAGATGTTTGCCTCCAAAGTACAAACCTAAAGTAACTACAATCGAAGAAGCCAATGACCTTACTCGACTAAGGATGGAGCAACTCATTGGCAACCTAGAAGCACATGAGGCAACCTTGGAGGAAGAAGAAAGATTGGCAGCTGAACACAAGAAGAGAAAGGACATTGCATTCAAAGAATCAACCAAAAAACAATCATGACACAAGTGAAGAAGATAGTGAAGAAGAAACACTCATTGTAAATGGTAAGCAATATAGAAGTTTTAAAACTAACAAAATTCCTAGTGTTTCTTCCTCTAGATGCTTTGAATGTGGCAAAAAGGGACAAATGAAAGGTGATTGTCCAAAACTCAAGAAAGGGAAGAAATCATCTCACAAGAAGAAAGAAAAAGCATATAAAGTTGCATGGGATGATTCAAGTGATGATAGTGAAGATGGAAAAGAAGAAGTAGAATGTCTTATTGCTACAACAAATGAAGAAGAAGAGGTAAGTCTTTTTGATCTACCAAAAGAAGATTTAATTACTAGTCTTCAAGAAACACATGATAAATATATTGAGTGCAAGAAGAAATTAAAGAAATCAAATAAAGTAAATGATGAGTTACATACTAAACTTCTTGCTCTCACATCTGAAAATGAAGATCTCAAAAAGGCTATTGAAAATCATGATATTAAGCTGAAATCAGTAGAAGCAAATTGCAATCTCCTATCCCTAGAAAAGATAAACTTGCAATCCTATAAATTCTTTTGTCATGCCAAACCTTGGTTCTTTCTTTGTAGAGCCTTGCATTTTCATATGCATCTAGCCAGAGCTCTTCCAGTTCTTACAGCTACAATAGATGCTTTCACCAGCCTTCTTCATGTCAAAGTTTAAGAACTTGATGACCCATAGAGCACAGTGTTCTAGCTCCAACGGAAGATGACAAGATTTACCATATATCAACATAAATGGAGTTATGCCTATGATGGTTTTATAAGCCGTCCAGTATGCCCATAAGACATCGTCTATCTTCAATGTCCAATCCTTACTTGAGCTAGACACTATCTTTTCTAGAGTGCTTTTCAGCTGGCGGTTGGAAACCTCTACTTGCCCAGAAGTTTGAGGATGGTAGGGCATAGAGACTTTATGAGTAACTCCATACTTAGATAGAAGGTTATTGAATTTCTTCTCAACAAAATGTGTGCATCCATTAGAGATTACAACTCTAGGAACTTCAAACCGAGGGAAGATGATTTTCTAAAATAGCTTTACTACAAATTTTGCATCCGGTGCTTGGGTTGGGATGGCCTCAACCCACTTAGAGACGTACTCACAAGCAACTAGGATATATTGGTAGCCACAAGAAGATGGGAATGGTCCCATGTAATCAACTCCCCATACATCAAATACCTCAATCTCCAAGATAGAGTTAAGAGGTATGTCATCACGTCTAGATATTCCTCTGGTCCTTTAGCATTTATCACAAGCTTTAACAAACAAATTGACATCTTTAAATAATGTTGGCCAATAGAAACTGGCCTGGAGAATCGTTGTTGCAGTCTTCTCTCCTCCAAAGTGACTTTCGTAAGGAGAGACATGGCTTTCAAAAATTATAGTGACAATCTCTTCTTTAGAAACACGCCTTCGAATAAGTCCATCACTCCCATGTTTTAACAACAAGGGGTCGTCCCAATAGTAGAACTTTACATCATGGAAGAACTTCTTCTTTTGTTGGTATGTCAAATCTGGAGACATCTATCCTGTAGCAAGAAAGTTTGCAATGTCTGCAAACCATGGTACTTGTGTGGATGATAATGCATAAATCTTCTCAATAGGAAAATGATCCTCAATAGGCAATTAGTCTCCAACATCCGTAGTCAACCTAAAAAGATGATCAAAAACATTATTCTCTATACCTTTCTTATCATAGATTTCAAGATCAAACTCTTGTAGAAGCAGTATCCAGCAGATGAGATGAGGTTTTGCATCCTTCTTGTTGAGATACTTTATGGCAGCATGATCTCTGTACACGATTACCTTAGATCCTACCAAGTACCATCAGAATTTGTCAAAGGCGTACACTATAGCAAGCATCTCCTTCTCTGTGGTTGTATAATTGATTTGTGCTTCATCTAGAGTCTTGCTTGCATAGTATATGACATGAAGCTTCTTATCCTTTCACTGTCCCAGAACTGCCCCTACTCCATAGTTACTTGCATCACACATCAATTCAAAAGGAGCATTCTAGTCTGGTGGCTGAATGATTGGTGTAGAAATAAGAGCTTCCTTGAGCTTGATGAAAGTTGTATGACATTCATCATTGAATATGAATTCAGCATCTTTTGCTAGTAAAGAACATAATGGCTTTGTAATTTTGGAGAAGTCTTTAATAAATCTTCTATAGAATCATGCATGACCAAGGAAACTACGGATGTATTTGACTGAAGAGGGTGTAGACATCTTCTCAATAGCTTCAACCTTAGCCCTGTCAACTTCAATACATTTGTTAGATATAACATGGCCTAATACTACACCGATTGTACCATGAAATGGCACTTCTCCCAGTTTAGTACTAGGTTAACCTCTTTGCAGTGGGCTAAGACTAAAGACAAGTTGCATAAGCATTGATCAAATGAATCTCCATAAAAGCTAAAATGATCCATGAAAATTTCCATTATATTTTCAATGAAATTGGAAAAATAGCCATCATGCATCGTTGGAACGTCTCAGGAGCATTGCAAAGACCAAAGGCCATGTGACGATAAGCATAAGTTCCATGCGTGCATGTGAAAGTGGTTTTATCTTGCTCAGGAGGGTAGATAGGAATCTGGAAAAACCTGGAATATCTGTCCAAGTAACAAAAATAAAAATGTTTTGCAAGACGTTCAAGCATCAAGTCGATAAATGGCAATGTAAAATGATCCTTGTGGGTCACTTTGTTCAAATGCCGGTAATCAATACACCTACACCAACCTGTGACTATACATGTTTGTATCAACTCATCATTATCTCCCTTGATGATAGTTGCACCCCCCTTCTTAGGTACTACATGAATAACACTAACCCATGGGTTGTCACTTATAGGATAAATGATACCGGCATCAACCAAACTTAAAGATTTCCTTTTTAACCACCTCAAGCATATTTTGATTTAAACATCTAGGTGGATCAATGGTGGGTCTAGCATCATCCTCTGTGTTTATTCTGTGCATGCAAATAGAGGGATGAATGCCTTTCAAATCATCGATAGAGTATCCAATGGCATCTTTATATAAATGCAATTCAACAAGAAATTTATTTTTCTTGTTCATTATTTAACTCATTATTGATTATGATAGGAGAAATAGAGTCAGAATCAAGAAATGCATACCTCATCCCTGGTGGAAGGGCTTTGAGTTCTACCTTTCTCCTGGCTGTATTTTCTTTGGCTTTATCATCAACAAGTGGAGTGCCATCTTCAGTAGTATCTGATTGAGCAATAGAAAATACCCCATAATTTTCAAATTCATTGTTTATACCTTCATCCACATCACATTAGTTCATTATTAAATTGGTAACATCATGATCTTCTTCTACAATGGAATCAATAGAGTCCATAAAATAGATTTCTTCTACACGTGAGGGTGCTTTCATGGCATCATATATAGAAAACTCCATGGCTTCCTCACCAACTCGGAGTGTGAGTTTGCCTTCTCAAACATCAACAAGGCATCCAACAGTTCTCAAAAAGGGCCTCCCAAAGAGAATGGGGTTGGAAGGAACTTCTACCATATCTAACATAACAAAATCACAAGGAATATAGAGTTTATGAATTTGTGCTAGCATATATTCCACGATACCTGTGGGATATTTAATGGAATGATCAGCCAGTTCAATGTCCATCATTGTAGGATTCAGATCTCCAAGATCTAGCTCCTTCCACTAACTAGACAGGATGAGACTAATACTAGCTCCAAGGTCTACAAGACCTTTATCAAGTGTGGTGTTGCTAATCTTACATGGTAGAGTAAAAGCTCCCAAATCATCTAGCTTTTCAGGAAGTCAGTTTTGAATGATAGAACTGATTCTTTCCGAAAGCATCATAGTTTCCACTTGGTCTACCTTCCTTCTCTTGGTGAGGATGTCTTTAAGAAACCTAGCGCATAATGACATCTCTACTATAACTTTATCTAGTGGAAGGTTGACATGGAGTTTGTTTAGAATGTCCATAAACTTCCTAAACTTTGAATCCTCCTTCGTATTTGCAAGTCTTTGCGAAAATGGTGCATTTGATTTAATAGAAGGTGGTACCTCAGCTGTACCTTTACCTTTGTCACCCATAGGGGTGTCAAGCTTCTCTTCATCGACGATCTCAACACTCTTCTCCTTGGGTGGAGAAGGTCTTTGGATTTCAGCTCCACTCCTCATGGTGATAGCATTCACATGCTATCTTGGATTCACCTCTGGTTGGCTTGGAAGAGAGCCAGATTGAGTGTTCTTTTGCTGTGTCTAGGCTTGCTGGGCAATTTGATTTTCCAACATCCTTATATGGGTGGAAATGCCATCCACCTTTTGAGAGAGTTGGGCAGTTGCATCCTTCAAGAGCTTGTCATTGCCCCTGAACTCTTCATTTTGTTGCATATGTGTGGAGATAAATTTTTCTCCATCATGGCCTCTAAGGAAGAACTTTGGGGTTGTTGTTGCTGTTGGTAACCCCTATTGTTGTTGAATCCCGGCGGATTCCCATTGTTTTGCCAGTTGAAGTGTTGTTGTTGCTGCGGTTGCTACTTGTCCATGTTGGAAGTTCTGAGCATTGCTTGTGTTCTGGTAGGAGAAATTAGAATGATCTCTCCATCCTAGATTGTAGGTGTTGGAATAGGTATTGTATTTCTTGTTCCCCTTCATCCCAACGACATTGACTTGTTCAAGGCTCCCTTCATTCACATTAGGAGAAAAGCATGAAGAAGAAGTATGCCTAGATTCCCACAAGCTTCACATATCACTTCAGGTGGTTGGATTTGCAATGTAGTCATACTCTCAAACTTTTGTGTAAGAACATCAAGTTTAGTAGCAATTAGATCGACAAAATCAATAGTATGCTTCCCTCCTTGCTTCCCAGTTGAAGCACTAGCTGTAGAGGATGATTGTGCCTTCCTATCTGACCCCCATTGGCAATGGTTGAGTGCTATCTCTTCAATGATATCATAAGCCTCTCTATAAGACTTATTCATCAACTCTCTGTTTGCTACAACATCCAATGTCATGCGGGTGTTGGAGAATAGTCCATTATAAAATGTTTGGAGTAGCATCCAATTGGTCAATCAATGGTGAGGGCAAAGGCGTTGCAGGTCCTTAAACCACTCCCATGTGTCATACAGAGTTTCTCCAACGAATTGAGAAAAGTTTGTGAGCTGGTTCCTTATTTGGGTAGTTTTGCTCAACGGAAAATACTTTGCAAGAGCTGATTCCAGCTTTTGATAGACTTCTTAGGAAGAGATAAAAGCCACGCCTTGACTCTATCTCTCAAGGTGAAAGGGAACAACAATAACTTTACTCCATAGACATATACACCATTAATTTTGAAAGTATTCATGTACTCTAGGAATTCAGCCACATGAAGATTCAAATCTTCATTGATGGTACCCCCGAAGCGGTTCTGCTGGATCATCTACATCATAGAGGGAGAAATAGAGAAATTGTTCACTTCCATTACAGGAAGATCAATGGCTCCACAAATGTTTGTTGCAACCGACATGGCAAAATCCTTCAAAGGATGGTCGTCCTCCATGGTTGGATCTTCTTGTGTGACTTCTTTAAAAAACAAAGAAGATGGTGATGGTGATGATGGTGGAACACCTCCTAGTAGTGGTTTCTCTACTCTTCTTGCTCTTCTAAGCTTGAAAGAGTATGCTCAAACTCAAGGTCTAACAATGCCGATGTCTGAAGACCTCTTTGCGAGTAACGCATACAACCTAAAACTAAGCAAGAGATATTGAGAACACAACTAAAAGGTATATGGAAATTTGAAAATGGAAGTGATGATCTAGTCTCGAATACTAATTAGCACTTGATACTCTAATTATATTAACTGTAGCTCCCCAGAAACAATACCAAATACTTGTTGGTTATTACACTAACGAGTTTCAATCTTATGAAAGATCTTTTACTCAACTAACTAATTCCTGCAAGTATACAGAAGTAGTTGTAGTCGAGATCAAACACAAGGAGCTTTAGCAATCAATTAAATGCAATTGTTCTAAGGTTCAACAATCTAGACCGCTTTAAAGGTGTGATTTGGTTGATTAAGCTAATATTTCATAACTAAGAAAAATAGTAAATTGATTACTAAAAGAGGTTAAATTTCAAAAATGGAAGTATCTTAGACTTAGGATTTCACCAACATATCATAGCATAAAATAGGAGCATGAAATTTAAACATACCAAGCACTTGTTTTAAAGGAGAGTTGTATATTGCATTTCACCTCTCGGTGCAAGTATAACAATCATAACTCAATTCAACATTCCCATGTATGAATTTCATTTTTGATCACAAACCTACTCCTCAACTCCATAATTTCCACTCTCATGGTTAAGAAGGAGCTTCCAAGAGAGTACCTCCTTACTCTCCTACCTATCTTCTCATATCAAGAAAAATAGCATAAAACATGCACATAAAGTGGCCAGCCATACATGCAAGAAGAAAGAAACCAGTACTCACAAGGTGGAAAAACAAGCAAATTAGTATTTAGTACGACATTATCATTTTCCATACATGCTATGACTTGGGAGCTACTCTCCCATGTCTAAGAAAAGGAAACTGCTCATCCATGATGATGTACATCAGAAAACGTGCAGAAATTTCAAATTTCAACATGTTTTAGAGAAGGAAAAGATAAGAGAACCAAAGGTGTAACCCAAGAAGAGTAGAATTCAGGCTTGGGGATGAAATTCCACTCCTACAACTGCTCCAACCCGGAAAAACTTCCCTCCTGAGAAGCTTTGTGGAGTGAAGAAATTCGGTTCCACCTCTAGAGAAGAAAATGGAGAAGAAAAGAGGAAGAATGGGGGTTCTTTGGCAAGAAACCACCTTCTTCCACCCCAAAATTTCCCTCCTTGCTCTAGCCTTGCTCTTGGTCAAAAGAGTTTCAAATTATGACCAAATATAACTACTCCATAGGGTGGTTTCATCTTTTAAAATGAGAGGAGTCATATTTCAAAATTGCTGAAACTGACCGGCACACAGCGTGTCTTCCTTTGGACACGTCGTGTCCTATCTCCGACAATTGTTCTGAGTGTAAAGCACATGACATCTCTGAATTAATACATGCCATGTACATTACTAGAAAGGCAAGTATCATTTCTGAATTCCCAGCTACATGTCGTGTACTTTTCTTTTGCGTTTGAAGTGTAAGGCCAATTAGAAATGCACACGTCGTGTCTTAAATAAGACACATCGTGTGCTTTACTGTTTCAGCAGAATTACAATTCTAAACATTTGTAAGGCATGGAGAAGTCCCAATGATGATGAATTTGAGTTGGCCTATCTTCAATTTGATCCTTTTGAAGCATATCTGCAATACACATCATGTGATAAGAAAAATAACAAAAAGGTGGCAAGAATAATATGAATAGAGGCTAAATGAGAACAAAATGAACTGAATTTGTGTGTGAAAACATGTGAAAAGTTGATGTGGAAAGCACACAATACCAAGGATTAATAAAAGATATAATAAAAATGTGTATCATATCTATTTATAGTTCTTCACAACACTTCAAATTAGACGATAACCCTTCTTTGTTGTCTTTATATTGAGATGATGTATAGTACAATAAAAGATGGAGATATGCCTATATTGTAGAGATGTTCATGTTTTAGATATGCTTGTATTGTTAGTATATCATAATTAAGATTGTGATGATAGTTATGCTTACATTGTTAAGCCATGCCTCCATTATTAGAAATGCTTAAAATGCTAATCATGCTTATATAGATAGTTGTGCTTTTGACGATTAGCTCTACTTATGATGTAGATTTGTTCAACTTCATAGATATGCTAATGTTGATAGCTATGCTTATGGTGGCAAACTTATTTATGACAATAGATATGTTATACTACTAGACTGCTTTTACAGTTAGCAATGCATATGTTGATAATCAGGCTAATGATGATAGTTGTTACCAGTTCCTTCATGTACTTTATTAATCATCATTGTTGTTAAGCTCATCTATAATACATGCTTAATTTGCTTAAATTATTTAATTACTTAACTGTGGTAATCAATAAAAATTGTTGGAGGTTATATCTCTTGTTGGGACATGGGTCTCACTTGTGGGTCACCACATATTTTTAGGTGATAGGCAGCAAAGACACCATCTCAGTGATAATGATAAGAAACTGTGATGATGGATACTATAGAAGTTTGTTTAGATGTCTAGCATGTCCTAGAAGTTATCCTTGTACTCTCAGGTCCAGGCAGAAAAGTTTGTATACGATGTTTCAATCGAATTAGGCTTTTTGAGCATGTAGATGCTTATTTATGTGGCATATATGGATAATTTACTCCTATGTATATATGTTATGGTTAAGGCCATGGACAAAATTGTATCAGATTTTTGGTATAGTATGAATACAAGAAAGATTTCGGGCTTCAATGCAAATGTTTCAGAGCAATGTGATAATGTTGATATCAATTTTTATTTACTCTTTTTCTGGGTTTGGGATTAATTAGTGGTCGATTGTGTTTTATGTTTTCCGTAACCTCATTTAGTGTGATGGGTTCTCATTATGATTTAATGCTAAAAGTTAAAAAGAGTATTATTAAGAAAATAATGTTAATTTAGTCATTATCCAAAGTAAATTAACACTTTAGTGCAATGAGAATTTTGGTTTAAAGAGCACTTTGGTGCAATTAGCACTTGGGTGTAATGAACTCTTGGGAGTTCAAATTTATGTGGAGAAATCACCGTAATAGACTCACTAATTATAAGTATTAATATCATGATAATAATGAAGTATCATACAATGAAATTTAATGCTTATCTAATGTCTAGAAGGATGAGTTATCATTGGTAACATCAGGATTTTGTGCGAGACTCTTAAAACTAAAAATGTTGTATTCGGCCTAATTCAGTGTGGTTCAAGATATAAAAAAATAGGAGAATGCCTTTAGCATGGGATATCTATATCCTAAGGGGGGTTCATGTTATAATAGTTAAAGATGAAGATTTTTTATATAATTAGGTTTTAGTTATTATCTTGTAAATAAAGGCTTGGTACGAGAGCCATACTTGTATGGAAATCAGGGTGACAAATAAGGAAGTGGAAACAAAAAATTAAAGCCCTATTCACCAATCATGAAGATTACATCAATAACAATATATCTAGGAAGGAAAGTAACAAGAGTTATATCTAGTCCTAGAGAAAGTCCAATAACAACTCTTAATGAAGTATCGTGCTTCTTCTCCAAGAAGCAACATGCTTCTTCTTTAGGCAGTACTCGAACAGTTGTCATCAATGGCCTCCTGGTCTGTCACCACAGATGGCAGTTGACGGTGTCCTCATAGTGATAGGAAACAACCTCCCACCTCTAGAGTAGTCCATGCGGACCACCGAAACTCCACGTTGCACTACCAGAGCCAAATGGAAGGAGCTGTCTCTTTAAACTTCAATCCACTAAGATTGATTTTCTCTCCTATAATTGTCTTTCTCTTGCTATCCTTCCCTTTTATGGGTAGGTCTTGCTCGGGCTCTGTAACATACTAGAAATAGAACCCTAACCTAGTAGTTTTACCCTTTTTGTCTTAGCCAAACAAGAATAAACTAAAACATGTAATTAAGGGAATACAAATTACTTTGTGCTTAATAATAACTCATTTAGGAGTTAATAAGAAATTAAAGAACTTAGTTGGATATATACCTCCTCATATAATCTTAATGTAGGGTTGAAGTATAATTTGTCACTAAGTTATAGAAAAGAATAAATAATTCATCTTAGAACTTCTAGAACTTTCTAGGATAAGAGAAATAGGAGAAAATCCGAATTTTGTATAAAGGAGAAGATAAATGCAAAATGAATAGTAATATGGGAATTAATGAGTAAAGAAGATAATGTGTCACAATTTATAATTGGAAACCCATCAGGATAATTTGACACTAAAATTCGTTTTCTTGATCAAAATATAACTTAAGGGCCAAGTATCAATTAATTTGAAAGATAATTGTATATATTAATGTCCTTATCTAAATAAAATAGGGATTAGGCCAATAAAGTGATATAAAATATTTAAAGTCCTCAATTTGGAAAACTAACTCCAAATTCGTAATCTAAACATAAAAATAAGCCTTTGGGCAAGTTTGCAACTAATTTGGATAATGTTTGATTATTAAGTGATTTTAGGAGAGAGAAAATGCCTAAAAGGTGTAATTAATAAATAGATGTAAATCATGACACCAAAAGTTGGAAATAAAAACAAATTCGTATCCAACACATTAATTATGACTTATGTGTTAAGTTTCATTATATTTGGATAATCCTAAAGCCATAAATGAAGAAAGAAAGAGAAAATGATAATTGATTTATTTAACCCATTAAAGGTTTCCAAAAGGAAAAACTAATTGGATATTCAGAATCTACATGTTTAATTTAACATATGTGCAAATTTTGGTTTAATTTGGATAATTCTAGAACCCCTAAATCAGGAAATACAATATATATAAATTATTTGATTTTCCCTTTGTTTTATTCATTTGATTTCCGTTTTATCTTGCTGTCACGCGGTTTGATTAGAGTGCGTGAATCTGGACCATTCATTCTTGATCGGATGGCTGCGAACATTTCTTCTACCTCGCGACAGAAGCGGAAACAGAGTTGTTTTGACGCAATATTTTCCGATTGGGATTTCTCGATATACACTCAATCTCAGTTCACGATTTTTGCTCCTATGGTTTCCTTGTTGGATTCCGCTCCATATGATCCCTAATATCACCCCTATGGTGGTCTATATAAATAACCCCCAATTTCCCTCTCTCCATCGTTTTTCCGCAGACGGCTCTTCACCCTTCCTTCTTCGTGGTTATCTGTCCGGAAACAATCCTTGACCTTTCTTCTTTTCGACCCTGACCTTAATTGGACCTGATCGTGCTTGGTGCATCCGGACCTACTTGGTTTCGTCTCCGACGACCTTGGTGGCGCCCCGACCATCTCGGACACCCTCAAGGCAATTAGTTCCTCGGTGAGCATCCATGGACCTCCCACGACCTTTTCCTTTTTGTACTTTTGTCTGCGGTTTTCCCTATCTCCCGGTCGACAAGCTCAGTTTGGTTTCTGTTCTTGGTCACCTTCGGCGAGGTCCCTGCTCGCTCTCCTCATGCGTTTGGTCTTGTTTTTGCTTGTGTAGCTTCGACCAAGCTTGTTCTCTGCTTTTCTTCGACTCGTTCCGCCACCAGTTCACTCTGGTTTCCTTTCCGTTTCTCCTGGACTTTCTGGTCATGGCGGAAGGTGGTTCTGGCTTCTCCGACCGATGTATGAGCCATGATCAGGGTCGTTGGTTTCGTTGTGACCTCTTGAACTCGACGGCGTGGTTGTTTTCTCGAAACAATCCTCTGTGACCGGGTTTTGATCAGAGGTTCACTCCTCTTCTTGCTAGCATCGGGCTTGTTCAGCGAAGAACAAAGGTTGTTGTGATTTGTCGATGGTACCCCCCGATTTTCCTCTTCCGCTTTGTTTTTCTTTTGGGGGTAGTTTGGTCATTTAACAACTCTTCTTTTTCCCTCCGAACTGGGGCAACTCGTCCATCTGGCTGTGGGGCCAGATGAGTTGGCGAACTCTGGTTGGGCCAAATCGGACTGCGCGGCCCCACTCTCGCTCTCTCTCTGTTTTAAACGATTATTGGATTTTTCCTATTGGTCGGTTTTGTAAAATTGATAACTAATTATCGGCTTATCAGAAAATTATGGAACAATATTTGTTGGATTTAGAAAAATGCAAGCTTTCGTTTGGTATTGGTTTTATCATATGAATCTGATGTTTTAAACATGTGATTTTAATGGATCTAATTAAATAAGATAAAACTTGAATAATTCATAACTAATAATCTATAAGTCAGAAAAATATAATAAAATATGTTTTAGACTCGTAATTACATAACCTAAAATATGGAATGGTTTTCATAACCTAATTCACATAATAATAAAAAGGTAGTTTTTAGGGTTTGGTTTATAAATATGAAATTGACATAAAATCGGTGTATGTGTTTAATAGGTTCATTGGTGACCTAGTTTTGGATCCAGAAGTTCTTAGGACCTGTTGGACTTTGATTCTAAGGTATGTTGTATCCCCAATTCATCCATATTGAGCAATGCACCTACTTTATCATTCTTTTGACTTTTGCCTACACATATGTCTATTCTCTTGTTATCATGGTTCATGTGAACTATCATGAATATTGAAATCTTGGATAATCTTTTGAAATCTTATCTTGTGATATTGTTGATGGTATCTTCCACTATGATGTGGAAGTTTATTGATGTTTCATATGTTGACCATTGTGGAAAATCTTATTTGATGTTGACTATACTTTTCTACTTGCCTCTACAATTACCTGCTATGTGATTCAGTAACCCTAGAGTAGAATAATTGCATTGGTTTAGTCTCATTATAATTTGTGGCAACATTATGATATTTTGGATGGTGGATGTATGATTCCCCAATCCCGGGCAGGATGTGTGATTCCTGGCCCACATTATATGAATTTGATGGTGGATGTGTGATTCCCCATGTTAGGGCAAGATGTGTGATTCTTGGCCCATGTCTCACCAGGTTCAAGATGTGTGATTCTTGACCACCTTTGTCTTTTATAATATTCTAGTGTTATGCTTATCTCACATTTATGTAGGATGTTGGTAATAATATGTGCATGTGGCATTTTCTTTATTGTTTTACATATGGCAAGTATCTCTTTGGTTATGAATCTTATTTTTTATGCCCGTGTGGGTAGTCCTATTCTTTTTCATGGGAAGCATTCATACTTGATATCCTTATTGTCATATATTGCTCAAACTTTACTTAAGAATACACATACCAGCTTTTGCTGATATATTTCTCTTTTCTTCTTCTTTTGTGGGGTATGCTTCCAACCCCAGGTTAGATCGAGGAAAGTAGCTTCAACAACAACCTTGTAGCTGATCTTTGGGAGGATTGAAGAGGTGGTTAGATGACCCTCGGCTCAGTCCTTGGCTTTATGTTTAGTTTTCCTTTAGTACCTCTTTTATGGTGATGTGTTGTATAAAGCTTTGTAAATGGTTAGATAATATTTCTTTTCCGCTGCTACTCATTGTGTAATGATACATACATGTGGAATGAATTGATTCTCATCCCTTTTGTGAAAAATTTTACGCGGTGTTTGGTTAAGGGGTGTGATCTTTTCTTTCTAGTAGAGGAGTGGTTTCACTTCTTTACAGCATGGTATCAGAGCCACTAGCAGTCGGTTATCTAACTATTTCAACTCGTCTCCCTTAGGATGTTTACCTTTATCTATCTTAGGTTGCTTATACCTTGTGTCCTTGCCTTGTGCAGGAGAAACCCTAATGGCTGGTGATAACTCAACAATGGACAACCAATATGGTTATGAGACACCTCAAAACACTAGTTTTGGACAGGAGACCCCAGGTGGAGCTATGACTCCGGAGCAAGAGTTGGCCATGTTTCGACAACTCTTTGCGACTTCCATGGTTGGGAAGATGAAAGACTTGTATGTACCTGCGAAGCCTAAGGAGTTCACAATCATGGAGTTCATGAAGATGCAGCCACCTTCCTTCAAGGGTGAGGGTGAGATAGAGATGGTTGATAAAGCAGATGATTGGGTGTTAGCCATGGAGCGGACTTTTGATGGTATGGCATGTCCTCCACATCAGAAGGTTAGGTTTGCTTCCTATGTCTTGGATGGACCAGTTAGAGTTTGGTGGAATGGAATAGCAAGGACAAGAGATATCTCAGCTATGTCTTGGGCAGAGTTTTTGACACTCTTCCGTGGGAAGTACATCTGCACTGCTGCTTTGAAGAAGAAGGAAGCAGAGTTCTACTGTTTGAAGCAAGGCTCCTTATCTGTTTCTGCATACGTGCAAAGATTTCTACTGTTGGAGCGTTATGCAGTTGGTTTGGGTGAGGAACGTAGGGCTGACCTCTTCCTCCATGGGCTTAACTACAATGTGGGACGAGATCTTATTCCACAATTTCCCTTGACCTTCCAGCAGATGGTTGATAAAGCTTTGGCTGTGGAGTCTTACCCAGGGTTTCAACCAAGGGAGTTCGACAAGAAAAGGAAGTTCTCAGGTGATGATCAGAGTAGAGACAAGTGTGCTAAGTGCAATGGTTACCATCCTCCAGGGAAGTGTTCTCATGACAAACCTCGTCCAGTGGTATGCCATCATTGCAATGAACCTGGACACGTCAGACCTCAGTGCCCCAAGCTTCGTTTTGGACCTGGACATGTTCCTTAGCAAGCACCTCCTCAGAATCAGGGCAACAATAATGGTAATAATAATAGAGGAAGACCTGTGGAAAGAAGAGCTGGTAGAGTTTTTGCCTTGGATGGCGAAGAAGCTGATGATGCTGAGAAAGAGCAAGTTAACCCATAGTTCCTTAGATTAGACTATGCTAGTTATGTTTCCTTTTGCATGTTGTTTATGAAGTGGATGTAATAAGAATAATTGAAACTCTTATAACAGAAGTTAAGTTTGATTTTATGAGATGAATCCTTTTAAGGGGTGGTGAATAAGTTTCTTATGGATGTTCTGATTTCGAGGACGAAATCCCTTTAAGGGGTGGTGTGCTGTAACATACTAGAAATAGAACCCTAACCTAGTAGTTTTACCCTTTTTGTCTTAGCCAAACAAGAATAAACTAAAACATGTAATTAAGGGAATACAAATTACTTTGTGCTTAATAATAACTCATTTAGGAGTTAATAAGAAATTAAAGAACTTAGTTGGATATATACCTCCTCATATAATCTTAATGTAGGGTTGAAGTATAATTTGTCACTAAGTTATAGAAAAGAATAAATAATTCATCTTAGAACTTCTAGAACTTTCTAGGATAAGAGAAATAGGAGAAAATCCAAATTTTGTATAAAGGAGAAGATAAATGCAAAATGAATAGTAATATGGGAATTAATGAGTAAAGAAGATAATGTGTCACAATTTATAATTGGAAACCCATCAGGATAATTTGACACTAAAATTCGTTTTCTTGATCAAAATATAACTTAAGGGCCAAGTATCAATTAATTTGAAAGATAATTATATATATTAATGTCCTTATCTAAATAAAATAGGGATTAGGCCAATAAAGTGATATAAAATATTTAAAGTCCTCAATTTGGAAAACTAACTCCAAATTCGTAATCTAAACATATAAAATAAGCCTTTGGGCAAGTTTGCAACTAATTTGGATAATGTTTGATTATTAAGTGATTTTAGGAGAGAGAAAATGCCTAAAAGGTGTAATTAATAAATAGATGTAAATCATGACACCAAAAGTTGGAAATAAAAACAAATTCGTATCCAACACATTAATTATGACTTATGTGTTAAGTTTCATTATATTTGGATAATCCTAAAGCCATAAATGAAGAAAGAAAGAGAAAATGATAATTGATTTATTTAACCCATTAAAGGTTTCCAAAAGGCAAAACTAATTGGATATTCGGAATCTACATGTTTAATTTAACATATGTGCAAATTTTGGTTTAATTTGAATAATTCTAGAACCCCTAAATCAGGAAAGAGAATATATATAAATTATTTGATTTTCCCTTTGTTTTATTCATTTGATTTCCGTTTTATCTTGCTGTCACGAGGTTTGATTAGAGTGCGTGAATCTGGACCGTTCATTCTTGATCGGACGGCTGCGAACTTTTCTTCTACCTCGCGACAGAAGCGGAAACAGAGTTGTTTTGACGCAATATTTTCCGATTGGGATTTCTCGATATACACTCAATCTCAGTTCATGATTTTTGCTCCTATGGTTTCCTTGTTGGATTCCGCTCCATATGATCCCTAATATCATCCCTATGGTGGTCTATATAAATAACCCCCAATTTCCCTCTCTCCATCGTTTTTCCACAGACGGCTCTTCACCCTTCCTTCTTCGTGGTTATCTGTCCGGAAACAATCCTTGACCTTTCTTCTTTTCGACCCTGACCTCAATTGGACCTGATCGTGCTTGGTGCATCCGGACCTACTTGGTTTCGTCTCTGATGACCTTGGCAGCGCCCCGTCCATCTCGGCCACCCTCAAGGCAATTAGTTCCTCGGTGAGCATCCCTGAACCTCCCACGATCTTTTCCTTTTTGTACTTTTGTCTGCAGTTTGCCCTATCTCCCGGTCGACAAGCTCAGTTTGGTTTCTGTTCTTGGTCACCTTCGGTGAGGTCCCTGCTCGCTCTCCTCATGCGTTTGGTCTTGTTTTTGCTTGTGTAGCTTCGACCAAGCTTGTTCTGGCTTCTCCGACCGATGTATGAGCCATGATCAGGGTCGTTGGTTTCGTTGTGACCTCTTGAACTCGACGGCGTGGTTGTTTTCTCGAAACAATCCTCTATGACAGGGTTTTGATCGGAGGTTCACTCCTCTTCTTGCTGGCCTTGGGCTTGTTCAGCGAAGAACAAAGGTTGCTGTGATTTGTCGATGGTACCCCCCGATTTTCCTCTTCCGCTTTGTTTTTCTTTTGGGGGTAGTTTGGTCATTTCACAACTCTTCTTTTTTCCTCCGAATTGGGGCAACTCATCCATCTGGTTGTGGGTCCAGATGAGTTGGCGAACTCTGGTTGGGCCAAATCGGACTGCGCGGCCCCACTCTCGCTCTCTCTCTCTCTGTTTTAAACGATTATTGGATTTTTCCTATTGGTCGGTTTTGTAAAATTGATAACTAATTATCGGCTTATCAAAAAATTATGGAAAAATATTCGTTGGATTTAGAAAAATGCAAGCTTTCATTTGGTATTGGTTTTATCATATGAATCTGATGTTTTAAACATATGATTTTAATGGATCTAATTAAATAAGATAAAACTTGAATAATTCATAACTAATAATCTATAAGTCAGAAAAATATAATAAAATATGTTTTAGACTCGTAGTTACATAACCTAAAATATGGAATGGTTTTCATAACCTAATTCACATAATAATAAAAAGGTAGTTTTTAGGGTTTGGTTTATAAATATGAAATTGACATAAAATCGGTGTATGTGTTTAATAGGTTCTTTGGTGACCTAGTTTTGGATCCAGAAGTGCTTAGGACCTGTTGGACTTTGATTCTAAGGTATTTTGTATCCCCTATTCATCCATATTGAGCAATGCACCTACTTTATCATTCTTTTGACTTTTGCCTACACATATGTCTATTCTCTTGTTATCATGGTTCATGTGAACTATCTTGAATATTGAAATCTTGGATAATCTTTTGAAATCTTATCTTGTGATATTGTTGATGGTATCTGCCACTATGATGTGGAAGTTTATTGATGTTTCATATGTTGACCATTGTGGAAAATCTTATTTGATGTTGACTATACTTTTCTACTTGCCTCTACAATTACCTGCTATGTGATTCAGTAACCCTAGAGTAGAATAATTGCATTGGTTTAGTCTCATTATAATTTGTGGCAACATTATGATATTTTGTATGGTGGATGTATGATTCCCCAATCCCGGGCAGGATGTGTGATTCCTGGCCCACATTATATGAATTTGATGGTGGATGTGTGATTCCCCATGTTAGGGCAAGATGTGTGATTCTTGGCCCATGTCTCACCAGGTTCAAGATGTGTGATTCTTGACCACCTTTGTCTTTTATAATATTCTATTGTTATGCTTATCTCACATTTATGCAGGATGTTGGTAATAATATGTGCATGTGGCATTTTCTTTATTGTTTTACATATGGCAAGTATCTCTTTGGTTATGAATCTTATTTTTTATGCCCGTGTGGGTAGTCCTATTCTTTTTCATGGGAAGCATTCATACTTGATATCCTTATTGTCATATATTGCTCAAACTTTACTTTAGAATACACATGCCAGCTTTTGCTGATATATTTCTCTTTTCTTCTTCTTTTGTGGGGTATGCTTCCAACCCCAGGTTAGATCGAGGAAAGTAGCTTCAACAACAACCTTGTAGCTGATTTTTGGGAGGCTTGAAGAGGTGGTTAGATGACCCTCGGCTCAGTCCTTGGCTTTATGTTTAGTTTTCCTTTAGTACCTCTTTTATGGTGATGTGTTGTATAAAGCTTTGTAAATGGTTAGATAATATTTCTTTTCCGCTGCTACTCATTGTGTAATGATACATACATGTGGAATGAATTGATTCTCATCCCTTTTGTGAAAAATTTTATGTGGTGTTTGGTTAAGGGATGTGATCTTTTCTTTCTAGTAGAGGAGTGGTTTCACTTCTTTACAGGCTCTCTATTGGTTACTACAACCAGATACAACAACAATTGTCAGAGCTAATTTTTGTGTCTGGGAAGCCCCCAATACCCCTCTATTTATAGGAGATGCTAGGGTCATGGTTCCTAGTCTGTGTGGGAGTCAAAAGGACGGACTTTATGATTTTTTGGAAACTATAATGACAAGCTGGTCAGTTCACATGCCCAACTGATCAGTTCAGAGACTAACCAGTCAGTTCATCTCATGAAATTGTTGATTTGGTAGTTTCCTCTTTAGAAATATATTGGATTTTAATATTTGATTAATGCACCATTATGACATCAACATTAATCTTTGACCCAATCAAATTGATCATTGAACTAGGCATTCCATATGATGAACCGATCATTTCACTTCATGAAATAGTCATTTCACATCATGAAATGACCATTTCCCTATTGAAACGGTCATTTCACAAGTGAAATGGTCATTTCACATGTCCAATTCAACTAAATATTTAGCCAATTGCATTTCCAATTGATCTGACACTCCAACTGATTGGTTCAACACTTGAACCAATTGGTTCAGAGTCCACTCAATCAACTTTGAACCTCAATAGTTTAATTGAATACTTAAACACCTTTATGAATCAAATTAAACATCATTTATGGATATACTACTATTCCAAGTGTATCCTATGCATGTGACCCTATAGGTCCACAATTACATTGGTAGTGAATGTTAATAACCAATTATGACATCACAAGCAAAGAGCGGCGTCTAGAAACACATCATTACTACCCAAGTAATTTGGAAAGTTGGAGAACAACTTCAACCTACAATCCATAATTAGTTTTACTATGATTGTATAGTTCCTTTGTTTTTGATATCTAGATTGAACTTGAGGCAAGGACTCATCATCCTCTCAACATTCAATCCATGTTCCTTGAACTAGAGCAGACTGTTTGAGTTGTATGTGAGTTCACATATCACATATTGAATCACTTGAGTATGGTCATACATTTCTTAGTCTCGCTTATCAAGTGGCCTATATATCAATCTCCTACAGGAGGGAAAATTGCCATCTACATCACTCATAGTCAATCCCCATGTGTCACAATGAGCCTGACCACCACCTTTATGGAAACCCTTATTCAGGATCACAGTGGGCGATGTCAAAGTATATGAACGCCATGTGATGAATGTAGTGACTTTAGGTTAAGAACCAAAGTCACCACTATCACTATGAGAGCTAATTGTGACTACCATTCCATGGTATCCATGTATCACTCTCATGGTGGGTCTATCCAATATACTGTTCTCTAAGATATACCTGGGTGCTTGACTTGTATCACATATCATTACTAATGAGAGTTTATAATCAATAAACACACACTCTAGTCTTATATGTTACTGTTATCTATTTTTCTTCCTCATTAATATACAACTAGGGACATAACAAGAACAAATGTACTCTTATCATACATATGATCTCATTTTGTTCAGATAATCAACCTGAAGAGATATGCCTTTGATTAGCATCATTCTTTAGACATCTACTATGTCTGTGTCATCATGTCATGTTGAGACAAACATAATAGGAAAAAATTACCTTTACTGTTACCAAATCAGGTATCTAATGCCCCATTACAATCATCATATGATCGTCTCTCTGGGCATATATACCAACAATACTCACGAGATAAGATCCATACTCATGACTAACGATGTGCTATAGTTGAATGCAAGGTAACAATAATTATAACTAATTTGATTTATGATCACAAGAATATGATAATATATGGAGTATAGTGGACCGTGGACCTTTTGTTCTTAGTACAATAAGATTCAAGACAATCATGTAATAAGAGTATGAATATATTTTATTAACACAACCCTAAGGTGGGTAGATCTGTTAACTTTGTGGTCACTTCAAAACAATTTTGAGGATGAAAGTTCTATAAGGTGGGTAGAATATTAACATCCTTCTCTTTAGAACCTTACAACTTATTGTAAGTTCTATAAATCAATAGACCTGATGATTCATAGAATCACGAACAAGGTTAATTTAAAGGTAGTCTTATATCTTAAAAATAGTAGATTGGAACAGGATGAAGTGATGCATATATTGGACCATAAACTCCTTAATAATGATTTGAGGATCTTTATGAGTAGATGTCACTTTGAATTTTTAGAGAATGTACCTTAAGTCTTGGCTAGAAGTAGGTTATAAATTTGAAGCAATGTTGATTAAGTATGTGGATGACTATGCATGTTGGAGAGTGTGGACTAGTTAGGTGAATTAATGCATCAAATCCCTTTAAAGTAATTCTTGATGTAACAGAATTAATGTCAGTGGTCAAATGATCTTAGATTTAGTTCAAATATATATCTTGGAGTTTGTATCAAGCCTGATGGACATATCTTTTAAAATTTGATAGAATCTAAACAAACCAATTAGATGATACATGGGCTTGAATTTGAATTGAATGGCTAAGGTCTCGATTTTCCTAGGCCTAAGATACTAATAATCTAAACCATGACTGTAGTCACATGTATATCATTAATGTAGCAGCAACATGGGTGTTTCTATGCACTTACATGGAGAATAAATAGAGAGTCCATTGCCTCCTGGATTCGAATTAAGAGGCGAAGATATGTAAGAGGGGATCGAGGACTATGTGGGGGAACTACCCAGACCCTTAACAGAGGGAGTATGTTCACCCTAGCCTATACTATATAGTCATCCTTGCGATTGAATTATTAGCGCTTCGAGGTATAGAATATTAATTTGAGCTTTAGTGAAAATTTACTTTTTCCCCTATTTGGCTTAAATACACCCAAAATATTAATAATAATACTAATAACTCAAGATAAAATTTTAAGATCCATTTTATCATCAAAGTAACATGTAGGATGGTATGATTAGCAAGGCTCCTCTGAAATTCCCGATTGGGTATCCTCTACATAGGTTTGACATTATTACTAGGAGTTATCCAAGTTTTACTTCTTGTAGCTGTTATTAACCCTGATTATGCCTATTAACTAGATTGTATGGGAACTCCACCCCTTAAAAGGCTTAAACTATAACTTAGGGCATAGCCTAGAGGGGAAAAAGGGTGGATCCACTAGGTTTGATGTATATATTTGAAACTAACTATGTCAGTCTTAGGCCTAGGGTATTAGGGTTGAACATACCAACCGAGGGTACTTCACTTAAGAGATCCTCTATCTCAACTTCCTTGGGATGGTGACTTGGTTCCAAAAACCATCGATAAAATCTAAAAACTTTTCTTTTGTACATATAAATTGATAATGAAAATAAGTTTGACAATGCAAAACTTGCGGTGAAAAATCCAAAATTGGTGCCAAAAACAATCAGGGAACCAAGTCAACCGCCTATCACAACCTGACACAGACACTACTATCCTATCATCACTTCCTCCTCCAAAAGGGTATGATCCTCCTATCTCCAAAAAGATCATACGATTATTCTCTAATATGTAAGCGTGAGAGAGAGAAGGGTTTCTTATTACTCACGGTCAACCCCAAACAAAATCTATGAAAGCATGACATTCCACCATTCCCCATGTCATTCTTAAGAATAACTGACACAACCTCATCACAAGACCTAAGGGAATCATAAGGTCATCCAATCATTATAGGAAGAAAATTGAGATTTTCCCAATACTAGTTGGTTTACATTTATAGTACCTTCTGAAGATAATGTAACCCTACGCAGCCAAGCTATTCATCTTCAATCATTAAATAAACAAATCACACTATGTGATATGAGAGAGATGATTACTCATGGGTATCTACTAAAACTTGTAGCTTTCTTAGTAAACTATAAATATGAGGCATGACAAGCTCAATGAAAATGGTATCTAATTCTTACATGGATTTAGGTAGATCTATGTGTGACATACTCCATATTGAAGTCAAGACATTCCTAAGTATAATATAGCTAATTAGTTCAATCACCTACTCTCCATGTAATCATCAACATGTTTCCACCCATGCCGTAGTTATATATATGTCATCGATACATGCTTCCATACATACCAAGTTCTCCTAGTGGGCATATCTGAGACATGCTAGACAAACAACTAGAATAGGGCTCATAAGGGAATTAGGGTTAAGCCTATATACAAGTGTTCGATTCCACCTACATCTTAACACTAAACTATATTTCCATACGGTGGGAAAATTAAGTTTAATAACCAGAAGAGTCGACCCCTATTTAGGGAAATTTATTTATCCATATGGGGTGTTGGGTGAACTACGGTTCTAAAAATCAAAGTCTCAACCATTAATGGTTTGGGGAGTGAAAGTGACCAATTGAATCATGGGTTAAACCCTAATTGGCATCCCACCACTAGAAATTAGGTGTATCAACAACCTCTAAGAGTCACCTATTTAATTAAGGGTCAACCTAGGATAACTTGAAACAGTCAAGTTACCGACTGCTTAGGCACACCATAGGATCATGGCCTAAAAGTAAACAAGGGTGGAAACGCACACCCCGGGCTGAATACGCATGCCCTATAAAAGTATGGTTGTACATAAGTACCACTATTCTAGATATTCTAGTCAAACATGTAGCATGCATAAATAGAGTGGCAAGACTAACATTTTAGTCAATTTCACACAAAATGACAATCATAGAAGGAGAGGTCCAAAGACCCATTATAAATGAATATTCCAGCAATCACATGAATTTATATGAATCAGAAGCAGAAAGTATGAATGTCCAACAATTGGATTTTAAATAAAATTGATAGTTCAAGAGATGCCTCATTAAAGAAATGTAGGTTCAGTCAAATAATGCCCAAAATAAAAAAGAGGATGTACATACTTGATGGTCAGTCCTACATATTCAATAACACCTCCTAATATCAGGGTCAGGGTTGTCTCAACCTAATCACAATATATGTGCATTCGATTAATATAATATGCATTAAATCCCTAGTTTAGAAATTGACCCTACTGTCGGTTGGAAATCTAGTCGTGAAACCTGTACCAATAAATCAGTCGTATTTTTCTGATCTCAAAAACATATTTATTTGTATTTTTCTACTGAACCAATAATTAGTTATGATTTTTATAAGGTATAATCATTTATTGCTTAAAAGGAAAATAAATTGCGAGTTGACCAAAATACCCTCGAATGAATGAAAGACAAATATCAAACAGGGCATCACCCAGCACCATGGTAATATGCATTCACATTATTCAAGGTCAAAGATGAGTCAAATATAGGAAAAAGACATATATACCCATGGTCAGGCATGACAGGAAGAATCTGCCCATGGCCGATACTGGGTTTTCATCCCAGGGATTGGCCTACATCTCTTGTTCCATGGGTGAGATTTAGGACCTCAAATCCTAAACTCAACTTCGAGGGATCTGTACCAGGTCTTCTACCTTGAGTCAAGCTCGTCCAGACCCCCCTAGATGGTATGATATGGGTGAGTATGTGCAGTGGTGACTAAACAAGGAAAACTAGTGTTCCAAGTCTGCGGACATCGGAAGCAGATGGTCATCCCTTCGGTGAAGGCCAGAAGGATGGTTGTCTAGCAAACTAAGGGAGGACCTAGTACAGACCGCGGCGAGGAAAACACAAAGAGGATGATCATGATGCTTAGCCAGATCCCACCTCTGTTCACAGAGAGGTTCGCGATGAGACAGGCTGCGGAATTCCAGAGACCAGAGACACCCGAGAGACCTGAGAAACCAAGGAGAACAGTCGACGATCGCAGAACTGGGTGAGGCATAGGCTGGCACAGATAGGGGCTTTCTAAACCCTCGCGAGGCCCTCAACATGTTCATCACCTTCGAGGCATGCTCGTGAGGCGCCCTGGAGTCCAAGGACAGGTTGTGGCTCATGAAGACCACTTCCGGCGGTGGCCCAAAATAGAGGATGATGGCTACGTTTGTCGACCAAGCAAAAGGGAGCATCCTGCGAGAATCCGAGGACACGGAATGGAAGACGGGGTATCCTAGATTGTTACCTCGTGAGGAATCGAACCGAGGTTGCTCCAGCTGCTGGAGCTTCAAGCTTTTGCTCTGGGGAGGACGACCACCGTCCGGGCTCTCCACGCGCCCATGAACAAAATTGGTTGGGGGGAAACGTAGGCAAGTCACCAAGGTCGAATTCCACACTGAGAGGGATCGATAGGAGGACCCGAAAAGAGAAGTTGAGAGGGAGGGGAAAAGAGCAGCGGCGGCTGATCGGACCTAAAATGGGTGTTTTTGTATAAGGGCACCGCAAGGGGAGATTTATGGTTCATTGGACTCGGCAGGGAGGGATCAATCTATTGGCGAAGAAAGTACGAGGGTTGGACGCGTATGGAACTCCCAAAGCCACCGGCCACTCGAGCACGTTCTGCTTGACTCATCTTGCGTGCAAACCGGAGGTAGGGGATGACCAAGTCCCACTACCCGACTACCCGGTTACCCAACCAGAGGTGTCCGCGTGATAGAAATCCAACCTTGGACCAAAGTCCAGACCGTGCCATTGAATCAAATGAACCGACCCTCACTTTAGGTTAAATCATACATAGTCCGTTAGGGTTTAGTTAAGGGTGCATTTGATGTCCAAATGACCCCAAATTTTGAGGGCTGACTAATTAGGATGTGAGGAACCCGATTATAGGCTTAGATTTGGGTTTTGAGTTTACTTTAGCTGTAATTTAACCTTTGTGCATTAATCTTTTAGTTAATGTGATGAACTAAGTCTAAAGGTTAAAATGGTCAAACCTTCCACCTAGAATCGATTATCATCCTATTTGATACCCAAGCCTATCCTAGTTCACAAATCTAGGTTAAAGTAATCAAGATCATCATTATTGCTTATAAGTTAGCTAATTGAGGTATTAAGATAGCAATTCCACATGTCTTCATCTCTATGGAACCCAACTCGAGTCAAACTAGGGTTTGAGGGTCAAAAGTTATCTAATTCAAAGATTTCATGTCCATGTGATTCGAAACAGTCAATTAGGGTTATCATATCCTAATATGGTTTGATCTATGTTATTTCAACGAAATATAGACATTGAAAGGTAGTCAAGTACAGAAAAGGGGCAAGGGATTTTGGATGTCCATATTATCAATTAGGGGCCTAAAAGAATGGGAAAAGAGCATATGTGTCTAGAACCGAGTATGTTACAGCACTCCACCCCTTAAAGAGGATTTCATCCCCAAAATCTAACCACCACTAGACAAGAGTGCTAGTTGTTCTACATATCCTCATCTTCCATCACTTAAGCATGGAAAACCAATCTTTATTTACAAATTTCCTAATAGAACCATTTAGATTGCGACCACTAACATGGTGAACTACTTTTGCGTATAGACATCAATTCTCAAGCACCATGATTCCTATCATTATTATTACTAGGAGAATTTCCTTATCACATTATCGTCGTCGTCATCATCATCATCATCATCATCATCATCAACGACATCGTCCTCATCATTCACATCATCCTGGTCACCACCTTCTCATCTACTCATCATCATCATCATCATCATCATCATCATCATCATCATCATCATCGTCATCATCCTCATTATCCTTAACAACAACATCATTATCATTATTATCATCGATATCATCACCTAATTCTCATCATCATCATAAACATCATTAACATCTTATTATCAAAAAGGGTCACATGGGAAAAGCTTAGAAATTCCACCATACCGAGTATGTTCACCCTAGCCTATACTATATAGTCATCCTTGCGATTGAATTATTAGCGGTTTGAGGTATAGAATATTAATTTGAGCTTTAGTGAAAATTTACTTTTTCCCCTATTTGGCTTAAATACACCCAAAAAAAATAATAATAATAATAACTCAAGATAAAATTTTAAGATCCATTTTATCATCAAAGTAACATGTAGGATGGTATGATTAGCAAGGCTCCTCTGAAATTCCCGGTTGGGTATCCTCTACATAGGTTTGACATTATTACTAGGAGTTATCCAAGTTTTACTTCTTATAGCTGTAATTAACCCCGATTATGCCTATTAACTAGATTGTACGGGAACTCCACCCCTTAAAAGTCTTAAACTATAATTTAGGGCATAACCTAGAGGGGAAAAAGGGTGGATCCACTAGGTCTGATGTATATATTTGAAACTAACTATGTCAGTCTTAGGCCTAGGGTATTAGGGTTGAACATACCAATCGAGGGTACTTCACTTAAGAGATCCTCTATCTCAACTTCCTTGGGATGGTGACTTGGTTCCAAAAACCATCGATAAAATCTAAAAACTTTTCTTTTGTACATATAAATTGATAATGAAAATAAGTTTGACGATGCAAAACTTGCGGTGAAAAATCCAAAATTGGCGCCAAAAACAATCGGGGAACCAATTCAACCGCCTATCACAACCTGACACATACACTACTATCCTATCATCACTTCCTCCTCCAAAAGGGTATGATCCTCCTATCTCCAAAAAGATCATATGACTATTCTCTAATATGTAAGCATGAGAGAGAGAAGGGTTTCTTATTACTCATGGTCAACCCCAAACAAAATCTATGAAAGCATGACATTCTACCATTCCCCATGTCATTCTTAAGCATAACTGACACAACCTCATCACAAGACCTAAGGGAGTCATAAGGTCATCCAACCATTATAGGAAGAAAATTGAGATTTTCCCAATACTAGTTGGTTTACATTTATAGTACCTTCTGAAGATAATGTAACCCTACACAGCCAAGCTATTCATCTTCAATCATTAAATAAACAAATCACACTATGTGATATGAGAGAGATGATTACTCATGGGTATCTACTAAAACTTGTAGCTTTCTTAGTAAACTATAAATATGAGGCATGACAAGCTCAATGAAAATGGTATCTAATTCTTACATGGATTTAGGTAGATATATGTGTGACATACTCCATATTGAAGTCAAGACATTCCTAAGTATAATATAGCTAATTAGTTCAATCACTTACTATCCATGTAATCATCAACATGTTTCCACCCATGCCATAGTTATATATATGTCATCGATACATGCTTCCATACATACCAAGTTCTCCTAGTGGGCATATCTGAGACATGCTAGACAAACAACTAGAATAGGGCTCATAAGGGAATTAGGGTTAAGCCTATATACTAGTGTTCGATTCCACCTACATCTTAACACTAAACTATATTTCCATACGGTGGGAAAATTAAGTTTAATAACCAGAAGAGTCGACCCCTATTTAGGGAAATTTATTTATCCATATGGGGTGTTGGGTGAACTACGGTTATAAAAATCAAAGTCTCAACCATTAGTGGTTTGGGGAGTGAAAGTGACCAATTGATTCATGGGTTAAACCCTAATTGGCATCCCACCACTAGAAATTAGGTGTATCAACAACCTCTAAGAGTCACCTATTTAATTAAGGGTCAACCTAGGATAACTTGAAACAGTCAAGTTACCGACTGCTTAGGCTCTGATACCATTTTGTAAAGAGTGAGATCCAATAGGGGATCCACTCTTCACTGAATCGAAGAAATAGCCTGTCCAATCCCTATCTACCAAAAGGTAATAAGGAAAGGAGGAATTTCATTCATTTCTAAAATGGCACATATTACAGAGCATGATAATGAATAAGCTGTAGAAACAAAACTATTACAAAGTTACAATGGGTATCATTATACAATTGCTCATCACCACAACAGGCAATGTTACAAAAACTTGAACTAACTACAAATGAGCCCAGTAGAAGAGAGTAACCTAGCCATTCCAAGCTATCCTTAGGTACAATTCTCTTTACATGATCTTCAAGCAACCTTGATCTTTAATGCACCTAAACCTGGGTGGAAAGGAACATCACCCAGAACATAGGAAACAGTAGAGAGGTCAGCAAAGGCTGAGTATGTACATATATGAAACAATTTGGGCATTATATAGGGTTAAAAGTGCAGAAAGAGATGTTCCCACAAAAAAGGGGGCTATTTACAAGTAGGTATATTTAAGAGAAAAGTAACAAAAGAAATGAGGCATATAAAATTTCAGATTACAAACATGATAATAAAAGAGTGTCTTGCCATAACAATCATCCACAGATTCATATTAATACAACAAATATTTGCATGCAAAACAATGTAGACTAAATATACCTAAAACAGGGCCATAACACCACAGGATCATGGCCTAAAAGTAAACAAGGGTGGAAACGCACACCCCGGGCTGAATACGCACGCCCTATAAAAGTATGATTGTACATAAGTACCACTATTCTAGATATTCTAGTCAAACATGTAGCATGCATAAATAGAGTGGCAAGACTAACATTTTAGTCAATTTCACATAAAATGACAATCATAGAAGGAGAGGTCCAAAGACCCATTATAAATGAATATTCCAGCAATCACATGAATTTATATGAATCAGAAGCAGAAAGTATGAATGTCCAACAATTGGATTTTAAATAAAATTGATAGTTCAAGAGATGCCTCATTAAAGAAATGTAGGTTCAGTCAAATAATGCCCAAAATAAAATAGAGGATGTACATACCTGATGATCAATCCTACATATTCAATAACACCTCCTAATATCAGGGTCAGGGTTGTCTCAACCTAATCACAATATATGTGCATTCGATTAATATAATATACATTAAATCCCTAGCTTAGAAATTGACCCTACTGTTGGTTGGAAATCTAGTCGTGAAACTTGTCCCAATAAATCAGTCGTATTTTTCTGATCTCAAAAACATATTTATTTGTATTTTTCTACTGAACCAATAATTAGTTATGATTTTTATAAGTTATAATCATTTATTGCTTAAAAGGAAAATAAATTGCGAGTTGACCAAAATACCCTCGAATTTATGAAAGACAAATATCAAACAGGGTGTCACCCAGCACCATGGTAATATGCATTCACGTTATTCAAGGTCAAAGATGAGTCAAATACAGGAAAAAGACATATATACCCATGGTCAGGCATGACAGGAAGAATCTACCCATGGCCGATACTGGGTTTTCATCCCAGGGATTGGCCTACATCTCTTATGCCATGGGCGAGATTCAGGACCTCAGCTCCCAGACTCGACTTTGAGGAATCTGTACCAGGTCTTCCACCTTGAGTCAAGCTCGTCCAGACCCCCCTGGATGGTATGATATGGGTGAGTCTGTGCAGTGGTGACTGAACAAGGAAAACTAGTGCTCCAAGTCTGCAGACATCGGAAGTTGATGGTCATCCCTTCGGTGAAGGCTAGAAGGATGGTTGCCCAGCAAACTAAGGGAGGACCTAGTACAGACCGCGGCGAGGAAAACACAAAGAGGATGATCGTGACGCTTAGCCAGATCCCACCTCACAGAGAGGTTCGTGATGAGACAGGCTGCGGAATTCCAGAGACTAGAGACACCCGAGAGACCTGAGAAACTAAGGAGAACAGTCGACAATCGCAAAACCAGGTGAGGCATAGGTTGGCACATATAGGGGCTTTCTAAACCCTCGTGAGGCCCTCAGCATGTTCATCACCTTTGAGGCATGCTCGTGAGGCGCCCTGGAGTCCAAGGACAGGTTGTGGGTCATGAAGACCACTTCCATCGGTGGCCCAAAACAGAGGATGATGTCTACGTTTGTCGACCAAACAAAAGGGAGCATCCTGCGAGAATCTGAAGACACAGAATGGAAGACGGGGTATCCTAGATTGTTACCTCGTGAGGAATCGAACCGAGGTTGCTCCAGCTGCTAGAGATTCAAGCTTTTGCTCTGGGGAAGACGACCACTGTCCGGGCTCTCCACGCGCCCATGAACGAAATTGGTTGGGGGAAAACGTAGGCAAGTCACCAAGGTCGACTTCCACACCGAGAGGGATCGATAGGAGGACCCGAAAGGAGAAGCTGAGAGGGAGGGGAAAAGAGCAGCGGCAGCTGCTCGGGCCTAAAATGGGCATTTTTGTATAAGGGCACCGCAAGGGGAGATTTATGGTTCATTGGACTCGGCAGGGAGGGATCAATCTGTTGGTGAAGAAAACGCGAGGGTTGGACGCGTATGGAACTCCCAAAGCCACCGGCCACTCGAGCGCGTTCTGCTTGACTCATCTTGCGAGGAAACCGGAGGTAGGGGATGACCATGTCCCGTTACCCGACTACCCGGTTACCCAACCAGAGGTGTCCGCGTGACAAAAATCCAACCTTGGACCAAAGTCCAGACTGTGACATTGAATCAAATGAACTGACCCTCACTTTAGGTTAAATCATACATAGTCCGTTAGGGTTTAGTTAAGGGTGCATTTGATGTCCAAATGACCCCAAATTTTGAGGGTTGACTAATTAGGATGTGAGGAACCCGATTATAGGCTTAGATTTGGGTTTTGAGTTTACTTTAGCTGTAATTTAACCTTTGTGCATTAATCTTTTAGTTAATGTGATGAACTAAGTCTAAAGGTTAAAATGGTCAAACCTTCCACCTAGAATCGATTATCGTCCTATTTGATACCCAAGCCTATCCTAGTTCACAAATCTAGGGTAAAGTAATCAATATCATCCTTATTGCTTATAAGTTAGCTAATTGAGGTATTAAGATAGAAATTCCACATGTCTTCATCTCTATGGAACCCAACTTGAGTCAAACTAGGGTTTGAGGGTCAAAAGTTATCTAATTCAAAGATTTCATGTCCATGTGATTCGAAAGAGTCAATTAGGGTTATCATATCCTAATATGGTTTGATCTATGCTATTTCAACGAAATATAGACATTGAAAGGTAGCCAAGTACAGAAAAGGGGCAAGGGATTTTGGATGTCCATCTAATCAATTAGGGGCCTAGAAGAATGGGAAAAGAGCTTATGTGTCCAGAATCGAGTATGTTACATAATAATCCATTTGACCAACTTGGTTTTATGCAAGACCACTTTAACCTAATACAATATATATATGCATGCATTAGGGTTTCATATAACATAAAGTGTAAAAAAACCCTAATTTTTGTACTTTCTATAAAAACCTTTGATTTAGGACTCAAAACCTAGACCATTCAATCAGTTAGATTCTCTTGATTAGGAAAACATATTTGATTACCTAATTTGGAGTTAAATGAGTTAATTACAAATTTTAGGGCTTTCATATAAATAAATTGGTTTTTCTAATAAACTTCGAAATAAGGAAGTAAAACATGACTTGAAAACCCTAAAATCAGATTCTACTCAAAAAATTCTTTCCAACGACTATTTATACGCATCTTTTTGATAATGTTTTGATTTACTATGAATTTCTAAAGTACTGGCCAATCAAAATTCGAGATAAATCCACGTGGGTCAAAAATTACGCAAAAAAGAAGAGAAAGGGGCCGAGCTCGCATTGACCTGACCCAATCATGGGTGATTAGGTTTTGGGTCAAAGCTCGCCTGTCTCTGGTCAGTGTAAAATAAAAATAGGGTGAGAGGACGGTTATGCCTTTGGGCTTGAAAGCAAAGAAAGAAGGGCATGTGAGGGTAGAAGGGAGAAATCACCCGGGTATATCTTCCCCTCCAATGCATAGTATCATGCTATGGGCATCTCAGCTACTACTTGCGTGGATTTTAGTGAATCCACAATACTCAACCAAACGATGAACTGAAGGCAGAAGAATGAAGAGTGAAGAGTAGGAGGTGAAAAACTCACCTAGATCACTAATTCCTATGTTGGTGTCACTGATAGTCAGGGAGGAGCGCTGCAAGGTCTGGGTAGTAATTGAGATGGTGGTGGCTATGCGAGGATGATTTAGACAAATTAAAGTGAGGAAATTGTTGCTTCAGTATCGATGAAGGCACCAACATTTCTATTTATAGGTGGGATGGTGACCCATGGCTTAGACGAGTTGATCGTGAGAGAACCCTAAGTCCAACATTCGACATTTCCTCAATCAGGGAAGTTAGAAAGCGAGTGAATGATGGAGAATGACATACTCAATGGAGAAGGAATCAAGTAAAATGGTGAATAATAGACTAAGAAATCGATCGAGGAATAATCACTGTAAAATTGTTTTGTCCCGCGCATTACCTAGGAAGGTGACAACTTCCTGGCTATTGGATCATGCCTTAGATTAGGCAATCAAATATCAACCATCGGATTGTGTGGAGGAGAGGCAAGTAACACGTGGTAGGAAAAAATAATGGAACCATAGGGTAAATGCATCACATTAATGAAACCAAACTCAACACACAGCCAAACTATATTCAAAATTCATTTAATTCATTAGAAGGTCAAACATTGACCAAATGACCCCAAAATTTGTTCACATGCTACTTTTAGTGTCTAGAATATTCCTATGAAATTAAATATCAGTTTTTCTTATGATTTGGCCCTCAATCACAATATTGGCCATTAATGTGTATATTAACGTATAAAAAGGGTGAATTAATATGTAAAGGCTTTTCTTAATATTTCCTTGAGTGAAACTTGAGATAAATATCTTACACTTACTCAAGAGTCATAAAGAACCTCTTAAATCCCTTTTATGTTATATTTCCATCTAGAAGGAGAGAGAAAAGAAAAGAGGCTTTGTTATTCACATTAACTAACTCAAAACCATACTATCTTTTATTGCTTATCCCAAAAGGCCATAAAAAATCTAAATTAATATAATTTATTGATTATTTATCATTAGTGGTCATTTTGCATTTTAGAATCTAATTAAAACACTAATTGAGGTAGTTGTTCATACACCCATATGTTGGCATCAATGTGAAACAAATATATTGCAAACCACTAAATAGTACTCAATTTCAACATTGAGGACAAAAAGGATAGAAAATATAGAAAAATTTAGGAAATGGGCCAAAAAAGATATATAGGAAGTGAAAATCTTGGAAAGTTTGGTAATTACACAAAGTTGAATCATCCCAAGTTTTGGTAATTACACAAAAATGAAAATACTCCCAAGTTTTGGTAATTACACAAAGTTGAATCATCCCTTTCTTATAAGCCAATAAATATATCAGTCCAAATCGGTGGACTAGACTCATGATTTGGTTTGGTCCAGTCTGGTCTTAGACCGACTGGACTTTCGATCTGGGTCTCATTCTGTTGTTTTTTAGATCTGACACTCAGTCCGATCTAGTCCAAAATCATTTTATATCGGTTTGTATCAATTAGACTGGATAATATATATTTTTTCTAATATACATTAATTATTTCTAAAACTTATGAAAGATTGTGGGGATGTTTACTAATTATTAATTGGTAGAATTTTCTAATATGTATATTAATATTATGGTCCACATTAATATGTATAGTTCTAAAACTTATGAAAGATTATGGGGAAGACAGAGAGGAAGGAAGGGAAGGAGGCAGGTTAGTGAGTACTATTACTCCTGGGTCCAAATGATGACCTAATTAACCAAGCAGGTGGAAGCCAATTGAAAGGAAGTGGAAAATCACGACCATCTGATCAAAGTTTTGAACAACGGTGAACACCTCTAAAGGTAATGTTTAACAAAATACAACTAGCATCCCTATGTCCATTTCAGAAAAGTAATATATAGATTTTATAGTAAAAATATATACTTCTCTATATACCATCAGATAAGAGTTCTAATGGTTTATGTAGTCTTACACATGCATCATATAAGGGATATTCAAGATAACTAGCAAACAATGTTTAAATATTAACATATGTCTATTACAGCTTATAACTCTTCTTACTGGTAATTTTAGGGGTAAAGATAATCTTAGTTTAAGTTACTTTTTTTATTATCTTAATTACCTTATGGTTGATTTCAGCCTTATTTTATTTTGAACTTATGCTTTGGTAATCAAGACTATGCTTGAGCATACCATGAGATTCAAGCTTAGATTGATATAGAGATAGTCCACACATGTATGTGGGAAGATAACTAGTGATGTTTGAGAAAAAATAATATATAAATTGTCATTTGAAAATTTATCAACTAATACTATAGGATTGTAGAGAATTTGATTACAAACCCAAAACAAAAAGAATGAACCAAATGGGAGTTAAAATGATAGAGTTATTATAGTTTTAGTAAACATATAGAAAATTAGCTATAATGCATTTTTTTATCTCGATGGCCATACAGACTGACAAAACACATGTTGATGACCACATAGAGTGATGGCCATATAGATTGATGATATTTAGGCTGACGACCACACAAATAGAGGACACCAATGACGATGGCCACACAAATCGGCGACCACACAAGCCACAACAACACAAACTGATGACACACATGTCGATGACCACACAGAATGACAACCATGCATGTTGAGGGTTACACTGGAAAATGGGCCACGCAGATCTACGACCACACAAACTGACAAAAAGAGTCTACGCAGCCACCTATGACAATCAATCATTAAAATGACCATAACTTTTACTATACATATCAGAAACTAATGAAATTTATCTTGTTGGATTCATATTTAAATTATCCACACAATCAGATCCCTAAACTACCCAGAAGTTCGAGGGCAATCTTTGGGAGGAACATGAAGAATAGGGGAGACTGCCAACCTAGTCACGAATGAATCATGATATGTAGTTTTAAACAGTGGATCTCTTCTCTCTTTCTCTCTTTCTTGGTTGAGATCTTCTATTCAACTAATTGGAGGTCTTGTTCCTCCTTTCTTCTCCATCTTCTTCCTCTTACCAACTATTTCTTGAGAAACAAATCTGAGGTTAGATCGTTAGAAGATATTTTTGGATGATTTTACACCAAATCTAAGGGCTATAGGCTAAAATCTAGACTTGCAAGCTTAGATCCAGGATCAGTGACCTAGGGTCAGATCCAAGTGAGTGGAAAATTACCTTATAACCTTGACTTACAACAAATAAACTTGAGATAATGAAGTTTCTATATCAATTCTTACTTAGTGATTTGTATTGCAAAATTTATAAGCTTGATCAATATATTTCTATAGGAGAAATACATTACACAATATATATGGTAATATGATGTTGATACAATATTTAATGTGTGAGTTACTATGCAGTGTGGTGAATGAAAAGGGTAAAATCAGAGGCACTGGAAACCCCTTGTTTTCCCTATATTGGATCTAAAAGATTTAAAAGTGAATTTAAGAGAAACTTTAGAAGTTGCTTTTTTTAGCCAGATGATTTCTAGGTTTTATGCAAAATTCTCAATTGTCGATAGTAGGGTAATATTAGTAATGATAAAGATGTAATCTAGATAATTAAATATCATTAGATGTTACGTGTTGTAGACACTATAGAATCTTCATTGGCAGCCTCTTTTGTGAGGAGTAAACGTGCTACTGATTGGAAGATCGGTCCAAACTGAGTTAGTTGGAATGCACCATATTGAGTTGTGGGGGTCTAGGCCAGTAAGGATAGAAACCTTATTGTAGTGTGGTACCCAACACCAACTAGGGATGTCGATGGTACATGTGTTGCTGGTCAGTGGTCATCTTTGGTAGGACCACTGATGTAGAGTAAACCAAAGTGCTTTAACTCTCTGCTTGATTACCTAGTCTTAGAGGAGGAGTTTAGATATTCGGCTACTCGCATTCGTCACCATGAGTCACATGTGATGAAACCCACAACAGACATGGTTGTTGAGATTCAAGACTTAGGATCCCGGGTGTGCTTCGAAGTCTTGTAAAGTGAGATCGTATCTTGTTACGATGCTTCCACATGTTGTGGTACACCTCATGTGGGTCCATGGAATAATAAACAAACTAAAAGACACATGAGTGGTTCAATTTATTTACTATAGTCATTATCAGATTAACTACCATATTGAATGATTTATAGTTTTAACAACCAAGTGAATATTATTTTATATTTATTTCTATCATCTATACCCGAAACATCATGGATACTTGTTGATTTTCTACTCACTGAGCCAGTATCTCATCAACCTACTAAAACATATTCCAGGTAAATGACTAGTTCATCGAGTAGAGACAGAAGCCAACTTTATCAAGAATAAAGCAGCGGTCTTGTGAAGAAATAGTAGAATAGTTAGTCGGTCTCTTATCCTTCCTCTAGATCATGGGAATAAGAGAGAGTGATATGATAGATGTTTGTAATATGTGGTACTTGATGTAAATTATGGAATATATCTTTGTTTCTTATAAAAGTTGAACTCTATTGTATTATTTGATGTTTGCATAATTTGATGTTGTTATCTCAAATATATCAACGCATTCTGCAAGTTTTTTATGATTTGAGAAAAGAAAAGTTAAGATAGTTCATGGAAATTATTGAATTGATGGTTAGTCTAAATCCCTCTTTGGCAGACCTAAAATTGGTTAATGGGTTTGGAACACATCAATCTCGGTATAACCATAAGTTATAGAGAATTAAACTGTGTACCTTGGTTGGTGTGAATATGCAAGATTTATGGATTCATGCTAGAAGACCTAATTAGGGTTAGAAACCCTCACTTGACCTAAGAGGCATAAGTATTGGGTTTCATGTATGTTCATGAAAATTTTCATGATCATTTTTAGAATTAAGTTTCAAAGTTGAGTATTCAAGATCCCATATTTGGTTTAACACAATAGAACTAAGTGGTCCATACCTTGGGCTTTATTATATTGCACCATAAGTCTTTCCTTGCTTTTTTATGTTCTAGTAGCTCATGTAAAGTTTTTCATGTGACACATGTATAATGTAAGATGTAATATTGTCGTGCTTACCTTAATAAGGTTTACTGTAGAATATTTTGATATTTAATATCAAATCGTCCACAATTAACTCTTCACAATTAAGGTCAGTTAAGATATATGGGTGTAAACCCTAAGTTATGATCACGTAAGGATAAGAATAAGAACATATACCTAAACCCAATCTCATGAACATTTATGGAAGGTTGGTTCCTCATGAGCCCCCTTCATTTGATTTTGGGTTATTTAACCCTATGCATGCACACTTCATGAGTGTTCAGTGATGCATGCATACTTTGAGTGTGTTCACCAAGTTGCATGTACACTTTACATGTGTTCAGTGATGCTTGCACACTTTAGGTGTGTTCTTGATGCCTATACACTTCAAGTGTATTCATTGATGCCTACACACTCAATGTTTGTTCAATGAGATCAAACCAAGTTCATATCGAAGGTGCAATTGTTGTATGCTAAGTAAGTTAAGAGTGCATCCCTAATGATGTCAAGATTAATCATGACTAATATTTTAGTTTTAAGTACATCTTTTAGTTTACGCTCTTATTATTATGAATATCCAACCATTTACAATGGTTGTCAAATGCATGACTATGTGTGGATGAACATATGTGGTCTATAATATGGGATAGCTCTCTGGAGGTTGATGTCCGTAGGAGTTCAAGACCTAGCGAGGTGCCATATATATGATCCAAGGAGGTATATCTAGTATTTCACATTATCATGTAGTAAGTTCATTTTTATGTTTTATAAAAAGAACGTGTATGAGAATCAATGTAAACTATATCCTATGTAAAGTTTTATATTATTGCAATGAAAGGTATACTTTGTTTGTGCATTATGCAAGTGTGATCTTAATGATCTATGCTTCTGTGTTGTTGTATATGGACTGCATTTGGGGATGCTACAATCTAGATAGAACCAAGCTGTGTTGACAATGTTCTAGTCATTTATGGGCGTCAATGTCGGTACCATTGGGATGGTTCTCCATAGCATCAAGCTATCCTCTTGGAAGCATCAAAATTTCTTAAATATACACTTCTTAAATATCATAGAGAATTCCATGTAGCTTTGCTAACTAGGAACCATGTTAGTAGCATGGAGTCAAGACTCATTGCACCAAATCTTGCTTCCAATGAATATAGAACCTAAAATTCAAATAACAAGGTGATGCGACTATGATAAAAGAGATAATTTGTAAAAAATGGGTAAAATAGCTAAAATTGATGCAAAAAGGGTTTCTTAGACCTAATAACCATAATGTAAGAAAAAACACATATAAGTGATCATGAAGCACAATAAATCATACAAACTATCCTATGAAATGATGACATTATTTGCATGCATCAAAATCCCCTAAGTTTTTTTCTCATCCTTGAGCAACACTACTCTCAGGTTTGGTTGGAAATGTTTGCAATAAGACATGAATAAGAATTCATCATTCCAACCACCCTCCATCATTTATCTCAAATTAATCTTTTCCAATCACAGAGAAAATAGCTACTCTACAACGACCAATTACACAAATAACATGACATTAATAAAATCACTTAATTCATAAGTATGTTTAAGTATAAAAACATAATGGCAAGTTGGATACACACTGAGTGCACAACATGATTTCCCTACCTGCACTATTTTGGAAAAAGAGTAAGTCTATGTGGATCAACTCCCTAAATATGAGAATGAGGGGACAATCAATTTTTTGATAGCCTGCCATATAGAGTAGTGGGTGGATGGAATGGGTGGCTTGAAAAAGGATTTACAATCAATCTAGATCATTTATACAATAAAATAAAAATGATGAGCCTAATTACGGATAAAATGCATGCCTTTTAATGCCTTTTGTCTTCCTTTTGGTAATATGATGTATGCAAAAGTTGTGTCTCATCCTTATGTTGAGTATAAAAGAAAAGGTGGGTACATAAGAAATATTTCCACTATATTCTTCTTTGTTGCTTAGAGAGAACATGATATTGAAATTTAGAAGTCCTTTTCATCATTTTAGTTTTCTTTTCTTCATTTTTTTCTACATGCTTATTTTTATCAAGATAATTATCTCATGTTTGGGATATTTCTCTCTTTTGGAGGAGTAAGGAGACGTGATTTTATTATTATCTATTTAATGATGTAGAAAATAAATTGGAGAATAAAATAACTTCTTATGCATAATGCAATTTAATATGCAGTATGTGTGAAATTTTGTTATGCAAACAAATGTTCAAATTGTATGATATACAAATTCTTTTTCTTACTTCTAATGCAAAAATAAATGAATAACTACATACTTCCTATCATGCCATGATATGTAATCAAAAGGAAAATAATTTGGATAATTTGTTCCTCCTATGGTGGTGATGGATATGAAGAGGGGTGGATGAGATCACATGACTGAGAGACATTATATTCCTAACCAAGACATGTCTCTCTCATGTTAACTCGTGAATCAATGTGATCTACATTTATTCTTATAATCTCATAAGAGGTCACCCTATTGCTTGATCGGATTAGACTCAAAAACCATCTTCAACACATTCCAAAGGGTTAAGTTAGGTCATCACATATATTACATACGTCTTCAATCTTATTGGTTCAAATGATTCCTGAATTTTGCACTCTTAAAAAAACCAACAATTCTTAAGGATATTCATACAACAAAAATAGTTTATTTTTAGTTTAATACCATGTCACAAAGAATGACTGTCCTAATTAATTTATTACCATTAATGTCCATGGTTACTATAGATAGGAGTGGACTCTACAAAACTAACCTTATTTTAATGGAACACAAATTACTACAAAAAAGATGATGTGAAGTAAAGATGGAAAAGGTAAAGATAGAGTCACCAAACCATTCTCCCCACAAGCTTGAATTTGACATCTTCCTCAATGTCAAAAACATAGGAAAAAATGGAGTAGATGTACCAATGTGATTCAACCAAGAAACGACACATAGTGTGGAGAGAGATGCATGGGTGATCGTCCTCATAAAGTGCACAACCTCTATAAAGGATGTCTATCGCCAAGTTTCTGACATATTCTGTGAACTTTCCAATGAGGAGTGTTGTTGATTGTGTTGAAATGAAGTTTCATCTGGCCACCCAATTATCGTTCGTCATCAAACAAATGTCCATTAGAAAAAAATATTGAATGTCATCAATGACATTTATGATTAAGTGGGTGAGGAGTGGGGTTAATGATGTAAAGAAATTTCTACTCAATCCTCATTTCACATATATCTGCTTGCATTGCTGACATTGAGAGATAGTCAATATTATTGATGAATCTTGATGGACTTGTGAATGGTAGTTTCCATACATGTGTAATGTTGAAACAATATTGTATATGTATCAATCGATGCCACTAATTGCGTAGTCAATGGTATTGAGTTGCATTTTTCTCCAACATGTTATTATTCTAAGCCCAACTCGGTGAGACCGATATTGGTCTCTACCAAGATGATGCAAAGGTCCTACTATGATGATGGTTGGTACCACTGAGATGTGGTTTTGGTGTTCTCGACTATTGGAGATGAAAATCACACATACCGATTCTCTTGATGTTGATGCCATTGACAGGGTATACAGTGATACCGAGATGGTGATACTCAGTCTTCTTAATATAATTTTGGTGGCACCGACTCAATAAATTCCACACACTGAATACACATGCCACCTAATGGAATTGAATCAAACTTAACAACAATAATTTGCAACTAACTCCATTAACCATTGATTCTTTTCATAAATACACTAGGTATAATGTCGATCACAAGCACCACAAAGCTAAAAAGTACAAAACAAAATGCAAAGAAATAAAACTAACTAAGATGCAAAAATAGGTTTCCACTCTACTCATTGTGGTGGTGGATGGAAAAAGTCTAAAGAGAGGTTCTGATCAGATGGGTAGAGCATGTCAACCAAGTTTTAAGGGTATGTCAGTTGTGGTGGAGGCTTAGGGTACATGCAAAAGATTCCCTATCTTTGACAACGATCAAAGAGCAACTATGTAAGACTCTCCACTCGCTACAATCTGTTGTGGTTTTTCTCTTAATTTGTGATCAGGAGATTCTCGTTGTTAAAGATGGAACACATGTGGGTGAATATTTGATCTTGGATTGTCAAAATGTTCTCTTGGATTCCATGAACCTAGGCCATGTTTGCTTATTATTTCTGCTATTCCTACTAAAGGGTATGCAAAAAACCATACATTCCTTCCTATGAGAAGTAATCACCTAGTTTTGGATTGGCTGATGACAATGTAGACACCATGTGGTGACATGGGTTGTTGTGTTGGATCCAACATGTCAAATACAATGTAGTCTTCTCTTCCTTCTCTCCTTCTTGGCATTTTGCTTGCTTACCCTCTTCCTCTACACCCTCCTTTCTAGTTACTTACTCACCCTCTCCTTGTGTATGCTAGTAGAGATTCTTAGCTCCTCACAATTTGAAGATGGGGTCGGCGAGGACACACTCATCACGTATGGAGAGTGCGTATTGATGAATGCTTATTGGTCGGTCTTATTGCATTTTATAATTAATTTTCACATTTCTATTGCATTTCACTTCACATTTCACTTGTTTTAGGTTTCTAGTAGTTTATACCATTTGGTATTTAATGTATTTTTATGTTTTATTTGTAGGATTGATGCGACTTAAAGAGAGAAGAAAATATCCCTTACAAAAGTGCAAGAAATGACTAAAGATTACATGTCTTCACTCCCCACCTCCAACAATTAGAATGAGGATACCATCCATTGCTCCTAGATTCCATAAACCCAACCATGGCTTCTTTTTTATGCTACTATCCTTACTAAACAATGTTCATCCTAAAATACATTCCTTCGCATGAATTTCTATTGCTCCTCTAACTGAGGGTTGGTATCACTGAGAAGGGTCTTTGTGTCACTAAACTATATCAATAGTGTTCCCATTGTTTCTAGGAAGCAGATGTCGGTACCACCGAGATGGGTCTCTGTAGCATTAAGATATCCTCTCAAAAGAATCATCAATTCTTCAAGACAATTGAGAATTTAATGTAGCTTTGCCGACTTCTTGGTGTTTGAACCTTGTCAGTAGCATTGAGTTGAGATTCAATAGTACCAAGTGTTGCTTACAATGCACATTGAACCTAAAATTCAAATAACAAGGTGATGAGTGATGCACTGGATAATTGCCATTTTCACAGGCTTTTTATTATGGATTTTTGTGCACTTATTGTTAATTTTCATATTAGTTTGTTCATTATTTCTAATCATTAGCATGTGACACTAAATCACATCAAATAAACATATTTTTAATGTTCCTGTTAGATTCATTATTATTTTGGACCTTATGTTCATTTTTTGTGAATTTCAGGTGAATCTACAAGAAGTTAACAGCTATGTACTACCGACTTTGTTGTCAGTGGTACTGATACTTGCTCAGAAAGGAACATATTGAATTGGAAAGACTCGATAGTACCAAACAAAAGAAATCGATACTACTGACAACATCACAACAAGGACTCAACATTTCTCAAAAAAAATCTCAATACTACCGAAATCAACTTGGTAGTACCAACAACTACACAGCCGACCACAACTATCTAAGGTGTCGGTAGTACCGACACCCTATTGGTAGAACTGACACGACGAGATCAGGAAGATTTGAAAATTATGTTTAATCCAACTATTGGAAATTAATGACGCCCTAAGCCACTTATATGACTTAGGGGGATTTTGGCCAAACTTAATTATCTCATTCTATTCCATTGTACGAAAGCCAAGAGCAAGGAGAGGAGAAAGTAGAGAAGAAATCCACATTCTGAGAGATTCAGGCACCTTCGATGGGCAAAATTGCAGCCGGAAGATAGCAAATCATCATGTTTGTTAGAGGGGATCATCATGACCATCTTCTTTAGGTGTTCTTTTAGTTCTCTAATGTTCCCCACATTTTTCTTCTTATCTCTTATGTATTTGACAATGGAAATCATGTGGGGCTAAACCCCTTATTCCTTAGGACCTGAGAGTAGCCCAGTTATGCATTGTAATTGACTTTTATGCAATATAATTTCTTTTTCTCTTAATTTATGGGCATAATTCTATGAAATTATAATGAATTATCCATGTTTGGTCATCATAGGTAGTTAATTAGACTGTTAATTGCTTCAAAAGAGGGATCAGGGGTTGGAAATTCATTGAATAACATGTTTTATATCACACATTAAGAAAGGAGGGCTACTAATGTTAAGAGATTGCCCAAAGTTTTAAGTAAAACACCTAACTAATAACTCAATTACTTTTATAGTGGGATTGGTATTAGAATAGGTAGTGAATTACATCGTGAGAGCGGGTAATTCTTTCAACAAGTCTCTTTGTCCAGAGTAAGGAGAGATAATTGTTAATGATATGATGTTAATTGCAATGTTAGACATGGTGAAACCGTAATCCTAAGGAATTCACTATATTTGAGATTAAACAACCAATAATTGTAGATTTATTTCCTGCATCTTAGTTAATTAAACCTTTACTCAAAGTTTTAATCGTCTTAGACGATCACGTCACATTTAGTAGTAGTCTCTGGAGAACATTTCCCTGAGTTCGACAGCTGGGCCTCTTTTAGCCTATATTAAATTGATACACATACTTGGATTTAACGTGTGGTTTGCGCATATCAGATTTTTTTTAAGCTTAGGGGAGTTTGATGCACTGGATAAATTTCATTTTGACTGGATTTTTTATAACACACCTGACCTAGGTTATGAGGTAGCCCTAGATGTTTTGCCTAAGTAAGATGATTAGAAACTTGTCTTGATTTTTTTTAAAAGTAACTAAGACTTAAGGAGAGCTCAATTTTCAAGTTTGAGCCTGTATGAAGGTTGTTTGTGTTATATATGACAGCTTTGGTGCAAATTCCAATTTACCCAAAATATGGGGTTTATGTGAAAATTATCACCTCTATAGTGTCTATTCTCTCTCTTCGCAGCATCTAGAGGAGAGATAAAGGAGGGGGAGCCTTGTTTTGTATTGGTTAAGTAATATCACTCTTGGTGGTGAAAGAGCCAAAGAGTGTTGAGTATCTTGAACCCTAGATGGGGTTGTGTCGAGTTATGAAGTGTATATGGGAGTGCCTATCAGCTTGGAAGCCTTAGAGGAGGTCCCATATTGGTTTAGTATCTTTTTGGAATTATTCATATCAAGATAATAACCTCAAGTTGGTGAAGCCTATCGTTTTAGATGTTCCTTGCAAAAGTTGTATCAATTTGCATATAAAGTGATATTGGGTTGTGATATCTTGTCAAGCAAGATACTAAATGGTTTATATCTCATCCTTCAATTATCCACAAGAATTTTTCATGTCAAGATAATCATGCATGCATGGAGTCACCATGCATGGACACATGTCACCTAACTGCATATTGTGGTGACACTTCACATACACTCTCTCTCATGAGCCTCAACTATATAAGCCTCTCTTTTCTCCTACTAGTGAAAATTTCAACCCTCATATCATCCATCCCTTAGTGGATGATCCTAGGAGCTTAAGGATCAAGAGGAAGGTCGAGCATCTTGCCTAAGGTGAATCCATGGTCATCTTCAACCTTGGGTGGACTATGCTTCTTGGATCATGGTTCCTTTCTTTCTTTGTTTCTTCACCAAGTTCCTAACTATGGTATCTTCTTTCATATAGAAGTGTTGTGATCGAGTCTTGGACTTTTGATAAGTCATATTCAACCTTGGGAACGTGGAGCTTTGAATCTTGAAGCTCTTGTGTTGATCTTATGGCAGGTTATATAACTTGAACTCAGCTCTATTGTTATTCACCTTCAATCATGCAATACTTGATGATTCCTTCTAAATTTTGACTTTCTTTGGTTGAATAATGATTCTATTAGATCTAATGGATATATGCGAATGTTGTCCATGAACTAGAGTGATAATGGATGAAGGTTTGAAGCTTGAATATGATGGAATCTTCCATGCACAAACTGATATTGGTTTGAGAAACCCTAACCCGATATGGGGTTATGTGAAGGGAAACTGATACTCAATGAAGTACTAACTCCTTACCAATTTGGTACATGTGAAGGACTATCGTCCTTAAAATTGTTTAGCCTGTCACCTAAGGCTAAGAATGGGGGAAGGCTGATATCTTGAAGTTGAGTGAAGATATGAAGACAATAGGGCTAACCCGATATACCTTAACTCTAGCAACCTGACACCCTTCTAACCCGACACCAATGTGAAGGGTGGCACACTTCTTTGAGCCTAAGGCCGACACACCATGTGAAGGTGTGGGTGACACACTCCTTGAAGCCATGGATGACACACCAAGTAATGGTGAGGCTGATACCTTGATAGGTGAAAGTGTATAATGGTGTTGATGATGTCTAACCCGATACTATCAAAACCCTAGAGGCTAATATCACTTGGTGATAGCTAGGGCAACATAATAGATGATGCTATGGCAAACACATTAGATAACGCTGAGGTCAATACCTTATAGTATGCTATGGCTAACACACAAAGTGATAGGGTGGTCGATACCTAAAGTGAGGCCAAGATGTTATGCTTAAGTGAGGTGAAAATATTATGCTAAAGTATGAAGAAGATGATGCACCAAGGTATGTGAAGGTGATACACCAAGATATGATTCATGGCCAATATCAGTTGAAGCACCTCAAGGATGATACCAACTTAAGAACCTCTAAACTAATATCACTTTGATGTTCCATGGGCGACACAAGTGATAGTGTCATGGGTGACACACAAAGTGATGATGGTATCTAGGTCGACACAAAGTGAGAAGCTTAACCTGACACAAGTGAAGAGTGTCATGGTTGATACATGTGTCTAACCTGACATAAAGTAAGAAGCTTAGGCCGATACAAGTGAGAGTGTCTAGACAGAGACAAGTGAGAGTGTCTAGGCCGACACAAGTAAGGGTGGCTAGGTCAATACAAGTAATAGTGTCTAGGACGACACAAGTGAATGTGTCTAGGCCAACACAAGGGTTAGTGTGTAGGCCGATACACCTTGGTGAGTGTAGGTCGACACACGATGAATATAATTAATTGATACTCTATGAAGTAATGAGATGGATAAACTTTGATAAGTGTAGGCTTATAAACCCTAAAGAGGTTCAAGCCATTATAATAAGTATGTTGAAATCAATATCCTAGTAAGGATGAGAGAGAAACTTATACTACTCATATGAGAAAGGTGATACTTCATGTTGACAATCAATTAATGATAATTGATGAGAGTAATTAAATATTCTTGAATACTCATGGCAATAATATAAGCACTTATGATGTGAAATAGGGTTTGGTTGTTAAATATGAACTTGAAAACCCTAATCAGTTACAAGGGGAAACCCTAACCCTAATTATGAGAGGGATGCAATTTGAATGATTCTCTTTATGGCATGGTGATGATATTTACTTGATATTGCTTTTACCATGAAATCCTAACCATGCATGTATTATGAGATGATGATCATACCTAGATACGAGCTATGATGATTTAGTATGATACAAATTAAATAGACCTTGTGAGCCATTGTACAGCAAGTATAATATATATATATATATATATATATATATATATATATGACATTCATTCACTACCCGCTTGGGTAACTAATTTTAGTTACCCGTGGTTCTATTTTGTAATAGAAAGGTAGCTGTTTGTAATGAGACAGTCAACGTTTGTAATGAGGTGACCAAATTTGTAATACAAACACTCATTTTTTATTATAGCATAAATTGCTGACATAAATATCATTTTTACTGTAATCAAACGTGTAATACAAAATGAGTATTTGTATTACAAATTTAGTCATCTCATTACAAACATTGCCTATCTCATTACAAATAGGTACATTTCTATTACAAAATACATCCATGGGTAACTAAAGTTAGTTACCCACGTGGGTGGTGAATGTATACCCATATATATATATATATATATATATATATATATATATATATATATATATATATATATATATATATATATATATATATATATATATATATATATATATATATATATATATATATATATATATATATATATATATATATATATATATGGGTCTGATGACTTAGAGATGATTGTTTCCTAATAAGAGGTGACACTGCAATGATGAACTGAGGGTTTGATACCTAAAACATGTGATCTTGATAATGAAAATGTTGAAAGGATGGGATTCCCAGTATTGTGTTCAAGGTATTGAGATCCCAGGATGGGTATAACAAGATGTGTTCCATTTGATACAAGATTATTTGAAAAATATATTACATCTTTCTTTATAGAATTTATCTATAATTTATGCTTGTAACTTGATTGATGCTAAAAGATGCTGGAACGAACTTAACTTATCAAGTGAAATTAAAAATGTAGTTTGTTGTGGCATAGATCCATCCAATGTCAAAACTTGTTGGATGGTGAAATGAGTTTTACTCAGAGAATATATTTTTAAATATGCGAGGTGCAAGACAAGTATTTCTTTGATTCCTTTCAACCTCAGGATTGGCTTTGGGTCATACCTTGAAGAGAGTGTGGTTGTAGGTCGTAACTCAATATACATTAGGATTGTCTTTGAGCCATACCCTAACAAGAGTGCAATCAAGATTGGTTACGGACCATACCCTGATAAGAATCAGGATTGACTATAGGTCATACCCTGATAAGGGAACGACTATGGGTTGTATCTCTCTAGTGATGAGCCTATATACCCAGGCTAGCTAAATTGTAATTTGACTCATAATGTCACTGCCAATAATCTCATACTGACCGAGAAAGAAGAGTTCGTGGAGTCCGGCTCTTCCATGGACCTTGTATGGCAATGATGCTACCAAATTTAGGTTGATTGGAGCATGAGCGGTACATCTCATCTCCTCAGGGCATAAGATTTATTGTTGAAAGATGTAATCAACCATGTAGCATATTTGCTTAAGGAACGAATATAGAAACATTTAATGAGATTGCAATTACTTATGTATGTCATAATTGATAAATGTTATACATGTTCTTTGTATTCCTTCTAAAGAGTGATTAGATGATCTATTGCTCATTCATAGATATCTTAACTACTTAAATGATGAGATTTCTCTACTCTACATATAACAAGTAGTTATACATGTTTAATTCAATAAAGATTTCTTCTGCTCTTTTTCATAAAGATTTATTTTTGATAATAATATTATTGGCGGAGAGTTATATCTCCCGCTGGGACTTTTGTCTCACTCCGTGGGTTCCACAATTTTTTCGGTGGACGTGCACGAGGTAGTAGAGATCGTGTATCTAATATAGGATAATAGCAGAAAGTAGACCTATAATTTTGAGGTGGTGTGTTGTTAGTTGTGTCTTGTTGTAGATAGAAGTCCTATGTGTCATCCCTATACTCTCATGTCCTTGGGGGATAGTTTCATATCCATTTTTACAATTGATCTAAGTTTTTGACTAAAAGGTTTTTATTCTAATAGTTTCTCATGTACATGTTTTTAGTAAAAGCAAACTAATATCAAATGAAACAAGGATGATACGAAGATAGCACATGAGTGATGTATCATGTTGTTTATGACAGGCTTTGGGCCTTTCTAAAATAAATTTCCTAGCAATAGATCTTTATAAAAAATGGTTTTATTAGTGATTTTTAGTAATCCACTACTAATGGTTATTTCCGCATAGTTTTGTGTGATGTCATTGTCAGTTTGATAGTGATCATCACAATTTTATTATAGATTTTTATGTGCTTATTGTTCATTTTCATATTAATTTGTGCATTATTTATTATCATTAGCATGTGACACTTTATTGCAACAAATAAATGTGTTTTTAATGCTCCTGTCAGATTTCTTTATTATTTGAGAGCTTATGTTTTTTTGTGAATTTCAGGTGAATCTACAAGAAACTACAAGCTCGGTACTACCGACACTTGCTCAGAAAGGCACATGTTGAATCAGAAAGACTCAACAGTACCGGCCAAAAGCAGTCGATACTACCAACAACATCACAACAAGGACTCATAATTTCTCAAAGAAATCTCAGTACTACTGACATCAACTCAGTAGTACTGAAAACTGCATAGGCAACCACAACTATCAAAGGCGTCATTAGTACCGACACCCTATCAGTGGTATCGACACAGTGGGATCAGGCAAATATGAAAATTGTGTTTAATCCAACGATTGGCAATCAATGACGCCCTAAGTCACTTCTATGACTTGGGAGAATTTCAACCAAACCTAATTATCTCATTCTATTCCATTATACGACAGTCAAGAGCAAGGAGAGGAGAAAGCGGAGAAGAAATTCACATTCCAGGAGATTTGGGCACCTCCAGTGGGAAGAATTATAGGTGAAAGACAAAAAATTGTCACGTCCATAAGAGGGGACCATCCAGACTAACTTCTTCAGGTGTTCTTTTAGTTCTCACATGTTCCCCACATTTTTCTTCTTCCCTCTTATTTATTTGACAATGGAAATCATGTAGGGTTAAACCCCTTGTTCCTCAGGTACATGGAGTAGCCCAGTTATACATTGTAATTGACTTTTATACATTAATATATCTTTTTCTCTTAATTTATGTACATAATTCTATAAAAGTATAACAAATTATCTGTGCTTGATCACCATAGGTAGTTAATTAGACTGTTAATTGCTTCAAAAGAGGAATTAGAGGTCGAAAAGTCATAGAATTACATATTTTATATCACACCTTGAGAAAGAAGGATTATGAATGTGAAGAGATTTCCCAGAGTTTTTAGTAAAGCACCTAAGTAATAACTCAATTACTACAAGAGTGGGATTGGTATTAGAATGGGTAGTGAATTATATTGTGAGAGTAGGTAATTCTTGCTACAACTCTCTTTCTCCAGAGTTAGGAGAGATAATTTTTTATGATATGATGGTAATTGCAATGTTAGCCGTGGTGAAACCATAATCCTAAGGAATTCACACCATTTGAGATCAAAACAACCAATAATTGTACATTTATTTCTACATCTTAGTTAATTAAACCTTCAATCAAAATTTTCATTGCACATCACAGTTAGTAGTAGTCTCTGAAGAACGTTTCCATGAGTTCAACATCTGGGCCTCTTTGAGCCTGTATTACATTGATACATATACTTGCATTTAACGTGTGGTTTGTATGTATCAAGTTTTTGATGTTGTTTTCAGGGAAATGACAACTCCAACACTACGAGTGTTATGACTGACCACTCTAGGCCATTGTTTTTTATTTTTTATTAATTTCCCATATTTTCTTTATTCAAGAGAATAATTGAAATTTTTGTTGTTGTCAATGCATTAGTATTTCATGGTCTCACATCGTTGTTAAGTTTCAGATACTAGTGCATGGATCACACTCGGCCCACAGATTACAAAGACTCTACTCCATCCATTGTAGATGGGAGGAAATTTTTCACAAGGCGTGAGTATTAGGAGCTTCAGCTGAGAAGCTCATCCCAAATCCACCACCTCCAACAACTCAACCAGATCAAGCAGAGATGGGTGACAAAGAAGCTGAAGAGAGGACCATCTGGGAAAAGATCAAGGCTGCATCTTCAACTGCTCAATTGGTACTGATAAAGAGGCAGGCTATAAATGTGGGATGCTACATGATAGATCCAGGCTTGGTGGCACTGGTACAGCCCCAAGCATTTCACGGATACAACATTGAGGACCCAATGACGCATATCAACAATTTTGTTGAGAGTTGCGACATGGTGAAGATAGACCATCTGCCAGCGACAACCATCTATTTGAAATTGTTTCCATATTCATTGATAGACAATGAAAAGTCCTAGTTCCTTAACTTCCCACCTGAGTCAATAGAAACATGGGAGGGGATGATAGATGTGTTCTTTGAGAAATACTTTCCACTGCAGAAGACAAATGAGTTGGTCAGGAAAATTTACAATTTCAAGAAGTAGGTAGAAGAATCTTATTCTAATGCATGGGAGAGGTTTCAGAACATGCTGTGGAAGGTCCCTCATCATGGGATCAATCTTTACAGCTAAACAAAGATTTTCTATTATGGGCTACATCAAGGATAGAGGACCACACTCAACTGTGTAGGAAAGAGATTCTTCCTCAACAAGAAGCCAACTAGATGTCATGAAATCTTGAAGAATATGGCTAAGAATCAGTCTTGGGAAGAAGAAAGAGAACATACATCAACCATTGAAAGTGTTGGAGAGTCTAAAGTCATCATGGTGTTGAATGAAAAGCTTGAACTCATTGTCAAGAAACTATGTTAAGATGGAAACTCATATGGAGGAGAAGAGGAGGATGGCATGTACATGTGTCAACAATATCAGTAGGACAGAGGCCCAGTAAGATAGATAGAATTGAAAACATGCTAGGCAAGCTAGTGAGTCAGAATGAGACCTTACTAGACCATACAAAATGGGGCAACAAAATCATGAGCTACAGATACAAAGCATCCAAAATCAAATTTCTCAACTACCAGCAGAGGTGCCTCCTTAAAGAAGTCCATTCAACAAGAATTTCCTAAAAATATAGAGACAACTCATAACCATCATCAATTGAAGTTTATATCTATTGTTAAGGAGCTAGAACATTATACTGAGGAGTCACCCAAGTAACAAATTCTAGAGCCAGATTGGGTAAATGTGCGAAAACCCATAGTCTATATGGAAAACCAAGGGAATGCATTACACAAATGCAATATGTTCATGCATGCACCTCAATTGATACAAGGTCAGTGAAAAGTGACAAGGATAACACATATTCACCGATTGTATAAGACAAAGAATTTCAAATTTCCACCACTATTATGTCTCCACCTCCAATTCCAAAAAAGGTGTCGACGCAATAAGAATAGGTGAAAGTTCTACTCTGTAGTGCAATAATCACAATTAATAAGAAGGCACTAAAAGTTCAGATGGAGAAGCCACATGACATTCCATCCATAGGAGATGTGCTAAATCTTATCCCAGAAGGTGGCGTTAAAGCAAGCTTAGGGGAGGAGATCCCTAGTGTGCCATATATTCCACCACACAAGCGTTCAGAGAAGCCACGGGTTCTATTTTTGGATAGTCTGAAGCTAAGAAAAGAAGAAAAGCAATTGAAGAAGTTCCTAAACATATTTTGAAATCTACACATCAACATTCCACTCATGGAGGTGATAGAGAAAATCCCTACATATGAAAGATTCTTGAAGGATATCGTCAATAACAAAAGACGGATCAAAGATACACATGTTTTGTGTGTTGATGAAGTGGTAAGTTCCATAATCCAAGGAAGGTTGCTAAGAAAAAGAAAAGATCTAAGATATTTCTACATCCCTTGTTCTCACTACTACAGAAATAACCTTTGGCATCAGTTATTTAAGGCCTAAGGCATCAGTTTCCAAGCGACACCCAAGTGGGTGTCGCTAAAAGTCGACACCTTCAGCGTCGGTCCCCCAAATGACACCATAAACCTTCCTGTCACCAAAAATGTGCCAGTAAGAGGACTATCGACGTCGGTTCTTAAAGAAAACTGACATGATAACCTTATTAAAAATGTTAGTTATTAAGTAACAACCGACCCCATACCCCTTCCCGCCACCAAAAAGGTGCTAATAAGGGCATCATCAGCGTCGGCTTTATATAGGTAACCGACGCCATATCCACAGCCACAACAGTCGTGCTACCCATCACGATCGTGGTACCTGGCCAGAATCTACTAATAACCGACACCATCGGTGTCGGTTTGTATACTAATAACCGACACCAAATCAACATTTGGAGCTCATCCAAATGGTCTCAATACCGTTTGGTAGTCACCCAAGATCGTTTGGAGGTCTAGGGTTGAGTATGGTTAGGTGTTTGAAGGTCTAAAGGTACCAAGCTGATATACAATGCAATGCTGATTTGGTGATCAATTACATGATCCAAACCTTAATTCGATGGCTTGGATTTGAGTGATATGATGGGAAAACGGTCTCAAGACCGTTTGTAGGTCATCCAAATGACCTCAAGACCGTTTGGGGTCAGGTCATACCCAATTTGGATGATGGTTCAAAAGTTTCAAAGTAAACAATCTTGTATTGATGAGTGTTGTTGAATCATTGATTCGAAACCCTAATCCAATTGAATCAAACCCTAATTGATGACCAAGTGAGGGTCAATTGAGGGTCAAATCAGTTGAAGGTTGACCTACTAAACTCAATTGAAGTATGAGCATAGGTCCAATTGATGATTGGTTCCATGAATTCAATGGTTGAAGATCCAATGCAATCAATTGAAACATAATTAGTAGCTTGACTGATGATCAACTTCAAAGCTCTAATTGGTGTTTATAAATCCTAATTCCATTGAGATAAGACCCTAATTGAAGTTCCAATTAAGGGATGAGTTCATGACTCAATTGATGATTGAGTTGGTGATCCAATTGGTTGAGATTCCATAGATTGGAATTGAGTGTTGTTGAAGTCTTGATTGACTCTTTGGTCCATGCGGTTTTGAGAGGTTTGGACCAAACGGTCTCAAGACCATTTGAGTCCAAACGGTCTCAAGACCATTTGGGACCAAACGGTCTCAAGACCGTTTGATACCAAACGGTCTCAAACCGTTTGAGACCCATGCGGTTTCAAGTCCATGCGGTTTCAAAGCTTTTTGCTTAAACGGTTTCAAACCGTTTGTGATTCAATTTGGTTAATTCAATTGGATGCCCAATGCAATTGAAGGATCAATTGGTTAATCCAATTGAGTACTTAAAGTAATTGAAGGAATAATGGGTTGATCCAATTGAGTACCCAATGAAATCAAAGACTCAACTGACTAATCCAAATAGATACTTAGTGCAATTGAAGGTTCTATTGATTAATCTATTTGGATGCCTCATGTTATTGAAGGTCCAATTGATCAAACCATTTTGGAAACCTAATGTAATTAGGTGAGAGATACCTTAATGGTACTAATTAATAATGCATAACAAATGCATGGATCCAATACATGATGAAAACCCTAATTGAGGTTGATTCCATGTATAACCCGAATAAGAGGTTGTCTACATATGAAATCACTAATTAGGATGAATAGTAAACCCTAGTTGAGGGTGTATCCATGTAAAACAATAGTTGAGGGTGCATCCATGTGAAACCCTATTTGAGGGAGTATCCATGTGAAACCCTAACTGAGGGTGCATCCATGTGAAACCCTAATTGAGAGTGATTTTATGAGAAATCCTAATTGGAAATGATTAGTAAACCCTAATTATGGGCAACGTGTTATGAAACTCTAATGAAGGGTGATGCTATATGCAATCCCTATTCTAAAAGAGGGGAGATGATATGTGAAACCTTAATCCCTAATGAAAGAATAGAATTCGTACTTGAATAGGATTCAAGAGGTGAACTCCTGTAGCACGACCGTGTTAGGCAACACGGCCGTGGTATCTTTACTTTGCACAACCGTGCAAGGTAGCACGACCGTGGTGACTTTCTTTGCACGGCCGTTCTTGGTTGCACGGTCGTGGTACTCTATGTTTGACTTAGAGTTTGTTTTGAATAGGACCTAACATGGTCTTTTTATTAATTCCTGACTTATGTATGAATCCATAGTATTGGCAATAGTTGTATATTCCAAGTAAGTGACAATTGATCACTACTTTACATGATGAATGTGATAAACTGGTGCATAAAGTATTAGGATGGATAATACCCTAATACAAGCTAAGTATGTGAACTTAAGAAAGTTAATGGTGTTGAGGGAAGTGAGACATCGAGATATGATAGATATCATATCCAACGCCCCAAATACTGGTATACCTTGTTGTGATATAAGTCCAATATGATTGGATGAATGATACATGAGATGTGTGATGGAAATCCTAATCCTGGTAAAGGATTAAGGGTAATACCCTTGAATTATTAATACATTGTTTTTGCATGATGTTGATACATAATTGATGTGCTACTATCATATGTGCTAACCATGCAGGTATCATGAGATGATGGGCATTGCCAGGTATGCGTTGTGATATGTTATTAATTTGAATTTGTTTATTAGGCCTTGTGTGCCATAATATATCTTGTTCTCTGATAAGAGGTAGCAAGAGAGTTAATAGGCCTCAAGTATCATACTTACCTTGGTCAAATGACCTAAAGGTGTTAGTTACCTAAGGAAGTGGTAACAATGCTCAGGTGATGAGCTAAGGGTTTAAACACCCAGAATCACATGGTTAGGGTATTGAAATTGTGAAAGAATGAGAATTTCCAGTGATGAATTGAGGGATTAAGATCCCAACACTTTATGAAAAGAATATGGCTACGGGCCATGACTCCACAATGATAATACCAGGCTTTAGATATATGATCTAATCCTGAAGAGAGTTAAAGTAGTGGTAATGATTCTGTAGTTTGAATAGATGTTATACATGTTCTTTATATTCCTTAAAGGATAAATGACATGTTGATTCTATCAAGTTATAGTTGCAATGCTTCTGATATAGAATAATGTTCTAATCTGTTAGACATTAAAATATCTACTGCTATACAAATATGATTATTCCATTCATATTTATCTTCTTAAGTTGCAATAACAATGTTACTGGCGGAGAGTTATAACTCTCGCTGGGGCAATTTTTATAATTGTCTCACCCCCGTGGGAACCACATTTTTAGGTGGACACGGACGAGGAGATAGGAATCCTTCAATAGGTGAAGGACAACAATAGCAGCAGCAGAGACAGCAGTGAAGTCTCAGGTGGAGACACTGACTGTTATGCCTTGTATAGATGTAAATAGAGTCCTATGTGTCGTCTCTGTACTCTCAGGTCCTCAGAGTAGTAGTTAGTGCTTTCGAGATTTTGGCTTAGAGCCTCGAGATTTTATACTGCCTGTGTTTAGCTTGACAGGACAGTTAATGCTTGTAATTCTCAAAAGGAGATGATACAGAATATGTACCTGTGAACAAGAATGTAATTATGTTACTTTGGTTCTATGTGAGAAAGTTTTCCTTCAATGGATATTTTGATAAAAAGGTTTTAATTTTTAGTGATTTTCGCTAATCCGATGCTTGATGAACGCTTCCGCATTAGTTAATCTTGTTTTCGCGAGACGGTCGTCACAATTAAGTGGTATCAGAGCTCTAGGTTCGCCGAGTCTACAGAGACATAGGACTAAGTTGTAGAGTCTGTTCTAAGTGTCTTCCAGTTTATCTGATAGTATCTTCTGCTCACATAGGAGGAGAAGAACTTGAAGATGTCTGGACCACATGAAGAACATGTTGCGGAGGGCAGCACTGCTGCACCAGGGGGAGGTGCAGTAGACCATAATAGAGAGGAGCCCGTACCTGAACAGCCCCAGTTCAATCAAAATGACATGGGGAACCCAACTCTCCAAGCCATGTTTGGGCAGTTTATGGCTTCCATAACTCACATGACAGATAGGATGCAAGTACCTGCACCTAGGACATCATCTCACCATGAGGGCTATGGAGCCGGCAAGACTTTTGAGAGACTTCACCGGGTTGGGGCCATAGATTATGCTGGTACATCTGATCCAGCAGATGCTGATTTGTGGCTGACAGAACTGGAAAAGGCTTTCAAAATTCTTGATATCCCTAAAGCTGAAAAGGTAAGACATGTTGTGTACCTCCTAAAAGGGAGTGCTGGTCATTGGTGGATGATAGAGGAAGATAAGAGACCAGGTGAAGAAATTGGATGGGAGGTATTCCGACGAGAATTCGTCAGTAGATACTTACCTAAGACGTATCTAGATGAGAAGATTTCTCAATTTGAGAGGATCAAACAAGGACAGATGAACGTTAGTGAGTATGAAGCTAACTTTATGGAGTTGTTGTGGTTTTGTCTGCAAATGGCAGTTAATGATGAGGAAAGAATTCGACATTTTGAGAAGGGGTTGAACGCTGAAATGACCACTCCTATGTCTTCTTTAGAGAATAGGGAGAGGTTTGCCACCTTTTTGGAATCAGTAAGGAGGATAGAGAGGTCTAAAATTGAGAAACGACAGACTAGTGGCAAGAAAGTGTACACTCAGACTAAAAAACAAAGGTCCGAAAGTTTTAAGAAGCTGAGATTTTCTGCATCGGCAACATCATCAAGATTCCAAACCCAGACACAATGGATGTCAATTAGGGATAGGGATCGTAGTAATATTCCAAATAGAGCCTCCAACATAGCATCAACATCGGTGTCTGGACCTCACATACCCTATTTTATACCTAGGATCTGTTATCAATGTAGAAAACCAGGACATCTAGTAAAAGATTGTCCAGGCGGGAATCCAATAATGACTCAACCTCAGAGGCAGAGTCAGCAAGGATCACAAGGGAGGAAGTTTCCTAATAACAATAGAGGACGTGGACAGACATCCCAAGCAGGTTAGAGGAAATAAATTCATTCTGATATTTCATTTTCTTATTCTATATGTTAAGATATGAAAGTAGACTCTGCCATAAGTTTGGACAAACAGTACATCTGTGATGGTAGTGCCCAAGGAGGGGCAATAAGCTATGAATTAAGGTAAGGTCTCTATAATTTTAGAGACATTTGCCTAGATATTCTGAAAAACCAAAGTTTTTGGTGTCACCAGTGTAATAAATGCCTATTGCACCAGGGCAGTAGCCACTAAGTAAAGGCAAAAGCAGCAACATGAGATAATTGGACACTATGTGTTGAAATCAACCTAATGTGGTAGGTGACCTTGAGGGGTAATACTTAGATGAAATACATTCATCCTGATACTTCATTTCATGTTTCTATGTGATAAAGATATGAAAATAGTTGTTTTTGAACTTCCCTTGACTAGTCTTATAAGGACACAAGGGAAAGGAGAACTTATATCTTACTTAGTATTCCTTAAAATGTTTTATAATCTTCCTTATCTGTGTGTTGAAAGATGAGATATAGAAATGATGCCTGAAGAAAATTCAAGAATGGAAAATCCTGTGTGTATAATGATATGAAAAGTGAGGAATATGATAGTAAATAAAGTGCATGCTACCTAATCTCAACACTTATATACCCTGGCCAGGTATATGATTATTGAAGATAAGGCAAGTATGAAACTCTTAGATTGTTATATTTCTGATTACTCTGATCAAGTAGTCATTTTGAAACAATCTAGAGAGTATAATGAAACCAATAGGGGAAAGCTATGTGACATCCCCCAAAAAAAGGGAAGAGCTATGTGACATTCCCAACCAATAGGGGAAAGCTATGTGACATCCCCAACAAAAAGGGAAGAGCTATGTGACATTCCCAACCAATAGGGGAAAGCTATGTGACATCCCCAACAAAAAGGGAAAAGCTATGTGACATTCCCAACCAATAGGGGAAAGCTATGTGACATCCCCAACAAAAAGGGAAAAGCTATGTGACATTCCCAACCAATAGGGGAAAGCTATGTGACATCCCCAACAAAAAGGGAAAAGCTATGTGACATTCCCAACCAATATGAGAAAGCTATGTGACATCCCCAACATAAAGGGAAAAGCTATGTGACATTCCCAACCAATAGGGGAAAGCTATGTGACATCCCCAAAAAAAAGGGAAGAGCTATGTGACATTCCCAACCAATAGGGGAAAGCTATGTGACATCCCCAACATAAAGGGAAAAGCTATGTGACATTCCCAACCAATAGGGGAAAGCTATGTGACATCTCCAACATAAAGGGAAAAGCTATGTGACATTCCCAACTAATAGGGGAAAGCTATGTGACATCCCCAACATAAAGGGAAAAGCTATGTGACATTCCCAACTAATAGGGGAAAGCTATGTGACATCCCCAACATAAAGGGAGAAGCTATGTGACATTTCCAACCAATAAGGGAAATCTATGTGACATCCCCAACTTAAAGGGAAGAGCTATGTGACATTCCCAACCAATAAGGGAAAAGCTATGTGACATTCCCAACTAATAGGAAGAACTATGTGAACATTCCCAATTACACAGAGTTTGCTAATAAACGTTATGAATAAATGATTGTTGAATGAATTATCTCTATTAGATATATATGTTTCTCTTTTGGTGAATATTTTTGGATGATGATAGAAGTATGTTCTTTTATGCTTCTTCCTTTCAATAATATGGACATCACATGTTAGGGGTTTATGCTCTCCATAAACATAAACAGTGATAAGGTGGAATTAACGAAAGGAACTTTGTATGAATTATAGATCCATAATATCTCCATAATAATAAGATAATATGTGGAGACTTGAGGGCATGATTAATGAATAATTTGTTCCTCCTTTTTCCTGGGATTTCGGGGACGAAATCCTTGTTAGGGGTTTATAATTTGTAACATCCCTGACCTGGGTTATGAATTAACCCTAGAGGTTTTGCCTAATAAGGTTGAGTAGATTCTAAATTCTATCTTGGGAAAAGTAATTAGGGCTTATGAGGAACTTATGTTTCGATTTTGGTCCTGTTTGGACAATGTTGAAGCAATGTTTGCTTATTTTGGACTAATGTACAAATTACCCAAGTTGAAGGGTTTATGTGCAAATTGTGCATGATAATATGTTCCTCATGTGTTGAAGCATCATGAGAGTGAATATGATGTTGAGGTATGGCTTATGGAAGCCTGAATACCAAGAAAGAGTTGATAAAGCAATGTTGTGCATTAAAACCTAGTTTTGGTGTAATGTGCAATTTACCCAAAACCTAGGGTTTTATATGCAAATTACCACTTCAATAAGGTCCCTAATGTTTCTTGGAATTATGTAGAGCAAAGAAAATGAGAGTTACTTCTCATTTGAATTAAGATGGAGGAGAGAGAATCTTGATATTAAAATAATCAAGATTTAATCCTAAGTGAAATCCTAATCCAATTTAGGGAAAAAATGAATGTATTAATTAAAGGGCCTTCAACCAAAATGTTATTGTTTGATTTTGAATAAGTATGGACGTTCTTTTGCCAAGATAAGGAACGAAAATATCTAAAGGAGGTGAAACTCCACTCACCTTATTATAAAGGAAAGTAATTTCCACTCACATATGGGATATTAATATAATAAGCATTAAGGTGCTTATTTTCTTTTCCCTTAATTCATGGATAATGGAAGGTATTTTTATGGGGATAGAGATGCCCTTGCATGAAAGAAACCAAGGGGGGAGTGGTGGCAACAATTTTGGAATTAAAAGACTTTTATAAAGTATCTTCTCTCTCCTCAATTTTCTTATAAAAGTACCTTTTCCAAGCCAAATGAAAGGCTTTTACGACCCCACTTCTTCTCCTTGCTTGAAAAACTGAACAAGAAGGCTAAGGACAGCAGGGAGCACGTCCCCAACCTGTTGGTAAGCCTTTGATCTTCGTTCTTCGTGATTTTATGGTGAAAATCATAAAACAATGTGTAATTCCTTCATTTCTTCACTCAATCTTCAATTCTAGCCGATCATTTCATTCCAAATCTTGAAGTTGAGCCTTGGAATAGTTGGAGAAGCTTCATCCACCATTAGAGCCGTGTAGCTTGGAGCTTGGATATCAGATTTGAGGTGGGTTTTATAACTCAAACCCTTAATCATTGACATTGCATCAATTCTCTATACTTTGTTGATTGTTTTCTTTAAATTGCTACACTCTTGTTTCTTTGCTGCAATTTCCATCAAGAACGGTTGTTGTTCTTGGTTGTTCGAAGGAAGGGGATGATGAAATCATCCTATATGCTTATCCAAATAAAATTACCAAGCCAAACGGTTTTGATAGCTATTCCAAATCGTTTTAATTTGATTGGCTATGCGGTTTCAGCAAACCGTTTAAAGGCAAACGGTTTGAAACCGTTTGGGAGAAAACGATTTCAAGACCGTTTGAGATGGTTGACCAAGCATTGACCGTTTGGGAATTTTGTTCCTAATTATGTAGGATAACGACCCACCAAATTTTAGGGGTTAACTCCAAAGAAATCGTAGGTTGAAGGCCAATTAATTAGGAAAATTGAATTTAATTAAATGCTGATTTTCAACCTGATTAACTTGACCTGTTTGGGAAAACGGTTTCAAGACCATTTGAGTGAGTTGACCAAGCGTTTACCGTTTGGTATTCCTGTTCATAATTATGTTGGTTGATGACCCTCCAAATTTGAGGGATTAACTCCCAAGGAATCGTGAGTTGAAGGCTAATCAATTAGGGAAACCTAATTGGATTAAGTGCTGATTATCAATCTGATATAATTGAACTTTTTGGGCAAACGGTCTCAAGACCATTTGAGTGCGTTGACCAAGGGTTGACCGTTTGGGATTACTGTTCCTAATGATGTGGTCTAATGACTCACCAAATTTTAGGGATTAACTCCCACGGAATCGTGAGTTGAAGGCTATTCAATTGGGCAAACCCTAATTGAAAACAGTGCTGCAATTCCAATGAGTTAGTTGGAGATTTTGGGGTGATTAGCCCAAACGGTTTCAAGACCGTTTGGGGATCACCCAAATGGACTCAAGACCGTTTGGGGGTCACCCCAAGACCATTTGGAGGTCTGGGGTCAAGTATAGTTGACCAATTGAAGGTCTAAAGGTACCAAATCATATTGCAATTAAGTGCTGATTTGTTGATCAACTCGATAGACCAAACCTTGATGAAATTTCACTAGAATCCAAAGGTTGGATGAGCCAAACGGTCTCAATACCATTTGGAGCTCATCCAAATGGTCTCAAGACCGTTTGGTGGTCACCCAAGACCGTTTGGAGGTCTAGGGTTGAGTATGGTTATGTTACGACCCGCGTCGAGCTTATCCCGTAAGTATGCTGTTAAGCAAGAGTTTAGCTGATGTGTTAAGTTATAAGTCTGTGTTTGTTAATAATGTTTAAAATGGATATGATATGTTCTTAGTGTGTTTTCTAGCTTCTAAAGCGTGTAGGATCTTACGCTTGAAGCGTTTCCAGAGAAATCGTTCGAATCCGACCTTCGAGTCAAAAGTTGCAAGTTTTTGGGCTTGTAGGGACCTGTTCGTAATTTTTGAAAGTTTCGAACTTTACAATTAGGCCCCTAAGTTTCTTCCTTATCCTTTCTCTCCTTCTCACTTATCCCGTTTCACTTTCATAGAAACCAGAGAACGCTTCTGCGTTCTCCTCCCTTGCGTGAGAAAGAGAGAAAGAGAGAGAGAGAGGGAGGGAGCTGAGAGGGGAGAAGCGCTGGAGCTTCGTTTTGCTCCGATCAGCTGCTGCAGTTCGTCCTTTCCCTCCGTGGATCTCCTTCTCCGTCAATTCGAATCGGTTTTGCAGCTGGAGCTACGTTTGCAGGGAAAACGGCTAGAGGATTGGGGTGCACGGTGCAGCCCTAACTCGTTTCCTTCTTCCCTTCAGGTGCGGTTTAGTCATATGCATTGATTGTGATCGTTTCGCGGTGTTTGTTCGAGATTTGCCCGTCGATTCGAGAGAAATCAACTTTTGCAGGCTGTTTTTATGTTCTGCCTGTGCGCGGTTCGGCCGAGTTTCAATTCGGTCAGCCGAGTTCCTATTTAGGGCAATTGTACAGCATTTTTGGATCGGCCGAGTTTGAGTCTTTGGTCGGCCGAGTTTCCTAATTAAATAAGCGAACAGCGTTTTTGTCGGCCGAGTTTGGGTTCTGATCGGCCGAGTTTCCTTGTAGGTATTTCAAGCGGTGAGTTGGTCGGCCGAGTTCCCCAGGGGATCGGCCGAGTTTCCAGTTGGTCGGCCGAGATTGTTCGGCCGAGTTTCAAAATCTGGGAGGCATTCGGCCGAGTTCCAAAGTGGTCGGCCAAGTTTCAAGTTGTGAGTGGCAGTTCATTTAGAAATCATTATTAAACTCATTTAAAATGCTTATTTGCTTCAGTATCAGTTGATATGACTTTTAAACAGTGTAGCAAGTACTTTTGTAGTATGATAAGTTCATTGGAACCTGAAATGTGTGATAAGAATGATGAGAAAGAGGAAATTCTGTGTTTTACAGTTGTAATACGATATTTCTTTAAATTGTTGATCTGTTAATCAGTTAATAGACCTAGATGCCCTAACACCGTAGAACCCCTAAGAGGTATCTGCAACTTAGGGGTGAAACTCGTGTTGCAACATCATCCGTGCTTGTGTCACGGACAAATGAGGAAAGAGAAAATGCAGTGTCTAACAACAATCGTGCTTGTGTCACGATGGCACTGGGCAAAAAGGAAAACACGGTTATCTAACACCATTCGTGCTTGTGTCACGAAGGTAACCCTGTGACTCTCCGCCGGTGTACTCAGGTTTAAGGAGGAGTCTGGTGCACTCAGAGTAGTGCTTTAAGGCCGTAGAGCCTATGTTTCTAGCCGGCGAGCCAGTGACCCTGTGGCAGAACAGGGCTGGTGTCAGACTTAGCATTTCCTGGGTGTGTCGCTAAGTCTTGTACGGTGGGGTCGTAGCATGAATTTGTTACGGATCTTTATATGCAGAGTACACTGCATATATTTAGGGCATAACAATAAAATGAATAAGTAATCATTTAGGATCACAGTAAATTTACATAACTGTTTAATTACCTGAAATACCGGTTGATGCTTAGAAATGTGATTATTATCTGTATATCTGCTATGTCAATAGAACTGCCCTGTTTGAATTGTATATCTGTTTATTTTTAGTTAATAAACCTGACGAGTTGTTTAGTGATAGCTAAGTGAAATGTTATTCACTGAGCGAGTAGGCTCATACCTCTACTCAAACATTTTCAGGTCAGCATCAGCATCAGGAGTCAGAAGGATCATACCACCCTAACGCTTAGTCGATAGAAGGTTTGTTGTTAGTCTAGTTAGAGGTCTCTTAGTCCATTCCCCTCGATCTTCGGGACAAGGTGTGAGTGAGAGAGAGAATGTGTACACAGATGTAAATTAATGTTATGATTTCTTTATGTTAATCAATGTATTATACTGTAGACCTTGCTTGTATCTTTAATCAGTTAAATAGAAAAGTTCCTGCAGTTTGCTCAGTTTTCTGATTACAGTTTAAACTTGGTTATCATTTAAATGTTTTCAATTGTTTTAAAAAGTGACGAATGGTTGGTTATGTGTTAATCCCACCTGTCGTGCCCTAATTTCGTGGTTTGGAGTAAATGTGAGATTGGGGCGCGACAATTCTTGGTATCAGAGCATAGGTTGAGTACATGAATACTCTAAATCAAAGTCAGGGGACGATAAGAGACCAATAGGATTAAGGTTCAGGTGTCTTTCTTCTATCTGTAGTTTTCTAACAGGAGATATTCTGTTATATCATTGCAGATGGCAGGAAGAGGCTTTGATCGTGATGATCAGGCCGAGAGCCATGTTGGCCCTGATCCTCTGTACTTGGGTCCAGGTGGTGGTGACCACGTGGATGAAGCATCCCGGATGTACAGGATGTTTCTGGAGACCAGGGAGAGGTATAAGGCTGATAGGCGAGATTCTTCTTCTACCAGCAGTAAAGATTTGATGCGATCTTATGAGCTTGTGAAGAAGCTTGGTGGCACAGAGTTTAGTGGCACTACAGATCCTGTCGAAGCTGATGAGTGGTTTAGACAGATAGAAAAGGTCTTTCGTCTGATGGGGCTTCCAGAAGATAAGAAGATCAATCATGCGGTTTACCTTTTAACAGGCGATGCAGAGTTGTGGTGGCGTGGTGTGGAAGAAAAGAGGAGAGGTGCAGAGCTTTCCTGGCAGGATTTCTCTGAGGAGTTTCATCTCAAATTCTATCCACCCACTTTTCTTAATGAGAAAATCAGGCAGTTACAGAATATCAAGCAAGGGAACATGACAGTTACAGAGTATGAAGCACTTTTCACACGGTTAGCAAATTTCTGTCCGCAGCTTGTTCCCGACAACATAGAGAGATGCAGAAGGTTTCAGGAAGGGCTAAGGCCAGAAATTCAACATACAGTTTATGCTACTAACAGGAGGAACAGAGAGAATTTTGGTGAGTTTGTTGAGGCTGCCAGACAGGTTGAAGAATCTGTGAATGCTGATAGGGTGCCCGAGTCTAAGAAGAGATCTGTAGAGTTCAGTGGAGGACAGTCCAGTGGTGGATACAGAGGTGGAGGTAGAGGTTTCTTTTCTAAGCTTGGGCGTGGCTTTGGTTGTTTTGGCAGGCAGAGATCTGAGAATGTCACTACTTCTAGAGGTAGAGGAGGATACAACCCAGGAAGATGGAGTAGTGTCGATAGTGGACAGTCTTCTGGGTCGTCAATGTCAGTGACTGGTCCACAGAGGCAGGAAATGCAAGTATGTAATACATGTGGAAAATCACATTCTGGACAGTGTCGGGTTTTAAGTTGTTTTGTCTGTGGACAGGTAGGACATATAAAAAGGTTTTGCCCTCAGCTTCAACAAGCAGCATCACAAGCTTTCCAGCCTCAATACCATGATGTTCCGAGTTCCTCTGTGGCTTCTGGTTCTAGAGGTGGTGGAGTGTCTAGTGGTAGGAGTGGTCAGAGAGGACAGCGTGGTAGAGGGAGAGCTTCAGCACGTTTCTTTTCTTTGACACCTCAGGAAGGTATAATCTCTTCACAAGTTGTTACAGGAAAGATGTTTTTGTTTAATAGTATACCCGTTTCAGTTTTGATTGATCCGGGAGCTACTCATTCTTTTATACGACGTTCTTTAGTTGATGAACTTAATCTGTTAACTCAAGAGTTGGCAGATGAGTTAGTGTTGAGGGTTCCACTAGGTGGACCAATAGTTTTATCTGAGTCTTGCCCCGGATGCTTGTTATCTTTTGGAGGTTTTACCTTTGCTGTTAATCTCATACCCTTGGATGTAAATACCTTTCAAGTCATCTTGGGTATGGATTGTCTTGAAACATATCGAGTGCAACTCGATTGTTGGAAGAAGGAAGCTACCTTTCAATTAGGTGAATTTTCTTGTGTCTTTGCTGGAGATAGGAAAGTTCTGCCTACGTGCATAATATCAGCTGTTGTAGCTAATAAGATGTTACAGAAAGGATGTGAAGCGTTCCTTGCTCATGTGGTTGACACCAGAGCAGAGAAGAGCACCGCCAGTGTTTATGATGTGCCTGTGGTTCGTGAGTTCTCTGACGTTTTTCCAGAGGAGTTACCAGGCTTACCTCCTGTCAAAGACATTGATTTTGAAATTCAGGTATATCCAGGTAGTCATCCAGTAGCACTTCCAGCCTATAGAATGGCACCTGCAGAGTTGAAAGAACTCAAGGTGCAGTTGCAGGAGTTGTTAGATAAGGGTTTCATTAGACCTAGTTCTTCACTGTGGGGTGCTCCAGTCCTGTTTGTTAAGAAAAAGGATGGTACCATGCGTCTCTGTATGGATTACAGGCAACTGAACAAGATCATTATAAAGAACAAGTATCCATTGCCGAGAATAGATGATCTGTTTGATCAGTTGCGTGGAGCGACGATCTTTTCTAAGATTGATTTGAGATCTGGATATCATCAGCTTAGGATAAAGGCTTTTGATATTCCCAAAACAGCTTTCAGAACCAGGTATGGGCATTATGAGTTTTTGGTCATGTCATTTGGACTGACCAATGCCCCATCAGCCTTTATGGATATGATGAATCGGATTTTCAAACCGTTTCTAGATCAGTTTATTGTAGTCTTTATAGATGATATTCTGATCTATTCCAGAGACGATGAACAGCATGAGCAACACTTGAGAGTAGTGTTGCAGTTGTTGAGACAACACCAGTTGTTCACTAAATTTAGCAAGTGCGAATTCTGGTTGGCTGAGGTAGCATTTCTTGGACATGTTATCTCGAGGGATGGAGGTAGTGTGGATCCTAAGAAAGTTGAATCTGTACTTCAGTGGGAACAGCCTACGACTCCTACCGAGATCAGAAGTTTCTTGGGTTTGGCAGGATATTACAGAAGGTTCATAAAGAACTTCAGTAAGTTAGCATCACCTTTAACACGCTTGACGAGGAAGAATGCACCGTTTGTTTGGTCTGATAACTGCGAGAAGAGTTTTCAGATTTTGAAAAGGAAGTTGACTTCAGCACCAGTGTTGGTTTTGCCTGAAGCAGAAAAAGGCTATACAGTGTTCTGTGATGCTTCTAGGAGAGGTTTGGGTTGTGTACTGATGCAAGAAGGCAAAGTTGTGGCTTACGCATCTAGACAGCTTAAGAAGAATGAAGAGAATTACTCAGTCCATGATCTAGAATTAGCTGCTATAGTTCATTCTCTTAAGACATGGCGTCACTACTTGTATGGTGAGACATGTCAGGTGTTTACAGACCATAAGAGCCTGAAATATATCTTCACTCAGAAAGATTTGAATTTGAGACAGCACAGATGGCTTGAGCTGATCAAGGATTATGATGTGACAATCGATTACCAACCTGGTAAGGCGAATGTCGTAGCTGATGCCTTGAGTAGAAAGTCAAGTTCAACAGCCAATGCATTTTCTATGGCATGTTTCAAAAGAGACTTGCTTGTAGATATGCGAAAATTGAACTTGGACTTAGATGTGACTGGACAGTGTGGATTGATTGCTCAAATGCAAGTCAGACCTACTTTTTATAATCAGATAAAGGATTTGCAGTAGAGTGATGATGAGTTGTGGCAAATCATGCAGGATATGTCAGAAGGTAAGAGAACAGAGTTCAGGTTTTCTGATGAAGGTATGTTGTATCTCCATGATAGATTATGTGTACCTGGAAACAGTGAGTTGAAAGAGCAGATTCTTGAGGAAGCGCATACTTCTATGTATGCTATGCATCCAGGTAACACAAAGATGTACAGGAACCTCAAAAAGCTGTACTGGTGGTCTGGCATGAAAAAGGATGTGGCTGAGTACGTGGCTAGATGTGGAGTGTGTCAACAGGTTAAGGCTGAGCATCAGAAACCTGCTGGTAATTTACAGTCACTTCCTATACCAGAATGGAAATGGGAACACATCACGATGGACTTTGTGGTAGGTTTACCCAGGACTCCTAAGGGTTCGGACTCGATATGGGTGATTGTGGATAGACTAACTAAGTCTGCTCATTTTCTTCCAGTCAAGTCAACCTTTGACGTTTCAAAGCTGGCTAAAGTTTATGTGGATGAGGTAATCAGGTTGCATGGGATTCCAGTTTCTATTATTTCTGACAGAGATCCAAAGTTTACATCTAGATTCTGGAATTAGTTACATCGTGCGTTGGGCACAAGGCTGAAGTTCAGTACAGCGTTTCACCCACAGACAGATGGTCAATCTGAGAGGACCATTCAGACCCTTGAAGACATGCTGAGAGCATGCGTGCTACAGTTTAGAGGTAACTGGGAAGAACACTTAAGTCTAATGGAGTTTGCATATAATAATGGCTACCATTCAAGTCTTGGAATGGCCCCATATGAAGCTCTTTATGGCAGGAAGTGTAGATCGCCAATTTTTTGGTACGAGGTGGGTGAGAAGGAAATTCTTGGACCTGAGTTAGTTGATGTAACTACAGAAAAGATATCTGTGATCAGGGATCAGTTGAAAGCTGCTCAGGATAGACAGAAACGTTATGTAGAGAAACGACGTCGACCTCTTGAGTTTGAGGTTGGTGATGAGGTTTATTTGAAGATTTCACCGTGGAAGGGAGTGTTGAGGTTTGGCAAAAGGGGTAAGTTGACCCCTAGGTATATGGGTCCATATCCTATTGTTGAGAGGATTGGACCTGTAGCTTACAGGTTGGATTTGCCGTCTGAGTTGGCAAATCTTCATGATGTCTTCCACGTGTCTATGCTGAAAAAGTGTCATCCCGGTATAGAAAAGATTGTAGATCCAGAGCCGGCGCAGCTTAGAACAGATGTGTCCTATGTTGAAGGACCAGTGCAGATAGTTGATCACCGGATCAAAAAGCTTAAGAACCGCGAGATTCCTTTAGTGAAGGTTTTATGGAGAAACCATAATCTTGAGGAAGCTACGTGGGAACTAGAGTCTGAGATGTGTGGCAAGTTTCCTTATCTCTTCTAGGAATTTCGGGACGAAATTCTTATAAGGGAGGGAGATTGTTACGACCCGCGTCGAGCTTATCCCGTAAGTATGATGTTAAGCAAGAGTTTAGCTGATGTGTTAAGTTATAAGCCTGTGTTTGTTAATAATGTTTAAAATGGATATGATATGTGCTTAGTGTGTTTTCTTCTAAAGCGTGTAGGATCTTACGCTTGAAGCGTTGCCAGAGAAATTGTTCGAATCCGACCTTCGAGTCAAAAGTTGCAAGTTTTTGGGCTTGTAGGGACCTGTTCGTAATTTTTGAAAGTTTCGAACTTTACAATTAGGCCCCTAAGTTTCTTCCTTATCCTTTCTCTCCTTCTCACTTATCCCGTTTCACTTTCACAGAAACGAGAGAACGCTTCTGCGTTCTCCTCCCTTGTGTGAGAAAGAGAGAAAGAGAGAGAGAGAGAGAGGGAGCTGAGAGGGGAGAAGCGCTGGAGCTTCGTTTTGCTCCGATCAGCTGCTGCAGTTCGTCCTTTCCCTCCGTTGATCTCCTTCTCCGTCAATTCGAATCGGTTTTGCAGCTGGAGCTACGTTTGCAGGGAAAACGGATAGAGGATTGGGGTGCACGGTGCAGCCCTAACTCGTTTCCTTCTTCCCTTCAGGTGCGGTTTAGTCATATGCATTGATTGTGATCGTTTCGCGGTGTTTGTTCGAGATTTGCCCGTCGATTCGAGAGAAATCGACTTTTGCAGGCCGTTTTTATGTTCTGCCTGTGCGCGGTTCGGCCGAGTTTCAATTCGGTCGGCCGAGTTCCTATTTAGGGCAATTGTACAGCATTTTTGGATCGGCCGAGTTTGAGTCTTTGGTCGGCCGAGTTTCCTAATTAAATAAGCGAACAACATTTTTGTCGGCCGAGTTTGGGTTCTGATCGGCCGAGTTTCCTTGTAGGTATTTCAAGCGGTGAGTTGGTCGGCCGAGTTCCCCAGGGGATCGGCCGAGTTTCCAGTTGGTCGGCCGAGATTGTTCGGCCGAGTTTCAGAATCTGGGAGGCATTCGGCCGAGTTCCAAAGTGGTCGGCCAAGTTTCAAGTTGTGAGTGGCAGTTCATTTAGAAATCATTATTAAACTCATTTAAAATGCTTATTTTCTTCAGTATCAGTTGATATGACTTTTAAACAGTGTAGCAAGTACTTTTGTAGTATGATAAGTTCATTGGAACCTGAAATGTGTGATAAGAATGATGAGAAAGAGGAAATTCTGTGTTTTACAGTTGTAATACGATATTTCTTTAAATTGTTGATCTGTTAATCAGTTAATAGACCTAGATGCCCTAACACCGTAGAACCCCTAAGAGGTATCTGCAACTTAGGGGTGAAACTCGTGTTGCAACATCATCCGTGCTTGTGTCACGGACAAACGAGGAAAGAGAAAATGCAGTGTCTAACAACAATCGTGCTTGTGTCACGATGGCACTGGGCAAAAAGGAAAACACGGTTATCTAACACCATTCGTGCTTGTGTCACGAAGGTAACCCTGTGACTCTCCGCCGGTGTACTCAGGTTTAAGGAGGAGTCTGGTGCACTCAGAGTAGTGCTTTAAGGCCATAGAGCCTATGTTTCTAGCCGGCGAGCCAGCGACCCTGTGGCAGAATAGGGCTGGTGTCAGACTTAGCATTTCGCGGGTGTGTCGCTAAGTCTTGTACGGTGGGGTCGTAGAATGAATTTGTTACAGATCTTTATATGCAGAGTACACTGCATATATTTAGGGCATAACAATAAAATGAATAAGTAATCATTTAGGATCACAGTAAATTTATATAACTGTTTAATTACCTGAAATACCGGTTGATGCTTAGAAATGTGATTATTATCTGTATATCTGCTATGTCAATAGAACTGCCCTGTTTGAATTGTATATCTGTTTATTTTCAGTTAATAAACCTGACGAGTTGTTTAGTGATAGCTAAGTGAAATGTTATTCACTGAGCGAGTAGGCTCATACCTCTACTCAAACATTTTCAGGTCAGCATCAGCATCAGGAGTCAGAAGGATCATACCACCCTAACGCTTAGTCGATAGAAGGTTTGTTGTTAGTCTAGTTAGAGGTCTCTTAGTCCATTCCCCTCGATCTTCGGGACAAGGTGTGAGTGAGAGAGAGAATGTGTACACATATGTAAATTAATGTTATGCTTTCTTTATGTTAATCAATGTATTATACTGTAGACCTTGCTTGTATCTTTAATCAGTTAAATAGAAAAGTTCCTCCAGTTTGCTTAGTTTTCTGATTACAGTTTAAACTTGGTTATCATTTAAATGTTTTTAATTGTTTTAAAAAGTGACGAATGGTTGGTTATGTGTTAATCCCACCTGTCGTGCCCTAATTTCGTGGTTTGGGGTAAATGTGAGATTGGGGCGCGACAGGTTAGGTGTTTGAAGGTCTAAAGGTACCAAGCTGATATACAATGCAATGTTGATTTGGTGATCAATTCCATGATCCAAACCTTAATTGGATGGCTTGGATTTGAGTGATATGATGGGAAAACGGTCTCAAGATAGTTTGGAGGTCATCCAAACGACCTCAAGACCGTTTGGGGTCAGGTCATACCCAAATTTGGATGATGGTTCAAAAGTTTCAAAGTAAACAATCTTGTATTGATGAGTGTTGTTGAATCATCGATTCTAAACCCTAATCCAATTGAATCAAACCCTAATTGATGACCAAGTGAGGGTCAATTGAGGGTCAAATCAGTTGAAGGTTGACCTACTAAACTCAATTGAAGTATGAGCATAGGTCCAATTGATGATTGGTTCCATGAATTCAATGGTTGAAGATCCAATGCAATCAATTGAAACATAATTAGTAGCTTGACTGATGATCAACTTCAAAGCTCTAATTGGTGTTTATAAACCCTAATTCCATTGAGATCAGACCCTAATTTAAGTTCCAATTAAGGTATGAGTTCATGACTCAATTGATGATTGAGTTGATGATCCAATTGGTTGAGATTCCATAGATTGGAATTGAGTGTTGTTGAAGTCTTGATTGACTCTTTGGTCCATGCGGTTTTGAGAGGTTTGGACCAAACGGTCTCAAGACCGTTTGAGTCCAAACGGTCTCAAACCGTTTGAGACCCATGCGGTTTCAAGTCCATGGGGTTTCAAAGCTTTTTGCTTAAACGGTTTCAAACCGTTTGTGATTCAATTTGGTTAATTCAATTGGATGCCCAATGCAATTATAGGATCAATTGGTTAATCCAATTGAGTACTTAAAGTAATTGAAGGAACAATGGGTTGATCCAATTGAGTACCCAATGAAATCAAAGACTCAACTGACTAATCCAAATAGATACCTAGTGCAATTGAAGGTTCTATTGATTAATCTATTTGGATGCCTCATGTTATTGAAGGTCCAATTGATCAAACCTTTTTGGAAACCTAATGTAATTAGGTGAGAGATACCTTAATGGTACTAATTAATAATGCATAACAAATGCATGGATCCAATACATGATAAAAATCCTAATTGAGGCCGATTCCATGTATAACCCTAATAAGAGGTTGTCTACATATGAAATCACTAATTAGGATGAATAGTAAACCCTAGTTGAGGGTGTATCCATGTAAAATCATAGTTGAGGGTGCATCCATGTGAAACCCTAGTTGAGGGAGTATCAATGTGAAACCCTAACTGAGGGTGCATCCATGTGAAACCCTAATTGAGAGTGATTTCATGAGAAACCCTAATTGGAAATGATTAGTAAACCCTAATTATGGGCAACGTGTTATGAAACTCTAATGAAGGGTGATGCTATATGCAATCCCTATTCTAAAACAGGGGAGATGATATGTGAAACCTTAATCCCTAATGAAAGAATAGAATTCATACTTGAATAGGATTCAAGAGGTGAACTCATGTAGCACGACCGTGTTAGGTAGCACAGTCGTGGTATCTTTACTTTGCACAACTGTGCAAGGTAGCACGACCGTGGTGACTTTCTTTGCACGGCCGTTCTTGGTTGCACGACCGTGGTACTCTATGTTTGACTTAGAGTTTGTTTTGAATAGGACCTAACATGGTCTTTTTATTAATTCCTGACTTATGTATGAATCCATAGTATTGGCAATAGTTGTATATTCCAAGTAAGTGACAATTGATCACTACTTTACATGATGAATGTGATAAACGGGTGCACAAAGTATTAGGATGGGTAATACCCTAATACAAGCTAAGTATGTGAACATAAGAAAGTTAATGGTGTTGAGGGAAGTGAGACAGCGAGATATGATAGATATCATATCCAACACCCCAAATATTGGTATACCTTGTTGTGATATAAGTCCAATATGATTGGATGAATGATACATGAGATGTGTGATGGAAATCCTAATCCTAGTAAAGGATTAAGGGTAATACCTTGAATTATTAATACATTGTTTTTGCATGATGTTGATACATAATTGATGTGCTACTATCATATGTGCTAACCATGCAGGTATCATGAGATGATGGGCATAGCCAGGTATGCGCTGTGATATGTTATTAATTTGAATTTGTTTATTAGGCCTTGTGTGCCATAATATATCTTGTTGTCTGATAAGAGGTAGCAAGAGAGTTAATAGGCCTCAAGTATCATACTTACCTTGGTCAAATGACCTAAAGGTGTTAGTTACCGAAGGAAGTGGTAAAAATGCTCAGGTGATGAGCTAAGGGTTTAAACACCCAGAATCACATGGTTAGGGTATTGAAATTGTGAAAGAATGAGAATTTCCAGTGGTGAATTGAGGGATTAAGATCCCAACACTTTATGAAAAGAATATGGCTACGGGCCATGACTCCACAATGATAATACCGGGCTTTAGATATATGATCTAATCCTGAAGAGAGTTAAAGCAGTGGTAATGATTCCGTAGTTTGAATAGATGTTATACATGTTCTTTATATTCATTAAAGGATAAATGACATGTTGATTCTATCAAGTTATAGTTGCAATGCTTCTGATATAGAATAATGTTCTAATCTGTTAGACATTAAAATATCTGCTGCTATACAAATATGATTCTTCCATTCATATTTATCTTCTTAAGTTGCAATAACGATGTTACTGGCGGAGAGTTATAACTCTCGCTGGGGAAATTTTTATAATTGTCTCACCCCCGTGGGAACCACATTTTTAGGTGGACGCGGACGATGAGATAGGAATCCTTCAATAGGTGAAGGACAACAATAGCAGCAGCAGAGACAGCAGTGAAGTCTCAGGTGGAGACACTGACTGTTATGCCTTGTATAGATGTAAATAGAGTCCTATGTGTCGTCTCTGTACTCTCAGGTCCTCGGAGTAGTAGTTAGTGCTTTCGAGATTTTGGCTTAGAGCCTCTAGATTTTATACTGCCTGTGTTTAGCTTGACAGGACAGTTAATGCTTGTAATTCTCAAAAGGAGATGATACAAAATATGTACCTGTGAACAAGAATGTAATTATGTTACTTTGGTTCTATGTGAGAAAGTTTTCCTTCAATGGATATTTTGATAAAAAGGTTTTAATTTTTAGTGATTTTCGCTAATCCGCTGCTTGATGAACGCTTCCGCATTAGTTAATCTTTTTTTCGCGAGACGGTCGTCACAATTATCATACATGAAAACCCACCTTTTATATATTTAGTCCATCAATTCCATCAAATCATATGACAATATTTATTATTTATGTAATTACTAAACATATCATTTATTTTTATTTAGTCATCATGTTAGTAAAGAAAATATATGTAATATATTTTTTTGATTTTAGCTATATGTTAGCACATAATGTGTTTCTAAATTTTATCCTTGTTTGGTCAAATATATGGAATAACCCACTAGCCTTCAAATCCCGAAATAGGGTAGGATTCTAGGTTCTGGTTCATTACATTAATTGACACTTTCTAATTGAATTGCCCTGAAGGTGTCAGGTTTCCTAACAAATGGATATCATGGATTAAGAAATGCATCATGAATGCACACTTATCCATACTCATCAACAATGCATCCTTTGGTTAATATTTACATACCTTCAACCAATATCTCAGAGGGAGAACCATGTCTTCATTATAATCACACAATGTATTTAGGGGTTTCTTAAACAAGCCCTCCCAAAAAACATCATAGACCACTTCTTTGACACACCCATTAACATGCTAGAAACACTTCAATCTGTTGATGACACACTCACCTTCTTCAAATCTGGCATCACAAATACTATCAACCTTAAACACATCCTATGCATCTTTTAATTCTTCTCATGCCTTAAAAAATTAACCTCCTTTTTCTGCCCTATTATCCATTACCCTCACAAAACACTTAGTGCACTACCATACTCCATATCCAACTCTCCTACCAAAATTTCTCGAGCCCTCCCTCTACCATCACTAATACATTTTGTTCATGGAATCCCATTATAGAAAAAGTAGACATCTATTCAGATAGTTGAAAGAATTTCTTACTCTTGTTGGTCGCCTCATCCTCCTAAATTATTCATTATCCTCCCTCCATTTATACTTCTTGAGTATCATCCATTTTCTCACAAAAGTCTTAAATGATATATTGATTTCACTAGAAGAAAATTCCCATGGAAGTGTGCAATCAATCAAAAGAGCATACATCTTGTTGTTTGAGATTGACTTACTAGCCACATAGCTAATAATAAGTAGGGCATCAGCAATCTCAAAACACATCCCAATTTTCTTAAATTCAAACTCCTACATATATTAGTCACAAACAACGCATACATTTGGTCTTCCATGGTCTAGAAAAAAATATTGTAGACCTCATCCCCCTTGGAATATGGACAAAAAAGTAGATTCACGCCTATCTGATGTTGTATAAATAAGGTGACTCATACGTTCAAAAATAATTTCCTCCCATCACTCACTCTTCACCACTCCTTAGCCTTCTAGTTTAATATATGATTTGAATCAAGTGTACTTAGACATCAACTACCACATATCAATATACCTGACAACTTACGATGCATCACTATTAACTAAGCTAGACACATCTTCTTCTCTAATAGAAATAATTCATTTAAGAGACTTATTCACTCTCATACTCACCTAAACCAAATGTTATCTAACATCACTCTTTCTCTTAATCTCCCTACTCTACCACCCACCTCATCATGGATATGGGGTTACAATTTCACTATGAATAAAGCCTAAAACTTCCTCACCTCTGGACCTCAACTTAACATTCAACAAAAAATTCCGAGAAATTTAAGATTTATACTAGAGTTAAGACTCTTCAAATGGCTTCTAAGTCACAGATGAATCTTAACTGGTGATCAACTAACTTGTTTTCTTTTTAATGGTCCATTCCTCTGCTTCCTATGTTGAAGGAATTTGGAAATTGTTGAACATTGGTTCCTTGGTTGTGACTACTTCAAGGGGCTTCAATTTAAACTCACTGGTGTCTCTCCTGATGACTCTCCCAATATTTCTACTGCTCTTATCAAACCTCATCTAGTTTCCAATCTAGCTCAAATACATATTTACACATTCAATACTGCACTTTTTGTAACATATGGAATGAATGGAACATAAAAGTATTTTAGAGTTTTGCTTCAAGATTTTCAAATGTCAACATCATAGTTTCAGCCAGATTTATTGCTTTGGCACTCTCACTGCTAGAAAATAGCATCTATGTCTTCTAATTCGACTAAAAATGCATTCTATGTTAATCCGGACTCAAAGAGGAAATACACAACTTTGATGGATATTAACATCCCAAAAGGACCCTCCTACTACAAGGATGATGATATCACCACTGAGCAAGCTTGATGGTCCATGATTTTTCTTCTCATATATATATGTTGTCTTCACTAGTGACTGAATGCATCACCTATGACAGTTCTTTACGTCGTGCTTTGGAACCTTAGGTGATGCTTCCTTGCTCTCAACACCCTATTTATTGCATGGAAAAGACTTTCACATCTATGGCTATCAATCACCGGTATCATAGCTTTGCAATAAAAAAATAGGGCAACCAAACTCGCAAACAAGTACCTAGACGAAAAACAAAGTTGTCTTCATAGAATGGAAATGAATTTGTTATAAAGACATGTTTGATTGGGTGTAATCCAGATGGTAATATGTGAAATCAATGTGTAATTTTATATATCAAAATGTTCAGTTTGCAGTACTACCAAATTAACTCTAAACAAGACCATATATCACCAGTGGCGTAGCCACATGGAGGCACAGGTGGGCACGTGCCCCACCTGTGTTTGTCAAAATGTACATTGATCAAAGTATTTTTATTATAGATTTTGAAGAAAATACATGCAATACTGTGTTTTGTGCCCTATCCATTCACATGCAGCAACAAGGTGCCCAACCCTTAACTAAGTTCTACCTCAATGTATATCACATATGACAAAAATGACAAACACCGCAGAAAGAAATATGTACAACAAGAATAAAATAAATTTACTCAAGATTAAGTTGATTTTATTAGACGACATCCTAAGATGGTGTTATAGGAGCTGTCGAATGCTAGCAAGTCTCAGATTGATTGTTTGTGGCTGAGACACTGTCTAATCGCAGCCCAAGAAAAGATTAGCGACCACTCCACTATGTAAATGTGTGTATTAAACTGCATCTGCTGATAACTGTTAAATCTCGCTGCGTCAAAATGATTGATCAGACTGTGGACGGAAAGACATGCTACCATCTCATCTCAATCCCTAACAAAGCTCGCGTCTGTGTGCCACTCTCGACAAGTTGTAGCTTGATCGATTTAGGCTCACCTTTATCCGTGCATCGTTGTGGTGCTATGACGAAATACCCCAGTGACTGGTGTCGCGACGTTGTTGTGCCACTCCGGCTGCTAGTCATACTGATAAATCTTCGGTGGCCACAGTCGGTGTGAGAGAGAAAAATGGTAAGCGAAAAATCAACAAGTGGCGCCAAATCAGCGAGGATGATAATTTGCAAAGTGTCTTCGGTGAAATTCGAATCCGGTCCTTTATTGAGACTTATCAAGTTCTTACTATCCGGACTACTATAGCCGAACAAAAGGAGGCATATTATTTGATAATGTGTTGGGAGACAATTACCAATACCTCGATTGTTAAATAAATATTGTTAGCATGTGAATACAATTTATTTTAAAATTGAAATCAATGGACGGAACTAACCACTAACGAGAAGAACAAAGGACACGAGAGAGAGATGAATTAATTAATATACACTGATTAATTGGAATCATAGAAAACGTAAATATGTGAATAATTATTAAAGATTCATGTAATATTAAATGTATCATGTAATGGATGTATGCATCCATTACAATATGACACATAAAGGTTCCCGATTACCATCAAGATCAGTAAATAATAAAAGGTTCTCCTTTCCAAAAGAATATCACATATGACGAAAGAGAAATAGATAAACACAGGAATAACTAGGGGGGCCATGGCCCCCGCCGACCCCCCCCCCCCCCTTCGCCACTTATTTATTCTATCCTCTTATCGAGTAAAATTATCATTATTGATAATTTTATCTTCTATCACGACATCATATGTAATATCATACATGATATGATTTTTTATAACTTTATACACATTCTAATGAAACCACAGATTTTTAAGAAATAAAATAAAAGGAAAATGTAAAGGTTTTAAAAGAAATCAAACATGTTTTTTTCTTAAAGTTGAGCAACCGAATTAACGGTAGAAGTTTTATTTAGCATTATTTATATATAAAAAGAGGAAGTGTGCAGCTAGCTTTTCGAGCTGCTAACACATTTTTTCTCCCGAACTGCTTATTGCAGTTTTGTTTTTTATTTTATTTATATTATATTATATAGGTGGAGTCCTCCAGTCTGTATCCCTGCTCATCGGCCTGCTAGCATGTTTGTTTAGGCATCTTTTTGTAATTATCTCATTGCTATTAGTTTTAGACGCTCACAAGTGTGTGTTGGCACACCTCACCTATAGAACTGTCACAAAGATCTAGAAACCAGGGAAATAGATATGGAACGTCTCTGACAAACAGTTATTATTATATTTTGTTCATCGGCATATCATTTTGCTTGCTTCTCCAAGTGATGTTTTGTTTTTATTTTTTTTTATTTTTCAGCTAATGATGAGTCTCTGGCACAACTAATGATGGGTCTTTGGTAAAGTAAATAAAGGGGATGTGTGGGTCTTATGTTATGTTTACGAGCTTTAATAGTCTATTTTAACAACATGTAAATTTGTCGTGTTTCTCCAATTGACTTTTGCTTTTATTTTTTGTTTTTCCGACCAATGACGAATTAGTAAAATATAGTACGTTTTAGTCGATTCAATAATCTATTTATATACTTCAATACATGTCATAGGCTCAATTATTTAATTTGTTTATGTACTTATTTGCTTGCCACTTTTTAGTGAGGTAATTTTGCTAACACTCTATACGTTGAGAATCAAGTGATCTCTTTTAGTGGGTGTATATATACTGTCGTAATACTATTTACTTAGTAGATGTTGACAAGCACGTCCAGTAAAGAAAAATAAGTAATTTTAATAATAAATACTAGATGTTGTAAGGAGTCGGTTGTTAGTCAATTGAATTGTTTTCTCCTAGAAATTTGTATACAAATCATTTTGAGTACAAATTATAAGTTAGAAATCAAGAAATGTACAACTAAACGGAGCTAGCAAAACTTTCCGGCTATGTGATTTCATACGGTTTTATGCTTGCCGCTTTTGTCCTTTTTTTTTTCTTCTCCCAGTTTATGAAAGATGGAAATGTCATATAGATGTTAGATTTTAAGTATGTATTTTCATCAGACCAGTCCATGTATGTTTTAACAATTTGTAATCCAAACTTTTTGTGTTCAATCAGTTTATGTTAGTACTAATTTGCTAACTCTATATGTGTGTTGAAACATTTGGTCTAAGTACTAATTAGTCCAATCTATCTGTATGCTTATGGGTTTGAAAGAGTTAGTTGTCTTTTAATCAAGTATTTTTCTTAGTATGGTTAATATAGATTAGTGCATGTTAATACAGTGATCATCATGAGTCTTAACGGAAAAAAATAAATTTGCTTTAAATTTTAATAATGACGTGTTACAAGTCGGAATTGGTCAATATTTGTAATTAGGTTATTGATTGCATGAAAGGTGTTCATATACTTCTATTTCGTCCCCTTCTTGTCTCGCGATCACAAAGGCGACCTAGGTTTCTCCCGCCGCCGACCCTGCTCGGTGGGGAGGAGGCTGCCTCGGTGTGCAGCGTTTTTCTTTTCTTCTCCCCCTGGGCTTTCTCCGTCCTCGACCTTCCCACTGTGACTCGTCGGCTGGAGGCTCCGCGATGGTTTTTCTCCCACGCCTGTCCTTCTGAGCGGCGCTGCGTGTTGGCCCTTGGGGCTGGTGGTGGCGCTTGGGGACCTGGGTGAGTTTGCTCTCATCCCGGTGGTTCTGTGCGTGGGCGGCAGTTTGTGGGTGTCCAACCCTCCGGGCGGCGGCTCCCTGGGGGTCGAGTCCCCTTTTTCTCTCTTTCCTCCATTTTTTCTTTATTTGCCTCTTCCTTTTTTGTTCTGTTTGGCTGGGGCGTTCTTCCGAGGACGGCCGACGGGCTTGGGGTCCCTGGGTGCGTGTTACAGGTTAAGGAGTCAAGTGGGGGGTCGTCTTGGGTTGGTGTTGTCGTCCTGCTACCCGCTCTCACCTCCTCAAGCTGCTGCTTGAGCTGGGCGGGCAGCGCCGCAATGGCTGGGAGTGGTGGTGGGGTTCCCTGTGCCTCTACCCCCACCTTTCACCCGCATGGGACCTCCTTTTTCCTTGTGTTTGCACCTGTTGGGGTTTGGCCGCTTGCACGTCTGTTTCCTTGTTTGTGCCCCTTACTTGTTTGTCTCTTTTCCTGTGTGTGTTGTCTGTCAGTAGGTAGTGTCATCTACCTTTCTCCTAGTCTTTGTTTTCCTTAGCTTTAGCCTTTCTTTGGTTGTATGTAGTTTTAGTTTTGTTGGTCTCTGTCTGTCCGCTGGTGGTCGAGCTTCTGTTTGTGGTGGTGGGTCTTTGGTGTGTATGTGATGGTATTCTCTGCCGCTGATGCTGCTTATTCCTTTTACGACATTCCCATGGGCTCGTGCAGATTGAAGGATTCACTCGTCAATGGCTGCTTTGGACAACTACAACCAAGAGGGATCGTGCATGTAATTTACCTACCGCCTCCCAATCTGAGCTTGTGTGCTATGTTGGTTCCTAAACGGAGTTATGTTTGGATCTCTGGTGTGAGATTGCTATCTTGTAGATGTCGTATGGCTTGCCATTAATGATATTGACCCTTTCCTTTCAAAAAAAAAGTCGGAATTGGTCAACTGATTGAATGCATTTGCTCTCATTGATCTTATTCATTGTTTGTGTTATTGCAACATGTAAGTGTGTTAATCAATCCATCATGTCTATATGATAATCAATTCAATATGTTTGTATGCTTACAATGAGTCAACTTAATCTTAGTTGAGTTTCTCCCGCTAAATGGATTAGCTATTCTTTTCATAATTCATAACTTTTTTTGCTTTTTAATTTTTAATTTTTTGTTGTGCGTATTAGAGGGATTCAAGTGGATGTAAATCGAGTTATTCTCTTCTATCAAATTATATGTAATTGTTGTTATTACTAATTATGAGCCAAATTAAAAGACCAAGTTTTGGATTAAATTTGAATATTCATCAAGTCATATACAATAATATACGGTAGAGGTTTTATTATACTAATTCAACGGAATATCACGTGCTTAGCACGTGCTCTCTTGCGGGAGGTACATAAAAGTGAAACTCTAAATAAAAACCCCGTTCCCGGCTTCCGCAAAGCCGCACGTTTGCGGCTGCTCTATCTGTTCAGCCAGAAACACCAGCTAGCGCAGCATGTTACTAGCTGCGGCGGCACTGCCGTCTCCGACAACTCCTTCTAATCCAGTTATTCCTCCTTTCCGTCTTCCAAGAGTTCCGGAGAATGATGCCAGTACTTTTCCTTCCCCTCTCTACTCCTCCACCCGCCGCTCCCTCCTCCTCCTAACCACCACCGGTATCACACTGGTGAAAGGATCGGCCGCCCCTTCTATTGCCTCTGCGAGCGGTCTTTTCCGGATGCCTCCGCCCAGTCTGAGCAACCGTTATTTCTTGGTTCGGGCTGGGGAGTCGGTGTTCGAAAGTGCCGGGATCATCAACACTAACCCTGTGGCCAAGACCTCCGTCGACAACGGCCTCTCCGAGGCAGGCAAGGCACAAGCCGTCCGCGCGGCGCTGGAGCTGAAGCGACTGGGGGCGTGCGATGGGAGCTGCTGGATCTGGCCCTCCATTACCCAGCGTGCCTACCAAGCTGCTGAGATCATCGCCGCCGTTAACGGCATTGATCGGAGGTGATGACGACGACTTAGAACGCTACGCAACTCATAGACTTTGAACCTTCCCAATTGACGCGTACAACGTTTTTTTGGCGTGGTTCAGCAAGATAGTGCCCGAGTACAGCTTCCTGGACGCTCGCGGGTTGGGAGCCTATGAAGGGAGGAGCTTGGATTCTATCAGAGAGGTACGAGCAGCATGTCATCTAAGAACAAGAGCTACCCGTTGTTAGTGACTCTTGCTTCATTGTTGGAACTTCTTCCAGCAGGTGTACGCGTCGGACAATGTCTCACCGAACATTAAACCGCCCAAGACCGACGATGGCACCCCTAACGAGAGCGTCGCCGATGTGTTTGTTCGGGTTACGCAGCTGATGTCAGTTGTGGAAACGCAGTACTTCGGGGACACAGTGGTCGTTGTCTCTCCGGACTCCGACAATTTGTCCGTGCTGCAGGCAGGACTGGTGGGTTTGGATCTTCGAAGGTATCATGGACATTCTCTCAAATCTTTTCTCTAACCTCCCAATTAACTATTTCCAGCCTCAAAGACAAATATCCGTAAATATAATCTTTTGAGTTAGAGGAGACATTGCTGATAAGTTTATTTTTTATCCGCTGTACTGAATTTGTTATGCTGGGATCTGTGTTGTATAGATGTGCTTACAATTTTTGTTCTGGAATTTTGGTTGGCAAATTATCTACTCTTACCTATAAGTACTTTCCATAGAAATTAATGCCTATGTACACTCTCTTTCAGAAGACAGTATAATAATACATTTGGCTTGCTTGTATGTATCTATAGGCATGGAGACCTCTTCTTTAGTCCTGGGGAGGTCAGATATATGAATTCAGAGAGCATTGCCGCTTACAAGAAGCCACCATCAGGTGTTTTCAAGTGTGCTAACCCTCCAAGCTGCAGATGAATAGTGTAGATGAAACGTCTCTGTGAGAACTCCATTGAACTTTGTTGATCGCCTGCCCTGTAAATTGCTCTTTTAAATGGAACAAAGTATACATAAATTTACTGTATAAAGTCATACCTGATCAATATTACTGTATAAAACTCAAGGACCTTTTTCATAGCGTTTTTTGCATGCTAATCTGAAGTTTCAGAGAGAAGATATTTAAAATATAACTTGATTCTGATAATAGCATAATGAGTTGATGTATAACGCAGTTATTGTGCCACAGCCACCAAAAACTAGTACCGTTGCAAAACATGGAAATGGTGAATTGAAATGTCGAAGCTTCTAGACAAAAAATAAATAAATGGCCATAGTAGAATGGGGGCAGCACTTATAAATATACAGGTGAAGATCTAGGTTCACAGAAGAATCAAAAGGCCAATTGCATCGATCACGAATATTTGTTTTGTATCAACATTCAGTTGGTTTTAATTTCCGTTTGCAGTTCAACAATTGTTTTTATTGATTAATCCAGTAGATTTTTATTACTATTCTATATTAACCCAAAACTCACCAATCTCCAGACATTGGGCATAAAAACCTTGTGTCTGTTATTCTTCATCCCCACCCTCCTGTTATTACATTTTGGGCACATCAGTGCTGTGGTATCAGCACCAAGATTCATGTGAATTTGCTACAGATTCGCTATAATTACCTGGTAGTTTTCTTCTATAAGGTTTTCCCTACACTAATAGGCGGATACACAAAAGTTGACAGTGAAACTAAAGCATGTTTATATCACAAAATGGAGATGTGTAGTAAGAATTTGTCAATTGGACCGTTGGATCATTCGATCAATGGTTGCTACGATAAGCTTACTCTAATAATGTTTAAGGAAAGAATAATTGAATGATACGTAAAACAACTTACTCTAGAATCATCTTTCTTTTTGTAGAGATCATCAGTTTCTGAAGAAAAGCTTTCCGATCTTTGCTTTCCGATCTTTGTTTAAAGTTGAAACCAAGGTGAAGAGACACTTTAGAAAATAATATTCTCTTCATAATTCACAGTCTACCTGAAAGATATCACTTAAGTGAATTCAAACTCAATGAAACGATAGAGTGTTGCTCAACAATTATACATTTGATGAAACGTATTTGTTGCACTGGCAATCGGATTTTTTATTTGAACAGTTTTATGGACAAACTTGAAACATGCATTGGATAGATTGAGACCCTGACTTGATCCTAAAATATCAATGGTTTCCAAGAGCAGTAAATTATAATAATAAGATATAAATATAAACAAACCCATAGATAAGACAAAACACATAATTACACAAGGCTCATTGGCAAACAATAATTATGGGACGTTTGGCTAGGATATACTTGAAGGTGGAGTCTGCACATTCCAAAAAAAGACAGGACTACAATCAGAAATGAGATGGTTCTACTCTTGACAATGTCTAGCGTGGTGGACTGTAAATAATAAATCATAGGGTGGAAAACGTCTCCTTGCGTAGTTTCTTTTCCTCCCGAATCCCAGGTGTACCTATTTTAGTGTCCTATACATGATAATACAATTAAGCTTCAACGTACAAACATATACATTGTGAGTGGTGAATTGGTGTATCCAAGAGCAGATGTTAGGTAAACGCCCTACATTGAATAACACTCTATTGAGATATGTAGTAAGTCTAAACCCTCAATGGTTGACCCTAGAATCACATTCCGAACGGTTAGCTTAACAGTTCGAGATTTTTTAAAGAGACAATGGTCTTTCTCCTTGTTAGATTTAATGATTTGAAGGAAAGGCAATCTTCATTGAAGCATGGTCCATGGCATGTTGCCGAGAAGCCCCTTTTCCTCAAGAAATGAGCCCCGGAGGAACCAATATTAAACTAAAACTAACAAATCTTGTTCGCGTAAATCTTCTTAATCTTCCATTGGAGTTTTGGGAGGAGAAGATGCTCGACAAGATCGGCCACTAGTTGGGATGATCAAAATTTGGAATACACGTAGGAAATGAATATTATTGAAAATGCTCGTCTTCAAGTCTCTATGTTAGAATCCTCAACAATCCTTGATGAAAATTTCCTACGAAGTGATAAAGGAGATGCTTATGTTATTTAAATCGCCTATGAATGGATCATGACCGTAAATGCCACCTATGGGAATTTTGGGCACGAGGAGAAATACTACAACTAATGCTTGATGCTAAGGATGAAGTGGAGATAAAAGAAGACAATTTTAGATGATAATTCTATCATGGGAGGTCAATCACTTTATCAAACAGTCTGGTTTATAAATAAACATAAATCAATTTGTATTTGTTGATGATCCTATTATTAATATTGAAATTCCTTTGCTAGTTGAAACATACAAAGGTTTTGTTAAAAGTATTGTATACATGTAAAAACTCTGGTTCGATCATCTATTTTCTAGTTATTGAAAGGGAAAATGAATTCTAACTTCCCCTCTCCAATTCTATTTAAGAGTTATCTGATTAGTAGCAGAAACAATGAAGTCATTGTATTGATACCTCAAACATGTTTATCTTGTTGGGATTTCTTGATGATAAAGAACCATTTGCAAATGATGTATTCCTCATCATTTCCTCCCATGGATAGTGAACCACCCATCCTATCTTAGAATGTGAGATAGTGGAACAAGAAAGGTCACTAAGCCCATGTCAAAAATAACATCTATTATTATTAAGCCAGTATAATACATATAAAAAGTAAAGTAAAAAGAAAGAGGACTTACAAGGCTATGAACAATGTATGCTCGTATGTTGAATGTCCATTCACTCTTCTCATCCTCTTGATAGAGTCATCTTTTCTTGGAATGATCAAAAGTTATTATTACTGCCAAAATTGAGGATAATTATATTTAATTTCAATGGAAGCCTTAGAATGGTCGTATCTACCTATGTACAGTTTAATAATACATTACAAGGTCGAGTGACTCAAGAATAGATTCTATCTCTGTGCTATCTATGGATAAATTGAAGACAATATGTGTACCATACTTTGGAACTCTCTTTTCTAACATTTCTAAAAGTGTTTTTTTCCTGTGGATTTTGGTTGGGGATTTTAGTGTTGTAAAATGAGTATACATGCAAGACAAATATGTGCTTGGGAATGATACATTTTAAATAGGTTAGAACGAGATACTTTACATTGAATTATCAGTATCCTTTTCTTGTATAGACACCCCTCAATATCTGATTAAGAGGGAGGTGAAGGAGCTCTACTTGATGGCATTTATTTACCTAGTTTGGACTTCATGAGGGTGAAATGAGATTGTTTTCTTTCAATATGCATTAAGGAATGAAAGGAAGAGAATTGGAAACCTTCACTTAATCTTCACTTGTTCTCATAGGTCCTTAACCTTAGAGGAGGAGGTGACTTTGCATGCTTGGAGTCTGGGGATCTCAAACCAACAATAAAGGGACAATGGGGGCCATATGATAGAGGTGGGAGGTGTTCGTCAGAGTTAAGAGGATGTTGGTTCTCATTTTATTTGTTATTTTTGAAATCTATCCTACAAACTACATTGGCACACATCAAAACGTATGTGTATCAAGATTTATGAAGATTAGTTGGATGAATCAATTGAGATCATTAAAGAAAGAATCTTAACACTCTAGTTGTGGGTTCACCTTTAATACACAACCACGTGGTTTACTCTATATAAATTTATGACAAGTTTAGGTAAAAGGTTTAGGTATCATATAGAATCTTATAATTTTAAATGTGGATGTGACTCTGATGGGCATGTGTATCGACATCCTTACGAGATTACATTATTTCCAATGAGGAAATTGGTGGAGGATATCAGGGTCCACGTGAGGTGATTGCACCCTTTTAGGTGCCCACGTCGCATGCGAGTGTTTGGGCATGTTTGGTTGTGTCTAACTCAGTGGTTTTGGTATGGTTGGTGGAGTCGGGATTGTAGGTTGAAGGTTAGGTCCCTATGGTTCTCTGATGGTGTCATCTAAGTAAAAAGTTCCATATGGAGTGTCTATCAACAAGACGTCCACTTTGAACTAAGGCTTTCCCGTTGAAGAAATTACTAACTGGTTTATGAGCATGATCCTTAACATGGAAGGGAATATGATTGTTAATCAAACAACTCGATGGAATAATCAAGACCATCCTAATTTCAAATCATTTAAGATGTATGATAATATATTCAATCTAATATTTCATGGTATGTAGGATCTATTTAGCATCCCATAGATATGTCATATTTTATTAGGACATCCCTCGAGGTGTATCTCACAAACTCAGGAATTCATAATGCTTTCCTCGATCCAAAGCAACCAATAATGTCTAATGCATAGTAGAAGTAACTAATATTACACCTGTAATTAACCCGCTTCCTGGTAACCCCCAATTAAGGGAGACCAAGAGGTCAGAGGCATTATCCCAAAACAAGATTAATGGTTTTGCAAATAATCAATAATAATTAATAAATTCTACAACAACTAAGCTTTAAAATGGAATAAAATTTTTCTTTTCTCATACCTTGCAAAATATAGGAGTTGAGGGACTTTTACCCCATATAGCATCTATCTATCTAAAATCCTCCAATCTTTATTAAGCTTTATTCCATCATTGTCACTTTAAAGGAATATCTATTTTCTTGATAAACCTAAAACGATGACAAACAAAACGACGTCAGTATAACGAATTATACTGGTATGTGGGGGAACCAATAATCGTGCATTTAATTGTAACAACATATTGCAAGCAATTACGATTTAACAAAACAACTTTACACTTTAAACATGACTACTCAATCCTTACATACCCTAACCTCTGTGTTGTCCCTGCAGTGGACATGGATACTACCTCTCATATGGTAGATCTCAACTAACCCCCATGATCCTACCTTACAGATAGATCAATACATAGGGTCGTGGAGTCGTATGGTCCTACCCAAGGGTAGACCAACACATCGACTCGTGATAACCTGATGATCCTACCTCACGGGTAGACCATGTACTAAGTCATCTGATAACCTGATGATCCTGCCTCACGGGTATACCATGTACTAGGTCATCTATCTCATCATTAGCAAAGCTATAGAGGAGGACCAGGATCTGATCTAGTCATGCACATATAATTATGGTGATAGCCATAGTCACTTTATAGTTGCATGAAATAAATGTCAACCAAGCAGTTAATTTCAAGCAACCGACAAAACCACAGAAATCACCATGAAGATAAAGTGATTAGCCATAAGCATAACCACATACCTGTTTTGGAGATCTCAAAGAAGCAATATATCCAAATCCAACTAGATGTCCAATCAAGCAAGCCAATCAATCAATCAATCAATCAATCAACCATTAATCTTGAAAACATGTATAATGTCTAATTATCACAAACATATCCCAAACAACTCCTTTTTGACTTGGGACACATTTCCAAGGTTTCTAGGTCTCATTAAGATGCATTAGGGTTTCTTAGATCAATTTCTCAAACTTTATCCTTTTTAGGTCAACAAACCCTAAAATAGCTTTTCTACTCATAAAAACCCTAATTGCTCAAACTATCCACATTAAGGATCTTTTATACTCATATTGGCTTAGGATCATCATATCTCTATTTTATTCATGGATTTGAATAATTAAAACCATTAAAAGCCATAATTATATAAATTAGGGTTTCTTAGCCCATTAATGCATTTTCATCTACATGGAACTCTTAATTAAACCCATTATGTAAAAAGATCATCTTTTTATATCCAATTCTCACTTTTATTAACAACAAGTTAATTTCCACTTTAATCATCCATATAACCCTTCCCAGATCATTAATCATCAAAACCTAGGATTTTTCATTAATAACAATATTAAAGGTGACAACTTCAAGCACTTTTTGAATTGAAATCACAATTAGGATTCAATTATATATTTATTGGATTCCTTGCATTTTTATGATCAATTTCATATATAGTTTTGCTATTTTTGGATGTTCGTAGCATTTTCTATAATTAAAACAAGATGTATAATTTTACCTCTCATTTGGCCACGTGTCGCCTTCCTATTGGTCGACGCTTTGGTCCTCAGTGGCTCGCATCAGCGGGGTCTGTGTCTTAAAACATAGCCAAAAGACAATCTTTCCCTTTCCTTCCTTCACAAACGTCGGGGGCAAGGAGGTCTTTTCCTCCTTTCTCATCATCTACCTTGCGAAGATGTGCCTTCCGCGAACAGTGCCCCGCCATGGTCAACCAGGTCGTTGACCCTGGGCTCTAGGGCATCAGAGACCAAGCTAAGGCGGTCATAGATCCACTAAGACCAGTCGGAGTCGACGACACTCCCAGATTTGTTGAAGGTGCACCAGACTATTGGGTCGAGAAGACCGGCTGGAGGCAGGGTACTGCGGTGCCAGGGGAGCAGAACCAAGGTCCCCACGATGGAATTGGCAGCACTGAGTGATTCACATGACTTCAAGGGGTTCGTGGCTGATCTTGGGAACCTCATAGGGCCTTATATAGGCCTGTCTGTGCGAGTCTCTTCCCACTCAGGATCTGACTCCTGAGCAGATTGGGGAAACTTTCGTTTCTCCTTGGGACAGGTCCCCGAAGGGATCGTTCGATCCGATTTTCTTTCCTAAACTTAGATATAACCTTTTTAAGTTTCCTCATTGATCAGGGAGAGAGGTATATATGTGAGGGAAATCGTCCATTACTATTCTTGTCAGACTAGAGGTAGGAGATGATGGACAGTCGTCCGATCTCGATCTAGAGGCATCTATCGTGCGCCAAGTATATATCCAAAATGATTCACATTGTGACACTAATTTATTGATATCCACTCACTTTAGGAAACTTTGAAAAATTGTATCTCCCAATCTGTTTATCCTATTAATACCAAATTTTAAGGGAAAGTCTATAATGACTTAAAAAACGTGTGTGCCAAGTTTGGGACTCAAACTCAAAAGTTTGAGGTACTTTCCTTCATATGCAAGTTATATCTTAATAAGGCATATTTTATACATATTTTCTCTCTCTTATTCTTTTACATCACTTATTTGGATTCCTTTTACCATTAGAAACATTGTGGATTCAAAATCTCATCCATAATGATTCCATTATCCATATTTCCACTTATTTCTTACATTTACACCATTATCTCATATTTCCTTCTTAATAAAGCAATATTTGTTTTCTTCTTTTTCTTTTAATCATATTGGACTCATTAACATGTTATAGTCCACGAAATAACTTGCACAAATGAAATATTTTAAAGGGAATCCATCCAATACATATAATTCATACAATACATTTATTGGGGAAAATTACATTTCCCACCATATGAACCCAAAAATTGGGGTTGTAATATCCTTCCCCTCTTATAGGAATTTTTCCATCAAAATTCCACCAAACATACACACAATTCCGGATAAGACTTTTCCACATCCGTCATTGTCTCCCATGTGGCTTCATCCTCTCCATGGTTCTTCCAAAGAACCTTTAACATCTTATATTCTTACATCTAAGTTCTTTCACCTTGGTATCTAAAATCCTCACAGGTGACTCAGGACATTTCAGTCTCCCTCAGGAGCTCACTAGGTTCATTTCTCAGCACATGGCTCAGGTACCTCACATAGTGCTCTAGATCGGACACATGGAACACATCATATTATCCTGAGGGGTAAGGCTATACATAAGAAAATCCACCAATTTATCTCAAATGGACCCATGTATCAGGGACTCAGCTTTTTCAGCTATAGCTAAGAGGGGTTGGGTTTCATAACACATATTCACCCATAGTAGACTGCATGTTAGTCTGCTTTGCATCAGCTCAGGACTCTTTTCGATCATGGGCCTTCTTATCCATTACTTGATCAAAGTGACTTCATCTGCATACGCTATGGTCTTACGGACCTTCACAAGGTCCTCTCACTGACATCATCCAAGTGAAGTAGTGACCAACACAACCTCCCTTACAGAGCTTCATGCATCCCGATACTGGCCATGGTGGTTATCATCACAAGAAAACTCTTCTAGGGCAGGAACTGCTCCCATGTATCACCCTAAACAAGTACACATGCTCTCATCAGACCCTCTAAAGTCTAGATCATACTCTCTTGACTATCCATCAGTCAGGGGTGATAATTTGTACTCAACTATATATATATATTCTTATCAATTCGTAGGCCTGTTGTATGGCTGGTCAGCAGGATGCAAAACTTGCAGTTTAGTTCTGAACTGTAGGTTTACAACATCCATTGATAGAAGCCAACAACAGGCCACAAACCTGCAAAATTAACAAGATAGACAATATTATATATTTATCATGTGATTCACACACATGTATAAGAACATTTAATTCATATTATTTTTCATCGCACACATGTAGAAACCAGTAGTTCCATTTCTAATTTCCTCCATCTTCACACACATTTAGCAACCTGCAGTTCCATTCATTTCATCTCTTTTCACATTCAGACACATGTAGAAACATTCATGTATTGATCATCTTCACATTCACACATATGACAATTCATAAAAAGTCATTCACATTCACACAAAAATAATTATGAGAACACAGTTTAGAAATATCATTCTTTATTCATCATCATCATCATTATCCCATCTATATTTACAAATTCCCACTACTTGTAGGGCTTCTACCCATTGTTCTCTTACATCATTTAACTCATCCATCATATAGGGAGTATGTACATCTAATAACTTTTCACCTGTAGTGAAGTCAATTTTAAACACCTGCAAAGAGAATGATGTATATATATAATTAATGATATATAATAAGATTGATATTGTGGGCTCCGAACTCCAAACCACGAAATAATCACGATTTAAGCTTGAGCGGAAGCACTCGATAATCAGCGGAAGACAAAATCACGGGAAATTAAAACTTTTTGAGACAAGAGCTTGAAACCACAAACCTTTTCCATAGAAAAAGGATTTAAACTGTATACATCTCTGTCAAATTACTTCTTGAGTAATTATATACAACATGATACAAAATCTCAAGAACTCATGACCAAAACACTCCAAGACCTGAGAGTACAGAGGACACATAGGACTGACTCTAACTACACCACATAGCAGGCTGAATCTCCAGCTGAGATTTACTGCTGCTCCTGGTGCTGCTGCTGGGATTGGTCACCTTTAGACCGGTTCCTCCGTCTTCGACGACCACCTAAAAAGTTGAAGTCTACGGGGTGAGACAAATATACATAATTGCCCCAGCGAGAGTTATAACTCTCCACTAGAAGCTTTATAAGCAAAACAAAGAATAACTTAGGCAGTAAAAGCTTTCAAAGCATTCATTAGCAGTTTTGATAATAAGCAAGAGTTCAACATTTATGAAACATGAAGAACATATACTTTATCCAGTATAACATCAATCAAGTAACTCGTAGTTAACTCTAACAGATATACTACGCTGTTGATTATGTTTTTCAAACATTATTATGCCCTGTGGAGATGAGGCATACCACTCATACTCCAACTGATCGCTAAGAAGTCACATCAGTATCATACATAGGTCATTAAAAGAGCCAGATTCTTATGACCTCATCTTCCTCAGTCAGTTAGAGGATTGTTTGTAGGACATCTGGCAGGACGTCTGCTATTTATAGCTCACCAGGGTAAACTGGACCTTCACTATGTTTTTAGAGTTACAGTGGCGTTCTGTACTCTCTTCGTCATCAGAAGATTTCTTGGTTATCTTTCACTGATGCGGTGTTTATGTTTACTTTGGGAGAATAGTGATACATCTCACCTTTTGGGTTTTGTAGTGAAGGTTTGATGGACTATAAAAATCTACATCAATTCCTACACTAGGATGTAAGGTTCTACACATCCATATACCCCACATACTCAAAAGTATGTGATCCAGGAGTTCCCTTGGGAAAACCTGTTTCACCATCATTTAGACTCTGACAATGATGGATCTATAATCAGGGCTCTACATTACACTTGATTAGTTAGGTACATTCAGTATTCTTATAACATCATACATGGTTCTTCAAACAATAACATTAGCGTAACAGCTATAAATGAGAATACTAAAATGTAGCAAGCCTAACTCTTTTCAATCATCAGTTCTCAATCATTTCACCACAAGTCATCTGTTAAGCATGACTTTGATGGTATTTATGGCTCTTACAGCCCATAAATCTCAATAGATGTCACTAGCAGTGCATCAAGATATTTCACTTATTCATAAAGCTTAAGACATGCTTTCAATGAATATAGTATTACAATCCATACCTGGATATGATCATCATCTCATAACAACCTGCGAGGTTAATTCAACTGGTAATAGTAAACAGTTCATCAATCAGGGTTTACTATTCATCTTTCATGTTACCACCCTAGAATTAGGGTTTACTATTCACTCCATGGTGAATTGTACTCATTACATCATCATGTATGAGAAACATCATCATTAAAGCTCTTAAGTAAGATTAAGATTCACTAGACATCATAATTAGGCTTTCCATGATCTCACATGGGTGGATCATTCCCTAATCATGCACATTCATGTGTATTGAAAGTATTTTACTTGAGTTTCCACCATAAAAGGGTACTTTCTCTCTCTTAGGATACTTTCTCTCTCCTCTTACTAGTAGATGGTGATAACACCACTCTAGATCAGGTTGGGTTAAGTCCTTATAGACTAACATAAGCCAGAACATCACTATCATGTGATTAGGGTTTGATTAAAACAGTGTATTACTCAATTAAACCCCTCAAGGGTATTTTGGTAATTTGACCTCATGATCACCATCATGGTTCAACTCATTAATCACTTAGTCCCTTAATGACCTAGGTTACCATTAGGGTTTAGATTAGATCACCATTGAACCAATTACACCATCAATTGATTAAGTACAAACCACCTTGAACACCTTCAAACGGTTTCAACCTTCAACCACCAAACGGTCTTGAGACCGTTTGGGGTAAAACGGTCTTGAGACCGTTTGCCCTCAAACGGTCTTGAGACCGTTTGGGTGAGTTGACCGTTTTGACTTTCAAACCGTTTGAAGCTCATGCGGTTTGAAACCGTTTGATCAAATCAACTTGAGATCGATTGGACCAAACGACCTTGAGATCGTTTGAGCCCAAACGGTCTTGAGACCGTTTGGCCTCAAATGGTCTTGAGACCGTTTGGATCCAAATGGTCTTGAGACCGTTTGGTCCAAATGGGCTCAAACCGTTTGGACCTCCAAAGTGGTTCAAAAGTTACAAATAGTCATGGTTAAGTATGTTGAAACCCTCAATTGGCCAAAGCCATATTAACCACTTATAAATTGAGTCAATTAGGATGAACCTCAATCACTTGGACACCAAATTAACCCTCAATTTAAAGCCAATTAGGGTTAAGTCCATCTCAATTAGGGTTTCAAATCGGATGGTCATCAATATTCAACAATGTGAATCAATTCAAGGTTGAACCTATCAATTGACCTCCAACTGGGCCCAAACTTGGCCCAAACGGTCTTGAGATCGTTTGGATGACCTCCAAATGGTCTTGAGACCGTTTTCCCAAATTTTGACCAAAAACCAAGTCGGTTGGTTCAGGGTTGAACTCCAATTAGGTCTAAAAATCAGCATTTTTATCAATTCATCAACTTATTGCAATTGGACCTTCAAACCATTAGATTATCTCAACCCTAGACCTTCAAACAGTCTTGGGTTGTACCCAAACGGTCTTGAGACCGTTTGGAGGAACCCCCAAATGGTCTTGAGACCGTTTGGGTCCTTCAACCCAAAACTCAACAAGATCTATGCTTAAAAACATCAATTTTAACCCGATTAGGGTTTGGATGTTGAAGTACCTTCAACTCTCAATTGGTTAAGAATTAAACTTTGATTCTTTGCAGGAATGAAATTCAATATATCACCAACAAACCCTCAAATGGTCGTCTCTTGGTCAACCCTATCAAACGGTCTTGAGACCGTTTCAATCCAAACGGTCTTGCAAGACCGTTTGAGAGCAAACGGTTTGAAACCGTTTGACCTTAAACGGTTTGCAACCGTTTGGACCAAAAGGGTCCAAGGTCGTTTGATAAAGTAACATAGGGATTCACGCCCCTCATCTTCAACCTCTGTCAAGGTCGGTTCCTCCACCGTTTTGCTTGTAAAAGTGCAAGGAAGAAGGGAGGTAGAAGAAGAACTATCATGCTAAATTGCAAGAACAAAGTATGCATATAAAGCAAAGAGTTAGAGTTATAAAACCCGCCTAAAGGTCGTTCCTTGAGCTCCAAGCCTTCAAGATCCAAGCTTTAATGGCATCTTTGAGCTCCACAGGTTCGGCCAAGGTGAATTCTCCAAGGAAACGTTGGAAAGGAAAGGCTAGAAAGATAGAGCTAGGTGAGCTAGCCATGAATCTAACCTTGAAAACGAGTTTCCTCCATGAATTCAAGCAAAAGGGATGATCTAAACTTACCTAGAACCCTTGGTCGTCCCTCTCAGATCTAGAGATAGCCTTGGTCGGTTGAGAAAGAAGAGAAGAGTGAAGGAAATGAAAGGTTCGTTCACTTGTTACAAGGAAAGGGCTTATATACTTTAGGCCTTTTTACACCATAAGGACCTCTAAAGCATGGAATTTACATCTAAGTCCCTCCTTGCTCAAGGGCACGTCCAACTCATCTAAACTTATGCAAATCTCATGAAATCTCAAGATCTAAGGGTAAAGAAAGCCAACTTTCAACTAGGGTACATTCATGAAAGGTCTCCATACCCTTATTAGGTGATTTGTTTATCACAAGGATCATTTTTCTTATCTGATTGTTCATTGATGTGACCCTTTCATCATTTCCATTCTAAATGATGACAAGAGTTATAAAAGATGTTCTAGAAAGTGAAAATTACAAGTTGCACCCTTTAATTTGGGTAAATTGCACTTTACTCCAAATTAAGGTTTTCAAGCATAGGGATTGCTTCCACAACTGCACCTTGGTGCTCAAGCTTGGGAAATCCTTCAAACTTTATCATATTTACTCATATGATGTCTTATTATCATAAGAACATCTTAATCTGTGAACATTGCAAGTTAACCCCTTTAACTGGGTAATTTGCACATAGGTCCCTGCACTACAAAATAATGCTACAACTTTACATATAAAGGAGAAAAATTGAAAGTAAATGTTCCTGAGGAACTTAATTACATTCCAGGGAGTATTCACAAGTATATAATTACATATTTAGGCAAAACTTCTAGGGTTAGGTTATAACCCAGGTCAGGGATGTTACAAATTATCCACCCCTTCACAAGGATTTCGTCCTCGAAATCGATAAAACGTATTAGGAGAAAAGAGCAGGGTATTTCCTTCTCATTTCATCTTCTAGTTCCCAAGTGGCTTCTTCAACACCACGATGGTTCCAGAGGACTTTCACAAGGCTTATATCTTTCTTCTTTAACTTTTTAGTTCTGGTATCAAGGATTGACACTGGTCCCTCCTCATATGTTATATCATCATTTAATTCTACTTCCATTGGTTGTAGAACTGACTCGGTGTCTGGGTGACATTTCCTCAGCATGGAAATGTGAAACACAAGATGTAACTTCTGCAACTCTTGAGGTAACTCTAGTCTATAGGCTACCTTTCCAACTCTCTCAACAATTGGATAAGGTCTCATAAATCTAGGAGCTAACTTCCCTTTTCTTCCAAAACGAAGGATTCCTTTCCAAGGTGAGACCTTGAGATACACTCTGTCTTCAACCTGGAACTCTAGGGGTCTACGACATTTATCTACATACGACTTTTGCCTATCCTGTGTAGTCTTAAGCTGTTGCTGTATAACTTTAATCTTCTCTGTAGTTTGCTGCACAAGATCAGGACCTAACAACTGGTGCTCACCAGTCTCATACCAACACAAGGGTGATCTACAACGTCTACCATACAAAGCTTCATAGGGTGTCATATCAATACTATGTTGATAGCTATTGTTATAGGCAAACTCTATCAAGTTCAGATGTAGATCCCAACTCCCGGTAAACTGGAGAACACATGCTCTCAACAGGTCTTCCAAGGTCTGTATAGTCCTTTCCGACTGTCCATCAGTCTGTGGGTGAAAGGCTGTACTAAACCTTAGTTTGGTGCCTAAGGCTCTGTGTAACTGTTCCCAAAAGCGACTTGTAAACTGGGGACCTCTGTCAGAAACTATAGTGACAGGAACTCCGTGCAAACGCACTATCTCCTGAACATACAACTGGGATAACCTTTCAGCAGAATAGGTTGTTTTGACAGGTAGGAAATGTGCTGTCTTAGTCAACCTATCAACAACTACCCAAATGGAATCATGTCCTTTATTTGTCCTGGGTAGGCCAACAACAAAGTCCATGGTCACATGGTCCCACTTCCACTGTGGTATGGGTAAAGGTTGCATTGTTCCTGCAGGTTTCTGGTGTTCAGCCTTGACCTGCTGACACACATGACACCTCAGAACAAACTCGGCTACATCCTTCTTCATCCCAGGCCACCAATACATATCTTTCAAGTTTCAATACATCTTGGTGCTCCCAGGATGCATAGCATACATTGAAGAATGAGCTTCCTCCAGAACTATCTTCCTCAGGTTATCTACATCTGGCACTATCATCCTCCCATGATAGCATGCCACCTGGTCATCTGACTCATGAAAACCTTCCCGCTTCTCATCACCAAACTCAGATCTAATCTGCTGAACTGCAACATCTATTTGTTGTGCCTCCTTTATCTGCTCTCTTAGGGTAGGTTTAATCTGCATCTCAGCTAACAAACCAGCTAACAATGATACCTTCAACTGCACATTGTCTTGCCTTAAAGAGATAAGCATATCTCTCCTAGAGCATACTAAGGAACTTAGTTGTGCTCTATCCATGGTTGATGTTGCTGATTTCCTACTCAAGGCATCTGCAACCACATTGGCCTTGCCCGGATGGTAATCAATTGTACAATCATAGTCCTTGATTAACTCCATCTAGCGACGTTGCCTCATGTTAAGCTCATGTTGAGAGAAGATATACTTATGGTTTTTGTGGTCTGTGAAAATCTGGAAGGTTTCTCCGTAGAGATAATGTCTCCAGATCTTCAAGGCATGGACCACAACAGCTAAATCTAGATCGTGTGTGGGATAATTCTCCTCGTGTTTCTTAAGCTATCGGGAAGCAAAAGAAATCACATGTTTATCCTGCATCAACACACATCCAAGTCCATTCTTGGAGGCATCACAGAAGACTACATATCCTTTTCCTTGTTCAGGTAGCACAAGCACAGGTGCACTTGTCAACCTTTCCTTCAATAGTTGAAAAGACTGTTGACACTTATCACTCCAGGTAAAAGGAACATCTTTCCGGGTTAACTTGGTCAAAGGTAAGGCTATAGAACTGAAATTCTTAATAAACCTTCGATAGTAACCAGCTAATCCCAAGAAAATTCTAATCTCCATCGGTGTCTTCGGTTGTCCCCATTGTAGAATAGATTCTACCTTTGCAGGGTCAACATGAATTCCCGAGGCAGATATCACATGCCCAAGAAAAGATACCTCAGGCAGCCAGAATTCACACTTGCTAAACTTTGCATACAACTTGTGTTCTCTTAGCAAGGTCAAAGCTTGGCGAAGGTGCTGCTCATGCTGCTGAGCATCCTTACTATAAATCAGTATGTCATCTATGAAAACGACAACACACTGATCAAGGAAAGGTCGAAAGACTCTATTCATGAGTTCCATGAATGCAGCTGGTGCATTGGTTAGTCCAAATGACATAACCGTGAACTCATAGTGACCATATCTTGTCCTAAAGGCAGAATTGGATATGTCACTATCCTTAATGCGGAGTTGATGATATCCAGATCTCAAATCTATCTTTGAGAAGACTGTTGCACCATGCAACTGGTCAAAAATATCATCAATCCTCGGCAAAGGGTACTTGTTCTTTATTGTTACTTTATTGAGTTGTCTATAGTCAATGCACAACCGCATTGATCCATCTTTCTTTTTAACAAACAAAACCGGAGCACCCCAAGGTGAAGTGCTCGGTCGGATAAAACCTTTCTCAAGTAACTCTTGAAGTTGTTTCTTGAGTTCTGCCATCTCGGCAAGCGCCATCCTATAAGGAGTCTGTGCTATAGGTTTTGTATCTGGGGCTAAATTGATTTCAAAATCAATCTCCCGAGGTGGTGGTATACCAGGAAGTTCTTCAGGAAACACATCCTCGAATTCCCTGACTATAGGAACTTCAACAGGGTTGGGACTCTCCTTGGTAACATCTACTACATGGGCCAAGAATGCATAACATCCTTGCCTCATCAGCTTATTAGCAACCATAGCTGATACGAGACAAGTGGGCAGAATCTTTCTTTCTCCTTGAAAGATCCATGTGTTGCTTTCATCAGCAAACACTGCCAACTTGGACTCACAATCCAAGACAACTCGATACCTTTCCAAGGTATCCATCCCTAGGATTACATCGAATCCTTGCATATCAAGCGGTATGAGGTCCACTTGAATGCAATGCTTAGAAAAGAAGAGTACGCAGGGAGAGCATACTTCTTGCAGAACGGCAGACCCACTCAACGGAGTCTCCAACAACAAACTATCTGCCCTATGACTAGCTGTCATATTGCAGCTGTGAATCACTCTTCGAGTGATGAAAGAGTGCGTAGCACCCGGGTCAATCAGAACAGATACTACACAAGATTTAGACATATCAGAATATAAAAGTTCCATCTGACCTGTCACCACTTGTGGATCGACCACTGCCTCTGGTGGGTTCATAGCGTAGAACCTCGCTGTCGCCTGGTGTTGAGGTGGTGCTGATGATCCAGCTTGAGACGCTTGTCCACGTCCTCGAGCTGCTCCTTGAGATTGCATTCTCTGAGATCCTTGTTGATTCTATCTCGGAGGCTGTGTCACACTAACAGGCTTAGATCGGCAGTCCTTCATCAAGTGTCCCACTTTACCACAGTTGTAGCAACTTCTCTCCAGTTGTTGTGGTCTCGGTGGTCCAGTAACTGACATTGATGCAGAACTCTGAGTCTCCTGAGGTGGTTGTCTTCGTCCTCTACCTCTACTTGGAGACCACTGAGTCTGAGAGCTAGATCTAGGTGGTGGAGGGTTAGGTGCAGAGGATCTAGGCTTCTTAAAGTCCCTAGATGAAGAACCCTGAAACTGTGGATATCTTTTCTGAGTGTGCCTCTTCTCAACCACAGATCTCTCTATCCTTTCGGACTGACTCAACGAAGGTAGAGAATCTCTCTCGGTTTTCTAAGGCAGAGACAGGGGTAGTCATGTCAGCATTCAAACCCCTCTCGAATCTCCTGATTCTTTCTTCTTCTGTAGCAGCCATGTGCGGACAAAACCGCAACAACTCCATGAACTTAGCTTCATACTCGCTAATGTTCATTACTCCCTGCCTCAGTCTCTCAAATTGAGAGATCTTCTCGTCTAGAAAGGTCTTTGGGAAATATCTATGAACAAATTCCTGTCGAAAGTCTTCCCACGAGATCTCTATTCCAGGTCTCTTCTGCTCTTCCATTGTCCACCAATGACCAGCGCTTCCTTTGAGAAGATAGACAGCATGTCTGACCTTCTCAGCTTTAGGGATATTGAGAATCCTGAAAGCCTTCTCCAACTCCATCAACCATAGATCAGCATCTGCGGGGTCAGCAGTCCCAAGGTACTCGGTAGCTCCGACACGACATAGTCGCTCGAACGTTTTTCCGATACCTTGACCTTCTAGTTGGACAGGTGCCCTGGGTACAGGCATAGGCATCCTGTCGGTTATGTGTGTCATGGCAGTCATAAACTGCCCGAACATCGTCTGAACTCTTGGGTTACCCATGTCGGCTGGGTCGAACTGGGGTGGCTCAGGTACAAGCTGTTCTATTTCTGGTACTCCTGCACCGCCTTGCGGTGCACTAGCACTACTTTCTACCACATGCTCCTCATGTGGCTCAGACATTCTTATGTATCTTCTTCTCCTGAGGAGCAGAAGATTCTATTAGATAAGGAAGGAATACTAAAGATAGACTTGACTTCCTAAGTCCTATGCCTCTGTAGACTCGGCGAACCTAGAGCTCTGATACCACTTAATTGTGGGCTCTGATCTCCAAACCACGAAATAATCACGATTTAAGCTTGAGCGGAAGCACTCGATAATCAGCGGAAGACAAAATCACGGGAAATTAAAACTTTTCGAGACAAGAGCTTGAAACCACAAACCTTTTCCATAGAAAAAGGATTTAAACTGTATACATCTCTGTCAAATTACTTCTTGAGTAATTATATACAACATGATACAAAATCTCAAGAACTCATGACCAAAACACTCCAAGACCTGAGAGTACAGAGGACACATAGGACTGACTCTAACTACACCACATAGCAGGCTGAATCTCCACCTGAGATTAACTGCTGCTCCTGGTGCTGCTGCTGGGATTGGTCACCTTTAGACCGGTTCCTCCATCTTCGACGACCACATAAAAAGTTGAAGTCTACGGGGTGAGACAATTATACATAATTTCCCCAGCGAGAGTTATAACTCTCCACTAGAAGCTTTATAAGCAAAACAAAGAATAACTTAGGCAGTAAAAGCTTTCAAAGCATTCATTAGCAGTTTTGATAATAAGCAAGAGTTCAACATTTATGAAACATGAAGAACATATACTTTATCCAGTATAAAATCAATCAAGTAACTCATAGTTAACTCTAACAGATATACTACACTGTTGATTATGTTTTTCAAACATTATTATGCCCTGTGGAGATGAGGCATACCGCTCATACTCCAACTGATCGCTAAGAAGTCACATCAGTATCATACATAGGTCATTAAAAGAGCCGGATTCTTATGACCTCATCTTCCTCAGTCAGTTAGAGGATTGTTTGCAGGACATCTGGAAGGACGTCTGCTATTTATAGCTCACCAGGGTAAACTGGACCTTCTCTATGTTTTTAGAGTTACAGTGGCGTTCTGTACTCTCTTCGTCATCGGAAGATTTCTTGGTTATCTTTCACCGATGCGGTGTTTATGTTTACTTTGGGAGAATATTGATACATCTCACCTTTTGGATTTTATAGTGAAGGTTTGACGGACTATAAAAATCTACATCAATTCCTACACTAGGATGTAAGGTTCTACACATCCATATACCCCACATACTCAAAAGTATGTGATCCAGGAGTTCCCTTGGGAAAACCTGTTTCACCATCAATATAGACTCTGACAATGATGGATCTATGATCAGGGCTCTACATTACACTTGATTAGTTAGGTACATTCAATATTCTTATAACATCATACATGGTTCTTCAAACAATAACATTAGCATAACAGCTATAAATGAGAATACTAAAATGTAGCAAGCCTAACTCTTTTCAATCATCAGTTCTCAATCATTTCACCACAAGTCATTTGTTAAGCATGACTTTGATGGTATTTATGGCTCTTACAACCCATAAATCTCAATAGATGTCACTAGCAGTGCATCAAGATATTTCACTTATTCATAAAGCTTAAGACATGCTTTCAATGAATATAGTATTACAATCCATACCTGGATATGATCATCATCTCATAACAACCTGCGAGGTTAATTCAACTGGTAATAGTAAACAATTCATCAATCAGGGTTTACTATTCATCTTTCATGTTACCACCCTAGAATTAGGGTTTACTATTCACTCCATGGTGAATTGTACTCATTACATCATCATGTATGAGAAACATCATCATTAAAGCTCTTAAGTAAGATTAAGATTCACTAGACATCATAATTAGGCTTTCCATGATCTCACATGGGTGGATCATTCCCAAATCATGCACATTCATGTGTATTGAAAGTATTTTACTTGAGTTTCCACCATAAAAGGGTACTTTCTCTCTCTTAGGATACTTTATCTCTCCTCTTACTAGTAGATGGTGATAACACCACTCTAGATCAGGTTGGGTTAAGTCCTTATAGACTAACATAAGCCAAAACATCACTATCATGTGATTAGGGTTTGATTAAAATAGTGTATTACTCAATTAAACCCCTCAAGGGTATTTTGGTAATTTGACCTCATGATCACCATCATGGTTCAACTCATTAATCACTTAGTCCCTTAATGACCTAGGTTACCATTAGGGTTTAGATTAGATCACCATTGAACCAATTACACCATCAATCGATTAAGTACAAACCACCTTGAACACCTTCAAACGGTTTCAACCTTCAACCACCAAACGGTCTTGAGACCGTTTGGTGTCAAACGGTCTTGAGACCGTTTAGGTGAGTTGACCGTTTTGACTTTCAAATCGTTTGAAGCTCATGCGGTTTGAAACCGTTTGATCAAATCAACTTGAGATCGATTGGACCAAACGACCTTGAGATCGTTTGAGCCCAAACGGTCTTGAGACCGTTTGGCCTCAAACGGTCTTGAGACCGTTTTGATCCAAACGGTCTTGAGACCGTTTGGTCCAAATGGGCTCAAACCGTTTGGACCTCCAAAGTGGTTCAAAAGTTACAATTAGTCATGGTTAAGTATGTTGAAGCCCTCAATTGGCCAAAGCCATATTAACCACTTATAAATTGAGTCAATTAGGATGAACCTCAATCACTTGGACACCAAATTAACCCTCAATTTAAAGCCAATTAGGGTTAAGTCCATCTCAATTAGGGTTTCAAATCGGATGGTCATCAATATTCAACAATGTGAATCAATTCAAGGTTGAACCTATCAATTGACCTCCAATTGGGCCCAAAATTGGCCCAAACGGTCTTGAGATCGTTTGGATGACCTCCAAACGGTCTTGAGACCGTTTGCCCAAAGTTTGACCAAAAACCAAGTCGGTTGGTTCAGGGTTGAACTCCAATTAGGTCTAAAATCAGCATTTTTATCAATTCATCAACTTATTGCAATTGGACCTTCAAACCATTATATTATCTCAACCCTAGACCTTCAAACAGTCTTGGGTTGTACCCAAACGGTCTTGAGACCATTTGGAGGAACCCCCAAATGGTCTTGAGACCGTTTGGATCCTTCAACCCAAAACTCAACAAGATCTATGCTTAAAAACAGCAATTTTAACCCGATTAGGGTTTGGATGTTGAAGTACCTTCAACTCTCAATTGGTTAAGAATTAAACTTTTATTCTTTGCAGGAATGAAATTCAATATATCACCAACAGACCCTCAAACGGTCGTCTCTTGGTCAACCCTATCAAATGGTCTTGAGACCGTTACAATCCAAACGGTCTTGCAAGACCGTTTGGGAGCAAACGGTTTGAAACCGTTTGACCTTAAACGGTTTGCAACCGTTTGGACCAAAAGGGTCCAAGGTCGTTTGATAAAGTAACATAGGGATTCACGCCCCTCATCTTCAACCTCTGTCAAGGTCGGTTCCTCCACCGTTTTTCTTGCAAAAGTGCAAGGAAGAAGGGAGGTAGAAGAAGAACTATCATGCTAAATTGCAAGAACAAAGTATGCATATAAAGCAAAGAGTTAGAGTTATAAAACCCGCCTAAAGGTCGTTCCTTGAGCTCCAAGCCTTCAAGCTCCAAGCTATAATGGCGTCTTTGAGCTCCACAGGTTCGGCCAAGGTGAATTCTCCAAGGAAACGTTGGAAAGGAAAGGCTAGAAAGATAGAGCTAGGTGAGCTAGCCATGAATCTAACCTTGAAAACGAGTTTCCTCCATGAATTCAAGCAAAAGGGATGATCTAAACTTACCTAGAACCCTTGGTCGTCCCTCTCTGCTCCAAAGCTAGCCTTGGTCGGTTGAGAAAGAAGAGAAGAGTGAAGGAAATGAAAGGTTCGTTCACTTGTTACAAGGAAAGGGCTTATATACTTTAGGCCTTTTTACACCATAAGGACCTCTAAAGCATGGAATTTACATCTAAGTCCCTCCTTGCTCAAGGGCACGTCCAACTCATCTAAACTTATGCAAATCTCATGAAATCTCAAGATCTAAGGGTAAAGAAAGCCAACTTTCAACTAGGGTACATTCATGAAAGGTCTCCATACCCTTATTAGGTGATTTTTTTATCACAAGGATCATTTTTCTTATCTGATTGTTCATTGATGTGTCCCTTTCATCATTTCCATTCTAAATGATGACAAGAGTTATAAAAGATGTTCTAGAAAGTGAAAATTACAAGTTGCACCCTTTAATTTGGGTAAATTGCACTTTACTCTAAATTAAGGTTTTCAAGCATAGGGATTGCTTCCACAGCTGCACCTTGGTGCTCAAGCTTGGGAAATACTTCAAAATTTATCATATTTACTCATATGATGTCTTATTATCATAAGAACATCTTAATCTGTGAACATTGCAAGTTAACCCCTTTAACTGGGTAATTTGCACATATGTCCCTGCACTACAAAACGATGCTACAACTTTACATATAAAGGAGAAAAATTGAAAGTAAATGTTCCTGAGGAACTTAATTACATGCCAGGGAGTATTCAAAAGTATATAATTACATATTTAGGCAAAACTTCTAGGGTTAGGTTATAACCCAGGTCAGGGATGTTACATATATATTTCATATTATCTAATGAGACTACATATAATACCTGATGTATGGTATCGATTTCCATTGTGACATGTTCGATAATTATGCTCATAAATCACATCATATAATATCTACATGCCCAGTCATTATCTTGTGTAGCACACTATAAATTGAAACATACAAAATATTCAAAAATACAAATAAGCACATTTCACATAAATAATATATACATTGGAGTCGGGAAATTACTTTCACATTCTGCCAAGTTAGTGGCTGGTTCTTTTTCTTGGGGATCTTTCCTCCAGCTTTGGCGTACTCTTGTAAATCCCTACATGTTAATGTAACACATTAAATTGCATAATTAAATAGTAATGTAATAACATATGTTAACGGATATAAAAATATAAAATATTTCTCATGGGAATAATGGTCTTTTCATTGCGTGTTCATATATATTCAATTCCTTTCCCGTAGGATTTAGATAATAGATAGTGAACGTCTTAGGGACAATAACTAGTAACTCCCAATGCTTACCACTAGAGGTAAGAAATTTATAAATTAATAACTCAAAAGTCACAATAAAAATGTAATTTTCTTAAGTCCAAATTATAAGCAAAGTAAACTTACCCGACATTGAATGGAGCTATTATCACCGTCTTCTTATTTTTACCAAAATATTTAAAAACATCACAGCAGTATGAAGTAACTGACCTAGGATTTTTAACTACAAGACTAATCAAAGATGGAACCAAAAATCCCACATGGAGAAATGAAAAATCTGTACATATCGTGTGTAAGTGGCTGCAAAACATGTATTACATATGCATTAATATATAAGAAACCAGATCACCATATATAAAACAAGGTATATGGATGTATAAATAAGATCTCACCATATACAACTCTATCATAGATGTGTTCAGCCAATCATAACGAAACAACTCCAAAATATCTTATATAAATATCTTGTTATCGTATGATTGACCTGCATTAATATATATGCATTAATACGTATGCAAAACTTGTATTACATATGCATTAATACGTATACAAACCTTGTATAAATAGATTATTATAGTATGATTGACCTGCAGCTTCCTCCGGAATAGTAACATTTATAGGGTAATTTGGATCATGTTCGCCTATCCAATCTATCATACCCCTACAATTTGGACCTAACGAGGCATGTAGGTCTTTTGGAAGCCAACTTGGTACTTCAGGAGGTGGAGGTGGAGGCCGAGATGTAGCGGGTGTCTTCCTTTTGACCTGTATATAAAATTTCATATCAATTGACTCATATATATGTACACACTAATAAATTAACGTAATAAAAATTTAGCATACAATATTAGTATAGACGACATCCACTTTGGGCCACAATATCACTTCGCCTTCTGCCTCACCAAGCATTTTAGAATCTGGGTGGGCATATGGCAATGTAAGATCCCTCCATTTGGGGACTACACTTATCGGGCTCACACGAACCACACCATCTGGTACTAGAGTCCCATGAAACATTTCCCCTGGAAGGGGTGGGTAAGCTGACGCCTCTGCAATGATATATTCTTGACTTTTTAGACGGCATGGCTTCAACCCCTACAAATTTACATAAAGAATGTTATATGCATATATACACAAACTCCCAACCTCTGCAAAGACTAGCTACTATATCATAAAAATACTTACAGAGGATATGCCAGGTGGTGGGTCTACAGAATTACTCCCAACCTCTGCAGTAGGAGTAATAGAAGCATGACACATCACATGTACCGTCTAACTGGCCGTCTGAGACGCATGCCACTTCACCATTGCTTCTTGGAATTTCCTCTCAATTAATTCATCTACCTATACATGGATAAAAGAAATGCTATCTATCAATTATTGAATTTTCTTTTGCAATAACATTCTAAAAACAGAATAGGTTACCTCAACTTGTGAAAGTCCCGCTTTTGGGACAGGTTTGTGCTGGGATAGCCCAAAGAATGCTTTGATGCCCACACCAGCGCCTGCACCCCTAACACGTCCAGGATGCTCTGGGTTACCCAGAGCAACTGTCAATTCATCCATTGTATCCTCAGGGATGAACTTGCCTTCCTTCCTCTGCTCGTGCAGCTCCCGCTAATCGCCATCAACAGAAATTGGTAAGTAAACATAACAATAATCAATATTGATCGATTGCTCTAAGAGTTGAATTTTACCATTTTTGTAGCCGCCTCAGCAGTTGCAGGCTTCGTTATATCTCCCTTCTTGTTTTGCCTCCCAGCTATCCACATAGCATGGTGAGGCAGAGGTGCGGGACCAATAGTAGAGGAATCCTGAGTAGCAGCAGACTGAGTAGTAGACTGAGCAATATACTTAGCCTGTTGTCTTTGGTGAACGCCTGCATAGCCTCTTGGATCCATTGTGTGGTCATGCACATTCAGTGGACGCCTTGCTCTTTGAGCATCGCTGATAGCCTTGTTAGTAAGCACATTGATTTGGTTAGTAACACTAAAGGTCAATATTGAATAGGTGAATACATAAGAACATATATTAATTAAATTGGGAGTGGCGCTTAATACCTTGAATTCATCCATTTTTCTTTGGGTAACAAACTCCTCCCAGTATTTGGGGTCTAGGTAGTTCCATTGATCAGGGGCTGCCTTCTTCCTAAATTTATTTTTTAAAAAGAATACAAACAAAAATTATTAGTGTAGAGTTAGTCAAAAAGTGATCAATGTCTAGAATTGGAAATCAATCAAGAACCTCTTCTCAGTATCACGTATGTAATCTCGAGTGAGATTTGTCCTATAGTTTCTTAAGTCCCTCCCATAGTGTTGCATCACGCATTTATGATGCAACTTTTCATCCAGATCAAATATACTCTACAAAATAGAATTGCTATTAACTAGTATCCTAAAAATTAGTAATCTACAAAAATAGAATTGCAAATAATGATGACTCACGCATAGTTCCTTTCAGATTAAGTCTTTCTTTCCCTTAGGAACTCTATGCCAGGATTAAAAAATAGGACTACAATGGCTGCGAGTAAGAACCCCAAGATATGAAATAAATGAGTTGCGGTTCACTCCAACTGGATTTACTACATTATCGAAATCCACAACCAGTTTGGGTCCATTGCCCCTTTGCTATAGTAACTTGTTCATCATTGTAATGCCCCTCACTTTCTCTATTTTTTTGTTGCTCATCAAGTGCCCCAATTTCTTCAGGGGGTACATAACCAACCTAAAATTTGATAAAAAAAACACTTACAGGATATAACTATAAATGTGAGGTGGGATATATTTTTAAAACTTACATTGTGAGGCGGTGCATTGATGTCCTCACCCTCATGATAATCATCAGCACGGTCATCATATGAATGCTCATCCATCTGAAAGTTCACATTCAGATTGTAAAGTTTACATTGTAAAGTAATTCACATTGTAAAGTTCACATTCATATTGTAAAGTAATTCACATTGTAAAGTTCAAATTCACATTGTAAAGTTCACATTCATAAAAATAAAACATATAAAAAAATATAAACATGCATGCCTCTAATATTGCGATCTTTTATCTATTAACAATCCTTCATTGTGATCTCTGCACACATACAAGTCATCATTAGCTACATTTGTACTTAGATAACAAATGGGGGAATGCTACCTATCCCATTCTTGAACACCTAATCTCACTAGTAAGTGTATAATGTGTATTAGGTTTTCAAGAAAATTTTGGCATCATTTCCCCGTTGTTCTCCAAGTACATATGTACTTAGAGAACAAACGGGAAAATGCTACCAAATTTTTTTTGAAAACCCAATACACATTATACACTTACATCCTAAGTGAGATTAGGTGTTCAAGAACAGTCCCACACCTGGGACTATCCAAGATTTACTCCTAATGAGTAAATCTTAGATGGGTTTCTAGGTCAACAAATACATGTTTGTTGTCATTCTTATACCTACAATCCTAGTTTCATCATTCATATCCTAAGTTTTGTGTAACATCATTTAATCATGCTTGTCAGTATATAATAATCAATAAATAAACCATGATTCCATATATCAAAGATTTGAATCAAAATGGAGCCTAATGGAATATTGGGAGAGTGAGAATATTATACCTCACTTGAAGGCTAAAGAAGAAATATATGCAAATCAACAGTAAGTCAACAACACCTACAACAACACAAATGTATGATTCAATTATGTTATAATGTATTAATTAGGGGTCAATCTTGAAGTTTTAACTAGAGCTTCATATATCAACATACATAATAGGTCACACAATCATTTTAGAAATAGAAGACCCACATCGGAGTTAAGTTTGAGACATCAATGTATCTTTAACACACATGTTTCAAGGTTCAATGCACATAATCAAATCAAATTAGGATGCTAGAATGGACAAGTTTGAATCTTATTTCAACATGCATCAAAATTTACTGAATTAGGTCAAGCATGAGGATTAGAAGCACAAATATATGCAAGCACAAGATTTGTTCATATCCTAGGTTGATTTACAATAGCAACATCTAAATAGGTAAACTCAAAGCATTAGATAAATAAATATAATTAGTAGATAAACAAATACAAAGCAATAGATAAAAAAAGTACAACTCAGTTGATAAACAAATATAAATCAGTAGATGATTAAATAATTTTAAAAAGTAGATGAACAAATACAAAGCCCTAAATTTAAATAATGTGATGAATAAAAAATCATAAGATGAACGAATGAGTAGATAAGTAAATACAAATAAGTATATTAAGTAAATATAAATCAGCACATAAGTAAACACAAATCAGTAGATAAGTAAATACAAATTAGTAGATAAGTAAATACAAATCAGTAGATATATAAATTCAAATCAGTAGATAAGTAAATTCAAATCAGTAGATAAGTAAATACAAATCAGTAGAAGTAAATACGAATCAGTAGATAAGAAAATACAAATCAGTATATAAGTAGATACAAATCAGTAGATAAGTAAATACAAATCAGAAGATAAGTAAATACTAATCAGTTGATCGAAATCAGCAACTTACGACAAAGTCCATCACTAAAGTCCCAAACTCAGCATATATGCACAATTAGAATCAAATATAGGACAAAAGGGTAGATTAGAACCCTAATGTACTCAAACATGTATAAGATCCAACCCATTGCCCACACCCTGAGGGTAGGGGGCTAGGAGCAGGAGCAAGGAGCAAGAAGAGGAGGAAGAAGGGTACCAGGAGCAGCGAGCGGGTTGTTACGACCCCACCTTCCGGTAACCCCCAATTAAGGGAGACCGAGAGGTCGAACCCGCACCCATAACTTCCGGATCAAAGGTTCGACAATTAACTAAGAACAATTATTAAATTTTAACAGACTAAACTGGAAAGCTGTAAGAAAAATAAACTTTTACATATCTTTTGAAAACTTGGATCTCTAATCTTCTATCCACATATGAAATCTACTCTAACTAATCCTCCTTGTATTTTAATTCATGTATTTCACAATATGACGATTTACTATTTGTCCTTTTGGATTTGTACCTAAAACGCCAACAAACAAAACGTCGGTCAGCCGAAGCTGGTATGCGGGGGAAACAATAATCGTGCAACTATGATAACAATGTATTGCAGCCAATTACCATTTAACAAACAATTTTACATTTTAAATATAACTGTGTGATCCATGTATATCCTATCCCCATTATACCCCTCATGATCCCACCTAACAGGTAAATCCGTTTCTAGGGTTGAGTCACATGGCATTACCTGTAGGTAGCCCACTCCTTAACTCATGGCATGCTAAGAGTCTCATGGCACTACACATGTGTAGCCCAGTTTCTAACTCATGATAGCCTAGACCTTGCTCTAGGTTATCCTTTTTAGCCTTTGCATAGCCACATGGGTGGACCCGAATCTAAGCCAGTTATATGTATACATTTATAGTGATAGCCATAGTCACTCTATAGTTGCATGAAATAAAATCATCCAATAGTTAATTTCAAGCAACTGATAAAACCTCGACAAACCCTTGAAAAACTAACTCGGAATATTCATAAGCGTAACCACATACCTAATTTGATGATTTCACAAGCATTAAGCACATCCAACCAAGAAAGGAATCCAAGCAAGCAATTCAACAATCACATAATTCCTGAAAAGAATATGTACTCTATTTATTACACACTTTATCAAGAATCTACTTTATGGACTTGGATTCACTTTCTAGGGTTTCTAATCCGAATTAAGGTTTCATTAATATTCATTAGGGTTTCTTAGATCAATTTTATCCCTTTTAGGTCAACAAACCCTAAAATACTCTTTTCTACTTATATAAATCCTAATTGCTCAAATTATCCATTTTAATAGTCTTTTATACCCAAATTGACTTAGGATCATCATATCTCTATTTATTCATGGGTTCAAACAATTAAAACAATTAAAAGATATATTCACCTAAATTAGGGTTTTCAAGCTCATTAATGCATATCCATGCACATGGAACCCTAAATTAAACCATTCATATAAAAAGATCATCTTTTAGATCCTATTTTCACTTTTATTAACAACAAGTTAATATTGGCTTGAATTATCCAAAGAACATCATAAAATCTATCTATCATCAAATCTAAGGGTTTTTCATTAATTACATCATTAAAGATAATAACTTTATGTACTTCTCAAATTTCAAGCATATTAATGCACATAATCTCTAAATTAAACTAATTACATGCAAAGTTCATCCTTTTCGATCTTAAAGTACCTTTTTACAAGTAGCATGTTAATATTAAGTTTATTTAACCCTTCCCAAATCATTAATCATCAAAGATTTGGGTTTTGCATTAATTAAAACATTAAAGATGACATCTTTACACACTTTTTGAATTGTAATCAGAATTAAGCTTCAATTATATTTTTATTGCATTCCTTGAGTTCTCCTGATCAAAATTCATATATAACTTATCTAAATCCGAGCTACCAATGATTAATTATGAATTTTGTAAGATTTCACTTACTCTGACCAATCAAAAGCCACCACGTAGCTTCCTCCATGCAACGTTGCTCGGCTTTGTTGAAAAAATAACCAAATTACTATTGTACCCCCACGTCAGCTGCTGTTTTCTTTACACCCCGGAGGGCAGAACTGTCCAAAGCCCACATCTTCTTCTACCTTGCACGACCTAGTGCTGCGGCCAACTGTAGCGGCTCATGAGGTTTCTTCCTCACCTCTCCTGCACCCCTAGCATGCCAGCGACAATCCCCCGGCCTCCACCGCCCTCTGTCGTACTTGCATAGGTCCCTAGGCTCGACCGAGGTGGCTGAATTCGGGCCCGACTACTGTGCCCACCGCAGCAACACCTGCAGGTCTGCTGGCCATTTTGAGCACATATGGAAGCAAGGGAAAGGTAGCTGGCTACCCAAGGCCTCTGGGGTTGTGTCGTGCCTTCATCAAGATCCACCACAGCCGCCAGTTGTCCCCAACATAGCCCTATGTTTTCTTGGTTAGGGTTAGCATGAAAAGAAGAAGAAGAAGAAGAGGTTGGATTGCGTGGGATCTCTCCCTGGACCTCGACTAGGGTTGTACCCATATATATAGGGTGGTATCCACACCCCAGATTGCTTGCCCATAAGGCAATCAAGGCTTCTCCTTATAGTTAAGGGATTTCTTCATCAATAAGCTAGTTCTCTCTCTTTCTCTCATATTCCCTTTTCTTTTGATATTACAATTTCGAAAATTATCCCACTTATTCACTTTGTTTCTTGCTTTTCAATCCTTAGGCATGAAATCCTATTTTCCTTTAATATAAATTACTTTCTTTTTAGCAATACCACATAATACATTAATTGTATACTCACATTATCTTCTTATTTTCTGTTATGAGTATTTTCTCTTTCCTCTTTTATTCATTGGGCTCCTTGGACCCCAAGGAATTCTAATAATTCGAAATACTTTTTATTGGATACTCATTATCCTTCTAGATGCATCTAAATGCATTATTTCTCATTATCATGTGTATTTCTTATTAAAATATCTTTTTTTAGTATTTCTCTTTATTTTTCTTTTATTTTCCTCATTGGTATTCCTTTTATCATTAGGAATCCTTGGAATACGAAATTCCAACAAGGATAACCCACTTATACCTTTTTCCACTTATTTCCAACATTTTAACATTATTTTCGATTTCTTTCTTACTAAAGAAATACTTAATTAATCTTTTCTTTTCTTATTGCTTTCTTTTTGCAACTTTGGACTCCTTGGAACCCAAGGAACCCAAGAGGCACTAAATCCATCCTTGGATTACATCTCTTTGCCTTCTAGAGGTTTGTACCTCTTTCTTTTCTCAAATATTCAATTATTCATTTACTAATTGAATTTTCTTATTATTCGGGCCCAATAGCCAATAAAGCCCACAACACAATCATCAAGGCTATTGTAAACAAAATCCATTTATTTGAACCAAATTATATCATTATTTTTTCAAATATCTTTAATATGAGAAATTATGTTTCTGACCAAATGAACCCAAAAATTGGGGTTGTAACATCCTTCCCCTCTTATAGGAATTTTGTCCTCAAAATTCTATCAAGCAAACAAACAATTCAGGATAAGACTTTTCCATGTCCATCATTGGCCCCTATGTGGCTCTACCGTACTCATGGCGCTTCCAAAGAACCTTTATCATCACTTATTCTTTTCTCTGAGTTCTTTCATCCTGGCATCTATAAACTGCACAGGTGACTCAGGCCATTTCAGCCTCCCTTGGGGCTCACTAGGTTCATTGCTCAACACATGGTCGAGGTACCTCACATAGTACTCTAAATTGGATACATGGAACTCATCACACATTACTTTAACCTGAGGGGTAAGGTCAAACTTAACCTTCTCCACCAAACCATGTCAAAAGAACCCATGCATCGGGGACTCAGCTATAACTTAGAGGGGTCAAATTTTCGTGTCACATTCTCCCACAGTGAACTGCATGTCAGTCTACTTTTCATCTACTCACGACTCTTGTCATCTCTAGACTCCTTTTAGCCATTGCACAATCAAAGCGACTTCATCTACACACACTGTGGTCCTTTTCTAACCATCACGTGGTCCTTTCACCAACATCACCTTACCGAAGTGGTGACCGACACAACCTCTCTTACAGAGCTTCTTTAAATCCCGATACTGGCTATGGTGGTTATCTTCACATCTTTCATAGGACAAGAATTGTCTCTAGCTATCACCTTGAACGAGCACATATGCTCTCATCAGACCCTTTAGTCTGGATCATACTAACCATTAGTTAGTGGTGATAAACTGTACTAACATTGAGTTCTTAATGTACCTACGTCCACCTTTTGGAAGGGAACCTTTAGGTCAAACTCAAGAACTTTTATACTCAACCTCATGGTGTAGTTGAACCATCTCTCTCATATGTAGTTCAACCCAATCTGTCCCTTGACAATACTCTTTCTTTCTCATGTCATCTAGGTAAGGTGATCTACCATAACCCATATTGCATCTTGACCTTCCTTGATCCAGGGGAGACTTACAACATCCATAGTGATGAACTCCCTTTCTCTTCTGGGGACTCTTTATCCTTTATATCAATGCACTGGGTTACTGGTGTTCATCCTTCACCCTCGGCTTACATGGCCATATACCACATGCAACTTTATCTTAGGTATCTAAAGTACCACTGTCACTCATTATCTTCGTAGTCCGGTGTATGGTGATCTTAAAATCATGATCTCTTGTATGTCATTATTCTTCAAGATTAATACCTCAAAAACCTTAAACCATTCTATCACGGTTTCATCACCTTCTTTTCCAAAGAAGTGCATTTGAGGTTCTATCACCATCCTTTCATTGCATCAAGGACTAGACTGGCTAACCAAACAACCATTAACTGATCTCATTACATTAGTGTTAGCCAAACATATCTTCTTTTTCAAACTTAGGGTTAGTCTAACAACTTCTTCTATCCAAACTAGGCAGATATATCTCAACCAGAGCATCCATTACCACTTCACCTTCTTATGTATTAGGTAACATTAAAGACATACACTTCCATGTATTTCACTTATCGTCTCACATCAAACTCTATGTCTATCTTCATTAAGAACACTTTCTGATTTCATCATCATGGTGATCAAAACTCAACCTGGTATAACTTGTAAGTTCCACATAGTTCATGATAAAAACATCCTTATAAGATGACTACCTTATTTCTCTTTAGCATTTGCAAACCATTCATGTATCATTCACTTTACCAGGGTATGTTATCTTCTCTGTCCCCATATCTCGTGACAACATTCCAACCCACATCATCTTTATCCTTGGTGTATGGCATGCGTACTGTCCTATCTCTCTCTCCCATAACAAGAGGAAATAAGCATTTGGCTGCAGTCCAAATACAGAGTTCTTTCTGTTCCAAGAGTAGAGATGGTACATCCCACCTTGCCAGTACACCTTTAAATCTAAGTTGAAACGTGCCTTATATGTCACCTCATCATAATCATCTCGATATCAAGGTTACTTCCATGGAACACTGGTTTTGAACCTACTTGGGTTTACACACAATCCTTGGTCATCTCCTCTAGGTCTATAGGGTGTCGGCACTTTTGGGGTCATCCCTCTTCCCTTATGCATTCCAGAGAGTGCCCTACTCATCTTCCCTTTGGGTCTCATGAGTTCATGAAGGTGATCAATCTCCTAACCCATGGCCCTCAGACAATGATAGCTATTACCTCCCAACCCCTATGGTCATGTGCAACTAGGGAATTAGGCAACTCCTACTTCCATCGGTCTTATCCCTACCTGACCCTAGGATAGACTTAGGGTTCTCCATTTAAAGTACATATCCAACTTGGAACCTTATAGACTGACATCCGTCCTTTCATAGGGGTCATGGTGACCTGCCTACCTTGGTCAGGCCCCTTACCGGTTACCTCCATGGTAACACATCTACCTACACTTAGAGATGGATATCTATGGGTCTACAGGTTCATTCTCATACCATGTACTTATCACTTAGCTTCTCAAGATCCTATGATACCTCTTTAGGTTACTTAAAACAACAAAACTAGTAAACACCCCACCAAAGGGTCCCTTCTCCCAGGATGGGAGGAAAACTTCACCTTAACAACAAAGGTCACAAACGTCCTTATGTCTAGGGTTTACATCCATATGAGCATGCTTAACCCTAGTAAGCTACTAAGGAACCTACTAAACCATGATGGGTCATACTTGTTCTCATCCTTAACACTGGATCATGATCATACCTTCCTTTGTCATCAACTTAGCTATGAGGGGTTCATCATACCTTCAACTTAAGGGGCTTACCTTTTCCTCTATACATGAGGAGTACCATGCTCGAAACTATAGCAACTTAATTCTCGTCATGAGCATTAGGTATACCGCTTCCCCTCTTAGGCCTAGAAACCATAGGTTCACTTTCTTGATGTCCAACTGTCTGCTCAACCTCCTAACCACAAACCAAACATGTATCGGGTATGACATACACTTCCTATCATCCTTTTTCCTTGATCAATCACTTTAAAGCTGAGTCCTCCTCAAGGACAATCAACAAGGTACAAGGCCTCATAACCTGTTACTAAACCTCTCTAGGGTATACAGAACTTCTTCTTCCTTTCTCAGAAGGTAAGCACTTATACCATAGCCTCATCCTCTCTCTAGGGTTTGGTTCCTCCCATGGCAACCAAGACATCATCAACCTCTAGGGATCAAGCATGTGGTGACCACTATCATCCACTTAGGTCGCATCATCCTCAACTCCCGACTTCTCCTCGTATCTCGGAGTCTAGGATTCCAACCTTCTTACTGGGTTTCCTGCTCTCTCTCTAGAGCTAACCCTACAACCAACCTCACCATTAGAGGTCCTCTCTTCATGAAGGATTAATCTCGAAAGCATGCCCCTACTTGGATGAAGCCTATGTTCAACTTATGTTCACTCAAGGTTATCCATAGTTCTTTATAAGCCATCCTTCCTACTCTCCTAGTCAGGGTTTCAACCTATTGCTCACACTACTAACGTACCATGGGTGCATGCTATGCCCTATTCGCATAAGCCCATAGGGTTTCTACGGGTCCTTCACTAATATCATCATCGAAAAAGCTATCCTTTAGTCTAACATGCACGACCCTTCCCAGGGTTGGGTTGCCAAAGGTGCTAGGTCACCCATGGATCATTTGGCATCCCAAAGGCATGTCCTTTCAAACACCCAGTCTATCGTGATATCTATTCACCACTTCATATCTCTCTAACCAACACCTAGGGTTAGGGTTATCATCATCCTCAGAGGATGTGCCAGGTATCTACTTGCAATGGAGATCTCTATCTCCAAGACTAACATTCTTTCCTTATCCTCCTGACAAGAAGGTCTAGCCTCAGGTCTCTCCTGAGGGCATGACAACTTTTGTCATACGACCTAAGCATGTATCTATTCCTTTACGCTTAATCTATTAAGCTTACGTCCATGACATCTTATTTACATACGTTTTCATTAATTTGGTGGAAGATTCCTTTAGACCCTGTTAATCTTACCCATACCTCAAGAGGGTGAGGAGAAGAGAGGAAACCCTAATCCTTAAGGTCCTTAACAGAATCTGAGTTGAGAAGGGATGAATAAGATGAGAAAGTCCTAAAGGTATCTTATTTCAAATCATATTGTAAGACTTTGGCCAGGTAGTCACACGGATCCGGGAGTCCTCGTATTCTAACTAGCGGTGTGGAGGAAAATATTGCCAACCCCCAGTCGTGATCCTTTTCTAGACACCTCACTCTTTCAGATAATCCTCTAATATCTCCCTTGGGTTCTATGGAGTTTGTAAAATTTAATAATTATTAATGGTTAAGTGAGGAACCCAGGCTCTGATACCAAATGTTATGACCCCACCTTCCGGTAACCCCCAATTAAGGGAGACCGAGAGGTCAAAGCCGCACCCATAACTTCCGGATCAAAGGTTCGACAATTAACCAAGAACAATTATTAAATTTTAACAGACAAAACTGGAAAACTGTAAGAAAAATAAACTTTTACATACCTTTTGAAAACTTGGATCTCTAATCTTCTTTCCACATATGAAATCTACTCTAACTAATCCTCCTTGTATTTTAATTCATGTATTTCACAATATGACGATTTACTGTTTGTCCTTTTGGCTTTGTACCTAAAATGCCGACAAACAAAACGTTGGTCAGCCGAAGCTGGTATGTGGGGGAAACAATAATCGTGCAACTATGATAACAATGTATTGCAGCCAATTACCATTTAACAAACAATTTTACATTTTAAATATAACTACGCGATCCATGTATATCCTATCCCCATTATACCCCTCATGATCCCACCTAACAGGTGAATCAGTTTCTAGGGTTGAGTCACATGGCACTACCCATAGGTAGCCCACTCCTTAACTCATGGCATGCTAAGAGTCTCATGGCACTACACATGTGTAGCCCAGTTTCAAACTCATGATAGCCTAGACCTTGCTCTAGGTTATCCTTTTTAGCCTTTGCATAGCCACATGGGTGGACCTGGATCTAAGCCAGTTATATGTATACATTTATAGTGATAGCCATAGTCACTCTATAGTTGCATGAAATAAAAGCATCCAACAGTTAATTTCAAGCAACCGATAAAACCTTGACAAACCCTCGGAAAACTAACTCGGAATATTCATAAGCGTAACCACATACCTGATTTGATGATTTCACAAGCATTAAGCACATCCAACCAAGAAAGCAATCCAAGCAAGCAATTCAACAATCACATAATTCTTGAAAAGAATATGTAATCTATTTATTACACACTTTATCAAGAATCTACTTTATTGACTTGGATTCACTTTCTAGGGTTTCTAATCCGAATTAAGGTTTCATTAATATTCATTAGGGTTTCTTAGATCAATTTTATCCCTTTTAGGTCAACAAACCCTAAAATACTCTTTTCTACTTATATAAATCCTAATCGCTCAAATTATCCATTTTAATAGTCTTTTATACCCAAATTGACTTAGGATCATCATATCTCTATTTATTCATGGGTTTGAACAATTAAAACAATTAAAAGACATATTCACCTAAATTAGGGTTTTCAAGCTCATTAATGCATATCCATGCACATGGAACCCTAAATTAAACCATTCATATAAAATGTTCATCTTTTAGATCCTATTTTCACTTTTATTAACAATAGGTTAATATTGGCTTGAATTATCCAAAGAACATCATTAAATCCATCTATCATCAAATCTAAGGGTTTTTCATTAATTACATCATTAAAGATAATAACTTTATGTACTTTTCAAATTTCAAGCATATTAATGCACATAATCTCTAAATTAAACTAATTACGTGCAAAGTTCATCCTTTTCGATATTAAAGTACCTATTTACAATTAATAGGTTAATACTAAGTTTATTTAACCCTTCCCAAATCATTAATCATCAAAGTTTTGGGTTTTGAATTAATTAAAACATTAAAGATAACATCTTTACACATTTTTTGAATTGCAATCATAATTAAGCTTCAATTATATTTTTATTGCATTTCTTGAGTTCTCCTGATCAAAATTCATATATAACTTATCTAAATCTGAGCTACCAATGATTAATTATGAATTTTGTAAGATTTCACTTACTCTGACCAATCAGAAGCCGCCACGTAGCTTCCTCTATGCAACGTTGCTCAGCTTTGTTGAAAACATAACCAAATTACTATTGTACCCCCGCGTCAGCTGTTGTTTTCTTCACACCCCGGAGGGTAGAACTGTCCAAAGCCCACATCTTCTTCTACCTTGCGTGACCTAGCGCTGCTGCCAACTGTAGTGGCTTGTGAGGTTTCTTCCTCACCTCTCCTGCACCCCTAGCATGTCGGCGATGATCCCATGGCCTCCGCCGCCCTCCTTCGTACTTGTAGAGGTCCCTAGCCGTGGACGAGGTGGCCTAAGTTGGGCCCGGCTGCTATGCCCATCATAGCAACACCTACAGGTCTGCTGGCTGTTTTGAGAGAATATGGAAGCAAGGGAAAGGTAGCTGGCTACCCAAGGCCTCTGGGGTTGTGTCGTGGCTTCATCAAGATCCACCATAGCTTCCAGTTGTCCCCAAGACAACCCTATGTTTTCTTGGTTAGGGTTAGCATGGAAAGAAGAAGGAGAAGAGGTTGGATTGCGTGGGATCTCTCCCTGGACCTCGACCAGGGCTGTACCCATATATAGGGTGGTATCGACGCCCCAGATTGCTTGCCCACAAGGCAATCAAGGCTTCTCCTTATAGGAAAGGGATTCCTTCATCAATAAGCTAGTTCTCTCTCTTTCTCTCATATTCCCTTTTCTTTTGATATTACGATTTTAAAAATTATCCCACTTATTCACTTTGTTTCTTGCTTTTCAATCCTTAGGCACGAAATCCTATTTTCCTTTAATAGAAATTACTTTCTTTTTAGCAATACCACATAATACAATCATTGTATACTCACATTATCTTCTTATTTTCTGTTATGGGTATTTTCTCTTTCCTCTTTTATTCATGGGGCTCCTTGGACCCCAAGGAATTCTAATAATTCGAAATCCTTTTTATTGGATACTCATTATCCTTCTAGATGCATCTAAATGCATTATTTCTCATTATCATGTGTATTTCTTATTAAAAAATATATTTTTTGAGGATTTCTCTTTATTTTTATTTTTTTGCTCATTGGTATTCCTTTTATCATTAGGAATCCTTGGAATACGAAATTCCACCAAGGATAACCCACTTATACCTTTTTCGACTTATTTCCAACATTTTAACATTATTTTCAATTTCTTTCTTACTAAAGAAATACTTAATTAATATTTTCTTTTCTTATTGCTTTCTTTTTGCAACTTTGGACTCCTTGGAACCCAAGGAACCCAAGAGGCACGAAATCTATCCTTGGATTACATCTCTTTGCCTTCTAGAAATTTTTACCTCTTTCTTTTCTCAAATATTCAATTATTCATTTACTAATTGAATTTTCTTGTTATTCGGACCCAATAGCCAATAAAGCCCACAACACAATCATCAAGGCTATTGTAAACAAAATCCATTTATTTGAACCAAATTATATCCTTATTTTTCCAAATATCTTTAATATGAGAAATTACATTTCTCACCAAATGAACCCAAAAATTGGGGTTGTAACACGGGTGGTCGGAACATCAAGTAGGAGAGCGGGCAACGACGGTGAGCGGGCAACGGCAGTGAGCGGGTGACCAGGAGCAGGAGCAAGGAGCAGTGGCCGGAGTAGCAAGCAGGAGTGCTAGCCGGCAGCCGGAGCAGCGAGCGGCGGCGGCGGGGGGAGAGGAGCAGCAAGCGGCGGTGGCGGCGGCGAGTAGAGACGCAACAAGCAATGGTGAGCAGAGGAGCAACGAGCGGCGACGAGTAGGAAATTGCCGAACCTAACCTCAATCAGGAATGAAAAAGAGAAAGGGGAAGAGTCTGGCTCACGCAGGTGCTATTAAGTTAACCATCAACGTCAGTTATTTAAAAAACCAACACTAATAATAATAGGCATTGTTTACCACAAAAACACCGACACCTATGCTCAATGATAGTCGTCGGTTTCTACTATAAAAACCGACATCTATCTACATATGTCGATAAAAAAATGTTCTCAAATTCTGACCATAGTCATTAGTTGCCATAGAAAATCGACGCCATAGGGGTGTAAAAATTTTCGCGCGGACAGTGCGGAAAAACACATCAGTGTCAGTTATTGGAAGATAACGGACGATAAAAATGTCCCAATTTATGTCGCACAAAAAAACCTTTAGTCGTCGGTTAATTAATTAATTACTGACGTTGTATGCTAAATTTTGGAGGTTATTTTTACCCATTAGAAAATTTGGATTTCGCAGTCGATTTTAGGCATCAATTGCTTATTAAGGAACCGATGCTAAATTAAAAGTGATACCCGTGTGTGGCCGCTCTTCACATATAGATGTCGATTTATGTATTCAACCAACGTTGTAGGGTTTAGGCGTCAGTTTCTTGTATACAACTGAAGTCTGTAAATGTGACATTATAAGCCATTTCTGTAGTAGTGTCTATAGACAACCGACATTTCCAACAAGCACAATGTGACTCTGGGGGAAAGCATGAATCTCATTCCTCTTACTACTTTTCAAAAGCTGGGATTAAAGAAGCCAACAAAAACATCCATAAAAATCAAATTGGTAGATGGATCAATTGGGAGGCCGTATGGGATATGCAATGATGTTCTAGTCAAACTCGACAAATTCATCTTTCCTGCTGATTTTGTGGTCATGGATATGCCCAAGATTTGAGGATCAGAGATGCTGTTAGGAAGCTCATTCCAAGCTATGGATGACATGATCACTACCATTGGTAGAGGTTACTTGACACTCAGGATAGATGATGATAGAGTGGACTTCAGACTTCTAGATGAATCTTCACAACCATCCCGTGACAATCCAGGCTGAAAAAAATCATATTGTCAAGCCTAGGTCATAAAACAAGGGTGCTTGTTGGGAGGAAAACCAACCATCTTTTACTTCCTCATCAATTTTTTCTTTACATTCGAGTTTGTAGTTTTCTTAGTTTTAGTTTGCATTTTAGCATTTTCATATAAAAAAGGTTCCTTGATCATTTTTGTTTGGTATGGAGGCTGAGCATAAGTCAGTAGTACCGACATCCATGTAGGTAGTACTGACAGAGTCACAGGAACGAAATGGTTGATTTTCACAAAAACTCGGTACCATCAACAACAGTCTCGATAGTACTGATAGATCAACAAGGAGCCCAAATATTTTATTAGTGGCACCGACTATAAGCTCAGTAGCATTGAATTTTCACAGAAGAGGGACCAAGTTAACTGATAATGACTCAATACTACTGACAACCAACTCTGTAATACTGACATCCAACCAACTCTAGGTTCAAAATATTGAGATAATGCTCAGAAGTATTGAGAAAATTCAGGGCACAACTGCTCCAGTCACAGATGCCGCAACTGCCCCTGTCATTTCAGGGCACCTTCTACCCACACAATCCTACCATGCCAAACCTCCACCGCCACCCTTTTGATCTGGTACCGCTGTTCTGTCTCTTAAGTAGGATTCTGACTCTACGGACATAGTCATGTTCAAACTTAGGGGCGTGTTGGAACAACTCTATCCTTTAGTTTTTATTTTTATTTTAGTCGTTATTTGCTTTTTAGCTTTTAATTTTCCAAGTTGTAGGATTCACAATCTATCTAGTATAATAATGGAACTCAATTCATGATTCCTATCATTGTCATGTGCTTTCGGGCTTTTGGAATGAAATTAAAATGAAAAAAACTAATGGCTTAGTTACAAATTTCTTGAGTTATACCACCTAGAGGAAGTGTATGGTTTAGTCATCTTTTTGACACTTGATTTGAATGGACATATTAATTATTCATGTAATGTGATTGAAGATGGGATTTGAGCCTAAATTGATCAAACAATTAACGAGATCTTAAATGGAAATTTAAGAAAGAAATCCTAAGGTTACCATGTACACAGGTCATTGGAGAGGGACATATCATAGTTCATGAAAGGAATTGTCTCTTAATTATGTGATTCCATCCATTTTCTACTCATTTTGACCCACCATATGATCAAGTAATCCAAATTATTTCCTTTTGGTTGCATTGCATAGCATAATAATTGACATGATAGTTAGTTTCTCTTTCATTGCATTAGTTACAAAATGAAAAAAGTATGCATAAACAATTTTTGTGGATACCATCTAGTTGCATAACAATTACATTACATGTAGATAGAATGCATTTTTTTCTTCATTTTCACATCATGTGGTTATATCATTTTCCTCTAAAAATTGAGTGCATGGATAAACATCCATACCCTCAGAAAAAATTAAGAAAAAAAAATGAAATGCATGTGACATGTTAGTGAAGCCCGAGTAATTATTTCCAACATGCTCAAATAATGGGCCAATGGAAAAAAGGAAGAATTTTTTTAAGCAATTTTATGAAATAAAGGGGAAGAAAGGTTGCCCTATACTCTTCACAAAGAGATGGAAACATTCACATGATGTATTCTTTTCTTTACTTTATTCTCATCCATATTTGATGACATTTTTAATGCAAGCATCATTCCACCCATAACATATCTTCACCATATAGGTTCATCATGTTTTATTTTTGCATAAATAATTTAGATGTTTCTTGTGATTCTTCATAAGCCACCTAGTTCATTACATCCATTTCTCTTATTAGTAGGCCACTTAAAAGATTATTCTCCTCATTCATTCTTATAAGGATAATTTCTTCCAAGTAGTTGGTAGTTAGGAAAGAGCAATATAGATAGGGAATTAGATGATGCACCAAGTGGATGCTTGATTAATTATGATATTAATTGCTCTACTGATAGTGTTTCACTGATATAAGGATGGCCATCTTTTATGAATATTTTTGGTCGCTTTAGAGTAGTTGATTATTCAGTGGTCAGTAAAGGCCGGTTTGGGACCTCCAGGTGGGGATATTTGAGAAGGAAAATTCATATTTTATGTCCTTTTGTTGACTCATCTCAAATAGATTTGAGGACGTGTTGATCGAGGACAAGCAACAATGAGGCTGATAAAATGACAATTTGTAAATAAATACAGAAATATAGCTAAAATTGATGTGAAAGGGTCTCTTAGGCATGATCATCATAATGTAAGTAAAAACACATTTAAATGATCATGAAAGAATAATAAATCACCCAAATTGGACTATGAAATAATTTTTTTCTTACATCATTTCCCTATGGGATTTATCCTTGACACTTTTCTTGTAGAAGAGAACCACGACAAGAATATGTTCAAGTTTGGCATACCCATTGGGGTTTGTAATTAATCTATAATCAACTATAATTTGATGTTGTGGACATTGGTGGTCAAAGGCTTAGTACGGGTGATTGGATAGTAGGTGAATGAAAGTTTCCTAATGAAGTTTCCCCATTTACAGTCTCTAAGTTAGATCATCATGAAAGATTTTTCCCTTGTAGTGATTCACAAATAATCCCACAAGAGATCAAAATCTCCTTATCCACTAGCCCACCTATCTTTGTTGTGCAGGGTTGCTGTCATGTTTTTTCATTAAATCTAATGTAGGAATGACCCCTACATTTGTTTACAGGATTTCCTAATTTTGTAGGTACGTTGCAACTCACCTTTCAGGTGCTCAATTTAAGAAGTACTAAAAATGACATTTCTTGTCTTTTAGTGATTTCATCCTACAATTAAGCTTTTAATCATGAGTACAATGCATTAGGATTTTATTTTTTTAGTGATTTTAGGGGTGAGATTAGGCTTTAGAACTATTTGGGCCTCAAGACAAAACTCAAGTTCCTTCTATTATTGACATATTATTTCTAGTGTTCAACTGCTTTAGGTTTTACATAATAGATAATGGGGTAGTTATGTGAACTAAGTGATTTTGTTTTCATTTTTTAGGAATTAAACACAATTGCATTGGTCTGTCATCTCCCCAAATGCGTATGGGTCTATCATTATGATTGCATTGTTTGTATGCTTATCTTCTTCTCTGGCTCAAGTGGAGATTTAATGAATTTTGTAACTGCATCTGGCTCTTCTATGAAAGGCCCTGGAGTGACTTCTTCAACAATGTCCACTTTGACCAACCCAACCTCAACAAGGTCTTCAATGTTGTTCTTGAGGGACATCCATCTATCTATCTTGTGTCCCTTGTAGTGATGTAAATCATAGTAGGTGTTTGGGTTTATGGCCCTTTGGACGGTAGGAGGAGACTTCATGGTGGGGAGCTTCACAAGGTGTAAGATTAATGGGAGAACCTTACTGAGAACCCCCCTAAGGGTCTAAATCTTCTCTTTGTATTGTGTGTTGGTATATCCTCTTTGATGATAGAGGGAAAGATAGTTATCTCTTAAAACATATATTCTTTCATATATATTTGGAGACACTATGTTCTTGCATTGGTACACCCTTGATGGAAGTTAACCTAGATGGTGTAGTTGTTCATCCTTAGATTGCATGTTTGATGATAGTGGTTCTTGACCTACGAAGGGGAACAACTATATCTTTCAATCTAGCTATATGATTGCTACCAAACTCAAGTGATTTTCTATGACCTATGGTTCTTCATACTATCCTAATTGCCTCATGGATCTATGTCATTCTCAATTTTCAATTCATCATGAGAGTCATATACATGTGTCTTCATCACCTCACTAGTGTTATATTGTTTATTGGTGCTAGCCATCTCAAGAAGCTCTTTCAAAAGCTGTATGTAAGTTGTTTGTCAGAGACTTTTTTAGTGTTCTTTTCTATTGAGAAGGTAGGAGAATTGGGTATTTGATTCTAAGAGTCTGGTTGAGAATTTTCCCCTTTCAATGTAACTAAAGAAGGAAAAATAGGGTTGTAGAAAGAACACCCCATACTTTAGGTAAGAGGCTTTAATGTGTGTGGAACCAAAAGATGGCATTAATGTTTTTGTGTCCCCAAAATCAAGGTTGGGTTTGAAAAGAAACTTCCAATCACATAAAAGAGGGTGTCAAAAACCATGACAGGGAAAGGTATCCTGTCCTTGGCATTGAAAATGGGGCAATAATTATGTCAAAATTAAGAATTTTTCCATTTGTGCATAAATGGATGGTTCATGTATAGAAGAAATTATTGGATCCAGTTATAGAAATAATGCCATGCCCCTAGATCAAGTTACATAGAAGGATATTTTGAGTCTTTTCATGAGATGTATCTAGTAGAACTATGATATAACATGCAAATTGAGGTCATTTGTTCAGAGGGGTGAAGTTAGGATGGTATCCAGTGACAAGGTGACCCATTTGAGATTGGTGAATGTGAATGATCTTCCATCCAAATTTTTGTGTGTGATATTCCTCTCTCCTGAAGGGTGATTTTATGAGAGAAATACTCTCTAGAAAGGGGGTATTTAGGAGCAAACTGACCCATTTAGGACCATAGATTGTGAATGATTATCCATCCTATACATTTTGGTGTTTGCAATTCCTCTCTAGTCACAAGAGATTTTATGAGAGAAATACTCAGAATCATGAGGGCATCCAAGGCAATCAAGACCATAGACTATGGCTGGATATATGTCCATATTTTAGTGTGTGAGATTCCTCTCTCCTTAGGGGAGATATTATTATAGTAATAATGTCAATAAAAAGGTATCTAGAGGAAAGGTGATTCACTCAAGACTAGTATGAATGGTTATCCATATGAATTTTGGTGTTGAGATGTGAAGGATTATGAGGGCGAGGAAAGTTTTGTGAGACCTAGGGGCTCGAGAGAGAGACCAGGTTGACGACCGTTGCTCCCCTGCATAGGAAGCGGTCATGAGGTCGGTGATAAATCCCCTACCCACATGATTTGTGAGAAAAGATGGGTTTTTTGGACATTCTCTCTCCTAAACTACACATGGATATTAAAGATTAACCAAATTACATGAAAATTCACACACAACCTTATTTTAACATGTAGATTATGAATCTAAAATTATTTTCCTCTTTTAGAGTCACTTTTATTTTATTTGATATTTTGAGGAAAAACTCATATCTTCTTTACCAAATTGAATTATATTAATTATTATCAGGTAAATAATGTGAAACTTGACTCCCAAGTTAATTGGGAAATAAGGAATACATTCTTAACTTAGATTCCACTTTTAGGATTTGTTTTAATGAGTTGTGTCACAATTAATATTTGTGGCCATTATTATCACATTATTTCATTATTATCACTCCTGATCATTCAATTATATTACATATCTTAATATTATCACCAAAAGAATTATGTGTGATTATTTGCACGAAATTTTATATAATTTATTTTTTTGGGTCAGTTTTTTTATATAATTTTATATAACTTATTATTATCTCATGTGGCATATTTTATGTGTCTATCATTAACCCAAGACTAATGTGAGAACGTTAGACTACATTAAGGTGATTTGTACATGCATTAACACAATAAGGTTATACTAAACCTCATCTAGATATATCCTCAACCTTGTTTGGCTAAGCCCAAAAGGTCAAACTTCTAAGGTAGATTCCAAGATTCAGTATGCTACAACACTCCACCCCTTAAAAGGATTTCGTCCTTGAAATCTATTGATCCAAACATCAACAATGAACTACTCTCCATCCCTTAAAAAGTTTAACCTAACCAGTCATACTAAACAACATTTTGGGTTACCCACATATCTTTTAGTGGTGAATTCTAGATATGTATGTTCTTCATGTATCGAAACTAAGAGTCAGAACCAAATAAGGTTGAGTTTTAGGTCCTCATGTGTCTAACCTAACAACCCTAAGATCCAAAAATTCATAGGGTACAAAGGTTCGCTACACTACACCTTAACATTATCTCACATATTCCTAGTCACTTCATCAAAACTAGGGTTAGGATTCAATGCCAACTAATTCTAAGGCTTCTCTAGAAAATTTACATATATCTTTATTGTGACTTAGTTTAGGAAATCATTGAGAAAATCTGAGATTTTTTTTGTCTATATAGTAGTATAATGAAAATAATTTTTATTGGTGAAAAACTTTGCGATGTAAAACAAACATGCTGATAAAAATAATATGAAAACCAAGTCACAGTTTATCCATATCAAGGTCTTCTTAGCCTATTACTTCCTCATAACATAATTTCATCCTCAAATCAAAGCCTCATTGCATCTAAAGATACCAATCATCATTATAGATCAAAGGGTGAACATATCACCTAAAGGTAACTTGCCAAGTCAAGGGTTCCAACAAGGGAGACAAAATTGAAATACTCATATTTCGACTACCATGGACTCTGATACCATGTTGAAAAGAGTGGGATACTAGATGGGAACCACTCCCTACTAAAAATTTAAAGAATAAAACCTCCAATCCAAACACACCCAAAAGGTATGATGGAGTCAGTGTAAACATTTTCAAATCTCATTAATGATATTCAAAACAACCAAAGTATAGAAGCGACATAAAAATTTCATTACTATATTTAATCTTTCATAAAATATTACAAAAGTATATCTATATCTCCCATATAGGGTTTACATGTATGATACAATATAAGGATCTAAGATAAAGGGAAGTCTAAACCATAACAACTTTATCTCCAAGCTTTAACTCCTTAAGCTATGTCCAAATCGTCATGCCATATCATCCAAGTCCTTCACCTAGGGTTGGAAGCATACCCCAACAAGAAGAGAAAAATAGATGACATCACCAAAGGCTGGTATGTGCATACTAAAAAGGAAATTGAGAAATGTATGGAATAAGGACAACAAACATAAACAACTTCCCATAGAAAAATAAGGACTACCCAATCTAGCATAAAAGAACTAGATTTGCAAACATGAGATAACAAAAGGAATTACTTGCCATAGATAAACAATAAAGTTGTGCCCCATAAGCACATATCATGAGATTAGGGCACATAACCCATAATCAATTTTCATCATCCTACATGCATGTGAGATAAACATAGCCCTATAACAATATATAGACAATGGCAGCCAAGCCTCATAAACTTGAAACCTGATAGAGAATGGCACATAACCAAACTCATAAATATAAATAAAGTGGGCCAAACCTCATAAATTTGAAACCCTAGTATGGGGCACATAACCAAAATCCCAAAAGCATAAAGGGTGCATAACCCAAAAACAATGCAATTATACTACTCTAGTTCTATTGAATCACATAGCATATTTACTGTAGGGGCAAGTAGAAAGTATAGTCCGATTATACAAACTAGTCACCACATAAGTGACCGACATATACATCCACCTCACAAGTGCGTAAAAGACATCACATTTTATCATATAGAGTTCCATCATGAACCAAACATAAGAAAATACCAAACGAATGTCCAAAGATGATCACAAGACTAGGTACTTCACATGAAGCATATTTTCCAAAAGAACAAAATAAGGTGTAGGCTAATATCCATAGGACCAAGAGAAAGAAGAAAATAGGTAAATTTCTCATCAAGAATAATAGGGGATGCAAATATACCTTAAACTAGAGTCCTAGAAACACCCTTCAAGAATCTAGTTGTTTCCAAGATCAACTTTGCCAAATTACAAATTATTTACATGTATTAGTGTTTGAGATTCATATAAATATAATAGAACCCTAATTCTAGACCTTTTTAGTAAAAATCAGATCTTGGAATCAAAACCTAGACCAAAAGATATCTTATGTTTTTTTATCAATAAAACATATTTATTTGTTATATTTGGAGTTAAGATGAATTAGATACCAATTTTAGGACTTTTTATATTAACTAATTTGATCCTCAAAAATACATCATTGAAAACATGAGAATCATTCTTTGAAACCATTTTTATTAGAAAGAACACATTTTTCCAAATGCAAAACATATGTTTTTTATAATTTTTGGACGAGCATATCGAAAGATATGATTTTTAGAAATTCAACCAATCAGATAATTAGACAAATCCATATAGGCAAAGAAATTTATGAAAAAGAAAAGAAAAGTAGGCCGGGCCCACGTGACTTGGCCCAATCACCACCGTCCAAGCCATGGCTCAGTGCCCGCACAGCTTCGGTCAGACGAGAAACAACATGGAGGAAAAACACAATATTGCCCACGTGAGAGAAAGCAAGGAAAGAAGGCAAGGAAGGGGTAAAATTGAGAAATTGTGTAGGGTATTCTTCTCCATCGCCTAGAACATACCATGGATGTTGCACGAGGGGTAGCTCAACTAAAAATTTTGGGGAAAATGTGATTAGGCATCAAAACAAGAAACCAAAGAAATAGGAAAGAAAAGGGGAAGGAGACAGACTTACAACTAAGTGAAATTGACCAAAGATGGCGAAGAGAAAGAGAACAAGCCGCCACCAACCCACATAGAAAATCTGACTATCAATGGACAAGCCCACAATCAATGGACGAATTGATGCTCAAGAAATATATCAATGCAAACAAAGGAGTCAAGGGTTGGGGTATTTGTAGGCGAGATGAAGAACCGAGGGCTAAGGGTAGTTGCACTTTGAGAGTTCAAGAAGTGAATTTAGGAATTTCCCCAATGCTCAATAAAATGACATAATTTAAGGGTCATTAGGTGTGCAATATAAAAAGAAAGGCGTAAGAAGAAAAATCTCGAGTTAAGCTTGAGTAGAGAGTGAGATATTTGTATTTGAAGATTGTGTGTGTATGGGTCTTGTTTCCTGTTCTGACTCAAGAAAGGAGATGACTATGAGCTGTTGGATCATAGATTTAATGGTCCCACACACGCGAGACCACCGACTGAGGAAAATAAAACATGTGACATTTAATCCAATTATGACTATGATTTTTTACAAAGTGACAAAATAATTATTTAAATTTCTCTCTCTCTTCAATTAAGGGTGCAAACAAACTCCAAAATTAATGTAATTTTACACAACATCTAATTAAAGCATGTAGATTCTGATTATGCAAAAGATTTTCCTTTTGAAGACACTAACTATTTTATTTAATTATTTTAAAGAAAATCATATTTTTCTCTTTCTTAATGCATTAGATACTTCTAGAATCCATCAATTAATGTGAGACTTCTTCCTTAAGCAAACCATAACGAAATTGACCATTAATTTTATCTTTTGGGTTTATTTTACTCATTATTTAATATTTTGGACTTTCTCTCTCCTAAACTACATATGAATATTAAAGATTAACCAAATTAAATGAAAATTCACACATAGCCTTATTTTAACGTGTAGATTATGAATCTAAAGTTATTTTTCTCTTTTAGAGTCATTTATATTTTATTTGATATTTTGAGGAAAAACTCATATCTTCTTTACCAAATTGAATTATAATTATTGTTATCAGGTAAATAATGTGAAACTTGACTACCAAATTAATTGGGACCCAAGGAACAATACTTAACTTATATTCCACTTTTGGGATTTATTTTAATGAGTTATGTCACAATTAATATTTGTGGCCATTATTATCACATTATTTCATTATTATCACTCTTTCTCATTCAATTATGTTCCATATCTTAATATTATCACCAAAAGAATTATGTGTGATTATTTGTATGGAATTTTATATAATTTATTATTATCTCATGTGACATATTTTATGTCTCTATCATTGACCCAAGACTAATGTGAGAACATTAGATTACATTAGGGTGATTTACACATGCATTAACACATTAAGGTTATACTAAACCTCATCTAGATCTATCCTCAACCTTGTTTGGCTAACACCAAAAGGTCAAACTTCTAGGGTAGGTTTCAAGATTTGATATGTTATAGATAAGATTTAGTATGACAATGCTTCGGTTTCACATGGAGAAGGTAATCACTTTGACATCCAACCTTTGGTTGGCAAAGTGGGGATCCTTTTGTAAAGTTCTAGGTCAACGGGAAATGATCGTGTCATGGGATTAGCTATGAATTCAGGTGACAAGGATGGATGGCAGATAGGGGCAACCGTATTGGAGTGCCAAGTCTTGGATCTCCCTTATGCATTGTTCCAGCAAGGAGGTCATACCATCAGGAGCAGCGTAGTAGACAAAAGGAGCTCAAGGCAACATCTAGAACTGGATACGACGCTACTGATGGTTGCACCCCTTTTTGAAGATGGACAGAAGGACAGAAGGGTTGCTAAGGATGACACTATCTCTGAATTACCTAATGTACCTAAAAAGGAGGATGATTATGGATTCACTATAGTAGCCAATCGAAAGAGGCATAATTTATGTGGTAACAACATGTCTCCCCCATAAATCTTGCTTTGTTCAACATCCCATGAGATGTGTGTTTCAGATGTCTTTGGAAGGGGCACTAGTAGAGAATTTGTAGACTAAAGAAGGTATGTTGTTGGTGCATATCAATTGAGCATTTGATTGGGTGATGCCCTCATCCTCCTGCTATTCTGATTCTGAATTTTAGTGACTCGACTGAGTTCCCCTCCCCCCTTGAATCCCACCACCCCAGATGGAGCATCCAAACTGATCAACAAAATTCCACAAAGAAAGTTGTTGTGACTTTGAAGAAGAATAATCAATATCATACAAAAATATCCCAAATTCTCTGTAAGGAATGGGACTCAAGAGAGGATCCACTCCCTTCTTAAATTTGAGGAATAAATCAACTCTATTCCAAACATACTAACAAGCATGCTAGAATAGGTGTATACATATATTATTTCTCAAAAAATGTTATTCAAAATACCAAAGTGTAGTAGCAGAATAAAATCATGACTATAGTTTATTTATCAAAGTACATCATTATCTCCCATATAGGGTTGGATCTAAGTAAAGGATATCTAAACTACATGAAGTCTATCTCTCAAGAATCAGCTCCTTGAGCCAAATCTATGTATGCATGGCATGTCCTCCATGTCCTACACCTGGGATTGTGCTACCTCTGGGTGGATTGAAAAACAACACCTAGGAAGAGGAAAACAAAAGGTAAGGATATCAACAAAAATTGAGTATTTGTAGTAAATAAGAACTAGGAACTACTTTAGAAAGTTCAAAAGAAGAGCATCAAAATAAGGGATGATCAAGAGAATCAAGTTTCAAGGGAAACATCAGGTCAAGAGATGAGGCATGTCTTATTAAAGAATATCAAGTAGGGAGTCTTGCCTTTAAAAAAAATACCATTAACAATATCAAAATAAAAATTGTGCATGTAACAAACAAAGACCAAAATTATTCCAAGTAGGGATGAGACACCATTGGATCTCAGCCTAAAATGAACAATGGGTGGAGATATCACACCCCGGGAGGAAATATCATGCCCCTATAATTAATGGGTGGAGATAAACACCCTGGGCGGAGATAGAACACCCCTATAAATATCATTGTACACATGTAGCACTATAAGAAATAAAGATAGTCTAAGCATGCACATAAATAGGGAAAGGCAAGTATAAGTTTAGACCATGTGAAATAATAGGATGAGAACATCCAAAAAACATCATGCGGAGTCATAGGACCCATAAGCATTTATTCATGAAAATAAGAATTTTATGATGATGAAAAAGAGAGTATCTACTCATGCCTCATATGGAAAAGAATGTTTGGTCATAATAGCAGATCCTAGATAATAGAAAAGATGCACATACCTTAGTTGAAAGGCTAAATATCCAATACACCACAAGATCATGGTAAGGGTCACCTTAACCTATATTCATTATTTTATTTGAATTAGGATCTCAATATTTCATTCTTCTTTTTATTTTTCTACTTAATGAAACTCTTAGTGGATTAAAACTATGACAAGGGAACACTAACCTACTTCCTTAGAGATGAAGGCATCTAATTTTTAACAAGTTGGCTTGAAACTATCCTTACCAAATAGACTCGTGATCTTCTTCGGTCACAAATAAGGTTAACCATTGACTAGTCACATGGATTAAGATCTTTAGATTCTTGATCATTGTTAAAGAAGAAGACATGACCGAAGATCAATAGTTGTTTTCAAAACATCTATGCAATGGAAAAGGGATCCAGGAAGATAGAGGTAGTGGTTCAAGTTCGCAATGTCCATGAATCCAAATTGTCTACAGTGTCCAAACTCTTTCAATTGTAGTTCAATAGTTTTAGTGGTCGTAGCTTGTTGCATATACTCTTAGGTCTTTTGCACAATTCACTATGTATTGTCATGGACTTTGAGTAGTCTATTGATGTGAGGAAAAGAACCAAGGACAGATGTCAGAGCTAGCAAAGCATGATTTGTGCACTGCAAGCATGATGCTTTGATGATGTTCCATGCTGCTTTGGGAAGGAGGGCATTGTGGTGGTATATGTTGCTTTGTGGTCATGGTGGAGGGGATGGATAGGGATGGTAAAAGAGAAGAGTAAGTTGTGAGCAACCTTCTGCATAGAACCTGACTTAATTGGGTCACAAATAGAGAAAGGAGGTGAGAAATATTATAGAATTAAGAATGAGAATTAGGGGGTTTTGTCAAACAGGTTTCATTTTGCAGATATATAATGTAGTGGTAGGAAATCTCTAGGAAACTACAACCTAACTAAAGAAACAAAATTTCCTTATATACTAGTATTTTTATCCATTTTTTGTATTTTACTTGAGGAAACAAACATTAATTAAACAAAGTTAATTTGACAAGCAGTCTAATTATGATGTGTATAATATAAATCTAACATATGTTTCCTATTTTAAAACTATTTAATAAGTCATTTACTTTATTTGTATCCTTTTAGTATTATCATGCTAATTTATTTTATAATTTATCTATGTCAACTTAGAATTATCATATTGACGTGAAATATCATAAATAAACTAACTAATACATGACAAACCCAAATTTAACATTAGTTCTTATTTTTGTATTGATTACTTGAATATTTAAGATATAAAGATGTTTTTGGTATTATTTAAGTAAATATTATCATAATGTATATTGTGTTAATAAAGTTGATGTTTCAATCTCAAAAGATATGATCTTTATGGTAATGCCTTGTTTATCTTGTGGTACTTGGTATGCATAAGATAAAATGATACATAAAAGTTATTGATAACTCAAACAATCAAATTAGCATAAATAATGAGAAATTCATTTCTAGTTTCCATATGATGGATAAGTCTAGACTCTTTTGGTTAGAGAACCAATAAGAGACATGAATCTCTTGAACATGATAAATCAATATTCACTAATGGTAGTGGGAGAATGATTATCCTATTAGGTATAATAAATGTAATGTATTTACATACCTATTTGAGTTAATGCTAATACTTCAAGCGGTGTTTAAAGAAATACCAATATGAATATCTTGAAGTGTTCAAGAATGTCATAGATGAAGTATGAATTTGGTAAAGTATTAATTCTTGATGAGATCAATGAAAGAAATACTTGAACCAAATGTTTGAGAACCTTATGAGTGATTATGATAGTGAACTCATGATTAAGGCATCATGATGTCTAAATAAATAAGGAGTCATACTCTAAGGAGTTAGAAGATGATTATCAAATAATTAATTTCTTCTTAAATAAAGAATACCCCACACTAATAAAGGACATTAAGAATCACAAGGAGTTGTGAGTTCTTATATTCCTTGACAGAAACACCTCGGTCATCTATGTGATGAGATGTTCATATGATGAGTCAACTATCTAGATGAATATGAGGAACCAGACTTTGAGTTATGGTTTATGACCATTACATCCTAAATGACTTCCATGTGAACCATAAGGCATGAACTTGATTGTAACATCCATGGCATGGGTTATGTCTTAACGCTAGGAGTTTTTCTTAAGAAAGTTATTTAGATCCTTAATTTTATCTTGTGAAAATTAATTAAGGCTTAAGAGAAACTTATGTTTCAATTTTGGTCCTGTTTGTGTAATGTTGAAACAATGTTTGCTTATTTTGGACTAAAGTGCAAATTACCCAAGTTAAGGGGTTAACTTGCAAATTTTACATGATAATATGTTCCTCATGTGTTGAAGAATCATGAGAATGGAAATTATGCAGTGGTATGGCTTGAGAAAGCCTGAGTACCAAGAAAGAGCTGATAAAGCAATGTTTGTGCATTAAAACCTAGTTTTGGAGTAAAGTGCAATTTACCCAAAACCTAGGGTTCAATATGCAAATTACCACTTAAATAAGGTCACTGATGTTTCTTGGCATCATGTAGAGCAAAGAAAATGAGAGGGCACCTCATTTGAATTAATTTGGAGGAGAGAGAATCTTGATATTAAAATAATCAAGATTTATGCATAATTGAAACCATAATTAAATTTAATGCAAAAAGAAATATGTTAATTAAAGAGCCCTTCAACCAAAAGTTGATGGATGAATTTGCAAAGAGATTGTACGAGCTTGTGCCTTGCAAAGGCATGAAAATATCCAAAGGAATTGGATAACTCACTCACATTATTATAAGAAAAAGAAATATCCACTCACTTATGGATATTATTATAAAATGATTTAAGGTGCTTCATTTGCTTTTCTTTAAATCATGGATAATTGAGAGGAATAAGAGGAAAATAATATAGCCTCGTATCCAAGGAATGGAGGGGGAAGAGGCGGCACTAATTTTGGAATTAAATGATTTTATAAAGCATTTTCTCTCTCATTGATTTTCTTATAAAAACACCCTTTACAAGCCAAATCAAAGGCTTTTCCGATTCCACTTCTTATCCTTTCTTGGAAAACGACAAAGAGAGATTTTGAGGATTATTAGTATGACCCCCAACCTGTTGGTAAGCTTCTTGATCACTTTCAACCATGATTTCATGGTGGAAATCGAAAATAAATCATTGATTTCTTCTTTTCTTCACTCCATCTTCAACCCTAGCCAATCTTTTCAACCAAAAGCTTGAGGACGAGCCTAGGGGGAGTTGTAAAAGCTTCATCCACCATTTTTTACGTGAAGCTCCAAGCTTTGAAGCTCAATTGGAGGTGGGTTTTATAACTCGAACCCTTAATATTGTTATTGCATTCAATTCCTTATCAAATTGTTGATCCTTTCTTATTCTTGAAAAATTATTTGGTTGATTGATGCAATCACCATGGAAATCATAGAAAGTTTCATGGGTTTAGAGCTTGATGATTATGACATCATCCTAAGCACACACCTCCGCAAATATCTTGCGCAAATGGTTTCAACATTCGGGTCCAATCGGTTTCACCAAACCGTTTGGTGACCAAACGGTTTGCAAACCGTTTGGCGTTTTGGTTCTCCAAACCGTTTAGAGGAGTTGACCATTTGGATGGGTGGACTATTTGAGATCAGAACCCTAATACATGTTGGATAATGATCTATTGGATACAATTGATTAATTCATACATAGACAATCATCAAGTAGCAAACCCTAATTGGGTTAAGTGCTGATTTTATAATTGATTGTTTTGAAACTTTGGGTTGATTAACCCAAACGGTTTCAAAACTATTTGGAGATCACCCAAATGGTTTCAAAACCATTTGGAGGTCTGGGTTGAGTATGGTGGAGTAATTTAATACCCAAAGATACCAAATTGAAATGCAATCAACATCTAATTTGATGATCAATCCAATGATGCAAAACCTAATTGATCTTCAGATATTTCAAGAACAAGTTGGGCAAATGATTTCAAAACCATTTGGAGGTAATCCAAGCACCTCAAGACCGCATGAGGTCAAGCACCTCAGGACCGCATGGATGGTCAAAGGTGGTAATTGAAGGATTAAAGTTCCAAGGGCCAATAATTTTTGAACTCCAACAATTCAATCGATTGAAGTTTTCAATGTAGCAAATCATGTTCAACCAATTAATGAATGTACCGAATGAACCCTTGCAGTTTTGAGACTGATTTGGCCCAAGAGGTCTTGAGACCATTTGAGTCCAAATGGTATTGAAACTGTTTGGGGAAAAACAGTTTCAAAACCATTTGGAGACCAAACGGTTTCAAAACCGTTTGGTGATGAAACCCCAAAACCGAATGGAGGTCAAATGTGATTCAATCATTTGGAAAATGAAGGTGATGATTGTTCCATTGATCCAATTATTGATAGCAATGATAATCAATAATAGATATAAAGGTTGAATCCCTAAAGTACCTAGATGATTAGTACCTTTAAAGGGATAAACCCAAATTGCTTATAATAGTAATAACTCAATACACTATGTTAATCATAGTTGTATATACTTGATCGTATGATTGACGTAACCAAATCAAGTGGAGAGAATGATAGAATGGAATTCATACATGAGTATGATTCATGTGGTGATTAAGGGTATGATCCTTAGTAAAGAGATCATAAAACCCTAATCATGAGCATAAAACCCTAATTAAAAAGGTTAATGAACTCAAACCCTAATTCAGGGCAATTTTGAATGAAACCCTAATCTAGGGTAAGGATGTAATCCTAATCCAAGGTGATGATATATGTAAACCTAATTTAGGGTAATATGTTGTAAAACCCTAAATTGGGATGAATAGTAAACCCTGATTATGGATACTTAAATAGGAATCGTAATTGTCCGGCCATAGTAGCCCGGGTGGTAAGAACTCGGTAAGTCCCAATGAAGGACCCAGGTTCGAACCCCACCGAAGGCACTTTGCGAACGGCAACTCACGCTGATTAGGCGCGGGAGGGGGTGACCGGACCACACCCTCTCATGCCTCGAGAGTTTACCATGTCGGCTTCGCCCGGGGTGGGTTCTCTCGGTCATCAAAAAAAAAATCCTAATTGGGATGAATAGTAAACCCTAATGGTGGTTAATTAAAGTGGAAATCCTAATTGGGGAAGATGTCATGTGAAACCCTAGTTGAGGGTGATGCCATGGGAAATCTTAATCTAGGGTAATGCCATATGAAACCCTGAATTAGAATGATGTTATGTGGGACCCTAATGAATGATGTGATGTGAGACTCAAATCCAGGGCGATGCCATGTAATGATATGTGAAACCCTAGTGATGGTATAATAGCCAATACACTAAAATAGGGTGTGGTTAATATAATCAAGTAAGATGAGGATGTTATATCCATGAAGGATAAAGTTGATGAACCATTTGAATGGTAATGTTGATACTCTAATGAACAAGGATATAAGGTACATGATGATGCTTAGATCATTATATATCTAACTCCATGCATGTGTAACAACCCTATATACCTTACAAAGATGAGAACATGAAATTCTTAGGAATGATGTATGCAAAACAAAATAATGATGTGGATAACATCCTAAGAGTTGAAATACAAAAAGTGAATGATAATAGTTTATTCTATATCAACAATATTAAACCATTAAGATAATTCCATATCATTAAAGATAGTTGGACAAATCTAATGTGTAACCTATGCACTATATAATAAAAGTGATAGGTGAGTGGTTAAAAGTATTAAGAGGGAAATACCTTAATACAAGGTTTATTGATTAACCTAAGTAAGAAGGAAATGAGGAGAAAAGTGATACAGCAAGACATGATAGATATCACATTTAGCATTTCAAGGTTGATATACCTTGATGCATCTTAATCCAACATACTTGGATAAGAAACACAAGAAGTGTGTTATGTTAATTATTACAATGAAGATGTAATGAATTTAATGCACTTTGATAAGTGTTGTCTAAACACTATGAGAAAGGGGTTAAGCCAATATAATGGGTATGATATAAACATACCATGGTAAGGTTGAGAGGTGAACTCATACCTTGAATAGGTATTCATAAATGATATATGATGAAAGTAATGATCATGAGTAAATATTTATGATAGTATTGAATTCTCCTAGAGGGGTGGAGCAATATATTGGGGTTGAACTAATGATGTAAACATGAAACCCTAACTAATGAGAATTGGGAGATCCTAACCCTAAATTGGGTAATGGAATGGAAAATCCTATTTGATAGTAAACCCTAATCCTGATAAAGGAATGGTGGTGTTACTATTGTATCACATGATGTGATAAGTGACTTTTATGACTGTCATCATGTCTATTAATCATGCAGACATCATGAGATGATGATCATAGCCAAATTTGAGCTAAGAGTTTTATATAATGACAATGTTGATTGGCCTTGTGTGCCTTAATGTTGTTGTTGCTTAGTAAAAGTAACAAAATGTGCATGGACTTCATTAGTCATATGAGTAAGTTGTTGCCTAGTGAAAGGTGACCAGATACTTAATGGGCCTTGTGAGCCATGTGAGATGCTTATGTAATAAGTATCATGTATACCTCGGTCTGAGGACCTAGAGGTAATAGTTACCTAACAAGTGGTAACAGTGATTAGTGATGAACTAAGGGTATGAATACCCAGATTTGATAAGTATGATAATGATGTTGTTGAGAGATGTGAACTTTCAAGAAATGAAATGAGGGACTGAGATCCCAATGTCTTATAAAGACTGAGAAGTGATTGACGAAAATAGTACATGTTTCTTTGTAGCATTTGTCTGAATAAGTTATGTTTGAGAATTTGACTGATTCTAAAAGAATATGCTAATGTACTTAATTAATCAAATGAAAATCATATCATGTAGAGCCCTGACCATCGACCCATCGTCATCAGTAATTTGGTGATGGTGAAACGGTGCTCCGCGGCAAAACCCGTAACACATATTTTGAATATGTGGGGGTAATGGGCGAATATATCCTTACGTCCTAATGAGGGAATTGATGGAAGGTAAACATTAAACCTCTCAATGCTTCATTATATGTGTCGGGATGGATGTATCACAAATCTCCCGATGATTGGGATAGATGCAGTACACACCTCCCAATGATATTAATGCCAGATCATTGGAGGTAAACATGAAATCTCTCGATCATGAAGAGAGTGCAACACTCCACTGTAACTCTATAGTGAAGTTCCCAGAATACCCTGGAATGCTATATTGAGCAGTTGACTTAGTCCTGCTTGTGGTCTCACAGTGACTGAGATGTAGGAGGTCTTGGAAGCTGGCTCTTCCATTGACCTTGTATGGTACCGATTTTGACTTCGCAGTGGTCGGTTGGAGTATGAGCGGTATACCTCATCTCCTCAGGGCATAAGTGTGATTGTAAAATGTAATCATCCGTTTAGCATGTTTGCTTAAAGATTGAATATGGAAATTCATTGGCTGATGTTACATTTCTTTTATGCATCTCTAGTTGATATATGTTAATCATATATCTTTATATTCATTGCAAGTAGATGAATGAATTATGATTCTACCATGGATAGATGAAATGTTCTCCTCAGGAAAGGAGATTACTTTACTCTATTCATACAACGATTATTACTGCTTATGATATATAAGAACTCATGTTCAGTATAATTTTAATAACTGCAATAATAATGTTTTGGCGAAGAGTTATATCTCCCGCTGGGGCAATTTACAATTGTCTCACCCCCGTGGGATCCAATGTTTTTATGTGGACGCGGACAAGGAAATAGAATCTCCACAGCAGAGAAAGAACAACATCAGCAGGGATAACAGTGAGATCTCAAGTGGAGAAGTCTGGTTGTTGTGTCTTGTATATGTGTACATAGAGTCCTATGTGTCATCTCTGTACTCTCAGGTCCTCGGAGTTTATAGTTAGTGTTTTTAATGAATCGATATGAGATTTTGGCTTGATGCCTCAAGGTTCTGGTACAATATGTATATAATGTTAAAAGTACAGCTGATGATGTAAATCCTCAAGAAGAGATGGTACAAGTTATGTACTTATGAACCAGGATGTAAATGTTATACTTTGGTTCTTGATGAAAGAGTTTTCCTATGCATGGATCTCTTTGCAAAAAGTTTTAATTTTTAGTTATTTTCAGTAATCCGCTGCAAATGGTTCGCTTCCGCTTAAGTAAATCTTGTTTTTGTAAGTTGGATGCCACAATTTAGTGGTATCAGAGCTCTAGGTTCACTGAGTCTACTGAGACATAGGAATAAGGTAGTATGGTTTGTTCTAGTGTCTTCCAGTATATCTGATAGTGTCTTCTGCTCATATAGGAGAAGAAGAACTTGAAGTTGACTGGGTCACATGAGGAGTTTGCTGCAGAAAGCAGCAATGTTGCACCAAGAAGGGATGTAGGGGATCAGAGCAGAGAAGAACATACACCTGCACATCCCCAATTTGACCTAGCCATAATAGAGAGCCCAGCTTTCCCTGCTCTATTTGAGCAATTTAGGACAGCAATGATGCATATAATAGATCGTGCATTAGCAATGCAACCAAGACTACCAGCCCCCAATGATGAAGTTTTGAATTCCGATAGGTTTTCTGCTCAACATCAACATGTTGGATCAATGAATAATAATGAAACGAATAGGATACAATCTGAAACCAAGATCTTCCATAGGTGTAGGAAGCCTGGACATATCAGAACTAATTGTCCAAAAAAGGAATATAAAGGAAGAATTGAGAAAAGGCCTATCCAAATCCAGGAACAGAGGCCTGGTAGTTCCAAAAAGAAGAAGTTTTTGGTATCATCGGTACAACCAGGGCCTAGTGCACCAAGGCAATGGTCATCTAGAAAGGGTAAAGAACCCTCTAGACCATATCTAGCACCCAAAATTTGCTACCAATGTAGATAGGTGGCACATCTAGAAAGAGATTGCTCAGCCAGAAATGTTATGGTGAATCAACCTCTGAGGCAGAATCATCCTGAGGTAGTGAACCATCCACGAATCATGACATGTTAGACAAAATAATGTCATTCTGATATGTCATTTTATTGTTTCCTGAGTTTAATTGAGAAAGAAATTGATTGAGATTTCCTTGAATAGTCCTAAGAGGACTTACATTTTGCATAGTAAACATTATGAATGTTTTATATTTATTGCTCTTACCTCTAAGAGAGAAGATGAGGTATAGAAAAGATGCCTGGATAAAATCCAAGAATGATGAATGTTATGCTCATGATGATAAGAAAAGAAAGGAATATGATAGTATACAAAGTGCATACTACTTAATCTTAGTATTTATATACCCTGGCCAGGTATACAACTATTGATGATAAAGTGAGTTTGGAAACTCTAAGATTGTTATCATTTTGATTGCTCTGATCAAGTAATCATTCTGAGACAATCTAATGAGGATCATGAAATTAGAAATATGGAATGAAATAAATGTGTCATATCCTAAGCACAAGAAAGAGAAATATGAGATAATCTCATATGAGTATGTGTGTATGAGGAAGTAAAAAGTATACTCCTCATAAGATAAGAATGGGAACAAGGGAGATGATCCCTGTCCAATAAAGTTTGTAAAAATAATAAAGATCTTTTCCCATAGTGTGGAAATAGGAAATGTGATGAAGATCACAAGATGCTCATGAACATGTTAGATAATGACAAAGAAAGGAATAATGTTATGTAAACATCCTTATAAATTCCTATGTTGAGGGCAAGGAACCTAGGATGAGATGAAGAATAAATGTTTCATGAATAGTTGAAAATACATGAAATAATATGAGGAAAATGATTACTTGTTTTCTTTCCTTTCGAGGACATGGAAATCAAGTGGGTCTTAGGACACTTGATGTGCATAAGATAAAAATGTTCATATTATGAATACTTAGATAAGTATCAATTTATCTTGGGCTTTGGTTCCAAGGTGAAAATATATGTAACAAGTGATGTACCACGCTGAAAGGAAGATAAATATGTGATGTGTTTTCAACACATGTGATAGATACCAAGGTAAGAGATCCTAGTATCTAAAGGAATATCAGATGGTTTATGTTGACTACCTGGAATGGTCAACCATGAAATCAGATTAATCATGTAAAATAGTAGGAACATCACATGTTAGGGGTTTATGCTTTGCATAAACATAATAATTAAATATATCTTTAAGATAAATTCTTAATTGATAAGTAACCTCTCCTTATGATGATAAAATGTACAACTAATGAGATAGTTAGTACAAGAAATAAGGGAAGTGTTACCTGACACAGAATTAACTCCACAGTCAATAATAAAAAGGACAATGGAGTATGTGTCCAGTGTGAACCATTCCATGATAAACTTGTATAGAATAACTTTGTGTTGATCAAAGATTTATGGTGTCTCTATGACAATGAAATGTTATGTGAAGACTAGATAGTATGACGAATAAATAATATCTGTCTTCCTTTATCTGGGATTTCGGGGACGAAATCCTTATTAGGGGTTTATAATTTGTAACATCCCTGACCTGGGTTATGTCTTAACCCTGAGAGGTTTTCTTAAGAAAGTTATTTAGATCCTTAAATTTATCTTCTAAAAAGTAATTAAGGCTTAAGAGGAACTTATGTTTCAATTTTGGTCATGTTTGTGTAATGTTGAAGCAATGTTTGCTTATTTTGGACTAAAGTGCAAATTACCCAAGTTAAGGGGTTAACTTGCAAATGTTACATGATAATATGTTCCTCATGTGTTGAAGCATCATGATAATGGAAATTATGCAGTGGTATGGCTTGAGAAAGCCTGAGTACCAAGAAAGAGATGATAAAGCAATGTTTGTGCATTAAAACCTAGTTTTGGAGTAAAGTGCAATTTACCCAAAACCTAGGGTTCAATATGCAAATTACCACTTAAATAAGGTCCCTTATGTTTCTTGGCATCATGTAGATCAAATAAAATGAGAGGGGTGCCTCATTTGAATTAATTTGGAGGAGAGAGAATCTTGATATTAAAATAATCAAGATTTATGCATAATTGAAACCCTAATTCAATTTAATGCAAAAAGAAATATATTAATTAAAGAGCCCTTCAACCAAAAGTTGAGGGATGAATTTGCAAAGAGGTTGGACGAGATTGTGCCTTGCAAAGGCACGAAAATATCCAAAGGAAGTGGATAACTCACTCACATTATTATAAGAAAAAGAAATATCCACTCACTTATGGATATGATTATAAAATGATTTAAGGTGCTTCATTTGCTTTTCTTTAAATCATGGATAATTGAGATGAATAAAAGTCAAAGAATATAGCCTCGTATCCAAGGAATGGAGGGGGAAGAGGCGGCACTAATTTTGGAATTAAAAGATTTATAAAGCATTTTCTCTCTCATTGATTTTCTTATAAAAACACCCTTTACAAGCCAAATCAAAGGCTTTTCTGATTCCACTTCTTCTCCTTGCTTGGAAAACGACAAAGGGAGATTTGGAGGATTAGGAGTACGACCCCCAACCTATTGGTAAGCTTCTTGATCACTTTCAACCATGATTTCATGGTGGAAATCGAAAATAAATCATTGATTTCTTCTTTTCTTCACTCCATCTTCAACCCTTGCCAATCTTTTCAACCAAAAGCTTGAGGACGAGCCTAGGGGGAGTTGTAAAAGCTTCATCCACCATTTTTTACGTGAAGCGCCAATCTTTAAAGCTGAATTGGAGGTGGGTTTTATAACTTGAACCCTTAATATTGTTATTGCATTCAATTCCTTATCAAATTGTTGATCCTTTCTTATTCTTGAAAACTTATTTGGTTGATTGATGCAATCACCATGGAAATCACAGCAAGTTTCATGGGTTTAGAGCTTGATGATGATGACATCATCCTAAGCACACACCTCAAGAAATATCTTTTGCAAACGGTTTCAACATTTGGGTCCAATCGGTTTCACCAAACAGTTTGGTGACCAAACAGTTTGCAAACCGTTTGGTGACCAAACAGTTTGCAAACCGTTTGGATTTTTGGTCCTCCAAACCGTTTAGAGGAGTTGACCGTTTGGATGGGTTGACCATTTGAGGTCAGAACCCTAATACATGTTGGATAATGATCTAATGGATCTCATTGATTAATTCAATACATAGACAATCATCAAGTAGCAAACCCTAATCGGGTTAAGTGCTGATTTTATAATTGATTGTTTTGAAACTTTGGGTTGATTAACCCAAACAATTTCAAAACTATTTGGAGATCACCCAAATGGTTTCAAAACCATTTGGAGGTCAACCAAGACCGTTTGGAGGTCTGGTGTTGAGTATGGTGGAGTAATTGAAGACCCAAAGATACCAAATTGAAATGCAATCAATATCTAATTTGATGATCAATCCAATGATGCAAACCCTAATTGATCTTCACATATTTCAAGAAGAAGTTGGGCAAACGGTTTCAAAACCGTTTGGAGGACATCCAAGCACCTCAAGACCACATGAGGTCAAGCACCTCAAGACCGCATGGATGGTCAAAGGTGGTAATTGAAGGGTTAAAGATCCAAGGGCCAATAATTATTGAACTCCAACAATTCAATCGATTGAAGTTTTCAATGTAGCAAATCATGTTCAACCAATTGATGAATGTACCTAATGAACCCTTGCAGTTTTGAGACTGATTTGGCCCAAACGGTATTGAGACCGTTTGAGTCCAAATGGTCTTGAAACCGTTTGGGATCAAACGGTTTGAAAACTATTTGGAGACCAAACAGTTTCAAAACAGATTGGTGATGAAACGCCAAAACCGAATGGAGGTCAAATGTGATTCAATCATTTGGAAAATGAAGGTGATGATTGTTCCATTGATCCAATGATTGATAGCAATGATAACCAATAATAGATATAAAGGTTGAATCCCTAAAGTACCTAGATGATTAGTACCTTTAAAGGGATAAACCCTAATTGCTTATAATAGTAATAACTCAATACACTATGTTAATCATAGTTGTATATACTTGATCGTATGATTGATGTAACCAAATCAAGTAGAGAAAATGATAGAATGGAATTCATACTTGAGTATGATTCATGTGGTGATTAAGGGTGTGATCCTTAGCAAAGAGATCATAAAACCCTAATCATGAGCATAAAACCCTAATTTAAAAGGTTAATGAACTCAAACCCTAATTCAGGGAAATTTTGAATGAAACCCTAATCTAGGGTAAGGATGTAATCCTAATCTAGGGTGATGATATATGTAAACCTAATTTAGGGTAATATGTTGTAAAACCCTAAATTGGGATGAATAGTAAACCCTGATTATGGATACTTGAATAGGAATCCTAATTGGGATGATTAGTAAACCCTAATGGTGGTTAATTAAAGTGGAAATCCTAATTGAGGATAATGTCATGTGAAACCCTAGTTGAGGGGGATGCCTTGGGAAATCCTAATCTAGGATAATGCCATATGAAACCCTGAATTAGAATGATGTTATGTGGGACCCTAATGAATGATGTGATGTGAGACTCAAATCTAGGGTGTTGCCATGTAATGCTATGTGAAACCCTAGTGATGGTATAATAGCCAATACACTAAAGTAGGGTGTGGTTAATATAATCAAGTAAGATGAGGATGTTATATCCATGAAGGATAAAGTTGATGAACCATTTGAATGGTAATATTGATAGTCTAATGAATAAGGATATAAGGGATAAGATGATGCTTAGATCATTATATATCTAACTCCATGCGTATGTAACAACCCTATATACCTTACAAAGATGAGAACATGAAATTCTTATGAATGATGAATGCAACACTAAATAATGACGTGGATAACATCCTAAGAGTTGAAATACATAAAGTGGTTGATAATAGTTTATTCTATATCAACAATGTTAAACCATTAAGATAAGTCCATATCATTAAAGATAGTTGGACAAATCTAATGTGTAACCTATGCACTATATAATGAAAGTGATCGGTGAGTGGTTAAAAGTATTAAGAGGGAAATACCTTAATACAAGGTTTATTGATTAACCTAAGTAAGAAGGAAATGAGGAGAAAAGTGATACAGCAAGACATGATAGATATCACATTTAGCATTTCAAGGTTGATATACCTTGATGCATCTTAATCCAACATACTTGGATAAGAAACACAAGAAGTGTGTTATGTTAATTATTACAATGAAGATGTAATGAATTCAATGCACTTTGATAAGTGTTGGCTCAACACTATGAGAAAGGGGTTAAGCCAAGATAATGGGTATGATATAAACATACCATGGTAAGGTTGAGAGGTGAACGCATACCTTGAATAGATATTCATAAATGATATATAATGAAAGTAATGATCATGAGTAAATATTTATGATAGTTTTGAATGCTCCTTGAGGGGTGGAGCAATATATTGGGGTTGAACTAATGATGTAAACATGAAACCCTAACTAATGAGAACTGGGAGATCCTAACCCTAAATTGGGTAATGGAATGGAAAATCCTATTTGATAGTAAACCCTAATCCTGATAAAGGAATGGTGGTGTTACTATTGTATCACATGATGTGATAAGTGACTTTTATGACTGTCGTCATGTCTATTAATCATGCAGACATCATGAGATGATGATCATAACCAGATTTGAGCTATGACTTTTATATAATGACAATGTTGATTGGCCTTGTGTGACTTAATGTTGTTGTTTCTTAGTAAAAGTAACAAAATGTGCATGGGCTTCATGTGTCATATGAGTAAGTTGTTGCCTAGTGAAAGGTGACCAGATACTTAATGGGCCTTGTGAGCCATGTGAGATGCTTGTGTAACAAGTATCATGTATACCTCGGTCTAAGGACCTAGAGGTAATAGTTACCTAACAGGTGGTAATAATGATTAGTGATGAACTGAGGGTATGAATACCCAGATTTGATAAGTATGATAATGATGTTGTTGAGAGATGTGAACTTTCAAGAAATGAAATGATGGACTGAGATCCCAATGTTTTATAAAGACTGAGAAGTGATTGATGAAAATAGTACATTTTTCTTTGTAGCATTTGTCTGAATAAGTTATGTTTGAGAACTTGATTGATGCTAAAAGAATATGCTAATGTACTTAATTAATCAAATGAAATCATATCATGTAGAGCCATGACCATAGATCCATCATTGTCAGTAATTTGGTGATGGTGAAATGGGTGCTCCGTGGCAAAACTTGGAACGCATATTTTGAATATGTGGGGGTATTGGGCGAATATATCCTTACGTCCTAATGAGGGAAATGATGGAAGGTAAATATTCAACCTCTCAATCCTTCATTATATGTGTCGGGATGGATGTATCACAAATCTCCCGATGATTGGGATTGATGCAGTACACATCTCCCAATGTTATAAATGGCGGATTGATGGAGGTAAACATGAAATCTCTCGATCGTGAAGAGAGTGCAGCATGCTACTATAACTCTATAGTGAAGTTGCCATTATACCCTGGAAAGCTATATTGAGCAGTTGACTTAGTCCTTCTTGTGATCTCGCACTGAGTGAGATGTGGGAGGTCTTGGAAGTCGGCTCTTCCATTGACCTTGTATGGTACCGATTTTGACTTTGCAGTGGTCGGTTGGAGTATGAGCGGTATACCTCATCTCCTCAGGGCATAAGTGTGATTGTAAAATGTAATCAACCATTTAGCATGTTTTCTTAAGGATTGAATACGAAAATTCATTGGATGATGTTACAGTTCTTTTATGCATCTCTAGTTGATAGATGTTAATCATATCTTTTTATATTCATTGCAAGTAAACCATGGATAGATGCAATGTTCTCCTTAGGAAAGGAGATTACTTTACTCTGTTCATACAATGATTAATATTGTTGTTGATATATAAGAACTCATGTTCAGTATAATTTTAATAACTGCAATAATAATGTTTTGGCGGAGAGTTATATCTCCCGCTGGGGCAATTTACAATTGTCTCACCCCCGTGAGATCCAATGTTTTTAGGTGGATGTGGAAAAGGAAATAGAATCTCCACAGCAGTGAAAGAATAGCATCAGCAGGGACAATAGTGAGATCTCAAGTGGAGAAGTCTGGCTGTTGTGTCTTGTATATGTGTACATAGAGTCCTACGTGTCGTCTTTGTACTCTCAGGTCCTCGGAGTTTATAGTTAGTGTTTTTAATGAATCGATCTGAGATTTTGTCTTGATGCCTCGAGGTTGTGGTACAATCTGTATATAATGTTAAAAGTACAGCTGATGATGTAAATCCTCGAGAAGAGATGGTACAAGTTATGTACTTATGAACCAAGATGTAAATGTTATACTTTGGTTCTTGATGAAAGAGTTTTCCTATGCATGGATCTCTTTGCAAAAAGTTTTAATTTTTAGTGATTTTTAGTAATCCGCTGCAAATGATTCACTTCTGCTTAAGTAAATCTTATTTTTGTAAGTTGGATGCCACATTGATGGTAGCACCCATTGGAAAGAAATCCATAAGTGTGAATGAGTCTTAAGTGTTAAGACACATGGATAACATTTTGAGAAGGATGATGCTTGTTGATTGCAACTTAATGACTAAGATATTTGGCATACGGATACTAAAACTGCATTCCTATGAGGAATAAAACAAGGATGTGTACGTGACATAACCTATAAGGTTTATCAATCCATAAATGCAAATAAAGTCTATAAGTTACAATGGACTAATCAATGTGATTGATTGAATACAAGCAACTCAGAGCTAGATATTTACTTTGATAATATAGTCAAAGGGTTTGACTGATATGAGAAAGATAAAGAAGGGATCTGTGATTTAGTGGGAGCATATTTACATTCCACATGTCGATGTGAAATGGAAATGTTCTAGAATGGAAATCCAAAGTGGAAATTATCTTTAGGGAAGATAGACACGTTTCCTATGTGATAGGAATAGAGATATATAGAGATAGTTCTCGAAAACCTCTTGACCTAAAAAGAGAAAGCATACATTGGGAATCTATACTAAAGGGTTCAGTATGCACAGATTCAGTGGGAGAAAACTTATCCATGTTACATGGAGTCAGTATCCCAAGGCCAAGTGTCTAATTCTTATGAAGAGTGAGAACACTAAGAATAGATATGGATCTATCATGTATGTAATCATCTCATTATCTTGCATGTATGGACATAGCAAGAATAAAATGCATTTATCATCTTGTATGTAGGACATGACAATATGATATGCTCATACTGATAACTCGTATGTGGGACATGATGAGTGGATGTCTGTCTAGTTCCAGTAAAGGTTACTGGAATACCATAAAAACTTGATAAGTACTTGAGAAGTACTAATTCTATGGAAATGAGGAAGGGTTCACTGTAAAAGGTTACACTGATGCGAACTTCCAAAAAGGACAAAAAATTAATCACAATATATATATATGAGATATGTATAAAAGTGAATGTTTGTTGATAATTGGAAACGTTCCAATAAAGTTGTTTAAAGGAAAAGTTGAGTATCTGTGTGTTAGAGAACAATAGTGGATACTATATGGATCTAGGAGTTCATATAGATGAACTTATAGTTATTTCAGTCTTTGATGACAAGTTAGGAGTGCTTGGTCATGCAATGTGGATAAAGGTTAGCAAAGGAATACTAGATCACATATTACGACAACTTCATCTCATACGTGTGACGTACAATGAAGAGATGAGAAACATGCAGTTAATACCGACTTTGGCAAGGTGTTTCCATAACTCACTATGTTAGCACTAGAGAATAGTAACATGTGGGATATATTTGAAGATCACTATGAATATGATTCAAGGGTGATTGGCTCACAGTGCAAGTGGGAGTCTGTTGGTATGTATGCCCTGAGAGCCCATCATGGGATGATTGGTGGGATACATTAAGATTGATTTGATAAAGATGAAAGGCAAGCTTCCAATTCTTTCTGGTTCAGTCATATGAGATAGTGATAGAATATATTGAATGTCTTGAGAATGATAATACTCAATGACGTATGCTTTCAGGTTGAGGACCTGAATGATGAGATTATACAGATGCTAAGCGTTTGTACATTCTTATTATCTCCCTAGTAGGATGTCATTGTCGAAGGTAGATAGACAACAATGACATATAAGACTATATTGTGGTGTTGGTTGATGGCAGAATCTCATTAATCATGATATGGAGATATCAAACCAAACACATAGGTACTTGTTAGAGAACAAGTTTACCGGATAGACCCACCATGAGTTTGACACATGGAACCATGACATGGTAGTCACAATCAGTTCTCACAGTGATGGTGGTGAGTGTGATTCTTTGACCTGAAATCACTACACTCAACACATGTTGTTGGGTACACTTTGACATCATCAAACGCAATCCTGAAACATGGGTTGTTATAATTGTGATAATTGGGTGGCTTTGACACATGGGGCTTTTGAGGGGTGAGTGATAGATATGGGATTTGTCCCTCCTAAGGGAGTTTGATATCCATGGTCACTTGATGAATAGGATTGAGATAGGCATGCACACACATGTGTGAATCAGTATGTGATATTGATGTCATACATATCTCCTCCAATCTACTCTGAGATCAAGAAAGTGAATGAACGTTGATAGGATGATTGTTCCATGCCTTGAGTTCATTCGGGATATCAGTGACAAAGGAATTATACATTCACTAATTATAGGATTGAAAGTTGTTCTCCAACTTTCTATTTCACTTGGGTAGCACTGATGTGTGACTAGGAACTACTCTTTGCTTGTGAAGTCATAAGTGTTATAGACTTTCACTGCCAACGTGAAATGGACCTGCAGGGTCACACACATAGGATTTAACCTAGAAGAGGAGTTTATCCACAAACAATGTTTAGATTGATTACTAAAGGAGTTTAGTAGTTCAATTAAACACTCAATCGATTGATAGCTCAGTATCATAGTGTTCAAGGTGTTGGACTGATTGATTGGAATATCGGATTGATTGAAACTGCGATTGACTGATTTGCACAAGTCTGCTACCCCAACTGATCGGCTGATGAGATGAACCGATCGAATCAGGTTGTTGAACCGATCGACTCAACTGGTGAGACAATCGGCTCATGTTCCATGAAACGATCAGCTCAATTGTTGAACCGATTGGTTCGTGGACCAACCGAGATCGTTTGGAAAGTTAGAAGACTATTTTGCAAATATAATTTGTTTTACTTGTACAAATTCAATTTGGATAAGGATTAATATTTGATTAATCATAGACAAATTTGAAAGTCAATTTGAGTTGGATCAAGATCGTGAACCGATTGGCTCAGAGCTCCAGCCGATCGACTCAGAGCCCCAGCCGATCGGCTCAGGTCCCAAACGATCGTCTCAGGGCATGAAACGATCATTTCAGGGTGAGAAACGATCGGTTCAGCTGGCTCAAGTTGGTTGTTTTATGGAAAATCTCGAACCCTTATACTCCTACTTTAATCCCGCATTGCCCGAGATAGAGAACCATGTCCCATGACCCTCCTATATATAGGGGTATTGGGGGTTTCTCAGGAACAATAACAACTCAGAGACCAGTTGCTCTACAAAGTTGTCATTCTCTTTGGTTTTGGTAACCGAGAGAGAGCCCAAGCAAGTGCTACCTGGTAAGGGAGGCACAACAAGGAAAAGACAACTGCAGAAAGGCAACTGGTTGTAGGAGAGTGTGTTGGTGACTAGTACGCCGATAGAAGCATGCGACTCCTTCTGATTCCTTATGGGACAAGGAGATCAGAGTTCCAAGTGGTCTGTGTGGACTACTTCAGAGGCGGGAGACTTCTGTCGCTCGAAGGACAGTTGTCAATCCCGATAGTCCCGGTGAGACCAGGAGCTATACAGACACCGTCCAAGACCGAAGGTGAAGACCGTGCAAGCCGTGAGGTAACGTCTTTGAGCAAGCCTCGGGACAAGGTACGCCTCTATAAACCATCCTTCCTATTGTATAGACGTTGACATGATTCCTTTATTCTGGGTTTGGGAGAAGAAAATTTTTGTTTCCGCTGCCTTCTCTGTCTCCCCTAAAACCCAACAATAGTACTTTAAGATTTTTGGCTCATTATCAGAATTACAATATTACATCATAATTACCATCTTTCATTAAATTGTGTCCTAATATCTTTACATTGTATTATTATACATGAAATTCCACATACAACATTTAACATATTTAGTCTATTGATTCCATATTTATCTAAATAATAAAACATTATTAATATTTGTGGACATGAAATTGCCAACTGTTACTCCAAAGCATATTACACATTTTTACTTGGCCATTATGTGGGTATTATTTATAAAAGGAAATACATATAACATATTAGCACAAACTAAATTTATTGTGTTAATATGAGTGTATTTAGATACATCATTAACCTTGTTTGGTCAATTATAGATATCCAAGTATACCAACCTCTTAATCAGGGAATAGGGATTTCTAGATTCAAAAAACTAAGATTTGATTTGTTACATTCTCAGTGAGGCTCTCCAAGTCTTGTGGTCAGATAGCGCATCATGGGAGGAGATCGATAATTTTCTCTAAGAAGAATGGCCCTATAGATATGATCTTATCCGCTTTGCTAAGAGGAAGGCGCCTGCTTTCTTTGAATCATCTATACATAGGGAGAACATTTGAAGCAAACACTTAAGCTATTCAAAGGTCATTCTATGGACATATGGTGAATGGAAGGTCATATCTCGTGCACTAAGAAGGAAATAGCATGGTTTTGGATTGATGACCTACTGATGTCATGCATGGATGATGGGTCTTTAAAGGAGATTATAGGGGCATTTGGGAATCTGGTTGAAAGTTCCTGATGGCTGAGAGCAGAGAGTAGAGAGATATGAAGAAGAAATCCTAGTTTGTTTGAAGAATTTAATGAAGTTATCCCTGGATTTGTTGGAGTTACAGTAGCATGTGTCTGATTCCATGTGAAACTTTCAAAAGTGGTTGTCGTTGTGGGGAACTCCTATACAAACTCACCAAGATGGTTGACAGACTTCACATCCCAATGGAAGTGATGATCCACATGCCATGTACTCCTATTGTGAACCACTTAGAGGATGAACATGTAGAGGGATATCACACATAGACAAAATAGGTGACACGAACTTATCACCAACTAAAATGAGATAGGTTGGCCCAAGACTTTTGGAATGCCCCCGAGTTTGAGGAAAGGGAAGAATATGCTCAAGGTAATAATTGCTAAAAGACATATAAGAATAGAATACGGTGGGAAACTAATCAAGAAGGAGAGAGGAAGATTCTACAAGATCACTATATGAGTGATTTTATCAGCAAAAAATCAGCACTTCATAGCAACATCTATAGATCGTCTAGATGTGAAAAGAGTGAACAGGATGAACCAACAGGACTGAGGAATGGAACTCCTTCACCTGAACCTTATTTAGAAGATGAGGTGTGTAGCAAAGCAGGATCATGGATCTCATATGATGAATTTTTTAGAAATAAGGATGTGGGATTCACAACATAGATAGAGGTACGAGAGGCGAGGGAGTCTCCAAAAGAGGAACAAAGTCCTATGTGGGGATGACGACCAAAATTTTATATATGTCTCATTTTATTTTCTGGAATACTAGAGGGGTTGCAAATCCAAAACTAGAAGATGGATGGGATGACTTTGTAGACAATACAAACCTCTTTTCTTTGTTGTTATGGAACCCATGGATCATGCAGAAATGGTTGAATAATTGGTTGATATTTTTCATCTGGAATGGTGCTACACTAACTAGGATGAGGGTGGAAAATTTGGGTATTTGTTGATCTGTCTATGTCTCCCTCTATTATTCATACACATCAGTAGAGTATTACAATTGGTATGGAAGGCATGCAAGGGAACCCGTTTATGATTTCATCAATATAGGCAAAGTGTAGTTCCCTTGAAAGACACTCCTTATGGGTGAACTTGTCTTCACTCTTTGATAGGGTTGTGGACATCCCTTAGATGATTGTAGGAGATTTCATTATTTTTTGGTCGAATTTTGAACAAAGATGCATACTTCTTCCGGATCTACATGGTATAAGTGATTTCAACTCTGGATAAATAAAATGGGAATTTCAGTAATACCTCTTAGTGATAGTACATTCAGGTGGGTTGACAAACAAACACTAACTCTGGCAGCCTAGAGTGACTAGATAAAGACTTCCTAAACTAGAAATGGGTGTCTCTATCAATGGATATTTAGACGAACCATATTACACATAAGCACATCTCAGATCATTGCCCTCTTCTGGTTACTGTCAAGCCTAAAGTACATATAAGCCAATCGTCTCACTTTTCCTTTCTATCTACCTGGTTTTCACATGAAGATTGTATACCAGCCATAGAGAGAGGATGGAAAATGGAGGGATGGGGGATCCATCCTTTAGATTCTTTTCCAAATGCTCCAACCTAGAAAAATATATAAAAAGATTGGAACAAAAATGTTTTTGGTGATATTCATCAATAAAAGATTAACCTAGAAGAGATTGTCTGGTGCCTACAAGTTATATATGAAAAGAGACCAAATTCATAAATGAAAGGCTATTGCATGAAGTGGAAGAAGATCTTGACAAGATTCTTGATCATGAAGAGATATTATGGAACAAAAAATCCCATATTTTATGGTTACAAGATGGTGATAGAAATAAAAAGTTTTTTTAATCATTGTTGTTAAAGCTTGGAGAGTAAAGAACAGGGTGAAGAGGATATGCCTTCCTGATGAAATTTCAACTCTTTGCATGATGAGATGATAAAGGAAGCAGCTAGATATTATGAAAGTTTTTTTTCTTCTGATGAAGGTGTTTGTGATTCTTTGGAAGAATCCCCTTTCTGGTCCAATATCCCGTGTATCTTATTCTCTGAGGATAATTTATCACTGGCAGCTCCCCCTGATAAACACGAGATATTTTCTACCATCCAATACATGTACAAGCCTACTACACCGAAACGTGATAGTTTGACCACTTCTTTCTACTAGGAGGCTTGATACATAATTAAAGGGGACATTTGTGACCTTGCACGACATTTTTTTAGGTTATCCTTGTCATTGTAGCCTCAAATGTAGCATATTATATCTTATCCCCAAGATCGAAGATCTGTCAGGCCTATATTAGTTGAAAATATCATTATTAGAATGTTTGGTTGTATCATCAATAACAAATTGATGTCCATTATTCCTCATTTTTTACCAGATGAGAAAAGAGATTTTATCCAAGGTAGGGATATTAGTCACCATATAAAACTCACAAAATTACTAGTAGATGATTTGGAAAAACTGGGACAGTTTGAAAAGTCATGATAAAAATGGATATGAAGAAGGCTTATGATTTGGTCAACTATAAGCTTTTGCATGCTATTATTATCAGGTTTAGGATGTTACCTGAAGTTGCAAATCTTATGATATCTTTTTTGATGGATCTTGGATTTTTGTAGTTCTAAATGGTGTTACAACTGGTTTCTTTCCCTGTGGCGTGGCATGAAACAAGGGAATTCACTGTATCCAACCTTATTTATTCTCTATGAGGAGTCTATTTGCAGAGTGATTAAAAAATCCACTAGTGATGGATGGATCCAGCCATTCAGGTGTAGGGGAAGAGTAATTGTACCTCCCATCCTTCTTTTTGTAGACTATGTAGTACTCTTCCTTCATATGTCACCACTGAATTTCTCTATCATTGATGGTATTTTTCATGAATATGAAAAATGCTTGAGACAAATTCTTAACAAAAACAAGTCATTTTTTTATTCTTCCCTCGTCTTAGAGGGCAGACCTGATTCAGAGAGTGATAACAATCCCAAACCTCAGCAATTATTTTGTCTATCTGGGAGCCCCTATCTCTAGAGGATGTCCTAAGCACACTTTATTCATTCCCCTTATGGAACACATACATGCTGAGATGGAGTCCTGGAAGGTCAGGCTCTTAATGTTTGTAGGACAATCAACCTTGATAAACCATACTATATCCTCCATGATGTTCTTTTCCAATGCTTCCATTAGGATCCAATAAAAACTATTAATATGATTGAATCCATGATGTCTAATTTTCTATGGAGGGGAAGAGATGATAAAAATCAATGTGCTTGGGTTTCTTGTAAGAAGGTAGTTGTCCCTGCTAATAAAGGAGGCCTACAATTTACCGCTCTTCATACAGTGTGTAGTGCTTTTAATATGAAAGCAACTTGGGAAATTCTTTATGGTATGTCTCGATGGGATATTTTTGTAGAGAAAAATACAAATACACTTATCAAAACTATGAGAATGCACATCATATGTATTATCTTCAACTATCTTAAAAATCATCAACACAATGGAAGAATATTTGGAAGGTGTTTCTTGATAGTTTTCCCCACCTCTGATGGGTGCTAGGGAGAGGGTATATTGGTTTTTGGCATGATCTTTGGTTTGAGGAGCGTCTTGCTCCATATGCTTACAGATCGAGAAATAGGAGGGAGGAACTAAAATTGTTTGACGTTTGGATGGATGAGGATGAATGGCTATGGGAAATGGTTGGGCATATTATCCTGCCTTAAGGCCAATACAGGATCATTTGATTGTCTCTAGAGACCGCAAGATAGTATTGAAAAAGTTGTGTGGGATATATCATGAAAGGGAATATTTTCCATTCGGTCGGCAAAGAAGATTTTAATGGTAGAGGACCTAGTAGAACAACAAAAATACCATCTTCTATATAGAGTTATCTGGCCAAAGGTAGGTATTTCCCGTGCATGCAAGCTGACTTGGAAAATCTTACGCATGATTGTTCCTACAAATGATAATATTGCCAGATGCTCTATTCCTATTGTTTCACATTATTTTTTTTGCCAGTATCTGGTAGGAAAATGAGATACCATCTCTTTATCCATGGGAAACTAGCATCCTTTATTTAGAATCGAGTCATGACCATTAATACCAACAACTAGGTATTTCTGAACCAAACTATTTCTACAAGGATGATTTAGTGTACTTTTATTCAACATTCTAGTGATTTTATCAGTTGATTGATATCTATTCTTCTGAGATTGATTCTATGGTCTATACAGAGAGCGGGATGAAAAGCCAAATTTGAAAATGTTGATATTAATAGAGAAGCAGTATGGAGGACAAATGGAAAGGAATGTTAACTTCACCATGGAAAAAGAGATTCAAGATATTGGGAATGGGAAATGGTGTTCAAAATGTGATGAGGTTGGGTATTAAGGAGCCATGTCATATGATGAGATTTCTTGAGTTGGTCAAGTGGTACTCCCCTAATATCCACAACCATAAGTGAAACTAATGATTGGGTCATACCGTGATTATATGCATAATAAAATGAGATGGGTGACATGTATTGTTAGAAACCATAATGGTGGAATTATCTTCTCATATAGCACAACTCTTAATGTGAAGTACAGTTAGACTACTAGTGAACATGCTTTGATTATAGCCCTCAAAATTTGTGAAGATGAAAACTTCTTAGTGACAGAGGTGGAAATGAAGGATAGATCACTATTGTCTTTTAGTTGGGACAAGAAAGAGTTCTCATGGAAGCTTACACCTTACATCAGGTTCAACGAGGAGGGTTTGGAGGAGCAAGATACACTTGGTCTTCATGTCACTAAAAAAGTAAACCAAGTTGCGAGGGAGTTTGGCTTTTGGAGTAGAGTTAGAGAGTAGGTAGAGATTTTTGTATATCTCTACCTCCTCCCCACCCACATCACATTTCTTATCCATATGGATGTGATAGGTACACCTTACATCAGTCTCTCCTGAATAGATACAGATCCTAGATAGTGTTTTGTTTTTTGGGTGTGTTGTATAGTTTGTTTTCTGGAAGTGGGGTGTTGATGGGTGCATGTATAAATGTATTGTTTTGTTTCTTTTATAGGGAGGCCAAGTATCTCTTATACTCTTTTTTTGAGATGGCATATAACCTTTAGATGTAATCTTATTTTTAGCCTACTATGAGGAGGGTAGGATGAATAATATCTACTCTTGACTTATTCAACAAAATCTAATGAGAGAGTAGCGACTACAATTTTCTCTTATATATGGATCCCATATGAAAATATAAAAAGGGAAGAAAAAGACAAGTATATTTGTTACTATCTATGTATTTGAGAAGAGATAGGATGTAGGGCCCATGAAAACTTCCTTGATCAAAGTTTTTTCAAATAGAAGTTTATTGTGTGCCATCAAGAATTGGAGTCTTAACTCTGTTGTGGAATTTAAATGAGTCTTTGGTAAAGAGAAGTGTAAGACCCCTAACCTTGATTTATGGTTGGACATGCTTTATTATCATATTTTTTTTTTGGTGATGCTTTATTATCATATTAACATGCTTAAAACCTTAATATAACCCTATTATGTGCTATGATATCTTGTGAAAAGCTTAAGTTGCAAGTTTGGTCCAGTTTGGACACTGTTTGAGCAAGTTATGAATTTATATGCTTGTTTTGGGCTTTTATGCAATTTACCCATATCTAGGATTTTTCTTGCAATTTGTCACATTCTTGTTGTGACTTACATTTTTTCATATCATTCTTGATCTAGTTATGCTTTGGGGCACCATCTTGGTTTGATGGTGATACCTAGCCATGATGAGATTAGGGTTTGCTCTCATGGATGCCCTAGCTCATGGTTGACCTTTGGGTGTTGGACCCGATGGACCACCTAGCTTTAGAAGTTACCAAGGATGAGGTCTATAGTTTTTCCTATCTCCAAGGTCTCTTATGGGACATCTAGGGTTGGTAGTCTATGAGCTTTATATCTCTCTTGGTCACCAACTTCTCTAGGGTTGGCAGTCGTTTGCTTTTCTGACCATCTTGGTCGCTGAGAATGCTAAGTGGTCACTAAGTTTTCCTGCTTACCCTAGTTGATGCGTTTTCTTGGTGGGGTCACCGGTGTCACCCCACTTTTCATATCACATGAGAATAAGCATTTTTACTCAATGGAGTGTCACAATATGCTGATCATGCAATTAAAGTAGATGAATCACACTTTGCATAGATTTAAAACTGATTCAGACATAGTTCTTGGCAAGAGAAAACTACATCATGTTCATCTATTAAATCTAATCTTAATTGGTAACATGACTAAGAATAATATGAATAATATCTAAACTCTAGATTGACTTGGTAAATGTCACCCCACCAGGCTAAGCTTGAAGTTCCTCCTAGTCTGTGATTGTCCTTGATACTCTTCACTTGCTCCAAGTCATGTGGACATCACGTCCCTAGTCATGCAAAACAAGTGTCACATCAGTAAGAGGTATTTGGAACTTTGTAAAACATAAAAGTAAATATAACTTGACTTGAAATAAATTGACATAAACTTAAATCATGGATTTTCTTAAGCATTCTTTGAGTAACTTTAACATAGAGAATTTAATAAGTAAAATATGCACTCTCTATGATATGCCCACTTAAGAGCCCATAATTTCCACGAAGCCCATGATTTGGCTCAAAAGCCCATAACGACTCCTTGAGGCCCATGATTGACTACAAAAGCCCATGATTGGCATGAACCCTTGAGGTTCATGATGTTGCGAGCATATAAAACTTTATTAAATTATTATAAAATGATTCTTAATATGAACATTAGCATAATCTTTGACATTAAATCTTTAACATGATGGGATTTCTCCCTCTGAAACCATGATAGGGTTTCCCCTTCTTGAGCATGATTCATTAATCTTAACCATAATCATAATTAGGGTTCTACCATATATTATAAGTAAACAACCAAGTAAACAGTGATAGGTATAGATGATGTCTTCTTGAGTATGAATTCATAATTTATGAAATCAACCAATGTGCATAATCATAAATAAACATGTATTAAACCAAAATTACTTATTCCAAATATGTCTGGCCCACTTACCTAGAGTAAGTCACCTTAAGGTCAAGTTCCCTCACTTGATTGAGCCTCCAATCACCTGTAATTTGACTAAAATCATTAGGTGTATATGAGTTCATAGTCATGAAACCCTAATTTTGTTCACTGAATTATTGAAGGATTTTAAGGTATAAAACTACATTTGAAAATAGGTTAGATCGATATAGAATTAAAAGATATTTCCAATGAATATTTTTCCATCATTTTTTGAGGTCATATGCAAAAGTTATGCATTTTTCATGATGGAGCAATCAGAGTCAGGAAAACTATAGTGTGACATCATTTAAATTGAGGATAAATCTCATATAAATAAAATGCAAAAAGATTAATAAAACTATGGTGTGTGTTATCTTAAATCAAACATGCAGGGGTAAATATGACATTTAGCCATTAAAATCATCAAACATCTAGAGATATGAGGGCGTACATGAAATCCCCAAACTACCCTTCCACATCAAATTAGATGATTAAGTTCGTGGGGCTACCTAGGTCAATTCGTGATCTGGTTTCTTCCTAATCGAGCCATGGCTCTGAGGCGTGAATCCTGAAGGTACAACATGTGATGAAACTCATGAATTGGTGATCAAATTCAAATACAGAAATCACCAGGAGTTTCTCTATGCTCAGATGGACACAAAGAGCCAAGGTTCAGGCTCTGGAGCATGCTGGGGAACCAAGCTCCTGACCACTGTCATGGAGGAATACATTGATGAATGTAATTGAGAAAAATGACGGTGCAAGAGAAGTTTGTGAAATCTGAGATACAAGGAACATTCCTCAAGGTTAAATGAATATCAGTGCACCTTTTCCATGGTCGGAGGGTTTCCAAGGCATCACGATGATGAACTCAGACATTGATGTATAGGGTACAATGATTAGTGCAAACCCATGGAAAACTAATGATTGAAAAACATTAGTGGGGTGTTGGAGAAGCTTACTGATGCTTCAATCGATCCGAAGGGAAGAGGTGGTTTAGACAAAGGTAGGGTCGTCGAAGATGAAATGCGAGTTGGCCAGGGAGTTTGGGAGCACTAGAGATGAAATTGTATGAGGAGGAGGTGATCTTGGGGGGGCGGAAACACTTTTGATATCCTTAAGTAGGGGTGGGAAAAGCCATAATAGCCTCTAAAAGTTGGGTGGCAAGAGAGGTGAGAGAGCCGAAAGAGGCATTTTGCCCACAGAGAGAGGGAAGGGGTAAATGGGGGCTTGATGTGATCAGGAGAGCGAGATGGACTTAATGGCAATGAAATATCATGGATTTATGGAGGGATGAAGGAGAGTGAGACCAACGAATAGGTGTACTAACAACTGGTTTGGTTTCACAAATAATATGGAGGAAGGAGATGATCTATTAGCTGTTAGATCAGGAGCAACTTAGATGTTGACCGTTGGATGGTGCGAATAAGAGGGAAATGAATAAATGTAACACATGACAATAATTAAATCCATGTCTTTAGGTGTGTTCACTGCATTGAATGCATTTTCAATTAAATATAATGCAAAACCATATAGAAACTTTCTTAATTAATTTGGTGGCTCAAACATGTTCAAAATGAACCCAAATTTGGACCACAAGTCCAATAAGTGGTCTATATTCTTCCTATTCCCTTAGATTTATGTTTTTTAGATGTGTTACCCATAGTTTCAATGTCATTCTACTTGATTTTAATGCATTAATGGATGAAATAAGTGGATAATACTTTTCCTTTGTGTTTCTTGGAATCAAATTTTGATATCAATACTTATTACTCACTCCATGATTATGTCATCTATATATTATGCCTTTTTTAGAACTTTTCTTGGAGGAGAGATAAATGGCGTTAACAATACCTTTTTCTTATGTAAAAAGAAAAGGAAAACTCCTTGATTAAGTTATTCATTGTTTATTTTCAAATTGCAAATCTTTTATCTTGATCATTTATGCCCTTTAAGCAACATGAATGGTAGGAGAGAGAAAAAGAAATGAAAACTAATGTTACATACATTTTAATTAATTGTAACACATAATACACATATAGAAGAGAAAATATATTTTAGGTATTATTTTATTCTTGTCACTTTTTTATCCTCCATGGAATTTCATCTCATGGTCTTTTTGCATTAAGCCCCCCCCCAACTATTGTTTATTAAGAAAACCTCAATTTAAGGCTTAAATAAATGCTATAAATTTGGGATGTTACAATTCTCCCACCTTAAAACAAAATTTGTCCTCAAATTTTCTTTAGGGTACTACCCATGTTAGGGTTTTCCTTACCTTTTGATTTACTAACAATTAAAATTTCAAGGTTTATTTATGTTCAACATTTTGCATTGAAAGATTTCATTATATATATATATATATATATAATATAGATTTCATAAAATATTTATGTGAACATGGATTAACTATTACCTCGGTCTTCTTATAAAGCTATACTTAGGGTTTATCAATCCAACTCATAGAATTTTTGGGGAATCTAACTCAACCTTGTCATGTCTTCCTATCAGTAGGGGTGGATAACTATCTAACCTTAGGCCTTTAGGTACCTACAAGATTCCTAGAGATGTGGTGATCAAGCATATACCCAAAGATGTGGGATTCTAGTATGCTACCTCTCATTAACCTACTAATACATGTGTCCCATTCCACATGCACTAGTAAGAAAGGAGAAATGCATCAAAGGTCTAAGGCTTGTGACACCTTTCTACAATTCTCAAATGGTTGTCCATGACCATTGAGAATGAGACACTATCTTATTAGCTAGGGTTAGGTTGATACTTGATATCTAAATTGGGTAAACATCTATCTCTGGCCTTTCTATCTCTTCTAGAGTGAAAACTTTAGTTATTCTAGATCATGGTATCTTTCCTTTGGGAATCTATCCCTAAACCCTAATCTCATATCTTCATTCTAGGGTGACTATGAGAATCATGTTTTCCTAGGGGGCATTTACCAAATTGCTATGATACCATAGTGTAACACCCCACTTTTCATATCACATGAGCGGAAGCATTTTTACTCAATGGGGTTGACACAATATGCTTTTCATGGAATTAAAGTTGATGAATCACTTTGCATAGATTTAAAACTGATTCATACACAATTCTTGGAAAAAGAAAACTACATCATGTTCATCTATGAAATCTAATCTTAATTGGTAAGATGACTAAGAATAATATGAATAATATCTAAACTCTAGATTGACTTGGTAAATATCACCCATCCAAGCTACGCTTGAAGTTTCTCCTAGTCTATGATTGTCCTTTATACTCTTCACTTGCTCGAAGTAATGTGGACATCACATCCCCAACCATCAAAAACAAACATCACATCAGTAAGTGATATTTGACATTTTATTAGACCTAAAAATAAATATAACTTGACTTGAAATATATTTACATAAATTGAATCATGGATTTTCATAAGGATTCTTTGAATAACTTTAAAATAAAGAATTGAATAAGTAAAATACACTCTCTATGATTTTCCCACTTAAGAGCCCATAATTGGCATGAATGCCCATGATTTGGCTAAAAATCCCATAACGACCCCTTGAGGTCCAAGATTGGCTATAAAAGCCCATGATTGGCATGAAAACCCATAACGACCCCTTGAGGTCTATGATGGTGAGAGCATATAAAACTTAATCAAATTCTTATAACATAATTCTTAATATGAACATTAGCATAATCTTGAACATTAAATCTTTAACATGATGGGATTTCTCCCACTTAGACCATGATAGGGTTTCCCCTTCTTGAGCATGATTCATTATAACAATTAGGGTTCTACCATAGACTATACATAAACAACCAAGAAATAGTGATATATGTATACATGATGTTTTCTTGAGGGCACATTCACAATTCATGAAATCTGGTAATGTGAATAATCATAAATAAACATCCATTAAACCAAAATTACTTATGTCAAATATGCATGGCATTATTATCTAGAGTAAGACACCTTAACATCAAGTCCCCTCACTTGATTGAGCCTCTAATCACCTGTAATCTAACTAAAATCTTAAGATACATATGAGTTTATAGTTCTGAAATCCTAATTTCGTCCATTGAATTATTGAAGGATTTAAATGTGTAAAATAGAATTTGAAAATAGGTTAGATTAATAGAGAATCAAAGGAACTTCCCAACGAATATTTTTCCATAATTTTCTAAGGTCATATGCAAAAAGTTATGCATTTTGCAAGATGGACCAATCAGAGTCAGGAAAACTATAGTGTGTCATCATTTAAACTGAGGATAAATATGATGTAAATAAAATGCAAAAAGACTGAGAAAACTATGGTATGTGTTACTGTTGGGTTTTAGGGGAGACAAAGAAGGCAACGAAAATAAAAATTTTCTTCTTCCAAACCCAGAATAAAGGAATCGCTTCAACGTCTATACAGTAGGAAGGATGGTTTGTAGAGTCGTACCTTGTCCTGAGGCTTGCTCGGCGACTTTACCTCGCGGCTTGCGCGGTCTTCACCTCTGGTCTTGGACGGTGTCTGTGCAGCTCCTGGTCTTACCAGGACTATCGTGATTGACATCTATCCTCTGAGCGGCAGAAGTCTCCCGCCTCAGAAGTAGTCCACACGGACCACCTAGAACTCTGATCTCCTTGTCCCACAAGGAATCAGAAGGAGTCACACCCTCCTATCAGTGTATTAGTCACCAACACACTCTCCTACAACCAGTTGCTTTTCTGTAGTTGTCTTTCCCTTGTTGTGCCTCCCTTATCAGGTAGCACTTGCTTGGGCTCTCTCTCGGTTACCAAAACCAGAGAGAACGACAACTTTGCATAGCAACTGGTCTCTAAGTTGTTGTTCCTGAGAAGCCCCCAATACCCCTATATATAAGAGGGTCATGGGATAGGGTTCTCTATCTCGAGCAATGCTGGATTAAAGTAGGAGTAGAAGGGTTCGAAATTTTCCACAAAACAAGCAACTTGCACCAGCTAAACCGATCATTTCAACCCTGAAATGATCGTTTGGTGACCTCAACCGATCGGTTCTCACCTGAACCGATCATTTGGGACACCTAAGACGATCGATTCATCACATGAGCTGATCGGTTCGTGGTCTTGGTCCAACTCAAATTGACTTTCAAATTTGTCTCTGATTAATCAAATATTAATCCTTGTCCAAATCGAATTTGTACAAGTGAAACAAATTCTATTTGCAAAATAGTCTTCTGATTTTCCAAATGATCTCGGTTGGACACATGAGCTGACCGGTTCAACATTTGAGTCGATCGTCTCATTACACATGATTCGATCGTCTCACCAGTTGAGCCGATCGGTTCACCAACTTGAGCCGATCGATTCATCTCATGAGCCGATCAGTTGGGGTAGCAGACTTGTGCAAACCAGTCAATCGCAATTTCAATCAATCATGATACTCCAACCAATCAGTCCAACACCTTGAACACTATGATATTGAGCTATCAATCGATTGAGTGTTTAATTGAACTACTAAACTCCTTTAGTAATAAATCTAAACATGGTTTGTTTATAAACTCCTCTTCCAGGTTAAATCCTATGTGTGTGACCCTGTAGGTCCATTTCACGTTGGCAGTGAAAGTCCATAGAATTTATGACTTCACAAGCAAAGAGCGGTGCCTAATCGCATATCCGTGCTACCCAAGTGAAATATAAAGTTGGAGAACAACTTTCAATCCTACAATTCTTGAATGTTGTTACAATGAATGTATAATTCCTTTATAATTGATAACCCGAATGAACTCAAGGCATGGAACAGTCATCCTGTCAACGTTCATTCACTTTCTTGATCTCAAAGTAGATTGGAGGAGATATATATGACATCAATATCACATATTGATTCACATATGCATGCGTACGCCTATCTCAATCCTACTCATCAAGTGGCCATGGATATAAAACTCCCTCAGGAGGGACAAATCCCATATCTATCACTCACCCCTCAAAAGCCCCATGTGTCAAAGCCACCCAATCATCACCTTTATAACAACCCATGTTTCAGGACTGTGTTTGATGATGTCAAAGTATACCCAACGACATGTGTTGAGTGTAGTGATTTTAGGTCAAAGAATCACACTCACCACCATCACTGTGAGAACTGACTGTGACTACCATGTCATGGTTCCATGTGTCAAACTCATGGCGGGTCTGTTTGGTAAACTTGTTCTCTAACAAGTACCTATGTGTTTGGTTTGATATCTCCACATCATGACTAATGATATTTTGTCATCAACCAACACCAAAGTATAGTCTTGTGTGTCATTGTTGTCTATCTACCTTCCACAATGACATCCGACTAGGGACATAATAAGAATGTACAAACTCTTAGCATCCGTATGATCTCATCGTTTAGGTCCTCAACCTGAAAGCATACGTCATTGAGTATTCTCATTCTCTAGACATTCAATCTGTTCTATCACTATCTAATATGACTAAACCAGAAAGAATTGGAAGCTTGCCTTTTATGCTTATCAAATCAATCTTAATGTATCCCACCAATCATCCCGTGATTGGCTCTTAGGGCATACATACCAATAGACTCCCACTTGCACTGCAAGCCAATCACCCTTGAATCATATTCATAGTGATCTTCAAACATGTCCCACATGTTACTGTGCTCTAGTGCTAACATAGTGAGTTATGGCAACACCTTGCCAAAGTCGGTATTAATTGCATGTCTCTCATCTCTTCACTATACGTCACACGTATGAGATGGAGTTGTCGTAATACACGATCTTGTATTCCTTTGCTAACCTTTAGCCACATTGCATGACCAAGTACTCCTAACTTGTCATCAATGACTGGAATATTTATAAGTTCATCTTATGAACTTCCAGATCCATATAGTATCCACTACTATTCTCTAGACACGGATACTCGGCTTTTCCTTTTAAACAACTTTATTGGAACGTTTCCAATTATCAACAAACATTCACTTTCATATATCCCGTATATATTTTGCGATTTATTTTTTGTCCTTTTCGAAAGTTCACATCAGTGTAACTCTTTACATTGAACCCTTCCTTATTTCCATAGAACTAGTACTTCTCAAGTACTTATCAAGTTCTTATGGTATTCCAGTTACCCTTACTGGAACTAGACAAACATCCACTCGTCATGTCCTACATATGAGTTACCAGGATGAGCATATCATATTGTCATGTCCTACATACAAGATTATAAATGCATTTTGTTCTTGCCATGTCCATACATGCAAGATAATGGGATGATTACATACATGATAGATCCATTTCTATTCTTAGTGTTCCCATTATTCATAAGAATTGGACACTTCGCCTTGGGATACCAACTCCATGTAACATGGACAAGTTTTCTCCCACTGAATCTATGCATACTGAACTCTTCAGTATAGATTGCCAATGTATGCTCTCTATTTTCTGGTCAAGAGTTTTTCTGAGAACTATCTCTATAGATCTCTATTCCTATCTCATAGGAAACGTCTCTATCTTCCTTATAGATAATTTCCACTTTGGATTTCCATTTTAAAACATTTCCATTTCACATCAACATGTGGAATGTGAATACGCTCCCACTAAATCACAGATCCCTTCTTTATCTTTGACATATCAGTCAAACACTTTGACTATATCATCAAAGTAAAGATCCAACTCTGAGTTGCTTGTATTTAATCAATCACATTGATTAGTCCATTGTAACTTATAGACTTCATTTGCATTAATGGATTCATAAACCTTATAGGTTGTGTCGTGTACACATCCTTGTTTTATTCCTCATAGGAATGCGGTTTTAGTATCTGTTATGCCAAATGTCTTAGTCATTAAGTTACAATCAACAAGCATCATCCTTTTTAAAATGTTATCCATGTGTCTTAGCGCTTAAAACTTATTTTCACTTATGGATTTTATCCCAATGGGTGCTACCATCAAGGTCATACAATATGGTTCACATGGAAGTCATTTAGGATGTAATGGTCATAAACCATAACTCAAAATCCAGTTCCTCATATTCATCTAGATAGTTGACTCATCTCATGACCAACTCATCACATTGATAATTGAGGTGTATCTGTCAAGAATATAAGAACTCACAACTCCTTGTGATTCTTAATGTCCTTTATTAGTGTGGGGTATTCTTTATTTAAGAAGAAATTAGTTATTTGATAATCATCCTCTGACTCCTTAGAGTATGACTCCTTTTGATTTAGACATCACCATGCCTTAATCATGAGTTCACTATGATACACTATCATAATCACTCATAAGGTTCTAAAACATTTGGTCTAAGTATTTCATTCATTGATCTCATCAAGAATTAGCACTTTACCAAATTCGTACTTCATCTATGATATTCTTGAACACTTCAAGATATTCATATTGGTATTTCTCTAAAAACCATTTGAAGTATTAGCATTAGCTCCAATAGGTATGTAAATACATCACATGTATTATACCTAATAGGATAATCATTCTTCCACTACCATTAGTGAAGATTGATTTATCATGTCTAAGAGATTCATGTCTCTTACTGGTTCTCTAACCAAAAGAGTCTAGATTATCCATCATATGGAAACTAGAAATGAACTTCTCATGATTTATGCTAATTTGATTGTTTGAGTCATCAATAACTTTCAGGTGTCATTTTATCTTATGCATACCAAGTACCACAAGATAAACAAGGCATTGCCATAAAGATCATATATTTTGATATTGAAACATCAACTTTATTAATTGCAATCATTGTCATACAATATGCAAAATAAAGGTGTTTCTATCCATTGGAAAATATGAAATAGCAGTTCATAAGTCTATTACATGCCTTTAAGGCTCAAAATAAACTAAAGTACTCCTATCTATGGAGGAAACACTTGCCCCATTTATTGAGTGCTTTACACTTTATATCTTGGTATCATATACCTCAAAAAGTGTTACAAGTTTATTTCATGACACCTTTAGGTGGAGACGTCTGTCACCTCCTTCTTCTTTAGTTCTTCCAGATAGAGTGGACAATTCCTTTTCCAGTGTCTTGGTTTTTGACAATGGTGGCAATTGCCTCTCTTGGTCATGCCTCTCTTGGCCTTGAGAGCTAAAGACGCCTTGGGCTCCTGGCTAGAATCAGAACCCTTCTTAGCTTTGCCCTTTCCCTTGCGCTTGGACTTCCCTTTCTTGCTGTTGATCATCATCACAGACTTAGGCTTGTCCTTCTTCATATGTGTCTTGGATGTCCTCAAAATGCCCAAAAACTCTATCAATGACTTGTCAAAGTTGTTCATGTTGTAGTTCATCACAAATTGACTGTATGATTCTGGCAACAATTGCAGTATCACATCAGTAGCCAACTCTTGGCTCAGGGGAAATCCTAGTCTCGTCAGGTTCTCCACATACCCAATCATCTTGAGCATGTGAGGACCAACTGGATCTCCTTCTATCATGACTCACTTGAACAGCGCCCTGGAGACATCATATCTCTCTTGTCGTGCTTGATCTTCATACATGTTCTTGAGATGCTGAATCATCTCAATGACACCCATGTTCTCATGTTGTCTATGCAACTCATGGTTCATGGAGCAAAACATCAAGCACTTTGCATCAATGGCATCATCACAATGCTTCTTGTAAGCATCCCTTTCTGCCTTTAGTGTGGTAGAAGCAGGTTCCTTTGGAATTGGAGTATCCAGGACATAGAGCTTTCTCTCTTGAGTGAGAAGTAAAAAGAAGTGCTTCGAATCATTGCTATTTGACTCGGACCTGTTGAATATTTTTTTATTATAGATTTTGTTTTTGATATGTGTTCAATTCAATACAAACTACAACTACACCAAAGAAGAAGGGCCATTCCGGACCTAACCTAATAGAATCCCGATTCGCAATGTCCTAAACCAGTCGTGGAAGTTAGTCCCATTCAGCTTGTCCTTTTCAAGGACCAATCGCAATGAAAAGTGATTGTTGTTTGTTGTCATTTGAACTACAAAAGGAAATAATTTGCAATTTTAGTCCAAAACTCAATTTTGACCTTTTGATAGATTTGAAAAGTTGACAATATTATTAGGATTTTAATTAATTATCACTCCCACTATTTAGTTCAAATTGATAGCCCTCACCATCAATTCGGAAGATTGCAGCGTACAATCTTCTAGTGGGTCAAGATCTGTATTTCATCAAGTCATGAGTCAGCTTTGGCTGATCGCCCACAATCTTGACTATTTAGGTAGGCCATCATGGCAATTGCATCATATGCAACTCTTGATGAATGAGCATGCACAACACCTTGCCATGAACATTCCATGCCTTTGGGCTTAGACGCTCTAAGAATCACCAGTTAAGTCTAACCCAAAAGTCGACACGGTAAACATGCACCCTGCTTTGGCAGAACCGACATGTTTACCCTTCACACTTCCACGAGATAGACGGCGCACCACGCTTTGGCATAACCTATGCTCAGTTGATCAAGTTTTTCATGTGTGCCTCTAATGGAAGGTGTAAAAGACTTAATATTTAGATGAAGGATTTGGTTTTATAGGTACATATACATATCCAATCACCACAATATATAGTATGTATCATATACATGCTATATCCCATAGAAAACATGTGAAATGATAAAAGCGATGATTATGGCCATCCTAATGTGATTCCTCGAGCCAAGAGGAATCACAGTCATCTAGGTCTACATCACATGCAACCTGTATAAGATGAACTCTATGCTATAGCCGTCTAAGTTGATCAACTCATCACATGAATGACCTGCTCGCCCTAGTCGGTCGTATGGGTGCCACCAGTCGATCGGTTGGCTCCTCCAATCGATCGGTTCACCTGGTCATCATGCATCTCTTCATGGCTGCCACCTGCTCGTCTCGCTCCTTGAACCGATCATCTAGATCGCCAACCGATCGGTTCATGCCTTGAACCGATCATCTCAGTTGTCGCCAGGTTGTCCGCCGTTCTTTGACATAAAGTAAATAAAAGATCTATCATATTTTACATTTGAATTTGGAAACCCCAAGTTACATTCGGGGGGAGAAAAGATAGGAAATAAATCTCGAGTTATCTCGAGTTACATCAAGAATAGGAGATAGGGAATCAGTATGCAGATCGAGATGCAAGCAACCACATACAACCAAGCACATTCATAGGGTTTATTGGCCATAACTACGCTATACATCCACCACAAAACTCGTTTAAGGGCGACGCGTATCGAGTGCATTCATATTACATATCATATATGTATATTGGGATTTGTAGATTTAGGATTGGACATGCATAAAGCCAATTTTATTCGCATTGTATGCAACAAATAAAGGCGACAAACCAAAATCGATCATATTGACAATCCTAAAGTATAGAGTAGTTTACCTGGATCTGATACCACTGTTGGGTTTTAGGGGAGACAGAGAAGGCAGCGGAAACAAAAATTTTCTCCCAAAGCCAGAATAAAGGAATTGCGTCAACGTCTATATAGTAGGAAGGATGGTTTGTAGAGGCATACCTTGTACCGAGGCTTGTTCGGTGACTTTACCTCGCGGCTTGCGCGGTCTTCACCTCCGGTCTTGGATGGTGTCTATGTTGCTCCTGGTCTTACCGGGACTGTCGGGATTGACAGTTGTCCTCTGAGCGGCAGAAGTCTCCCGCCTCTAAAGTAGTCCACACGGACCACTTAGAACTTCGATCTCCTTGTCCCACAAGGAATCGAAAGGAGTCACACCTAGGGATGAGCATCGGGCCGGGTCACCCCGGGTTTTGGCAGGCCCAGATCCATATCCATATTATTAAGCGGGCTACGGGCCGGGTTTTAGCCCAAAAATTTTTAAGAAAGACGAGCCCGTACCCAGCCCGTATAAAAAATTTGGGTTTCGGGCCGGGCTCAGGCCAACCCGTCTAACAATAGGTTTCATTAAAATGACTTGTTTGATTTACAATAAATGTTGAATTTGTATATAAGTAGAAAGATATTTGTTGTAGACATATTTATTAAATTTTAGAATGTTGTTGTGTTAGGAATGGTGGTGCTTTGCGTGAAGGTTGAACATAATATGAATGAGTAGACAAATTAATAATCCTCAATGTTGTTGCTAGTTGTTGATTCGTATCGATGAGCTATTAGACTTGTTATTATAACCAACTATTAGTATAGGGGGAGTTGGCTGATTATATCAATCATTAGACGACGGATCCTATTATGGAAAAAAGAAGTTTTAAAATGATATACATATTTTTGTATTTATATTATATTATATATATTATTTATGCGGGCTGAGTACTGGGTTTCGGGTCTGGGTTTATGGTGGCCCGAGCCCGGCCAGGATAAGAAAATGGGCCTAAAATGCCGGCCCGGCCCACCCATTTAGAATATTAGGGTCGGGTCTGGGTCGGGTTTGACAGGCCGGGTAGCGGGCTGGGTCGGGCCGGCCCGGTCCGATGCTCAACCCTAGTCACACCCTCCAGTCGGTGTACTAGTCACCAAAAGTTACAACCCCATTTTTGGGTTCATTTGGTGGGTAATGTGATTTCTCATATTAAAGATATTTGACAAATAAAGATATGATTGTTTTAAATAAATGGATTTCGTTTACAATAGCCTTGATGATTGTTTTGTGGGCTTTATTGGCTATTGGGCCCAATAACAAGGAAGAGACAAAAGGAACTCCATTATTAATAAGAAATGGAGAAAAGAAAAATGTAGAAACCTCAAGAAGGCAAAAGAGTGTAATCCAAAGGTGTATTTTGTGCCTTTTGGGTTCCTTGGGTCCCAAGGAGTACAAAGTTGCAAAGATAATGCAAAAAGAAAAGAAAAGATCAATTAAGTATTTCTTTATTAAGAAAGAAATTTAAAACAATGATAAATGTGGAAAATAAGAGAAAAGAGGCATAATTGAGTGATCCTTGATGGAATTTAGTATCCCAAGGATTCCTAATGTTAAAAGGAATACCAATGAGGAAAAAAAAGAGAAATAAAGAGAAATCCTCAAAAAAAGTATTTTAATAAGAAATAAACAAGATAATGGTGAAATAATGATTATAGATGCATCTAGAAGGATAATAAGTATCCTTAAAAAGGAATTTCGAAATATTTGAGTTTCTTGGGGTCCAAGGAGCCCCAATGAAGAAAGATGGAAGATAAAATACCTATAATAGAAAATAAGAAGATAATGGGAATACATAATTAATGGATTATGTGGTATTGTTAAAAAGGTGGTATTTCCTACTTAAGGAAAATAGAATTTCTTGTCAATGGATTTAAAAAGCAAGAACAAAGAGAATAAGAGGGATGATTTTCGAAATCCTAATATCAAAAGAAGAAGGAATATTAAAGAAATATTAGAAAGAGAGAGGAACTTGCTTCTTCATGAAGGAATCACATTCCTATTAGAAAAGGGCATTGCTAGTTTGTGGATGAGTACCGCAGGGCGTGGATACCCTCCTCTATAAAAGGGTAGACCCCTTTGGACGAGCCCAAGTAGATCCCATGTATCTCTCTATCCTCTCCATCTTCTTTTTCATGAAAACCCTAGTCGAAAGTAGGGATCTATCCCTGGAGCAACGACGGTTTGTCTTGCAATCTTGATGGGAGCAAAAAACCTCCACGATAACCTAAGATGGATCGGACGTACACCTGCGCCCTTGCCTTCAAGCAACTAGGGTCGTAGGACTGTAATGTTGTTGCAAATGCAGCTGCAAAACGAGGGCGGATATAGCTCGGGAACGGATGTTTTGGCCACGGGGTGGAAGTACCTCGCGTGCGCCACGGTAGGGTGGAGGCAATGACACCCTCCCTGGTGGCTGACGAGGTCAGGAAAGAGGAGGGGGAGCCACACCCTCGGCCGCTAGGGCGGCAGCAAGCAGCTGCCCGAGGTTGAAGAAGGGGAAAGTTGGGTTGGACGGTTATGCCCTCCGCGGGCTGAAGAACCAACTCACTTAACCAAGGGAATGAATGACAATTCGTTATATTTCCAAATCACAGCGTTGCATGGAGCAGGACACTTGGCCCGCTCTGATTGGCCCAAAGTAAGTCAATTTTGCATAATTCATATCTAGATAATCGTAGCTCGGATGGATATGGGTAATATATGAATTTTTCTCAGAACAATGAGAGGAATTCAATAAAAATACATTTGAAGGCTAATTCCTCTTGCAATTTGAAAAGTAGTGTAATTTATCAACTTTAATGAATTAAAGATTAAGAAATCCTATTTGGAGATGATTAATGTATTTAGTAGGGTTTAATGGATGATTAAAGTTGACATTAACTTGTTAATTGTAAAAAGGTACATTAAACACAAAAAGGATGAACTTTTCACGTAATTGGTTAATTTAGAGTTTCATGTGCATAAATATGCTTTAATGGGCCTTGAAACCCTAATAATGGTAATTATGACTCTTAATAGCTTTAATTGTTCAAAATCATGATTAAAGTTGAAATATGATAATTCTAAGCTATTTCGAGTATAAAAGTTTCTAATTGTGAATAAATACCCTTAATGTGGTAATTAGGGTTTTCTAATGAATAAAAAAGTAGAATTAATGACAAATAGAGCTCATATGTGATTTAGATTATAATGAACTATGAATTGATGATAAATGAGCATAATGATCTTTTCATGGATTAAAAGGATAAAAATGGTAGTTTTAATGTAAAAGAAGCTTAATGGACTTAATTGATGTTTAATTGTGCCTTAATATGAAATTAGGGTTATATGTTGCTAGAAGGTAACCTTAATATCTTTTGTAAAGAATAGATGAGATAAATAGGGTTTGTGAGTAATTGTATTAAATTAGGGTTTAAAATAGTAAAAGGTTAAGGAAAACCCTAATTGCAATGGAAACCTTAAAAGTGGACTAGAAACCCTAGGAAGTGATCTAAGTTTAATAGATCTTGATGACATGAGTAATAAAAGGGAATTGCAAGATTATTTTAGGATCTTGTTATGTGTGCTTGCTTGCTTTGATTTCTTACTTGCATGGATTATTCTGTCTCAAATCAGCCTGATAGGTATGTGGTTACGTTTATGAATAATCGCTTAAGTTTCACGGTGATTTCTGAACATTTTTATCGGTTTCTTGGAAATAACTGATTGGATGACTTTTATTTCATGCAACTATAATGTGACTATGATTATCACCATAAATGTGCATACATGACTGGCTCAGATCCTGGTCCTCCTCTATGGCTTTGCAAAGGCTAAAAAGGGTAACCTAGAGCAAGGTCTAGGCTATCATGAGTTAGAAATTGGGCTACCCACGTGTAGTTCCACGAGACTCTTTAGCACACCATGAGTTAAGGAGTGGGCTACCTACTGGTAGTGCCATGTGACTCAACCCTAGAAACTGATTCACCTGTTAGGTGGGATCATGAGGGGTTTAATGGGGATCTACCATAAGGAAGGTAGCATCCAGGTCCACAGCAGGGACAACATAGAGGCTAGGGTATGTAAGGATTGAGTAGTTATGCAGAAAACATAAAGTTGTTTGTTTAAAACCATAATTGGCTGCAATATGTTGTTATCTTAGTTGCACGATTATTGTTTCCCCCACATACCAGCTTTATGCTGACCGATGTTTTGTTTGTCAGTGTTTTAGGTACAAGTGAAAAGAACAAACAGTAAAGTGGCACATGTGGAATTAAATATGAATTAAAGTTTAAAGGAGGATTAGTTAGAATAGACTCCATGTGGATAGAAGTAGATATCCAAGTTTTTGAAAAAGGTATGCAAAGTTATAAAAACAATTACAGCTTTTCAGTTTAGTTAGTAGAATTTGACAATTATTACTGATTATTTGTCGAACCTTTGATCCGAAAATCGGGATAACAACTCTGACCTCTTGGTCTCCCTTAATTGGGGGTTACTGGGAGGCGGGGTCGTTACATTTGGTATCAGAGCGTAGATTCCTCATTTAATCTTTAATAATTATTAAATTTTACAAACTCTGTAGAACCCAAGGGAGTTATTAGAGGATTTTCCAAAAGACAGAGGTGTCTAGAAAAGGAGCACGTCCGGGGGCTAGCAAAATTTTCCTCCGCACCGCTAGTCGGAATATGAGGACTCCCGAATTAGTGTGACTGCCTGACTGATGTCTTAGGATCTGACTCAAAATAAAACACCTTTAGGACTCTCTCATCTTGTTCATCCCTTCTCAACTCAAATGTTGTTAAGGATTATAAGGATTAGGGTTTTCTCTCTTTTCCCTCACCCTCTTGAGGTATGGGTAAGGTTGATAAGGTTTAAGGAATCCTCCACCAACTTAATAAAAACATGTAAATAAGATGTCATGGACATAAGCTTGATAGATTAAGCGTAAAAGAATAGATACATGCTTAGGTCATATGACATAAGTTTTCATGCACTTAGGAGAGACCCTAGGCTAGACCTTCTTGTCAGGACGATAAGTGTAGAGAGTTAGTCTTGGAGGTATAGATCTCCATTACAAGTAGAGACCTGGGACATCCTCTGAGGATGATGTTAACCCTAACCCTAAGTGAAGGTTAAAGAGAGAGATGACATGATGAGTCAGATGTCATGGTAGACCAGGTGTTTGGATAGACATGCCTTGGATGCCAAGGTTCAGACTCTAGAGCATGTTGGGGCACCAAGCTCCTGGCCACAGTCATGGAGGGAGACACTAGGGAATGGAACTGAGGCAAATGATAGCGTGAGAGAAGTTTGGGATATATGAGATGCAATGAAAATTCCTCGAGGTCAAGTGAAGATCAGTGCACTATTTTCATGGCCAGAGGGTCTCCGAGGCATCACGAAGATGAATAGCAGGCATCAGTGTATAGGGTAGAACAATCAGCACAGACCTATGGAAAACAAATGATTGAAAAACATTAGTGGGGCATTGGAGAAGCTTATTTATGCTTCAATTGCATCAGAGGAGCAGAGGTGGATGAGATCAGTGTTTTGAAAACTGAATCGGACCGTCCGGTCTGACCGATCAAACTAGTAAATTGGTGGCTAACTGGTCCAAAAATCTAAAAAACCAGTTATGTCTTCTTTCCAATCAAATCGGTCAGAAGCATGATCCAACCAGTTGACTAGACCGGAAAAGACCAAAATGGTGGTTCAAATAGAAGAAAAATATAAAAGGTATGATACAAAAATAAACTTGTGACCCACATAACTGATACCATGTCCTAATTACATAAAAGATAAAAGTTGTTTTATATGCATTGTTGGAGGGGGAACTATGTAATGTATATATACACACATACATACATATATATACACACATACATATATACATATATATATATGTATATACAGAGCGAGAGAGATTAGGAAGTATGTACCGGTTGGTACATGTAACTTATGTGTACTGACCATCAAAATGGCACATATGGAGTATGTTAATAAAATCCAACCATATCGATTGATTCAAAACTACATCGATTAGATGTGTTTAAAAAATCATAACCATACCTCATATACATCTTGAGATATAGTAATATATCATCCAATGGTTTCTTCAACTTACTATTGATTAGAAAATACACATTTTCTTTTATAGGGTGCTATAAAAATATCATATTGTGGTAATTTTTGATAGGAGTCTTACCAAAGAAGTATACATCACATCTATAAGGTTGGATTGTTCAATTAAATTTTATAATCATCATAAATGAAGATGGGTACATGTACTCAGGCACGCAATTCTTATATATATATATATATATATATATATATATATATATATATATATATATATAGAGAGAGAGAGAGAGAGAGAGAGAGAGAGAAAGTCAGGCTAGAATACACTCAAGTGTATAGATTGCACAAATACACTCAAGTGTGTTTTCATATAAAGACTATTTTTTGCAAAACGTAAACCATTGATCTTCATTGTCATACTATAACTACGCTACATACAAATTTTAAGCCCATTTGGATGAGTGTAAATCACTATTCCAAGGGAAACAAAATCGACGTGTGAAACTAATTTGAAATGCATAATTTTTGCGATCTTTATAACATGACCTACAAATGTCCAAATGTGCTCAAATTTTGTATATGAGCTATGCACAAGATATTTACGAAGATAAATGGATTAGATTTTTGAAAAAAAAAATATTGCATCATGAAAAATTACTTGAGTGTATTCTGCTCCGAATACACTCGAGTGTATTCTAGCATGACTCTCTCTCTCTTTCTCTCTCTCTCTCTATATATATACATATATATATATATACATGCACACGTGCATACACACACATATATAGGCCTTTTTTTAATACCCACGCGGGTAGCCTAGATTTCGCTTCCCAATAGCCAAAAAAGTAACTGTTCTAACCAGAAAAGTAATTCTGCTATAAAAAATAGTAACTATGTTGATCAAAAAGTAACTATATGACTAAAAAAGTAATCCTGTACAAAATACACAGTAGATATATATGTAACCGTGTTTTGAAATCTATTGTTACAAATGTAACTATCTATGCATGAAACTCAACAGTTTGCAAGGTAAAGTAACCCTCTACATGTTAAAAATAACCAACTTGAAAAAATATAACCATAATGGGGGGGTAGATACCTGCATGGGCATTAAATATGGACCCATATATATATATATATATATATATATATATATATATATATATATATATATATATGTATGTATATATATATGTGTGTGTGTAATTTATATATATATATATATGTGTGTATATATTTATGTGTGTAATTTATATATATATATATATATATATGTATTTATGTATGTATATATATATTTGTGTGTAATTTATATATATATGTATATATTTATGTATATATGTGTGTGTGTGTAATTTATATATTTATATATATGTATATATTTATGTGTGTATATATGTGTGTGTATATGTACATATATATACATATGTATATTTACATACATAAATACATATATATACATATATATACATACATATATATATATATTTATTACACATATATCTATATATATACATACACACACAGATATATATATATATATATATTCATTTATATGCATATACACATTTAAATATCCATATAGGTATATATATATTATATATGTGTGTAATATGTATATGTATATGTATATGTATGTATATTTATATACACACACATATACATACATACATACATACATACATATATATAGTATATATATTACATATAGTGTGCACGGTTCAACTGGTTTAACCGGTCCGCCCACTAATTGCCTTATACTATACTGACCGATTTGATTTTTCTGATTTTATTTTTTTAACATCATGCTGATGTCATTTCCAGTCCAACCGATTCAACCACTCTGGTTGAATCTGGCTTAAACCAAGTCAACACCGGTCAGACCACCAGTTTGGTTCTTAAAACATTAGCTCAGACAAAGACAGGCTCACCAAAGATGAAGCGTGAGTTGGCTAGGGAGTATGGGAGCACTGGAAACCGAATTGGATGAGGAGAAGGGGATCCTAGGGGGATGGGGACACTTTTGAGATCTTTAAGCAGGGTTGGGGAAGCCATAATAGCCTTTGTGAGTCGGGTGGTGAGAAAGGTGAGAGATCCGAAAGAGGCATTTCCCTACAAAGAGAGGGAAGGGGTGAATGAGGGCTTGATGGAATCAGGGGAGAGAGGTGGACTTTATGCACATAAATCTTGTGGATTGATTGAGGATTGAAGGAGGGCGAGATCGACGAATAGGCATACTGAGAATGGGTACGGTTTCACGAATAATATGGAGGAAGGAGATGATCTATTTGTAGTTAGATCAGGAACAACTTAGATGTTGACCGTCGAATGGTGTGCATAAGAGGGAAATGAATAAATATAGTGTGTGACAATAATAAAATCTAGGAGTTTCTATCTATTCACTGCATTGAATGTCTATTCACTGCATAAAACCATAAGGAAAATTGCTTAATTAATTTGGAAGGCCAAACATGACCAAAATGAACCCAAATTTGAACTACATTTCCAATAAGTGGTGTAGATTCTTTCTATCCATTTAGATTTCTATTTTTCCCATGTTTTACCTAGGGTTGAGCATTGGTCCAGAATCGAACCGGACCGAGGACCGATTTTGTAAGAATTTATGGACCGTAGACTGGACCATTTCGAGGAGGACTGGATTGGGACCGAACCATTTCATGGTAGGACCAGACCGAACCATTTGGACGATAATTAGCCTTTTTTACATGTTTTACAACTAATTTAATTGTATAAAGTTGATAATATTAGTCACTTCTAGCAATTATACAACATTAGTAGCAAACATTTACACTACTAGTGTTTATATACGTACTTTATTTGTACTTATTACCTAATATACCTACAAATATACAAAACTTTATATAAAAGTCAGTCTACAATCTGGTCCACAGTCAGACCAGTTTTGGACCGGATCGGACTAAAGACCGAACTCACCAAAATTTGTGAACCACAGACCAGACTGAACTCATAATGGGCCGGATTGGACTAGATCGAATTGAGCAGTTCAGTCTGATTTTACAGTCTGGACCATTATTTTCTCATCCCTAGTTTTACCTGTAGTTTCCATAATGTCATTGTACTTGATTTTTAATGCATTAATGGATGAAATAAGTGGATAAAACTTTTTGTTTGTGTTTCTTGGAATCATATTTTGAGATCAATACTTATTACTTACTCCATTATTCTGTCATCTATATATTATGCCTTTTTTAGAACCTTTCTTGGAGGAGAGAGAAATGGAGTTAATGATACTTTCTTCTTATGTAAAAAGAAAAGGAAAACTCCTTGCTTAGGTTATCTAATGTATATATTCAAATTTCAAATCTCTTATCTTGCTTTCAATGTCCTTTAAGCATCATGAATGGTAGGAGAGATAAAAAGAAAGGGAAAGTAATGTTACATACTTTTGAATTAATTATAACACATAATGCACATATAGAAGAGAAAATGTATTTTGGGTTTTATTCTTCTCACTTTATTCTCCTCCATGGAATTTCATTTCATGGTCTTTTAGCATTAAGTCTCTCAATTATTGTTTATTAAAAAAAACCTCAATTTAATATTTAAATAAATGCTAAATTTTGGGATGTTATGCCTGGTTTATGTTTGACCTGTTTGCATGTGTGAGATGCTTGCATGGGTGAGACCTTGGACACATGGCATGCATGGAAAGACACCTCTCCTTTTCTCTCTCACATCTTGAACTCTATGTATACCTCCCTCCTTACATGCAAGAAATTTCTTTACACACCTAGCCCTCTCTCTCTTCTTCCTTATGCTTGGATCTCATCCCCTTTTGCATGGTGGAGAAGGAGGACCTCAAGGTTGAAGAAGGTGGCCGATATAGCTTGCATGTGTACCTAGGGTTTGGATCTACCCTAGTAGAGGTCGTTTGGTGTTTTCTTGCTTGGTTCTTTGACCTAGGTATGTGAGATCTCCCTCTTTTCCTTCATTTTTCTTGTTGTCCTACCTTCCTCTTTTCTCTTCTTGGTTGAATCCTTGGTGGGTCATGATCTAGTGGTTGAAAAAGACTCCTTTCTTGCTTCCTTGAGCTAGGGTTTACTTTATTTCTGGTGAAGGAGCTAGCTTGGCTGAGTAGAGTGCTCAATCTAGGGTTTCTACCTTCCATCCTCGAGCTACCTTGTTATTTGGGTTGCTCCATCTTCTAGTGGTGAGTTATATAACTTTATCCATTGTTAGTTCTTAATCTTACCTTGCATGAGCATCCCTAAAACATTTCTCCAAGTAGAAAGGTAGTATCTTTTACCTAGGGTTTGTGTTTATATGGTCATTCTTGAATAGTATATCCTCTTGGGTGAACCCCAAACTTTGTGCATGAATCTTGCTTGATAATGGAAGTTTTTTTTACTTGCATGCTTGTGGAAAATGATGGATTTTGCTTTCTCAAATGATGGTTGTTAATTAGGGGTTTGAACTAATCTTTCTCCTTATGATGCAACTATAAGGAGGTGGGATCACCCCCTTACTAAAATTTTGAAGAATTAACATACATTCCAAACACACTCAAAGGTACATTGGAATAGGTATAAATTTTCCAAATTTATTATAATGGTATGCAAAAGACCAAAGTGTAGCAACAAAATAGAAGTAATTTACTATATTCAACTTTCATAAAAGATTGCACAAGTACATCAAAATCTCCCATTAGGGTTTACAACAAGATACAAAAAAAGGATCTAGATAGAGGGAAGTCTAAACTACTTCAAATCTTGTATCCGGAGAACATCTCCAAGTGCTAGGTCCATGCCCAAAGCTATGTTATCCAGATTCAACTCAACAACTTGTCCTAACCTGGGTGGTTGGGAGAGCACCTAGCAAAAGGGAAAGGAAACAAGGTATGTGTCAAAATATTGAACAAGTACAAAAGATAACATTGAAGCATAAATAGATGGATTCATCACATGATGAGAGGGACAAGAGGATGAGGCATATAAAAAATAGATTTTTTCCAAAAACCAACAAATAATAATGAATTGCATGAATGATCAATATTGGACTACATTAATTAATTAGGGTTGAGGCACCTACCCGACCCCAACATATAGGTGAGGGGAGAATTAATACATTCCTAGTCACCTACACATATTTTTATAAGGGGAGAATAAGACATTCCCCAGGGCGAATTAACACGTGCTCTACTATGGGTGGATGTACATAAGTACCACTACTATAGCTAAATAGTCAAATAAACCATCATGCATAAGAAGTAGTAAATTGGAAAGATAAATAGTCATGTAATTGCAATATGGTAGTGGAGTTCTAAGACCCATGAAATAAAACATCAATACTAATTTTGAGACAAAAGATTCATGAGTAGAGGAAACCAGGTTCAATAAAGCCTCATTAGGGAAAGTAAGGTTGGTTCACAAGTATCCCAACTAAAGGGTTAGATATGCACATACCTCTCATAAGATTTCAACTACCAACTTTCATCATTTTATTGAGTCCAAGACCAACTTCTCCTATTCCAATGTATAACCATGTATTAGGGTATGTTATATTCATTAATGTAAAGAAAACCCCTATTGTTGAATTTTTGCACAAAACTTCAATTTAGACTCTGAAAACATAACCATTGATCTATTTAGGTTCTTCTGATTAAGAAAACATATAAGATTGTATATTTTAGAGTTATGAAGGTTAAAGTGTATTTTTGATGATTTTTAGGTATTTAATTCATTTTCTAAAAACTCTTATCAATAAAACTCCAAAAAAAACCTTATAACTATTTTACTTATAAAGAGAACATTTTTTGGAGTTCAAAACATATTTTATTTTTATTTTTGGACAAGGGAATAAATAGTTATGAATTTCTCAAAACTGACAAATAGGAAATTGCCACATCATCAAACCGATCGAGATAAGCGGAGAGAGAAAGATATATATATATATAGAGAGAAAAAAAAACATAATCTGACCCAAGATTAGGGTTTGGAGTTTTAAAGGTGGTTCTAGATCTTCTAGAGAAGGTAAAACAGTAAGAAACCAAAACTTTGGAAGAACATGCTAAATAGAGATGGAGATCATCGATTTTAAACATATAAGCATGAGTTTTAAGTGTGTAGTAAGCAATATATGAGAAGGGGGTTATAAAAATCACCTCTATGGAAGGTGGACAAGTCCAATAAGTAAGGTTCCTAAGCTTAGAGAGGCTGGTTTGTTCAAAAATGCTCCTATCTCGAGCAAGAAGCACCTTCTTCACTTTAGAGGTGAAAATCCTAACAAAAGAACAAGGGGATGGGGGTGTTTAAGGGCTCTATGTGGGGTTTCACCATGGAATACTAGGGTTCTGACCTAGAGGAAGGTGAAAGGAAGACTAATAGCATGAAAATATGGAAGTAAAGGAGGATACTTACTAGTTTTGATCAAAATTACCAAGGAGGAGCTTAAGAGATCCTAAATAGAGAAATTTGGAACCCTAGGAGGCTTCTTCACCAAGTTAGGCACCCTCTTACCTTGAGATAGAAACTTTGTGGCCAAACATATAAGGAACGATGCTCTAAGAAAGAGGAAAGAAAGAAGAGCAAGAGTTTTTGAATTGGGAGTTGGGAAGGGGTAGATATGGCTATATAAAAAAAGAGGTCAAGTATGAGGTGTCTATGAGACTTTCCATGTGTCATGTATAAGGGTGTCCTTGGACATGCAAGCCTTTATGGATAAGTAATAATTCAAGAATGAGGTGTCAAGTTACTTTCCATGTATCCAATTCTAAGGGTTCCCAGGGACATGCAAGCCTTTATGGATAAGGATGAAGTCAAGAATGAGGTGTCCATGGAGCTTTTCATGTATCCTTAGCCTAGGGATTTCATGGACATGCAAGAGGATAACTCATAGAGGCTTCTTGAATATCAAATGTAGGTTAATGGACACTTATAGGCCATACCAACCGACCTCCAATCAAATACATAACCCTATTGGTTGATAGCTCCTAAAGATAAGGTCATTTATAAAGAGGAAATCCCTAAAATGCCCTTGGAAAGAAACACCTTCAAACCAAGGTGAAACTAGATTCTCCATGGTTCAAAAACTCCATAATGATAAGAGAATATTTGAAGTTTATAATGCATGTGACAATTTACAAAGAAAACCTCTGAATTGGGTAAATTACATAAAAGTCCAAAATGTGCATATAATTGCATAACTTGCACAAACAACATCCAAATTGGACCAAACTTGAAAGTTAATCTTGTATCATGATTTCAAAACACATAACAAGGTTAGATTAAGGTTTAGAGTACTTAATTCTGATAGTTAAGCTTTTTCAATACATTAATTAAGGTTTGGGGCCTTACACTTCTAACATGGATTTATTTACCATTCTTCCAGTTAAGTAGTGATTTTACATTTTAGGTCCTTAAATAAGATTTCATCGAGGTATTTGTGAATAAACCCTTACATTGGTATAATTATTGAACAAATGTTCACCAAACTACTATAAATTCCACAATTTAAGCATCAAGGCCAAAAAGGATAGAAATGATAGGAAAATATTGGGAAAGGGCCAAAAAGAGAATATGTCGAGGTTTCATTATGTTACAACACTCCACCCCTTAAAGAGGATTTTGTCCTTGAAATATAAAGCAAAGTGAGAAGGGTGAGTATGAAACATATCACCACTAAACTCCCAGGTTGACTCCATTAAACTTCCACCAAAACTTTTACTAACTTAAACTCCTTGTTTTTCAACTGCTTAACTTGGGAGTTCAGAATCTTCTCAAGCAACTCCACATAGGTCAGGTTCTCATGGATTACCTAAAGGTTCCACTTTTATTATTTCTTTTTAAAATCCTTGGCTTATTAGAATTGTATTCATTTGGATATCACATTATCATTACTATTCTTTTAATTGCTTCATGCAATATTTACTTTGTTTCCAAAAGAGTTATATTTCATTATTATGCACAAACCTAATATACTTCTTATTTATCTCATTAGGAATTTTATAACAACTAGAGTTATACTAAATTACCTTAATATGCATTATTATATCTGACCATTATCTTTAGGAATTTTAGAACAACTAGAGTTATACTAAATTATCTTAATATGCATTATTATATCTGACCATTATCTTTAATAATTTGGATTTAGACTCCATTATCAATTGTATCAATTATTTTGTATGAAATAGGACACTTTATCCAATTTGTTACAGTTAATCTGAATAATGCCACATTAATTACTTATATTTATATTAGACATTGTTACTTTACCTTTCTTGCTCACGTTAATGCCATCATTAATCATTCTCTCACATTTATTCACTTGTTATTATTGATTATGAAAATTTGTGTGAATAAATTACTTCTTATCCATATTGAAGTCATCATATATATTTTAATGATCAAGGTAGGACATATTACATATTAATTATTTGATTCACATACTAAGTCATTAGGTGATTAAGTGGGTGTGTATTAGAGAACAAGGTGATATGCATTTCATATTGATGACCTAATTAATCTATGATTTATGTGTATCAAAGTATGTTATCTGATTATGAAACCTAGTGACACTAATTTATCATGAATGTCATGAAGGATGTATTGGTTAAGGTTATATGATTACAACTTAGGGTTTAGGTTAACATGATCATTATTATTCACCTATACCTTCTTAGGATGCATTAAGTCCTAGATTAGATTATAATTATCTTTCCCATCATATCATTAGGTTTTATTGGTTTATTACATGGGCAACATCATGCTTATCCACTATTAGTATTAAAAGGTGAGTTACTCTTATTATGTGCATTAGATATTCATTCAGGTTCAACCATATGAACTATTCATTAGATAATCGTTATATGTACTTTTGGATACCAAGAAACATGTGGTTACAACTATAACTTGTTTGGTCAAAACTAAGGATTCAAGCACACTTACTTCCTAATTAGGGAGTTAGGGTTTCTAAAGTTAGAGTAGCTAGATTTCAGAATGTTACATGACTCCATCCCCTTGTAAAGGATTTCATCCTCAAAATCTAGCTACCCAAACATCATCAAACCAGCTACTCTCCACCCCTTAAAAGGTTTTACCTACCAAGCCAAACTAATCTAGAGGTAAAAAGGTGAGTTTAACTACACCATATATAAGATCCATCATGCTTCACTGTGCACTCTGATTTCTTACTAAACTTAAAACTTCAAAGTCTAGGTTCTAGGGATAACTATCCAAACATGTGTTTCTATGGGTCATAAGGGAACTATATTGGGTATCCATCCTCAAACAAGTCATTACACCTGGGAGACTAGTTCAACATATTAGGGTCCCTAAATATAAATCATATAGATGTCTAAGGCTACTATTGCCTAAAAGCATGCTATTTTAGACAATTCATAACAGCTCAGGCCAGGCCGATATCATATGGATTTGGGAGTCCTCATAAACCAAACTAGTAGTGCAGAGGAAAATCTTTCCAGTTCCCCAAACCTTATCCTTTCTAGACACATTTGCTTTCAACTTCATGTCCTAGTAGCTGCCTAAAGGCCAAGCTAAACAACCTCAAGTTACTATGGTTCCTTATGCATCTTTTAGTTGTAAGTATTTTAGGAATGTATTCATCATTATTCTAATGTAAAACTATAGGATCCTAAATCAACCCTTCATCATCTATTCATCAACTCTAGGGAAAAAATGTCACTTAAAGGTAAGGCAAGTAATCTAACTAAGGAGAAAAAATTGAAATAGTCAGATTCCAACTGCCATGGACTCTGATACCGTGATGTAAGGAGTGTGGGATCACCCTCTTACTAAAATTTTGAAGAATTAATATCCATTCCAAACACACTCAAAGGTATGTTGGAATAGGTATAAATTTTCCAAATTTATTATAATGGTATGCAAAAGACCAAAGTGTAGAAGTGAAATAAAAATAACTGACTATATTCAACTTTCATAACAGATTACACAAGTACATCAAAATCTCCCATTAGGGTTTACAACAAGATACAACAAAAAGGATCTAGATAGAGGGAAGTATAGACTACTTTAAATCTTGTCTCGAGAGAAACATCTCCAAGTGATAGGTCCATGCCCAAAGCCATTTTATCCTGAATCAACTCAACAACTTGTCCTAACCTGGGTGGTTGAGAGAGCACCCAATAAAAGGGAAATGAAACAAGGTATGTGTCAAAATATTTAACACGTATAAAATATAATGATAGCATTGAATCATAAATATATGGATTCATCACATGATGAGAGGGCCAAGAGGATGAGGCATATAAAAAATAGATACTTGCCATAAACTAACAAATAATAATAAATTGCATGAATGATCAATATTGGACTACATTAACTAAGTAGGGTTGAGGCACCTACCGGACCCCAACATATAGGTGAGGGGAGAATTGATGCATTCCCAGTAACCTACACATATTTGTATAAGGGGGTGAATAAGACATTCCCCAAGGTGAATTAACATGTGCCTACTATGGGTGGTTGTACATAAGTACCACTACTATAGCTAAATAGTCAAATAAACCATCATGCATAAGAAGTAGTAAATTGGTAAGATAAATAATCATATAATTCCAATATTGTAGTGGGGGTTCCAAGACCCATGAAATAAAACATCAATACTAATTTTGAGACAAGTACATCAAAAGATTCATGAGTAGAGGAAACCAGGTTCAATAAAGCCTCATTAGGGAAAGCAAGGTTGGTTCACAAGTATCCCAAATAAAGGGTTAGATATGCACATACCTCTCATAAGATTTCAACTACCAACTTTCATCATTTTACTGAGTCCAAGACCAACTTCCCATATTCCAATGTATAACCATGTATTAGGGTATGTTATAAGCATTAATGTAAAGAAAACCCCTATTTTTTACTTTTTGCACAAAACTTTGATTTAGACTTTAAAAGCATAAATATTGATCTATTTAGGTTCTTCTGATTAAGAAAACATATAAGATTGCATATTTTGGAGTTATGAAGCTTAAAGTGTATTTTTGGTGATTATTAGGTATTTAATTCATTTTCTAAAAACTCTTTTTGACAAAACTCCAAAAAAAAACCTTAGAACTATTTTTGTTATAAGGATCACATTTTTTAGAGTTGAAAACATATTTTCTTTTTATTTTTTGACAAGGGAATAAATAGTTATGAATTTCTTAAAACTGGCCAATATGAAATTTCCACATCATCAAATCGATCGAGATAAGTAGAGAGAGAGAGAGAGAAAACACCATTTGACCCAAGATCAGGGTTTGGAGTTTTAAAGGTAACCAAACCAGATCTTCTAGAGAAGGTAAAACAACAAGAAACCAAAACTTTGGAAGAACAAGGTAAATAGAGATGGAGATCATTGATTTAAAACATATAAGCATGAGTTTTAAGTGTGTAGTAAGCAATATATGAGAAGGGGGTTATAAAACTCACCTCTGGTGAAGGTGGATAGGTCTAATAAGTAAGGTTCCCAAGCTTAGAGAGGTTGGTTTCTCCAACAAATCTCATATCTCGAGCAAGAAGCACCTTCTCCACTTTAGAGGTGAAAAAACCCTAACAAAAGAACATAGAGATGGGGTGTTTAAGGGCTCTAGGTGGGGTTTCACCATGGAATACCAGGGTTCCTACCTGGAGGAAGGTTTAAGGAAGACTAACAACATGAAAATAGGGAAGGAAAGGAGGATACTTACTAGTTTTGGTCGAAATCACCCAGGAGGAGCTTAAGAAATCCTAAATAGAGAAATTTGCAACCCTAGGAGCCTTCTTCACCAAGGTAGGCACCCTCTTTTACCTTGGGACAGAAACTTTGTGGCCAAACATATAAGTAACGATGCTCTAAGTTAGAGGAAAGAAATGAGGGTAATAGTTTTCGAATTGGGAGTTGGGAAGGGGTAGATATGGCTATATAAAGAAAGAGGTCAAGTATGAGCTGTCTATGAGACTTTCCATGTGTCATGTATAACGGTGTCCATGGACGTGCAAGCCTTTATGGATACTTAAGAATTAAAGAACGAGGTGTCAAGTTACTTTCCATGTATCCAATGCTAAGGGTGCCCATGAACATGCAAGCCTTTATGGATAAGGAAGAAGTCAAGCATGAGGTGTCCATGGAGCTTTTCATGTGTCCTTAGCCTAGGGATTTCATGGCCATGCAAGAGGACAACTCATAGAGGCTTTTTGAATATCAAATGTCAGTTTATGTACACTTATAAGCCATACCAACCAACATCCAATCAAAGAAATAACCCCATTGGTTGATAGCTGCTAAAGAGAAGCTCATTTATAAAGAGAAAATCCCTAAAATGCCCTTGGAAAGAAACACCTTCAAACCAAGGTGTAACTAGGTGCCCCATGGTTCAAAAAATATAGAACGGTAAGGGAATATATAAATATTATAATGCATGTGACAATTTACAAAGAAAACCTCTGAATTGGATAAATTGAATAAAATTCCAAAATGTGCATATAATTGCATAACATGCACAAACAACATCCAAATTGGACCAAACTTGAAACTTAATCTTGTATCATGATTTCAAAACACCTCACAATGTTAGAATAAGGTTTGGAGTACTTAATTATGGTAGTTAAGCTTTTCCAATACATTAAGGTTTGGGGCCTTACACTTCTAAAATTGATTTATTTACCATTGTTCCACTTAAGCAATGATTTTGCATTTAGATCCTTAAATAAGATTTCACTGAGGCATTTGTGCATAAACTCTTCCATTGGTATAATTATTGAACAAAATTTCACCAAACTACTGTAAATTCCACAATTTAAGCATCGAGGCCAAAAAGGATAGAAATGATAGGAAAATACTGGGAAAGGGCCAAAAGGAGAATATGTCAAAGTTTCAGTATGTTATAGCAACTTGATGACCTTTTGGATTCTTGGTGGTAACCAACCTATTTTGGAATCTTAGTGTTTGGTGAGATTTTGGTCTCTTCATGGTCGCTAATATTTGAACCCTCTATGGTCACTAACATTTTGACATCATGAGTGGTCTCCAAGATTTCACCCTCATTTGGTCGATGAGTTCAGAGCTATAGTGGTCGCAAAGTTTTTGAACTCTGTTTGGTCACCAAGGTTTTGGTGTTTATGTGGTTGATGGGTTTTGAGCTATGTTTGGTTGCCAAGTTTTGCTATAGGTTTGCTTTCTAAGGTTTTGATCTTAGGTGGTCGCTATGATTTGAACCAATTTGGTCGATGAAATTTGTATAGCCTTGATGGTCACCAAGAATATCTTATCTTTAGTGGTCACCAACCTTCTTAACTCTTGGTGGTCAATAACTCCTATGACCTTAGTGGTTGATGAAGTTTTGATCCATGTTGGTCGCTATGATCTTGAACCCTAGTGGTCGCTAAGGGACCTAACCCTGGAAGTCTCCAAGGTGTTTGTAACCTATGTGGTCGCTATGTTTTGCTAACCTAGTGGTCGATGAAATTCTGACTCTATGGTCAATTATTGTGTTTGACCCAATGTTTTCATGATTGATGGAAATGTTGAGAATTAGGTTTTATCTTTTATTGCTATTTTTTTAACCCTAATTGACTTACCTTGTTGATCCTAACCCTAATACAAGTAATTTGTAATTATACATAGTTTCTTAGTGTGATTATCATAATGAAGAAATACTTTATCTTTCTATTTTGTTGTAACTAATTTGTTGTCACATGGACATCATAATTCTTAAATGCAATATTATGTCGATCTTATGTATCACATGTGTGGTGATGGTTGATGAGCCTTTGGTAAGGCATGGAAAGATAATGATGTTTGTACAAGGAATGATATGATGGTCTTAATGACCTATGGGCATGGTTGAGCATTTGTGGATAAGTGGCCCTCTCCATGTTGTGAAAAGGATTTATATCCCTTGAGGGTATGATGATGAGTATTGACTCATGTATGGAAATGAAATAGTCCCATGTGATAATGTGATAGGCATTATGTTTCATACATTTTATATCTTTTGATGTTGCAACATATCATGTTTTTGTAGAATTCCTTTAGGGATTTTATGTAACTTGATTGATGCAGCCTTAACTCACCCAATTAGTATTAACTATTCAAGTGAAACCCTAATCATGTAGTGCCATGTGTCGTAGAACCATCTAGTATCATGACTTTCTGGATGGGGAAACAAGTATTCCTAAGGGAAGCTCGAAGCACATACTGTTGAGTATGCGGGGTGCATGAGATTGTGTGTCCTTAACATCCTGATCTCAAGGTTTGGAGGATGGGTGCGGTCAAGCTGTGGTTTAAGAATAGTTGATACTTGTATATCTCTAAAGTGTTGAGGATAGATGTGGTTGTACCTCAGATTATAGGGTTTTATAGACCGTGGTTACTAGTGTTGTGACCTATATACCAAGGGTGGACAAGGTTGTTGATAGCTTGACTTATATTTCACTATAGGTAGTTTGGCCGGTATGTCATTGTGGTTGACTCGAACTGACCGAGGAGGTGATATCTTAGGATTTTGTCTCTCCTAGATCTTGCATGAAACTGATTGTGACCAAGTGGTGGTTAGTTGGAATTTGAGTGGTATACCTAAAAATCCCCAACGCTTAATAAAAGACATAATCCATCCTTGTAGTATATTTGCTTAGGGTTAAACATAATTCAGTTCTTATATAATGTGGTAAGAGAAATGAACTATTTAGGTGATAGTCTTACTTGTTCCTTCATGTCCTTGCTAGTTATGCATTTTTCTATGTCTATTTGTTTAACTAGCTTAGTGTGTTTAATATACTCAATCTGCTTAACCTGCTTAATACTTTTAACTTGCTTAATATGTTTATTAATAATATTACTTGTTGTAATCAATAACCATTGTTGAGAGTTGTATCTCTCACTGAGAAGTTGGTCTCACCTTGTGGCTCACCACATCCTTTTAGATGGTCGTCAACGACGTCGTTAGGATCGTGATGGTGAGGAAGAGCAGCCTAAAGAGCTGTACAAGTAGGAGGTTGTCTAGTGGTTCGTGTGTCCTAGAGTTGTATTTCTACTCTCATGCCCACATAGGGGATGTTTTGTAGATGATACGTACATCAAATCGAGTTTCTATCAGTGTGTTGATGTTTGTATATGTCATGTATATGTGGACCAATATCTTTTGTATATAGGTTGTGGCTGAGTCCACTGGGCATATATGTAAATTCCTGATATGGTATGTGTTATAATGCAAGATGTTGGGTCTTTATGTAAATATTTCTTAATATGATGGTAATGTATAAATCACTTTTAATTTACCCTCTTTTCTGGTTATGTGATTAATTAGTAGTTGATAGCGTGTTTTGTTTTTGAGTAATCTTGATTAGAGTGATGGGTTGTTACAAGAAGTAGGTGTCCTCTATGCATTAGGAAACATTAGGGTTTGCTTGTACTAAAAATCTTACCCAAACAAAGTCTAATCATATAGTCTTTGAAATAGAAAAGTGGATTGTTGATTTGATTTTATTTAGCAACTTTGAAGCAAACCCATTTCCTAGATATCTACTAATAAATTAATTTTAGAATATTAGATGAGGGTCTTAGTATTCTTTGAGTATTTTTATTTTTTATCATCATTGGTATTGGAAATTTTACTCAAGAATAGAACTTTAGCATGATTTTCTATCATATGATCATCTAACGTTGAAATCAATAGACTTTATGATGCTCTGTTCCATGCTTGACTAATATCTTATGCCCTTTTGTCATAAATATTTCATATGAGCTAAAACCTCACCTTTATACACTAATATGCCCTAAATATGATGTTTAAGTACTTATAGGATTGGATCTTTAATCCTTGTGCTAAAGTGGATTCTTAATGTTCAAGCCTCTGTGTTCAAACTTATGAATGATTTTCTACTTAGTTACTTGTTTGATCTATTGTTCCTATGAGTACTACTTTCATGTTTGATTACACTATGTTGACAAACCTTGAAATAATATAGAAATCCATCATATAACCCTCGTTTATCTGTCTGAATTCTTGGGATAAGGGCATAAGACATGTTGAAAGAGGGTTAGATCATTGACTTAGGTATTGAGGCCCTCACCTAGAAATAGAATGACATTCATGCTTTTAGCCTCAAGTGCCTCACAGAACATTACTTTGGAAGTTGTGCAAAGACCAAAATGTTGATATAATGGGAAATAAAACCTAAAATAAGCTTTATATAAAGAATCACATTTGAATTTTTTGCCATGATTCTTCTACTTGCTTATTACAATGTTTCTAGCCAGTAACTTTTACATTACTTATAAATTGTGCTTACATTCCCTTTCATAGAGTACTCAATGTACATGCATTGATAAATTTAGTTGATCAAATTTTATATGTCAAATGAAGGTCATTTGCAACTATTCCTTGAAACAAAACACCATTGGGATATCCTTTGAATAGAAATGGATATATATATATATATATATATATATATATATATATATATATATGTTGTTATCTCTTTTAGGTATCTTATTGCCTTTTCATATATACTGCTTGTGTGAAGCAATGTGCCATTCTAGGGACAGATGCAGGGATCCTCTCTCAATTGGTTGCATGGCCATTAGGAGTTTGGATTTATGTAATAAATGGATCTATGACAAAAGTCTTGATTCTAAATGTATATAACACCCAAAGTAATAAATCTACTTATATGTGCAAACAAGAACATGGAGGATTATCAATATATATGAGTTTGTCACAGATAGTATAAAAACTTGATTTGAATTTTAGTTTTTCAAATATGTATGCATCTTTGGTTGTATGTAAATAGGGGATTCTACATGTCTTCTTCTCATCATGTCTCTATGAAATGATAGATCTACTTCATTTCCCCTCATAAAGTAATGAAAATAGTAATAAAATAAGTTGCACAAGTGTCATGTAAAATAGGGTTAGTTATTAATTCTTGGGGCTTATCTCAATGAGAAGAAAAATGATCCATACAGTCTCACATGTAGTGCAAGTTCCAATTTTTCATTCTAACCCAAATCAGAATACAATTTTGACAATTTTACCAAATATGGAAATTGAGAATGTCATGAAGCTCTTAAACTATTTTTCCTTCGACTAAGTGTCCAATTGACTAAAGTTGGATTTGATCAAAAGTCGATGATCAAATTGCCAAGTTTTAGATTTAATTAATTAATTTGGTTATGTAGATATATATTCAAATGAAAACTTGGTTCAAAGTCTTACTAATAGGTAAAAATTGTCTATTTATATTGGCAAAAAATTTTGAGATCTAGAGGCCTATCAATCAAGGTTTAATAATCCATATTTGATATAAGATATGTTTATAATGGATTTTTTTTTAGATATCTATAGGGTTATCAATCTAGATTTACTTATACATATTTGATATAAGATATGCTTATACTAGCCAAATTTTCAAAAATCATTAGGGCTATAATCAAGGTTTAAGTTGAGATTTCAAATTCACTTATCCATATTTGATAAAAGATATGTTTGGTAATTTCATTTTTTAGATTTAATCAAGAATTTGGATTAATGATAAGATATTATTTTCAAATCTAATAAAAATTTGAGAGGAGTGACAACCTATAAACATTGTATAAGAAAACTCTAATAAGCCATACTTTTGTGGGTGTTTGAATGTAACCATTAACAATCTTAATCTTAGGCTAGTTGGCATAGTTAGTGGTGTGCATTTGATTATTTTTTAGTTAATTAGATAACAACCATCATATTGTTCCCAAATCATCAAGACCATCAGTCTCAACCAAAATGGACATGTAGCCTACTAGGGTTAGGAAAACCAAATTGTCCAATTCGACCCACACAATTATGTTTTAGGGATGTGAATTAATATTATGTTTTCAAATATATTCAATAGATTTGGTTTAATTTTAGGAAATAATTTGACCAAAACAAAAATATCTACATGTTAACTATATATTGTATAGTTACTCATCTAAAAACTCATATATTTTAATAATTATGTTTTCTATGTCACATCAATAGACATAAATATATTGAGGTTTTCCATTATAAACAACCAAACTATGAAGTACACAACATTATATTGAACAAGATTGGATTGTACATATATGCATTATGTATAAAAAGTCTTAAAATTCCTCATCTATACCTATGTGTACTCATAGATGGTGATTTTATACCATATGCATTGATAATGATCATAATATATGTTTGGAAAATCTAGGAAATGACTAAGAAGACAATTTATAACTTTTCATTGACAACTTAAAATCAAACAAAATTGAACCAAACTACATATATTAGTTCAACCTGATTTAATTTTAGACTAGTTTGCATGTCTCTTTAGTTTAAAAATCAATCTGTATAAAGTAGTTTGCAATTTTATGGCAAATTTTAATGGAAATTGTCTTTTACATAATGAGAACCTAACATTGTTTTAAGGTTAGGAGATGGATGACATTGGAGATTCAACATGACTTTGGACTAAGAAGGAACCCAATCTCCTTAACCATGACTAGTCTCGTGCAACCAATATGCACCATTTTTGGGGCAATATCAACCCCAAGCTCTTTAATATTGGATTTGTCTTTTGTAGATAGGCATAAGTATATTTTGAGTTGTCTCATCCAATCCTCATTAAAAATAGACCCAAGCATGACTTAGCATGAACATGAAATTAAATTAGTCTTAACCATGCCATAACTAGCATGCATCCAACATGACATATTCAACATAATTTTACACTATTTGTAGCAACCGCATAAGGCCTGTGGTTATTTAAACAAATTTTTCGTATAAACCAATGTACTTGATAGAAACTATGGTAACACCACATGCTCTAATTTGCATAATTTATAAAGTTGGCATATCTTTAATTGTTTGATACATATATACACAATACAGTAGGGCTCAATTTACATGAACCAAAATCCCTTTCACATAAAAATGAATATAACATGCCTTTGCTATTAGTCTAGCCCTCCCTACACCCTAGTAGGTGTCTAAATCACTAGGAAACATATGGACCAATAATAGAACTGGGTATTAAATTTATATTAGATTATATGAAACAAATCACCATATATTGATAAAGAACATTAGAGTATGTTTGTTCAGGTTCAGTTGGAGCACAAACTGTGGTGTGTAAGCCATGACGATTGAAGATATGAAGTTTAAACTACCTATGTGTCATTTGGTAGGATGAACCTCATAAGGATGGATTGTAATTTCCTATGTTTGATTCTGATATAGTAGTTACATAAAATGTATGGCACATAGTACTTAAATTTTATCCATGTTAAATTTGGTACTTACAACCATCATTGTTCTATTTTGTTTGAAATCACGGCCATTTTTGGAAAATGAAGCAACACTAAAGCGGTAATGTCACACACACGGAGAGAGAGGACAGTTACATCCAACCACCTCCTTTTCCTCACCTAATCATTTCCAGAATTAAAAATGAAGTGTGTAATGGTATGTTGTTCTTAGTCAACCAGCTATATCTTACCAAACAAGAAATCAAGCTTTAATATTACAAATGAAAGCTAAAATATTGAGACCTCCAACCAAAAATTTTAACTTTTCCAACCAAGCGAACCCTTTTGGTCACTTTGTTGCGGTCAGCCATATATTTCACTTTAGTTTGGACCTTGATTGGAGGAGCTAGAAAACAACCTTTATTTTAACCCATTTTGGGGTAAACAATATGTTCGATTCCAAGCATATCCACTAGAACACATCGTTAGATGGCAACACATTCGTTAACTGATAACAATAATGGAAATTAGCTGACAACAAGTGAATTCAAGGTTCCTTGGGTAACAAGTGTTAAACTCAGCGAAATTTTGGATAAAGCTTCTTGCTTTGTATCAATTAAAACTTGCACCTTTGAGCACAAAAAGTGGACGTGCCGGAGTGGTTATCGGGCATGACTAGAAATCATGTGGGCTTTGCCCGCGCAGGTTCGAATCCTGCCGTCTACGAATTTTAAAACCAAAAATTTGTCTCACTTTGTGTATCTATCACATATTTTTTTATCCCTTTGGTCCATGTACGGCTAAGTAGCATGGTTTAGTTCCACCAATTTCAACGTTGGTAGACAAATTCTTTATTTACTTGAAAAGTGGATCATGTTGTAGGACAATCACTATAATGCAGACTCTTCTGACGAAGTCCTAAATCACAACTTGTTCCTTGGGTTTGAGCTGCACATATATTTTGTTTCCAGATTATGTTGATGATTCTTTACTCCAGAAAATTCATAAATATCATTTATAAAAAAGCTGACAATTCTGAAGGAAAACATTAACTATTATGAACTACGAAAACTAAGAATTTCAGAGGAAGTCTAACAATTCGTTGTATAAAGTTCAGGAGAAAAGAACTATGAACATATGCCGCTCAAGGAATGACATGCAGTTTAGGATATTTCTTATGATGGGCAATCTAATAATAGGATGAACAAGTTTTGACGCTGCGATGAAACATATCCAATTTAAGACAATTGAATCACTTATGCTATGAGAAAGTACTTGAAGTAAAGCGGATCATATTGTAGGACAATTACTATGATGCAAACTCTTCTAACGAAGTTCTAAATCACAACTTGTTCCTTGGGTTTGAGCTGCACACATATTTTGTTTCCAGATTACGTTGATGATTCTTACTCCAGAAAATTCATAAATATTATTTATTAAAAAAACTGACAGTCCCGGAGGAAATTCATAAATATTAACCATTAAGAACTACAAAAACTAAGAATTTCAGAGGAAGTCTAACAATTCGTTGTATAAAGTTGAGGAGGAAAAGAACTATGAGCATATGCCGCTCAAGGAATGACATGCAGTTTAGGATATTTCTTATGATGGACAATCTAATAATAGGATGAACAAGTTTTGACGCTGAGATGAAACATATCCAATTTATGACAATTGGATCACTTATGCTACAAATCCCTCCTTCCGATTTAATTGGGGAATTCCTACCCCGGTTTGCTTTATCCAGTCCAACTTCTAGTTCAAAAATGACCTATCATATTACTATCATGTGTACTTTAGTTGGCCAGATTGAGTAAATACATCTGTTGTGAATTTCAAATTGTGATCAATTATTGATTTATTGTTCAAGGGTGAATTGGCATATTGCTCGTTAGCTTTATTTGCCCGTATTGAGATCACGTACGAATTTCATTCACTATATATCACTTGTAAACAATGATGATTCAATATTATTGTGTGCATGGTATGCAACTCGAGCTAGATAACTGTTTTGGCAGAACACGTGGTCATGCGACTCTCTCAATTCCATTGCAACAATTGTTGATATATTGATATAATGCTATCAGTCAAGGAATATATACGCGTGTCATCTCCTTGACCTACACGGAAGACATGCATTGCACATGTAAAATTATAGATTAAGTCCTAGTGTGTCATATCATAATCATGTATTTTGCCTTACTCATGCAGCTGCTTTGTATGCATATTGTTCTAGTTGTGAAATTGCTTAATTTTTTGTGAAGTACTTGTTATTCCTCTTATGGGCAATATTCATTTTTCGAGACATCATTCATTATTGACAGTGGTCCTTTTTCTACGGTTTTCTTCAAGCATGGTCTTGATGTCACTTTTAAAGTACGTTATTACATATACATAATCTAAGTGTCAAATCGTAAGCTTAGCTTTTTTTTTTTTTTTGCATTTCCCTCCCTGCAAGGATATATTGATCACTACTTTTTTGAAAATATTGTACTATGTATGGAAATTTATGATATGATTGATGATGGAAACTATTTTCTACACGTCTTTTGGTAGGCCATCACTCATTAAGCCCCTGGGGATTCAATGCCATTTTAGTGGGACTTTGAATGTATATTTTCTCAAAGTATCAATGGAGCCCAAAAATACAAAGTCCAACGACCGGTACAACATTTTATACGGTGAGTTATAATCTTAGATACACTAACTATCAAATGATTAGTTAAATGAGTGTATATATACATATCTTTAATATATTTATTAGAGAACTACTACACTTTTGGCTAGAAATGAAAGAAGTACATGAAGTTGGACTAACAATAATCTAAAACTTAAGTGATCATCCTACTAAATATATAAGAATAATGTTGTATTCGTACAATAATGCCTAATAATTAAATATCTTGAATGTTATTGAACAATAATTTATGATTGATTTTTTTTTAAAGAAAATTCCTATTAATCAACAAAGTACTTTTATGTGAAGTGGTCACACTACTAAAATATAAAGAATAATCACCAAAAAATCCTTTATTCCTTTAGCTCTCTTTGTTAGTGTAGAAACTAATCCAACAAATCTTCTTATAAAACTAGGACCTCTACTGATGTGTATAACTTATTCAAATCAAACCTAGCCGTCATAAAATTCTCCCTTGATCTTTGGATATAATATTGGACTTTGTTTTCTTCAAGGAGTCACACAAAATATGTCGAGGCGCCTTCAGCTAACAAGCCATGCGTAAATGACCCAAACACTCTAAAAAAATAATACATAGCTTGTTGTTAGTCGTGTGCATAAGTCTTAAAATTTTAAGATCATAACTAACCCGCAAGTATACGAGTGTGTTTAGTAATATCGAGGTCATCCAAGGAGCAAGGTAAAGCTAAGGGCAAAAGTATTGAACTTTCACAATCTAGATCAGTTACAAAAGGATGATTGGTTTAGGATTAGACTAATTAATAAGTTAAAAGAAAATAGTAAACACTAATTACTTGGGGTGATTAAGATCAGATTAAAAGGATCTTGGATATGGGATCTCACTTTCACATCACAACTTACATACAACCACATAATGCAAACATACTAGTCAGGTGTACAAAGGAGGTTTGTCGTATCGCACAACTCCATGTGATCTGAGACAATTCTAATTCCACATAGTACTCCCATGCTTATGCTTAGTTTCAAACTACAAACCTTGGATCATCAACATAATCCCAGCCACTCTCGTGGTCAAGGATATGTTTCCAAGAGAGCTAGTCCTTACTTCTTAGCATATCTCTCCAGATTGCATAAAGAAGCATACAACATGTAAGCAAGATGCCCAATCATGAAAATAAGCAAATAAACACCAAAGCATATCTTGCAACTTTAACTTAACTAGCATTATAAATGAAATTTGGGTTCTCATTTATTATGGCATGGGAGCTACTCTCCCATGCCCGAGAAATGAACTTCTACTCGCACATGGTGGTTGAATACAAGTACAAGTGATATATATTGAAGCTAAACATGATTACAGAAGAAAAGAGCAAAGAAATCCATGGAAAGAAGAAGAATAAGTAAGAACTCTGGCTTGAAAACGAAATCTTGTCCTTGCTAATGCTTCTACTCCAACAACTTTCTCTCCCAAGGGGTTGGAGTCAAGAAATGATGCCTTTGTTGCAATCTACAGGGAGAAATGGAGCAGGGAAGGAGTTCTCTCTCGAGTAACCACCTCTTCTTCTCTAAAACTACCCCCTTTCTTCTCTTTCTATTATCTCATCAAAACGTGCTTCAAATGACAAGTGATAACCATCCCATATATGTCCTTTCATATTTAAAAATGAGGGATGGTTTCTCTCAAAAACTATAGAAATTGACGGCGACATGGCATTTCTTAGAAGACACATGGCATGTCACCTTGAGTAATTAACGTTGGAACTGATTTGCACAAAGTATACATGTCATGTTAGTTGGGAGAGATGTCATGTTGATGAGAATCAGTGAGGATCTTGGAAGATTTGGATGAAATGAACATGTTGTATGCTAATTAACACATGCCGCGTTGTCTAGCAGGGACTTTGGCAAAATCTTTGACTGGTTGGACACGATGTGTCATCTGGGAGACACGTTGTGTTGCTACTCATCAAGGAGGGGGGGGAATCTTTGTGTAGCTTGACATGCTATGTGTTGATGGACACACATTTTATCTCTTTCAAGAAACTTTGAGAAATTCCCTAAAACATGTATAATCTCTTAGGGAATCCAAATAAGGTCAGATTTTGATTGGATTGACCCTTGTCATTATCATTTACATGTGATAACAATTATGAAATGAGTAAACCAACTAAAAGTGGGAAATCTAATATGATTGAGAGTAGAAATAATGTCAAAATGAGTGAATTATATATCCAAAAATGGTTTTAAAAGTGATACTATTTCTACACATCAAATCCCCCTAAGCTTGAACCATTGCTTGTCCTCGAGCAAAAAAGAACTAAATATATGGCTAAAAATAGACAAATGGGCACACCATCAGTTCATCATGAGTATAAGTTGATATAATTACAAATGGCAATTTCATCATTTAGATATGTAACTAATTACGAGATCAATTCTGACTCTCAAGACAAGAAGTTTAATTCAAGTAGATATTCAAATTGCATTTTATGAATCAACTAGAGAGCAACCAGTAGAAATAAGATGACAGAGCCAAAGATAGAGTGATTTTCCATAGAACTCCATTTATTGTTCAAATGAATGAAATGAAAATCTCTTTTAAATATCCATCCATATGTAATGACATTATAATTCAAATAAAAACATTTTCAACTAGGTTTCTTTTGTATGATATTCGACTGCTAATTTAGGCTTACACACATGTGGAATATCATTTGGGGATTTATTTCCCTCTTTCAGACATGACCCCCAACCTTCATTGAGTTGGTGGAAAATGTAGGTGACTTAGCCATCTTTTTTGGGGTTTGAATTTTCAAATCAAGATCAAAATTCCTCTTTAATGTGATTGGACTCAACTTTGGAACCACACAGTCCTATGCTGAATCACCTCCCTATTTATTTAGATATTTCATGCACATGGATAATATAAATGTTGGAAAGTCATTCATTTTGCAAAAAAATCCCAAGTAGAGCAGTAAAAAATGCATTATAGAGTTGGCAATGTCATCATACTACTAACTAAAGCTATAAAGTTGAGAGATTCAAAGCATTTGAATTATTACATGATTTTAAAACATGAGTGAGAGAATTGCAATTAATTTTTAGCCAAATACCTAAATGTAGAGATAAATAGCCATGATTTGAAAGAAAAAAAATTAATCAAGGTGATGTGTGTCCAAGTATCATTATGTACTCATTATCTTAATCTAAGTAGATGGTTCAAGCCATGGGAGAGATACTGATCACAACCAAACTGTCAACTCATCATCATGCAAGACTTCAATAAGATAGGCAGAAATAGATTGGGAAACACACGGGCATAAAGAAATTGCAAAAGAAAAATGCATAAGCAAATGAATAAACAAATGACATGAAAGGGAAAACACCTATATCTAAAACTACTGGTTGATTGATCCCCCCTAATCTTGAAAGTTGTAGTGTCCTCACTACATCAATCCAACTCAAGTGGGTTGCAATCAGATACCTACTATGGATGGATCAGAGTGAAGGGATAGTGTCCTCATGCCCATCTGGGAAACGTTAGCTCAATGTATCATCATCCTCACAAATAGCAGTGAAGGAAGGCTCGTATGGTGGTGTAAGTGGAGGTGGAGGCATGGCATAGTGGCCCTAGGATGTGCCACATATACAACCTTTGAATCATTGAATGCATCTCACTGTACTGCTGACCTAGCTTCTCAAGGCAGGTGCCCTACTGAGAAAAGTGTTGATGGACATACATATAAAGATGATGTACATCTGTCATAGTTTAGTTGTAGTCTGTTTGAGTGCCAGTAGAGGGAGGGAGGGAGGGATGGTGCTGCTACTATAGTAGAAGCCTAAGGTTGGTCTCTTGAATTAGTCTCCTCATCAAAATTGAATTTCCAATTGTTTTTATTTATTAAGATAACCCCTCTAGATCAAGAGGTACAATGAACTCTTCATGACCATGAAAGTACGACATGAATTTTTTGTCATTAGAGTTTTCCCTACCAATAAATCCTAAGAAAATAATGAACTGGAGGTTGATTTATTCCTCTCAAGTGTAGTTTCCAATCCAATCAATTCAACATTACTTTACAGGCAATGTGGGTGTTTAGTCTTCCAATCATTATGTCACCAGATGTCTTACATTTGATCTTGAAGAAATGGCAGAGGATATAATAACTAGAATTGATCTTGAAATAATGTAGCCTTGCCCATAAGAAAAATAGTTCTTACTTTCCACAAATACCCTATGTTTCATTTATTGCAAAGACACATGTGCTAAGGATCTTGTGTATGTAATGGAAGATAGGATTGTGGATGTGTGTTGCTCTAGCGACTTTTGCTTCATGTATGTCATCTTCAGTGATCTCCCTTCAAAACTCATCACTGTTAAATTCTCTAGGATATGACATGGCTCCTCCATAATGACATCAAAATGCATCACAAAATTGTAAGAGGGTGATCTTATAATTGTGACCAAGTAACTAAAAAGTGATAATGCCAAAAGGTTCATGTGTCCTTCTTGGGTCATCTTCCACATGTAGATTACTTAAAAAATCATAAGTTAACCTTGGAAAAGTGGGGCTTACAACGCAACAAGTGTATTTGAGCCTTGACTCTTCAAGAAATCCCAAGACTTCATCTTTGAAACCTAATGCCTTCAATGTCTCCTTATAAGCAAAATGTGTAGGTAAGACCCTTTGGATGATCAACGTTTGGTATGTGGCATCTTCTTCCTTGGTGATGTTGAATTGAGTTGATGAGATGTAGGTCAGTGCGAAGTAGAGCTTTATCTCCTATGGTGCTTTGTTGTTAGCTTAGAGGGAGCCATGGGAACCAAAAATGTTCTACTATATGGACGGATATGTTGTGTTAGAGAGGAGACATGGTGTGTCTTCTATTGTTGGAATCAAGATGTAGATTGAGAATGAAGTAGGTGATTAGGATGTGTCTTCTCAGCTTGTAGTGTGTTTCCAAGGCTGCAACCTTGAATGAGGGGGATTTAGTTAGCGAGGTGAGGGCAACGACAAATGGTTTCGTGAATTTGAGATTGATGGCAAGCTTCCCCAGAGCTGGCAGTGTGATTCAAAAGCTCAGAGGTGAGGAAGATGATGGATAAGATGGTTGGCATCAAGGATGGACAATGTTGCTCGTTCATGTGGAATTTAGTGCATGACAACGACTGGATGTTGGCTCTTGCATGTGTCATGACTTAGGGATTTTTTCAGAGTGTGATTTTAAACCAGGGTTATAAACCTTATTTTTGTACGACAGACATGGTGTGTTTAAGCATATGTATGTTGTGTGTGTATTGATCCACTCCTTTTTATCTTTGCTTCGCTCGAAGATTGTATGTCGTGCCTTAATTAGGACATGTCATGTTCTCTCCCAGAAAATCCTCAAAGATGAAACTCCTTGTGGACACACCATGTGTATAATAAACACACATCATGTGAGGTTCCAGAAAAAAGACTTGCAGCCTTCTCTTGAACTTTACATATTGTGTTTGTTAGGACACACATGTGTATACTTCTAGAAAAATATCATCAACGAACGACCTTGCTGACACAATGTATGTGTAATAACCACATGGCATGTGCGATTACAGTGGGACTTCATGCCTATAAGATATATTTCTAACACGACGTGTCTCGGTAAACACATGCTGAGTGTTATGGAGTAATTGCTTGAGTTGGATTGCCTGAAGAGTGGCACACTGTGTCACATTCTAAACATCATGTGTCTGTCTTGAATTTTTGTAGAAGTTTGATTTCTTCTTCTTTTTTCCTTCTACACCTATAATGATAATGATATATATAAAACATGATGGTCTAAAATATTACATTCATCCATTGCAAGTTTATTGTGGAAGGTAAATGTTCTTGAAGTAAAAACTAAATTAAAATCTATCCTATGTGGGGTCAACTCCCACAAGGTTCTCCATTAGAGTCTGAAGTGTGACTTGAGTCTACATCTTCAAATATCAAAGAGGGAGCTGGAGACTCACTTTTCTATCTTCACACCTTCAGTTTAGAGTTAGCAATGTTGTCCATTGACCTTGAATGATGATTGTTTTCCTTATAGCTCCATAGTTCCATATGGATAAACCTTTAGCAGTAAGAATGGTCCATACCATTTTGAGCAGAGCTTTTCTAGGAAAAGCTTCAACCTAGAGTTGAATATAAACGCTTTATCTCTTGTGACAAATTCCTTTCTTCTTATCTTCTTATTATGTCGTGCCTCAATTCTTTCTTTGTAGTTTTATGTGCATCAGGACAAAGCTCCTCAACTTCTTGAAGTTGTAACAATAGTTTTTCACTAGCTCTCTTCATGTAAAAGTTGAGAAACATGATAGCCCATAGGGATTTGTGGTCCATCTCTAGAGGTAGATGTCAAGATTTTCCATATATGAGCCAAAATGGCGTGGTACCTATGGTTGTCTTGTATGCTATCTGAAATGCCTAAAGAGCATTGTCTAGTTTGAGAGCCCAATCTATCCTTGAAATTGAAATGGTCTTTCCCAAAATTCCTTTCATTTGTTTATTAGACACTTCAACTTGCTCAGCAATTTGGGATGGTACATGGTAGAGATCTTGTGCTTAACTCCATACTTGGTGAGAAGATTATTATAATGTTTCTCATTGAAGTATGTACCTCTATATGAAATGGAGGCTCTTAGAGCTCCAAATTGAGGAAAGATGACCTTCTAAAATAGTTTGATGACCGACTTTGCATCTGAAGCTTGGGTTGGAATAGTCTCTACCCATTTTGAAACATAATGACAAGCAACCAAAATATATTTGTAGCCACATAAGGACAAGAAAGGACCCATGTAGTCTACACCTCACACATCAAAAACTTTAATCTCTAAAATTGAATAAGTGACATCTCATCTTTCTTCAAAATTCCTCGTGATCTTTGATAAGTATCACATGCTTTAAAAAATGCATGCACATCTCAGAAAAGTGATGGCTAGTAGAAGCATGCATGCAAAATCTTAGTTGATGTTTTGTCTCCTCCGAAATGTCCTCCATGGGGACATGAGTGACATTTTGAAAATCACACTTTGGATCTCCTCATCAAGAATGCATCTCTGGATCAACCCATTGACGCATACTTAAACAAAATTGGGTCGTCCCACTAGTAAAATTTGACATCATGAAGGACTTATTTTTCTGTTGATAAGTGAGATCTATAGGAAGGCATCTTGTGGCTAGATAATTTGCAAAATCAGTAAACTAGGGTGTCACAAGTGAGTTTAATACATAGAGCTTTTCAATCAACAAAGCATCGTCAATAGGGATATTGTCCTTTGTACAGGTACTGAGATGAGAAAGACGGTCAATTACATTAGTTTTTGTTCCCTTCTTGTATTTAATATCCAAATAAAACTCTTGTAGTAGTAATATCCAGCAAATCAGGTGAGGTTTGGCATCTTTCTTGTTCATGAGATATATAATTACAACATGGATCTGTATAGACAATGACTTTAGACCCCACAAGATATTGTCAGGACTTATCAAAAGCATAAACTATTGTAAGCATTTCCTTTTCAGTGGTTGCATAATTGATTTGAGCATCATGTAAGGTTTTTCTTACATAATGAATAGCATGAAGCTTTTTTGTATTTCCTTTGTCCTAAGACTTCCCCTATGGCATAGTCACTGGCATCACAAATAATTTCAAATGGATAACTCCAGTCTAGTGGCAGAATGATAGGGGCTAAAATGAGAGAATTTTTGAAATTCTAGAAACCATCTTGGCATTCTTGATTGAATATGAATTTAGCATCCTTTGATAATAGGGAACATAGTGTCTTTGCAACCTTAAAAAAATCCCTTATGAATCTTCTATAAAACCCTAAATGTCTCAGGAAACTCTGAACTTCTTTCACTGTGGTTGGCGTTGGCATTTTCTGAATGGCTTCTACGTTTGCTTTATCTACCTCAATTTCTTTGTTTGAAATGACATGACCGAGTACAACCCCTAATTGTAAAATAAAATGGAACTTCTCCCAATTTATAACAAGGTTTATGTAACGAATTGAGATCTAGGATCTTATTATATTCCATGATTACAAGGTTAGTAAGCTTGGTCCCCTAGATTTGACCAAACAAGTATATAAAGTGTTGGTTGTGTATGCCCAGAGAGCCAATCATATGATGATTGTAATGGCATATCATGTGAAAATGATTTGATTATTAATATAAGGCAAGCTTCCAATTTATTCTGATTAATTCAGTTATGAAATAATGATATAACATTATAAATGTCTAGAGAATAATATTACTCAATAACATATGTCTTCAAGTATGTGACTTGGAAGAAATGAGATCATGTGGATGTTAAGAGTACATATTTACATTCTCATTATGTCCCTGATCAGTTTTTGTTGTGGAAGGTTGATAGACAACAATAACACATAAGATCAGATTGTGAGTTGGTTGATGACTGAGTCTCATTGGTCATGGTATGGCGATATCAAACCAATCACGCAGATACATGTTAGAGAATAGTGTATCAGACAGACCCACTGAGAGACTGACACATGGAAGCCGTGATCATGGAAGTCATAGTCATCTCTCACAGTGATGGTGGTGGTTGTGGTTCTTGGACCTAAAATCACTACACTCAACACATGTCGTTGGGTACACTTTGACATCATCAAACACAGTCCTGAAACATGGGTTGTTATAACGGTGATGATTGGGTGGCTTTGACACAGGGGGATTGACTATGAGTGATAGACATGGGATTTGTCCCTCCTACTTGAGTGTGATGTCCTTGGCCTCTTGATAAAAGAGACTGAGAAAAGAATTTCCAAGCACATGTGAGTCAATATGTGATATTGATCTTACATATATCTCAGATAGTCTGCTCTTGGTTCAAGAAACAAGATTGAATAATAATGAGGGTGACTACTCCATGCCTTAAGTTCAATCTGGACATCATTGACAAAGGAACTATACAAACACTATAACACCATAACAAATTGTAGGTTGAAGTTGTTCCCCAACTTTTCCATTTACTTGGATAGCAAGGATGTGCAACTAGGCACCACTCTTTGCTTGTGATGTCATAAGTTGTTATGGACATTCACTGCCAATGTAATATGGTGCCTATAGGGTCACACACATAGGTCTTGACCTAGAAGAGGAGTTCTGATCTTGAATGATAATTGAATTAACTACTAAAAGTGTTTAGGTACTCAATTCACACAACAGATCGACGGATTGGCTGATTGAACTGCCAAACGACCATGTCATTGGGTGAGACAGCCATTTGGGCAGCCAGATAGGCATCTCAAGTGTTGAGAGGCCCTATGGACTGATCGACTCAAGCTATTGAATCGATCGAATCAACTTTAACTCACCATACGGCCAACTGGGTGAGTGAGACAGGTGTCTTTCCTATGTGAGACAGCCCAGTGGGGACGGATGAAAGTTATGGAGTTTTCCTGAACTCGTTTCAATTGTACATACTTAGGGTGCAAGTAAATTAATGTATGCCATTATTTAGGAAACAGTTTGCCAATTCATATCTGACTGGGAAAGCATGAAATGACCATCTCGCTTAGCAAAACGACTGTCTCATGTGCGAGACGACCGTTTCAGCACACGTAGGTTGTGAAACTTCTAGAAAACTTGTGAAAATTCAATATCTACTTGTCCTTTCCACTCCCTCTTTAGTCCCGCATTAGTTGGGGATTGAGAACCCTGACCCTAACCCCTCCTATATATAGGGGTATTGGGGGATTCCCAAAGTACAACTACAACACATACAATTGAAAATTAATTCCTTTGACAACTATTGTTCTCTCTGGTTGTGATTACCATGAGAGCCCAGGCAAGTCCTACCTGACAAGGGAGGGATAGCCACGGGAGAAAACAACTAAGAGTTGTCATGAGAGAGAAATTCGGTGACTAGTACACCGATAGAGAGGGACGACTCCTTGTCCCGTCCAACATGATGATAGGAGTTCGAGGCGGTCCATGTGGACTACCATAGAGGTAGGAAGCTATTGATTGCCACTTGGAGGACAACATCAACTAGCAGTCTGTGACAAGAGAAACTACTGAAGAAGATGATGTTCATGGCTGCAGTCTATGGTGTAGACCAAGAGGTGTAGTAGTCAGACAAGTCCCAGTGCAACTAGGATTCAGAGTTATACATCTACAACAATGAGGATTGTCGTTGGACTTCTTTCAGGACCAGATATATCCCATAAACCATCCTTCCTGCATTATAGTTATTGACATGATCTATTGTTTATCGAGAATAGGGTAATAAAATATAAATTTTGCTGCATGTTCTGTACCATATTTCCCTACAGTTGTATTAGAGCCAACATAAATTTAATATAATATGGGATAATTGATATGATCAGATTTTTGTTTTGTCATTCTATTATTTCATGTCATGTGACTAATATCTTTTCAAATCCAAACAACATGATAATCTCAAACTAATATATATATATATATATATGCAATTTGCACACATTGTCCTAAAATGATTTTGATGGTGGATGTGTAGCATCGTTATGGCCAATAACCCATATATGTGCATGGTTGTATGTGGCTGATTAATTCATGTATCTTGGTCTATCTACTGAGCCTCCATCTCATCTTCCCAATGTAATGTTAATTCTCCTTTACCTTTGCTCCCCTCAAATGTAACTCAAGGTTTCCCTATAATCATGTAAAAGTATGATAGTTTTTTTCTGTTATGATGAAGATGAAGGTGTCCTGAAGGTGAGTTGAATGACTAAAGGACCTTGGAGGACATGGTGGACAAGCTGGACCGATTGCCTATTGGGCCCAACCGATTAGCTGGAGGAGCTAGTCGATGGTGGATAGAAGGACCAGATGATTAGTGGAATGACCTAACAATTGGCCAGGAGGCAAGCCGATCAGTTCAAGGGTCGAACTGATCAACCTAGATTGGCAAGCACAGATCTTCATCAATAACTAATTTTTGCATGTGATGTAGACCTAGATGACATAATCCCTTGTGGCTAAAAGGCATTACATTAGGTCTAGCCATAACCACCACTTTCGTTTATTGCATGTTTATGTTGTGGGATATTACATGTATGTGATACGTACTATATATGTGGTGATTGGATAAAGTATATGTATATATACAAACTCCCTCAATTAAAATATTAAGTCTTAGATGCTTTCCAAAAGTGGCACACATGAAAAGCTTGATCGACCAAGCGTAGTTTACGCCCTAGCATGGTGTGTCATCTATCTCGTAGAAGTGTGATGGTGAAGATGTTATATTAGTAAAGATGGGATCTTTTCTGGAAGTGCCCTAATGTCTTATATATGGTCTATACTTGATAGATCTAGAGACAAGTGTATATAAAGTGAATAGAAAAAGGCAAAAACTCAATGACTCAAACAAAACATACCTTTGGCATTGTCGTCTAGGGCACATAAATGAGAATCACATATCTAGACTCCATAAATATGGATATCTGGACTCTTCTAATTTTGAATCATTAGAGACGTGTGAATCTTGTTTGTTGGGAAAGATGGCTAAGACCCCTTTCACTAGTAATAATGAGAGGGCTAGTGATCTATTAGGACTCATACATAGAGATATATGTGGACCTTTTAGAACAACCTCTAGATGTGGGTTTCAGTACTTCATTACCTTCATTGATGACTTCAGTAGGTATGGCTATGTCTACCTGATGAAACATAAGTTAGAAGCTCTTGAAAAGTTCAAGGAGTTTATGAATGAAGTACAGAACCAACTTGGTAAAAGTATTAAGGAACTTCACTTTGATCGAGGTGGAGAATACTTGAAACAAGAGCTTGAGGACCTTCTTAGAGCCCATGGGATTATATCCCAATGGACTCCGTCTGGAACACCACAACATAATGGTGTATCAGAAATAAGGAATCACACATAACTGGATATGTTGTGATCTATGATGAGTTTAGATAAGATTCCAACTATCTTGTAGGGGTATGCTCTAGAAACTATCGTGTATACACTAAACCAAGTACCATCTAAATTGGTTCAAAATACACCATATGAGATATGATGTGGGAAGCTTCCCAGCGTGGCTTTTATGGAGATTTGGGTTTGTGAAGTTTATGTCAAGAAAATGTTTCCTGGAAAGCTTGGCCCAAGATCTGATAAATGTTATTTTGCTGGATATTCTAAGGAGACCAAGGGATATTACTTTTATTCTCAATCTGACAACAAAGTGTTTGTTTCCATAGAGGGTGTATTCCTAGAGAAGTAATTTATTTCCAAAGGAAATAGTGGGAGGCAAGTAGAACTCAAATATCTTCGAGACCAATAGGAAAACATTGAACCATTAGATGTATAAGAGGAACCAAAAGATTCACAAGGTGTTGTGGAATCTCAAATTCCTCAAGTAAAATAAGGATCTTGTAGATTTAATAACACACACCTTGAACCTAAGAGATTTGGATATCTTATAACTCAGGAAGGTAGTGAATTGGTCATAGATGATGATCCAATTACCTATAAAGATGTTATAGATGGACCAGAGTCTGAGAAATGACTTTAGGCCATGAGACCTGAGATGGAATCCATGTATACCAACAAAGTATGGACTTTGGTGGATCCACCTGAAGGGGTAAAACCCATATGGTGCAAGTGGATCTTCAAGAAGTAGACTAGCATGGATGGAAAAGTTCAAACCTATAAGGGTGGATTGGTTGCAAAGGGTTTCAGACAAGTTCAAGGTGTTGAGTATGATGAAAACTTTTCCCCAGTGACCATGGTTAAATCGATCAGGATCATGCTTGCTATTGCATCTTATCATGACTATGAGATTTGGCAAATTGATGTTAAAACTGCATTCCTTAATGAGAATCTTGTGGAGGATGTGTATATGACACAACCTGAGGGGTTTATAGATCCAAAGTTTGTCAATAGTGTCTGTAAGCTACAAAGGTCAATTTATGGATAGAATCAAACATCTTGGAGTTAGAATCTTCATTTTGATGAGATAATAAAAGGGTTTGGCTTTGCTCAAAATGAAGATGAACCTTGTGTGTACAAGAAGGTTAGTAGGAGCATAGTGACATTTCTCATATTGTATGTAGATGACATACTATTGATGGGGAGTGACATCCCTACTTTACAAAAGGTAAAGACTTGGCTTCGAAATACATTCTCCATGAAAGAATTGGGAAAAACATCCTACATCTTGGGGATAAAGATCTATAGAGATAGATCCAAAAAACTTCTAGGACTAAGTCAAAGCACCTACATTGACAAAGTGTTGAAGTGGTTCGGCATGGATAACTCAAAGAGAGGAAACTTGCCCACACATCATGGTGTCCCTATCTCTAGAGCTTAATGTACCAATTCTTGTGAAGAAAAGGAACACATGAGTGAGATTCCATATGCCTTAGCAATTGGATCTATCATGTATAAAATGTTGTGTACCTGTCCAGACATCTTGTATGCTTTGAGCATGATGAGCAAATATCAGTCAAATCCAGGTGATGCTCTCTGGATAGCCATAAAGAACATCCACAAGTACTTGAGAAGGACTAAGGATCAGTTCTTGGTCTATGGTTGAGAGGAAGAGTTGTTTGTAAAAGGTTACACCGATGCAAGCTTCTAGACTGATCAAGATGATTACAAATCATAATCAAGATTTGTATTCTACCTCAACAATGGAGTTGTGACCTGGAAGAGTTCCAAGCAAAAAAATAGTTGCTGATTCTACAATAGAGGCCAAGTATATTACTGCATTGAGTGCAACAAAGGAGGATGTATAGATCAAGAAGTTCATCATAGAACTTGGAGTTGTTCCAAGCATCAGTGATGCAATTGAGCTATATTGTGACAACAATGGAGCTATTGTACAAGCTAAGGAACCCAGATCGCATCAGTTCTCAAAGCATATACAAAGGTGGTATCATCTCATACAAGAAATTGTATAGTGTGGAGATGTAAATATTTACAAAGTACCGATTGAAAGCAATGTTTTGATCCCTTGACAAAATCACTTTCACAATAGAAGCATGATGGACATGTAAGGTCACTCGGAATAAGATTTGTGGGTGATTGGCTCTAAGTGCAAGTGGGAGTCTGTAGGTTATGTATGCCCTAAGAGACACTCAAGTGATGATTGTAATGGCATATCATGTAAAAATGATTTGATTATTAATAAAAGGCAAGCTTCCAATTTATTCTATTTAATTCAGTTATGAGATAATGATGTAACATTATAAATGTCTAAAGAATAATATTACTCAATAACTTATGTCTTCAAGTATGTGACTTGGAAGAAATAAGATCATGCAGATGTTAAGAGTACATATTTGCATTCTCATTATGTCCCTAATTGGCTATTATTATGGAAGGTTGATAGACAATAATAACACCATAAGATCAAAGTATGAGTTGGTTGATGATTGAGTCTAATTGATCATGATATGGTAATATCAAACCAATCACACAGATAAATATTAGAGAACAGTGTATCGGATAGACCCACTGAGAGACTAACACATGGAAGACATGATCATGGAAGTCGTAGTCGGTTCGCACAGTGATGGTGGTGGTTTTGGTTCTTAGACCTGAAATCACTACACTCAACACATGTTGTTGGGTACACTTTGACATCATCAAACACAGTCCTGAAATATGGGTTGTTATAACAGTGATGATTGGGTGGCTTTGACACATGGGGATTGACTATGAGTGATAGACATGGGATTTGTCTCTGCTACTAGAGTGTGATATCCTAGGCCTCTTGATAAGTGAGACTAAGAAAAGCATGGACATGCGCATGTGAGTCAATATGTGATATTGAGCTTACATATATTTCAGACAGTCTGCTCTTGGTTCAAGAAGCAAGATTGAATAATAATGAGGGTGATTGTTCCCTGCCTCTAGTTCAATCTAGATGTCATTGAAAAATGAAATATACAACACTGCAACACCATACACAGATTGTAGGTTGAAGTTGCTCCCCAACTTTTCCATTTACTTGCGTAGCAATGATGTGCGACTAGGCACCACTCTTTGCTTGTGATGTCATAAGTTGTTATGGACATTCACTTCCAACGTAATGTGGGACCTATAGGGTCACACACATAGGTCTTGACCTAGAAGAGGAGCTCTGATCTTGAATGATAATTGAATTAAGTAATAAAGTGTTTAGGTACTCAATTCACACAACAGATCAACAGATTGGCTGACTGACCTGCCGAACAACTATGTCATTGGGTAAGATAGCCATTTGGATAGCCAGACAGGCATCTCAAGTGTTGAGAGGTCGTTTGGGTTGTTAGACATATCAGAAATTGAATTGGCTTAGTTCTGCTCTATGAACTAATTGGTTCAAGCTGTTGAACCGATCGACTCGACTCAAACTCACCAGACGAACGTCTGGGTGAGTGAGACAGGTGTCTTGACTATGTGAGATGGCCCAATGGGGACGAATGGAAGTTCTGGATTTTTCCTCAACTCGTTTCAATTGCACATACTTGGGGTGCAAGTAAATTAATATATGACATTAATTAGGAAATGGTTTGCCAATTCATATCTGGCTGGGAAAGCACAAAACGACCATCTCCCTTAGTCAGAGGACCGTCTCGCATCCCAGATGCCCATTTTGCTTAGCAAAATGACCATCTCACTTGGTGAGACGACCATTTCATCGCACGCAGATTGTCAAACTTATAGAAAAGTTGTGAAAATTCAAGATCTATCTATCCTTTCTACTCCTACTTTAGTCCCACATTGGTTGGGGACTGGGAATCCTAACCCTGATCCTAACCCCTCCTATGTATAGAGGGGTACTGGGGGCTTCCCAAAGTACAACTACAACATTTACAACTGAGAATCAGTTTCACTGACAATTGTTGTCCTCTCTGGTTGTTGTAACCACGAGAGCCCAGGAAAGTCCTACCTGACATGGGGGGGATAGCCACGGGAGAGAATAACTGATAGTTGTCATGGGAGAGCAAGTCTGTGACTAGTACACTGACAGAGAGGGACGAATCCTTCCTATCCGATCCAACGGGATGATAGGAGTTCTAGGTGGTCTGTGTGGACTACCATAGAGGCGGTAAACCTTTGTTTTCCGCTTGGAGGACAACATCAACCAGTAATCTGTGACAAGAGTAGATGCTAAAGAAGAAGACATTCATAGTTGTAATCTGTGGTGTAGACCAGGAGGTGCAAAAGTCAGACGAGTCTCAGTGCAAATAGCATTCAGAGTTGTGCATCTATAATGATGATGATTGTTGCTGGACTTACTCCAGGACCAGGTATATCACATAAACCATCCTTCCTGTATTATAGTTATTGACATGATCTACTGTGTATGGAGAATATGGTAGTAAAATTTTAAATTCCACTGCCAGCTCTATACCATATTTCCCTACATAAAGTTAAGCCTTAATGAACATTGTTAATGCATATCACCATAAAGTATGTGTCAACAGGTTCTATAATCAATTTCACATGTCATAATACACTCATATTCACATAATAACTTAATTATGTGCTAACATGTAAGTAAACCTACATATGTTTCTTTTGCTAACTAAAATGCAAATCATGGCTAACATATGTTCAATAAGTGGTATAATGTTCTTTGGAATAACAATTGATATTTACATGTCCACAAATATGGACAATGTTCCATTATTTTAATACATATGGAATTAATTGCTAAATATGTTAAATAAGTAAAATGTGGTGCATAACAATATAGAAAAACTTGTTTGGAAATAATGTGAAGATAATAACACTCTATAATAATAATGATGATGTAATGTTATAATAATATAATGTTAATTGAGCCTAAAACTGTAATTGTACTATAACTCATAAAAGGATGTCTCAAAAGTAAAATATAATGGCAAAAATGTGTTCCTTGGGTCCCAATTAGATTATGTGCCAAGTTGCACATTATTTGAATAATAATAACTATCCTAATTTTATTTAGAGAAGAAAATATGAATTTCCCTCCAAAATGTTAAATAATATTTTTAATGACTTCAAAAGTGGAAAAAATACCAAATTCAAATTCGATACCAAAATTAGTCTGTGTGAATCTTCATACTAATTGAACAATCTTATCTATCCTAGTTCTACTCAGGAGAGAGAATGTAACTTAAAGTCAAAAATATTAAATACTTATAAAAGACACCTAATAATCTAAATAAATAGTATAAACCAATTTGTATGTCTTATAATTATATAATTTAGGTGATGTTGTAATAATAAAATTGTGGTATGTGATAAAGGGCAACAATGTTGTACATGCATGTTAAAATCTATGAAAATGTTATCATGCTGGAAAATCTAAATTGTCTTTTCCAAATACAATGTGACTGAGGTATTTGCAACAATGTGGAATATGTGTGATATTTTAATAAATTAGAACAAACTTTAAAGAGATATATTCTCTCTACTTAATGTTTGAAAGTAATATATAAATGAAAACAATCATGTTAACATATCATAAGAAAACAAATATTTTAACTTGATTATATGTTTGTTTGGAAAAAATTAAATACTCTCAAATCTATGTAAAAATTTACTTAGCCCAAATAAGAAATAATATAATATTGATTAAATGATTTCCTTAGAAAACCTCCTTATTACATCCTAAAATTGTAAAAACCAAGGAAAAAAGGAAAATAGTTCCAAAGATAATGTTTTCATCCTTTTGGTATGAAATCATGTGTCTATAATAATTAGATTAGATATAAAAATTTGTTAGCACCTATCTCCTCTACAAATAATTAATGTAAAATATATTAGGAATATATATGGTTGCCTCAAATTTGGAATTTTAGATCTAACTTAATATTGATTAAATGTACACCTTTTATTGAAATAAAATTTTATAAATGCTTTCAATGACTATAAAGTGAGAAGAGAAATATTATGGGGAATATATTTTGTAATAAGTATATATAAGAGGTTGATAAATGAAATTATAGAAAATAGGAATTCGATAATTATTTCCTATACACTAGTAAATTAAATTAGTATACATTTTTACACTGAGTAAAGAATTACACAATGAGATATTTAGGAGTCTCGTTATTGTAAATATAGTAGTCAATATTTCTATGATCAAGTTGTTTAAAAGGGGGAAATATAGGATAAAACATAGACATAAATAAATGGAAGGGAAATGATGTTTTTATGTTTATTTTTTCCTATCATTTGTTAAGGAATGCTTAACTTTTCTCCATGTACAATACATGTTGCATATTTTCCCTAGTAAACAAATATAGATAAGTTCCTTGCTACCCATATGAATAGTTATATATAGACCCCTACCCATGGGCTTCACACACATAGAAATTGCTTTACCAATAGGACATGACTCTTAACCTTCTCCCTTATCCTCCTATTCAAGTTCCTTGGAAAGGTCATCAAATCTCATAAAACCAAATCTCATAAAACAATTCATATGGTGGTCCCTTCTAAATCACCGACATTTTAAACTTGGATCTCAAGTTTTGACAAGCCGGCTCACATGTTGAGGTATGTTGCATTCCCTAGTTATCATATTGAGCAAATCATCTAGATTTATGTCTTCCTCTTGGTCCTTTAGGACATATTATCATATACAAAATCTCTCTCATTTGATAAGTTGAATTGTGTGAGAAAGTATACATTGATATGAATCTTGTGAACATCTTCATTTGTTGTATATTCTTATTGGATCCTTATTTATGTCTTTTTCATCTTATTCCTTGTGAAATCCAAATTTTCAAGTTGTGGAATTTTGTGATCATGTGAAGTATCTTAATTGTGGAATTATTTGAATATTTATTTATGGGTCCTATGACCACTTTATATCAGTTGGATTTTTCATCCTTTGTTTCAATGTGACTATACTTTATCTTGATTGTCCTATTTGCATGTGTGATTGGGTAGTCATAACTAGAACTGGTGACACCATATTTATTTTCAGCATTGAGCTTTTAGTCCTCCTACCCTTGCACTGAGATTTTAGTCCTATGATAAATAATATTTTGGGCACTGAGGTTTTAGTCCTCTTACCAATCCACTAAGGTTTTAGTCCTCTTGCATAACTCTATATTTACTTGGCACTGAGGTTTTAGTCCTCCTACCTCTTGTGATGCCATATATGGGTTTCGACCCTACTTTTTAGTATAGGCTAGCATGTTTATTACTCACCATGCAACTACTAATGAATTGTGATATTATTTTTAGGCAAGAAATCTATTTTTCTTGATTATTATCTTATCTACAATTCATATTCTTTTGATAGACACTTGTGTGGTACTTTCCTCTTCTATGAAAGCCTTATTATTGATGTCATATCCCCCTTATATTGCTCATCCATATTTTTGTGCACATTTTGTCTTTTATGCTGACAACATTTATTTTGTCCTTTCTTTTGGGGTGTGCTTCCAACTCCAAGTGTAGGACATAGAGGTCATGACATGCAGACGTGGACCTGACTTAAGGAGTTGATGCTTGGGAGATATAATTGAGATAGTTTAGATATCCTTCTACTTAGATCCTGGTGTTGTTTCTTTTATGTAAACCCCAAGTGGGAGAATATTATGTAACCTTGATAAATTCAATATAGTCTTAAAATATTATTCCATTGTTATACTTTGGCTATTCTTGTATACCATCATTTGAGAAATGAAAAAAATATACATGTTCCAGCATACCTTTTTCGTGTGTTTGGGTTAGATGGTATTATTCCTCAAATTTAGTGGGGAGCGAATCTCCTCTCGGGTCCCATTCCTTACACTTGAATTGTTTACAACACTTCAAAACTTTTATTAGACAAACTATCATCAAAGGAATTACCACAACCCTAAAATAATCCATAAATATTTTCATGATATTTTCTACGAAATCAAAAAATATGGCTGCCATGCATATTTGGAATGTAGAGGGTGCATTACATAGTCTAAAAGGCATGCTCCTATAGGCATACGTACCATAAGGTCATGTGAAGGTGGTTTTCTCCTGATCTGGTGCATAGATAGGAATATGGGAAAATCCCAAATGTCCATCTAAATAGCAAAAGTATGAGTGGTTCGCAAGTCTTTCCAGCATTAGGTCAATGAAGGGTAAGGGAAAATGATTATTTTCTAGTGGTCATGTTTAACCTTTTGTAGTCAATGCACATGTGCCACTTGGTGACCGTGCAAGTTTCAATTAATTCATCATTATCCCCTTTCATTACTATAGTGTCCCTTTTTTTAAGTACAATGTGTATGGCACTTACCCATGGGCTATCACTGACAGGATAAATTATTTCATCATCTTTTAACATAAACATTTCTTTCTTTATCACTTCCATCATGTTTTTGTTTAATTTTCTTGGTGGTTCTATTCATGGTTTTGCATCATCTTCTAAAGTATGCTATGCATGCAAATATAAGGATGATTTCCTTTCAAATCATCAATGGAATAACCTATCACAATGTTATAAAGCCCAAGTTCTTTCAACAATTTTTCTTCATGTTCTTGGGTCACTTCAGAATTTATTATGATAGGATAAGTGAAATTTGGGTCTAAAAGAGCATACATCAACCCCAGTGGAAGGGGTTTAAGTTCTACCTTTGTCTCTAGTGTAGTGGTGTCTATTAACCATGTGCACAAATTATAATATTTATAACTCGAGCACTACCCACAAGTATACGGGTGCGTGTAGTATGTTTGAGATCGTACAAGGAGCATGGTACAACTAGTTGCAAGTGTGTTAATCTTCAACAATCTAGATCAGTTTAGTAAGATAGATTTGAATTATAGCTAAACTGTTTTACAATTCTAAAAAATAGGAAACACTAATTGCTTAAAGTGAGATTTAGATCAGATTTAAAGGATCTTGGTTATGGGATTTTACCTCCACATCATTACCTACATATAACCACAAAAATAACATACCAATTAACATGTAATAGAAATTCCATAAATAATAGAAATTCTATAAATTGAAACTAATATACATAAATTCTATACATAGAAAGTAATATACAAAAAAATCCTGGGAGATTAGATAATTCTAATCTATATGTAATACTACCATACTTATGCAAAGATTTGAACTACAACCTTGGATCCTTAATTAAATCCTAGACACTCCCATGGTCAAGGATACATTTCCAAGATATCTACTCCATACTTCTCTACATATCCTCCCAGATCACATAAATAAGCATACAACATGTGAGCAAGACGGACATTAGTTCATTCAAGCATAAAACACCTTAGAATATCTTAGAACAACAAATTAACTAGAATTAGTTAAGAAACTCGAATTCGCATGAGCAATGACATGGGAGCTAGTCTCCCACACCCAAGAAAAGGAAAATTACTCACCATGGTGGTGAAACAGAAGAAAATACTATAGATTTCAGAGTTCAACATGGCTAGAGAAGAAAGGAACAAAGGAAAACCAAGGAATGAGAAATAAATAGGTTGAACTTTGACTTGGAGACCAAATTCTACCCACACTGGTGCTTCTTCCCCAACAAACTTCTCTCGAGAGAGGTCTGAACAAGGTGGAGAAGCTCGTACTGCAATCCCTAAAGAAGAACAGAGAAGAATGGATGTTCTCTCTTGAGTAACCGCTTCTTCCTTCCCAAAATCATCCCTCCTTTGCTCTGCACTGTTCTCTAGTCAAAAGTGTTTCCCAAATGACGAGAGATTACCATCCCATAAGTGAAATTTTATAATGGAAATGAGGGATGGTTGTAACACCTAGGCCCATTTCCCAAGGTTCTAGTAGAGTTGTCCCAAAGACCACAACTAGCCTTAATTGCATGCTTTTTCCTCACTCACACGCTAGCCATGATAAACTTCTCGACTGGTCAACCATCCTAGTACTACTATGGGATGAGCACACTTAACCATAGAGTTATTTAGTGATGGGCTCCCTAAAAAAAGGTGCACCTTTGTGAAATGGGTAGTCCAACCATTTCTTTTAAGATCATCTTATTTGATGCCTCAAATCCTAGGATGTTACAATGGTTGTTTTGCAAAACTATAGAAATTGATTGGGACACGTCGTGTTTGAGAACCACAAGGTGTGTCACCATGAGTAACTGATGTGCAAAGTACATTTCCTGAAGAGTACACATTGTGTTGTCTAAGAGACATGTCGTGTAGCTGAGAGTTGGTGAAAATCTAGGTCAATTGCTCAAGTTGAACATGGTGTGTCTTGATAAACACACACCATGCATTTTGACAGAACTTTTGGACTAGCTTTCGAACGGTATGGCATGTCGTGTCATTGTAAGAGATGTCATGTCACAACTCTTCAGGGGGGAATGCAGTCATCTGTAAACTTACATGGCATGTGTCATTAACGCATACTGTGTTCCCTTCAAAATTTCTGAGAAGAACTCCATCAAGTATGCAAACTCTTACTGACACCAACTAGGGTCAGATTTTGGTTGGATAGACCCTATTTTCTCATCATAATCATGTACCTGTGATCACAAACATAAGGCGGGTAGCAAATCGAGTATTATTAGAGGCAATATGAAATACAAAATGGGTTGAAAGTGTGTGCAAAAGTGGGTGAAAAATCTATGTGAAATTGCACATAGAATCCCCCTAAGCTTGAACTATTACTTGTACTCAAGCAAAAAGAACATGGAAATATAGACAAAGAAATTGTCAAGCTCGTGTATCAATGAAATGTGATGGAACAATTATATCAAGCCAATTCAACCATAGACAAAGTTTATTGCAAGTTGTCATGTGATCATCTTAAACACTCAAGATTGAAGTTTAGTTTAGCAAAGTGTAAATCAACAAAGCAACATTTGGTAGAATTTAGATGACTAGACCAAATGAGTAGTGAACATGCAACCTAATTCTCTCAACTATTAAAGATCTAAAGGATGAAATTCAAAATAAAAAAAACAATCCAGCGACAACCTTTTTGCCTTTAGTTAAGAATTGAAGTATGGGTTCTGAAACTATGCAACTAATGTAGACTTATGCACACATGGAATGCCCATTGGGTTTATATGCCCTATTTTAATACATAACACCTAACCATTGCAGCCAAATCAGACTTGTACTAGGTTAGAATTTTATATGGAAATTTTATCCATATTTTAAAGGGGTGAATGTAAGAAAAATCCCATAATGATAAAAAGTCAGTCAGGTTCCGCTTTAGAACCACGGGGCCTTAAAGTAAAGACTTTTTCCCAAGCATAAAAGAGTTGGCTGGATTGTTTAGTTAATAGGATTTTAGTCGTTTATTAAATGTTTTATTGACAATTTGATTGAAAACACACTATAAATTTTATAAAGTCATCTAGAACGCTAAATAAGGTTGTAATGTTGCTTAGTCCAATAAAATTTTAGCCCATTACATGTCTTATATAGGAAAGAGTGTGAAAGGTGAACATGAGGCTATAAGCAATAAAGCAAGATGAAAAGGAGGTTGTCAGGAAAAGATTCTATTTGAATGATGCATGATTTGACTTTCTTTCTTCAATTTATATTTCTGAATACAAGATAGGATAAAGAATTCAATCATAATAGGGATTTCAATCTAAACACAAGGATTAAGCCTCAGATCATACTGGATTCTCCACAAATAGAAATCAAAACTAGAATAAGAATCAAGAAAAAGATGATCAAAAGAAACTATAACTACACTACCTTCCGGTTGCTCCCCCCCAAGCTTGAAAGTTGGAGTGTTCTCACTACCTCAATCAAACTCAAGAAGGTAGCAACCAGGTACCTACCATGGTGAATCAAGAAGAAGGGCCAGCGCCCTCATGTCCAGCTATAAAATGTTGGCTCAGAAGATCATTTTCAGGAATGTTTGTAGTAGGTGGTCAGGTTGTGGTTGTGGCAGTGGAGGTATGGTATAGTGGCTTTGAGATATGTGCCAGGTATCCATCCTCTAGAGTATGTTGTACATGTAGAGTATTGTTGGCTCATCATATCAAAATGGGCACCACGCTGATCAAAATGAAGCTAAATGTATCCATAGAGGTGATGGACATCAGTCATATTCCAACTATACCTCATTTGTGTGTTGGTGGAGGAAGGAAGAGATGGGGTTGCAACATCATGTGAGGCTTTTGGGCAATGTTCATAATCATGTTCATCAGTAAATGGAAATTTTCAGTTGTTCTTGTTGGTCAAGGTGACCGCCTTTAAATCAAGAAGCTCAATGTACCCTTCATGATTTGCTAAGTATTGCCTGAATTTATCATCATCACTGGGATCCCTAGCAATTAGGCTAGAAGAAATGAAGAACCTAAGATCAATAAAGTTCCTTCTAGGAGCATCTACTAATCTTTTGAGTTTGGCATTGACCTTGTGGGCAACGTGGGTTATCAATCCTCTAATTATAATGTCACCTAATTTTTACATCTGAGATTAAAGAAATGGTATAGGATATAGTGGCCATCATTGATTTTAAAATTATTCAACATAGCCCACATGAAAAACAAATCTTGCTTCTATAGACTCCCTGTGTTTCTTTTCTAGAAAATTCACAAGTGCTAAGAATCCTATCTATAAAATGGAAAATGGGGTTGTGGATATGTGTTTCCCTATCATTTTCAGCCTCATGAATGTCATCATCAGTTATTTCCCTCTAGAAATCATCACCACCAAATTGGGTTGGGTATGACATTGCTCCTCCATAACGAAATTGAAAGACACCACATAATTGGCTGAAAGAAATGTTATAGTTACGCCGAACAAGTTGAAAAGTAATGATAGAAAATGGTTTGTATGGCTTCTTAGGGTCATCCTGAACATGCAAGGTAGTCAGAAACTCATATTATTAGTCTTGGGTAGGTAGGGCTTATAGTGAAACATGCATACCTGAGCCTTAGTTCCTTGAGTAGTTCTAAGACTTCATCTTTGAAGCTGAGTGCCTCCAAAGTATCCTCACAAATAAATCTTGTAGGCAAGACCATACTGGTGATCATTTTTTGATAGGTCTTGTCCTCCTCCTTTGTGACATTGAACTCAGTGGAGGAGACTTACTCTACGGAAGAAGAAGCACTCTCCCCTTTTTGGTGCTTTTCCTCTGGCTTGATGGGTAGCATTGATGTCTTGTTGGAGTTTCAGGACACAGGACATGACATGTACCATATGGATAATGTGTGTCTTCAAAGCTCAAAGAAGTTGTTGATGAATAGCTGAACATGGCGTATCATGTGGAAAACACGAAATGTGCTATGTAGATGAGGTGGTTCGTAGGTCGAACACAAATGAGGTGTCACTATATGTTTGCTTTGGATCACACCATGTTTGTTGAACTTGGAGGCTGTCTCAAGTCAAGGATGACCTAGAGTGAATGAGTGTAGAGGACTTGCGGTGGTGATGGCAGTGTGTACCCTGCTTGGTCGTGGAATTGAACCCACTGTGACGATGGGGACGTTGCTTGCTTGAAGGAGATGATAGTGGCATCGACAGAGTTCGGGGTTGAGCATGAGTGGTGGCGTATTTCATCAATGAAGAACTAGAGTTAGATCTCATTGGCGGTGATGGAGTAGATGTGCACAAGTGAGCACACAGACAAGAGCATATAGCATTGTAGTTGGGGGCTGTCTCTCTCTTAAACACAGTGTGAGTGAAAGGTTGGGTGAAGAGGGTGGATTTGAATTTGGGTTAATACCCTAGTTCAAAGACACGAACATGTTGTGTTTTGCAATGAACAGGCCATGTCTCAGCATTTGAAAACTTGTTGTTGATCTCTTGAGGGACATGTCGTGTGTTAATTTCCGCACGACATGTATTTTTCCATTGGACTTGTTGATAACTCCAAATTGATGGGACACGACATGTGTTAGTTAACAAACACTGTGTAATATTCCAACAACTTCATCAAAAAGTTTCTGGGATGGAACACGTCATTTGGCAATAAGGACATGTCATGCAGTTAGGGCATTTTTCTAGAAGACCTCCTTGATTACGATGACATGCCATGTTTGATGTAGAACATGTTGTTTCTTATTGGATTTCTGTAAATGGAAGCCCTTTTCTTTGATATATATGTAGCACCTACAATGATGATGATATATGCTTTGTAAGGGTCAATATTATTACATTCATCCATGGGCAATTTATTTATAAGAGGAAAATTTCTTGAGAAAATGTGAGAAATGAAATATATCCTAACTGTGGGGTTAACTCCCTCAAGGTCCTCCATTTAGAGTCTGAAGTGAGATTTGAGTTAGTGACATCAAACATTTGATAGGGAGAAGGAGTATCCCTAGTCTATCTTCTCTCCCTTAGTGTATAATTTGCACCATTGTCTGTTAACTTTGAATGAAGATTCTTTTCCTCATAGATCTATGGTTCCGTAGGAGTAAACTTCAACACTAGGAAAGGTTCAGACCATTTAGAACACAACTTCCCTGGAAAGAAATTAAGCTTGGAGTTGAATAGTAACACTTGGTCTCCTTCTTTGAAATATTTGATATGGATCCTCTTATCACGCCATATCTTTATTTTTTCCTTATAGATCTTGGCATTTTCATAAGCATTTAATATGAGCTCGTCTAGTTCCTAGAGTTGTAGCATGCTTCTTTCTCTTACTTCTTTATATCATAGTTAAGAAATTTTATTGCCCACAGTTCTCTATGCTCAAGTTCTACATGTAGATGATAAGACTTTCTATAGAGCATCATGAATGGAGTCGTACTAATAGGTGTTTTGTAAGATGTCCTATAAGCCCAAAATGAATCATCTAATTTCAATGCCCAATATGTTCTTGAGCTGGAGACTATATTATCTAATATTGCTTCCAATTGTCTATTTGAGATCTCAACTTGCCCTAAACTTTGTGAATGGTACGGTGTAGAGATTTTATGCTTGAAACCAGACTTTCTTAGTAGGTTGTTGAAGTTTCTCTCATTGAAATTACTACCACCATTGAATATGACTGCCCTTGGAACACTAAATCTTGGGAAAATAGTCTTTTGCATTAATTTTATCACTAATTTTTCATCTAGAGATTGTGTAGGAATTGCCTCTACCCGCTTTGAGACATACTTGCACATGGCTAGGATGAACTTGCAGTTGCATGAAGAGTGAAATGAGCCTCTATAGTCTATGCCCCATATATCAAAGACTTCAATCTCTAGAATTGAGTTTATTGGCATCTCGTCCTTCTTTGTAATTCCTCATGATCTTTGACACCTATCACATTCTTTAACAAATGTATGCACATCCCAAAAGAGGGTTGGAAGTAAAAATCTACTTGTAGAATTTTGGTTGAAATTTTGTCTCCTCCAAAATGTCCTCCATAGGGAGAGGAGTGACATTCAGAAATCACAATTAGGATCTCCTCATTTGGAATGAATCTCTAGATCAGCCCATCTGCATATTGTTTAAACAATAAGAGATCGTCCCAATAGTAAAATTTCACATCATGAAGGAAATTCTTGATAAGTAATATCAGGAGGAAGGCATCCAAGAGCTAGATTATCTACAAAATTGGAAAACAACAATGTTACAAGTGAATTTACTACATACAACTTCTCAATGAGAAAATTTCAATAATAGGAATCTTGTCTTCAACACTTGTGGCGAGGAATGAAAGATGATAAACTACATTGTTCTCTATCCCCTTCTTGTCTATGATTTCTAAATCAACTTCCTACAATAGTAGTGTCCAACGGATTAGATGAGGTTTAGAATCCTTCTTGTTCCTGAGATATCTGATTACAACATGATCTGTATATACAATGATTGTGGACCTCTTGAGATATTTTTCAAATTTATAAAAAAACATAGACTATGCAAATCATTTCCTTTTATATTGTGGGATAATTGATTAGTGTGTTGATTCAGCCCTATTTTAGGGCTTCATCTTGTGCCATTTTGCATTTCAATCACATTTATACTTGTTAGATCACATGTTATTTCCCCCAATATGCTTATTTCTATCAAATGCACTTATGGAGGATTTTTTCATGTTTTATAGGTATGTTGTCCACTACTTGATGGCATGGAAATAAGATGGTCCAATCTAGGGTTTCATCAGGCTTGGAGGAGCCCAAAATGAGGCCAAAACCACTCCCAACCTACCCCAAGTGATCAAAGAATGTTTTGAAGCAATACCCTCCATGGATGATCAATTTCAAAGCTCAAGTGCATGGGAGGGACACCAAAACGGCCGTGGTGGACATGCCCCAATCACAAAAAATCATTGTAACTTCCAGAATTTGATGATAATGGCCAAAACGGTCATGGTGAGTGGTATGCTCGTGGTAAAAGGTTCCCACCACGGCCGTGGTGACCCCCCATGGCTGTGGCCATCCATGTACATCTCCATGTGATCTCCACATTTCAATTCCCAGGATCGTTGTACCCTACCACGACCGTGCTCATCCCTACTCACCACGGCCGTGATACTCACAAAACCTACCTATTTTTTGCACTGCTTTACCCATATTGCCCCTACTTAACCTAGTGCTTCCCCCACACCTATATATACCTAGGTGGTGGCTAGGGCATGAGGTTGGCCACCATTATCTACATTACACCACCTCCTAGCTCCCCATTTTTGCCCCTTAGCCATTCCACTCTATTTCCACCTCCATTTCACCATTTCCACCACCAAACCACTAGTTTATACTAGTTCCTACCCATAATCCCCTTCATTCTACACCCTTGCACCTTGGAGGAGAGAGGAGGTCATCTTGCATTAGCTGGAGAGGAGGATTCCTTCGTCTACACTGAGATCCATGGCTTCTTCTACCTCTTTCTCCTTTCTTTTTGTATTTTCCGTTTCCATGAGTAGCTAGGCCCCCTTGGGTGGGCTGTTTGGGGGAATTTATGTTACTTTGATACCATGTTGGGGGGAAATGACATGTAAACTTTATAATTCCATTTGTTAATGATTATATTCTATTTGCATCTCATTCTCCATGAATTTCTTGTTGGCTTGTGTGTGAAATCACCTAGGAATTTAGGCAAATTGCTTATATGTGTGAATTTTGGGATTTTCCCCTAGGTCCAATTCTTGGATCCCTAGGTTGCCTCCCATCTTCCTACATCCTAATCAATCTCCCTAAACCTAAGTGAGAGATCTAAGTAGCTGGATTAGATAATTCTAGTGCAATTAGCATGAAGCTTTCTCAAGGCTAGAATGTGGGGGAATTGGGGTCCAAAACCCTAATTTCACCTCCCCATTACTACCCTCGGTCCCTAATTGCCCCAAGAATGTCTAATCTATAAACCTAGACTTGATTATACTCTACTTGAATTGAACCAAATTCCTAACCCAATTGAGCCTCGTAAGGGTAGTAGGAGGTGTTAGGGACTAGTTCCCCTATACACAACCTAGCATATCCATGGCCAGTTAGTAGCTTAGGTTAATTCATTAGAATATAACTTGTTGTTTGGTTTGGATAATCTAAGTGTAATCACAATGTTCATATGTCACCCCCCAACTTAAGTGATAAGTTCATACCCCTAAATAGCCCATACCTCTCTTTATTGCTTAAAACCCTAGTTTTGTGCTTGCTCAGCTTAGTTAGCTCGTTCCTTGCTTAGTTAGCTTCTTACTTTGTTCTTTCCTTGTTCATGTTAGTTTATCTCTTTAATTTCTCTTTTGCTTCTCTCTTTCTTGCCTTAGTGTAATTTTCCTTTTAATACCTAGCTTAATCCTTTCTTACATGTTTAGCCTTACTCTAGCCTAGGGTTAACATAGATTTCATTCTTGCCTTTAATTGCTCGTTTTTCTATAATAGTTTAATAATCAACACAACCTTTAAACCCTTAACCCTAGTCTCCGTAGTAGGAACCTAGTGGAACTAAACCTAGCTCTAGTGCCGCCTCTTCTCCCTGTGGATCGACCCTATACTTGCCACTTACATATACTATGACACGACCTCGTGCGCTTGCAGGTGTAGTTGTCTTAGTGTGAGTAGGTGTTAAGTTAGGTTTTATAAATATCGAAAGTGAATCCACCATGTGATTCCATCTGCGGGGTTGCATCTATTCAAAACTCCAATTGAGTAGCATGTAACACCATTGGCGGGAGCGCACCATGTGTCACCTAAGATTTTTCTTGTATAATAAATGGCATGAATCTTGTTGTCTCGAATTTGTCCTAAGACTACCTCTATGATGCTATCATTGGCATCACACTTTATTTCAAATGGAGCACTCTGGTCTGGTGGTTGAATGATGGGGGCTGAGATGAGAGCATTTTTCAATCTCTAGAAGGATGTTTTGTAATTTTCATTGAATATGAATTCTACATCTTTTGTCAACAAGGAGAAGATAGGCTTTGCAATCTTTGAAAAATCTTAATGAATCTTCTATAGAACCCTGCATGTCCAAAAAAGCTTTGAACTTATTTCACTATGGGCAGAGTTGACATCTTCTCAATGGATTCTACCTTTGCTTTATCAACCTCAATTCCTTTGCTTAAAATGACATGACCAAGTACAATCCCAGATTGTATCATAAAATGACACTTTTCCCAACTGAGCATGAGGTTGACCTACTTATATCAGTGCAAAACATTGGTTAATTTGACAAGAAGTCATCAAAGGAATCACCATAAGCACTAAAATCATCAATAAAAATTTCCATGATCTTTTTAATGAAATCAGAAAATGTGGCCATCATGCATATCTAGAAAGTGGCGGACACACTACATAGCCCAAAAGGCATTTGCCTATAGGCATATGTTCCATAAGAGCATGTGAATGTTTTTTTTCTTGATCCAGCAGATAAATAGGAATATGGAAAAATCCAAAATACCCATTTATATAGAAAAAATAATAATGATTAACAAGTCTCTCTAACATTAATTCAATAAAAGGTAGAGGGAAATGGTCCTTTCTTTTGGCTTTATTTATTTTTCTATAACCAATGCACATTTTCCATCCAGTTTCCACCCTTGTTTGAATTAGTTCATTATTGTCCCCTTTCATTATAGTGGTTCCTCCCATTTTAGGTACAACATGTATGAAACTTACCCAAGGGCTACCACTGATAGGATAAATTATTCTTTCATCTTTTAACTTAAATATTTCTTTCTTAACAACTTGCATCATGTTTTTATTTAACCGTCTTGGGGTTATGACATCCTAATTTTTAGGATTTTATAACCCAATGAATTCTACATGGATCAATAGACATTCTGATCTTTAAATCTATAGATGATATAAAACCAAGAGTAAAGGGGATCTTTATTTTGAAATGAAAGACCATAAATGATGATATAGAATTATTATGAAGTATATGATGAGTGACGACTAAGGATGGAGGTGAAGTGATCATATGATATAAGTGGAATTATGTGACTAGATACTTTTTATTATAAATGATTAGTCAATTCATGTTGTTTTAGCACAAATGTTGTAAAAACATAGTCTTTACTAAAAAAACTCATGGCACACAAAAACACCAATGTGTGGCAGTGGAAGTTAAAACTTAGACTATACTCAAAATGTATAAAGAGTACTTTACAAATTTCCCAAAAGGGAGTACAAATTTATACAAACAACTGGATCTAGGTAGAGGAAGAATAAAACCAAATCAATATTGTCTTCAAAGAAAAACAACTTAATATATATAGGCAGCTATGTCCAAGATACAAGGTTAAACTCCATAAACCTAGCCTTGGAATGGTTCACCAAGCTTCCAATGCACACTCTGATCCTATACCTGGGTGGTTGGGATCACCCAATAAGAGAGAGATAAAAGTATGTGTTAATTAAGAGGAATAAGGACAATTTATAAAGTGCAACATCACATAAATAAAATGATTCATTAAACAAAGATATTTCAAGAGAATGAGACAAATAGTCAAATAAGAAATAGAAGAAATGCCATAGTTTAATTAACAACAAATTACATAGCATGAATGATATTATGACACAAAATCATACCAATGCAGGGTGAGGCACCTACCAGACCTACACCAAGAGGAGAGGGGAAATTTTAACATCCCCTAACCTCCAAAATATATATATAATGGGGAGAATTTTAACGTTCCCCTGGGGAGAATTTTAACATTCCCCTGGGCTCATGCCCACTATGGGTGGTTTGTACTCATGTACACTACATTGTCATTTGGCCAAAAATACTTCATGCTAAATAGTTCACCTAGCAGTAGTGATGATATAGATAACATTGCATCATAGCATTAGGGAATAAAACCCATGAAGTAAATCAAATTTTGGCAATAGCAAGATTAAGTAATTCCAATAAATGAACCAATAAGGGGAAATAGGATATTCAAATAAATTAAGATCCAAATAAAGGCAAAAGAGATATTCCAAGGCTAGCACAATATGAATGTAGGGTTGGATAAAAGCCCAACTGAAGGAATAGGGTACACATTACACATTCATTCATTCATAATTAGAATAGGGCTCACATACATAAATAGGATCCACATACCTTATTGTAGATTCACATCCATCATTATCACTGGTTAGATTGTATTCTAGATCATTTTCCCTAATTATAAACATTTCACATAAATTAGCATTTATTAAGCATAAAGTATAAAGGAAACACCCATTTTAGACCTTATTCGAAAACCACTGTTTAGTGTTGAGCAAACAAATTATAACTATAATTCATCTTGTTTGTTTATATACAAATGAATATATATAATAAGTCATCTAAGGGGATAGTTCATATGCTTGAACCTTTACATATTCTTGATGCACATGATAGTGAGTTACTCATCACTAATTGTGTTTACACTTAATGTTGACCATGTCACCCTAATAGTATGGTTAGTAAGATTAAGGGTCTAGTCCATGCTAGGAATGCATAGCATGTAATGTTCATGATGACCTAAACCCTAATATGTAATCATCTAGTCCTAACCATATACACATCTATATATATCTTTGATGCCTTCATGATACATTAGTGACTTAGGTGTCATCATCAGTTAACACACTTGGAGCATATATATGGATTATAATCACCTAGTTATATTGGAGATCATGTTATCAACATATGTAAGGCATATCACCTTGTTCCCTAATATACATCTCATTAATCACCTTATCATGATTTAGTATGAAAATCAATTCATTAATGTTTAATGTGTTTCATATTGTTCACTAAAACCATGTAATGACACAAATATGATTATGAGTAATTGGATTTACATAAGTTTGCATTAATGCCTAATGTGATGTAAAATATGTATAATTCATATTATGGAGTGTAATAGGAGAAAATGATGTCATTAACTTGAGCATCTAATGTTAGTTGGAAATATGTGATAATATATGTGACCTTATTTGGGATTATGGTAGGCTTAATAACTTGTTGGATTATATTATATTTTTCTTACAAAATTATCAATGATAATTCTACATGATGGTTTTTATGGAGATTAGATTCTAGTTTTTAAGGTTTGTTACCTAATACATTAATAGATGTTGAGATTTTCTTAGTAAACCCTAATTGTGTTTAAAACCTTTATAAGGGAAAAGCATATGTTTTGGTACTTAATGATGAGATGTAATCCTTGTTACAACAACGAGAGTAAAATGTATGGTACATGTAATGCTATAATAAAGATGATGCTTTTTCATATGAAGATTATTCTTATAAGTCAAAGTGTTAGTTTTATTAGGTTTGATAAAAGGTAATGGAAACCTTAGTGAGACTTGGATTATGTATAGAGCTTGTGAAGTATCATAGATTTGATGTAATACCTAGTTACCTAATGTTGGGATGTTGCACACTCACCCTATCTCTTTCCTCTTGCTATGATTTCAGGGACAAAATCCTCTTTAAGGGGTGGAGTGTTGTAACATACTGAATCTCAGGGTCCTTTATGCAATTTATCCAATTTTGTACTTTTCTTTGCCTTCTAGTCCTTTTGGAATCTTCTAATAAATTTCCCATCCTTTTGAGCCTTCTTGGGCCTCAATGTTGAATTTGAGCCTTTCTGGAGGTGTTCACTAATTACCTAAATTTATGTTTATGTAGGGGGTTTTGCACAAATAACCCATCTAATGAGATAAGTGAGGTCTAATCATGCAATTTGACAATTAGTGAGATAATATGAGTGGATTATGTTATTTGGAGCTTTATATCCCTATTAGATAAGATATGAGTAAATTAATGTATTTGAGTGTATTTAACCCAGTTACTTTCTCTCTCCTCTAAATAGGGAAATAATGCACTAATAAGAGTATTATATGTTGAGATATGACTCATAATGTTTATATGTGACTAATATCTCGAGATATCTCCTATTATGTCATTAAAAGATATTCTTTATATTAATTGCTCTTTTTATGCTTTATTATATGCTTTAATAGTCTATATATTAATTAGAGGCCTAACCATGTGATTTTTGAGAAACTAAATGCATATCATCGTTCTAGGTGTTGTCATAAACCTATGGTTAAAAATTGAGGTCATTTGGACTTCATTTGACCCTTCAAACCCCTTAAATAGGATTTTGTCCTCGAAATCAAAAACTCCAAAATCTATCAAGGTATAAGCGCACTACTACTAAGTCCACTTTTCAAAAAGGGTTGAGGTAAAACTATGTATGAGATCCAACACTTACTTGTCTTACTAAACACCATTATAAACTTCAAGCCCAACATAGGGTAGGTTACTCCCAACTTGGAAATCTAGGGATCTTATAAGGAAATTAAGGACACATAAGGGGATTCTACATGATTAACCAAGACATCATATACTAGGTTCAAAAGGTTACTCAACAATAAGATAATTTATCCAAAGGTATGCTATTTTGGGAAGGTCAGTATCAGCTCAGGCCAGGCCAGGCCAGTGTCATATGGATCTAGGAGTCCTCGTAAGACAAGCTAGTGGTGCAGAGGAAAATATTGCCAGCCCCCAGACCCTGACCCTTTCTAGACACCTTTGCTATCAACGTATGCCCTAGTAGCAACCTAAAAGACTAATCAACAAAAAGTTGAAAAATTATATTTCTAGTGTGAAATTATTATGTCCTAAATTAATCTTTCATCATAGGTCCACTCTAAGGTGAAAAACTTACTACAGGGAACTATATAAGGTTAAGGTTTCTATCTAGGAGAAAAATTGAATTAGTCAAGACTCCGACTACCTTGATGCTCTGATACCATGTTGTAAAGACATAGTCTCTACTAAAAAAACTCATGGCAAACAAAAACACCAATGTGTGGCAGCGGAAGTTAAAACTTTGACTATATTCAAAATTTATAAAGAGTACTTTACAAATTTCCCAAAAGGGAGTACAACTTTATACAAACAACTGGATCTAGGTAGAGGAAGACTAAAACCAAATCAATATTGTCTCCAAAGAAAAACAACTTAATATATAAATAGGCAGCTATGTCCAAGATACAAGGTTAAACTCCATAAACCTAGCCTTAGACTAGTTCACTAAGCTTCCAATGCACACTCTGATCCTATACATGGGTGGTTGGGATCACCCAACAAGAGAGAGATAAAAGTATGTGTTAATCAAGAGGAATAAGGACAATTTATAAAGTGCAACATCGCATAAATAAAATGATTCATTAAACAAAGAGATTTCAAGAGAATGAGACAAATAGTCAAACAAGAAATAGAAGAACTGTCATAGTTTAATTAACAACAAATTACATAGCATGAATGATATTATGACACAAAATCATACCAATGTAGGGTGAGGCACCTACCAGACCTACACCAAGAGGAGAGGGGGAATTTTAACATCCCCTAACCTCCAAAATATATATAAAATGGGGAGAATTGTAACGTTCCCCTGGGGAGAATTTTAACGTTCCTGTGGGCTCATGCCCACTATGGGTGGTTTGTACTCATGTACACTACATTGTCATTTGGCCAAAAATACATCATGCTAAATAGTTCACCTGGCAGTAGTGATAATATAGATAACATTACATCATAGCATTAGGGAATAAAACCCATGAAGTAAATCAAATAAAAGATCCAACATTGGCAATAGCAAGATTAACTAATTCCAATAAATGAGCCAACAAGGGGAAATAGGAGATTCAAATAAATTAAGATCCAAATAAAGGCAAAAGAGATATTCCAAGGCTAGCACAATATGAATGTAGGGTTAGTTAAAAGCCAAACTGAAGGAATAGGGTACACATTACACATTCATTCATTCATAATTAGAATAGGGCTCACATACATAAATAGGATCCACATACCTTATTGTAGATTCACATACATCATTATCACTGATTAGATTGTATCCTAGACCATTTTTCCTAATTATAAACATTTCACAAAAATTAGCATTTATTAAGCATAAAGTATAAAGGAAATACCCATTTTAGACCTTATTCGAAAACCACTGATTTAGGACTCAAAACTAGCAACAAAAGCTCACTTAGGTTTCACTGATTAAGAAAACATATTTTATTTTTCAATTTGGAGTTGAAATGAATTAATTATGATTTTTAGAAAATTTAACATACTGAAAATGGAATTCAAGGTAAAATTCAAAAAATCATTGGGAATCAGGTCCCAAAAACCACAAAATCAGATTCTACATGAAAAATACTTTCCAACGAGTATTTACTCAAATTTTTTCGATAATGTATTGATTTTCTATGATTTATTTGCTCTAAACCAATCAGAGGGCAAGAAAAGTCCATGTAGGCTAAAAGGCTTGAGAGAAACAAAATGGAAAAAGACCAAATTTCCCTTGGCATTAAAACACGAAGGCATGAGCGCGTGAGGGTAAAAGCATAAAAACAGTCGGTCATACTCTTCCTCTCCCAGGCACCATGGTCATGGAGGAGATGCTCGACCACTTTGGGCGTTTCCACGTTTCTTAACCAAAATAGATGTACAGGTACTCGAAATGAAGATCAAGATGAGAGGAACTCACCCATATTCTTTATTCGGGTGCTGCTATTACTGAGCAGACAGGAAAAGGGCCATAATGTAGGGAGCAGCTAGATGTGTCGGTGGCAAAACGTGGACGTTTCGGGCAAAATTAGCACTTGAGGAAGCTCGCACGGAGGCCGGAGGAGTTGTGGATGGTGATATATATAGGTGTGGAGGTGAGAAGAGCCAAAATATTGTGAGAGGGTAGTAGCCATGGCCGACGCCCCTAGGTGTTTCGGCCATGGTGCATGAGAGCATGCATGTAATGGCTTAAATGAAACGACACATTGTAGTGGACCCGTTGGCGAAGAAATCTCGTGAAATGATCGAGAAATGAGGGAGAACGAAGTCGAGGAGGTCAAGTTCACTGTACACGAAGAGGCTAGAGGTAGAAGATGATGTAGCTAATTGGATTGGGATCAGACGATGGTCTGGGGCGCGTGACAAGGATATCAAATGACAAAAATGAAATTTGATTGGTATCCCATAGTTAAACCTTATGGGAACTTGAAAAATCCATTGGAAGGGTCAAATGAAGTCCAAATGACATCAAATTTTAACCATAGGTTTATGACAATACCTAGAACGATTCTATGATTTAGTTTCTCGAAAATCACATGGTTAGGCCTCTAATTAATATATAGACTATTAAAGCATATAATAAAGCATAAAAAGAGCAATTAATATAAAGAATATCTTTTAATGACATAATAGGGTATATCTCGAGATATTAGTCACATATAAATATTATGAGTCATATATCAACATATAATACTCTTATTAGTGCATTATTTCCCTATTTAGAGGAGAGAGAAAGTAACTGGGTTAAATACACTCAAATACATGAAATTACTCATATCTTATCTAATATGGATATAAAAGCTCCAAATAACATAATCCAATCATATTATCTCATTAATGGTCGAATTGCATGATTAGACCTCACTTATCTCATAAGATGGGTTATTTGTGCAAAACCCCCTACATAAACATAAATGTAGGTAATTAGTGAATTACACCTCCAGAAAGGCTCAAATTCAACATTGAGGCCCAAGAAGGCTCAAAAGGATGGGAAATTTATTAGAAGATTCCAAAAGGACTATAAGGCAAAGAAAATTACAAAAGTGGGTAAATTGCATAAAGGACCCTAAGATTCAGTATGTTACAAATGTCAATAGACCTTTCCCTAATGACTGCAAAGGATATTAATAGGTATTCTGAGGAAATAATTGGAATTATTTCAACAATCACTATTAGTTTTCACAATCATTATAGTGAGCTCTTATGCTAAAAAAGTTAATGAGTCAAAAATGATATATGAACTCATTTTAAATGGGAAGCCATCCTTAGTAATGATTTAGCAAATTTGTAGTCTTCTTGTGATTCAGACCTATGTAGTGGAAATTTAGTTTAGAATAACCAATATGAAAAATATATTTACCATGAATGAGGATACTAGAATAAGTAATAATCTTTCTTTATATAGCACACTTCTACATGGACGTGATTTTTTGTATAAAGATCTCAAACTAAATTACATGTGATGGATGAAGACCAATAGATAACATTATCCAACTAAGAGAAGGGTTTTCATCAGTTAGGTCTCTTATAGGAATCCCATCTACTACTTGACTGAGTTTTTGGGGCACACACCCTAATAGGATTTGATCTCTGAGATATATATGTACATGGGGACCATCCTTAGGCCAAGTGTTACCACCATCAATGTTGTAGGTCATCACAAGTTCACAACTGTGGAGTTGACCATACCACATATTATCGGTCCTGGTGTCTTCAGGTGGTAAAAACATCGAGAAGGTCTAAAGAGGAGTCTTCTCATCCAGCCAAACTAAGTCGGAAGTGGGGTGGCTCGTAGGACTCTGGTGAAGAGTGCTCTTCCATGACCTTCAACCAGGGAAGTAGCTTCCCTTCCCTGCCATCAACATCTCCCTAGAGGACCAGGCCAACCAAAACCCAAGTAATCTTGCATAGGCAGCATGACTGATAATGTCACTAAGCAAGCTTCATCTAAGCGGGCCAAAGGAAGAGAGAGAAGGTAGTGCCAACATAGCATCTCCAGTGGCACCAAGGTGACAACCACCAGACGACGACCATATATGAATGTGATTCTCTACCATGGAGCTAATATACTAAAGATGCAGTGTACAAAGGTGTGGTGACACCCCAAAAAGGCACAGAGGGGTGTAAGTCCTAGCCAAAGTTCAAACTATGGAATCAAGAACTCAAACCCAAGGTTGATCATATTTCCCCCATTCATGGAAGGCATTACTCTATTTTACTGAGTAAATAGGGGTGTTGTGCCCAGGAGGAGGATGACCCACATCCGGTTTAGGTCATTGGATTCACCTAATATTGACCTAGATCCAGCAAGGATGCCTAGAACAAAAGAGGTGTGGACATGGTGGTCTTAGTCTTTGGATCGAGCAAGAAGGGCTCAAATCACCCTAAAAGGAAATTCCTTTCAAAATCCATATCTTGTGATATATAGGCTGGAGTTAGACATATTAGGTACCTATACAACTATAATGATGCCTAATATGTTATAAAATATATTTACACAGTGTTTTGGATGCTTGACTATGTTATAATTTGATTACTAAAATTTATGAGATTTTAATGTTTTGAGCATTAAAAATATTAAATGACTTTGGAAAACAATTAGTATTTTATAGTAAGTATATGTTGATATGATATACATGATTCCAAATCCGAACCCTCCCTAGCGGGGTGCATTATTATTGTGTCAGTTTTTGGGTCACACTTAAATGGTGATTTTTAAAGAGTCTAAGCCCAGAAGCATGTAGATGATCATGGCAAGGCATTGCACATATCATCTATCCAAGATTTGCATATGATGTCATTGCCATGATTGCCTACCTTGATAATTGACTATGGACGCTAGTGTAGGTTGGGTAATAGTTGAATTATTTTGGATCTTGGCCCACTAGAATATTATATGCTGCAATATTCTGAATTGACATTGAGGGCTATAAATTTGAATAAAATAGTGGGAGTGCTAACAATTAAAGATCTAATTATATCATCAAAATTTTCAAATTAAATCAAATCAAATCCAAAGTTTTTTTTGACAAATGAAATTTTTTATCTCTTGTAGAATCAAATGGCAAACATATCATCACGTTCGGACAAATTAGATGAGATTTATTTCCATAACTGATTTAGGATCTTGAGAAGTGTCATGCATGATCCTGAAATACCAAAATCAGTATCCACTCCAAATTCACCTAAGACTAACATGGGTGCTTATTTGAAGCATGCCAACGATGTTGTGCACATCAAGAACCTTATGCTAGGTTGTGTGAACTATGATTTGCATAAACAACATGATAAGCATGATTGGTATAATGTCTCTAAGGTGCTATTTGAGTGCAAACTGACAGAGGGAGATCTAGTAGAGCCTCATGTGCTTAATATGATTAGGCAAATGGAGTGTATTGAGAAACTAGGATATCCTTTGGGTCAAGAGTTGGCCACATATATGATTTTGCAATTATTTTCTAAATCATATAGCTGGTTCATTGAGTGTTATCACTTATGCAACATGGGTGGACTGCTGTCAGAGTTTCTTGACATCTTGATAAATGCTAAAGCACAAATGAAGATGGACAAATCCGTGATGGTGTTCAGCAAAGTCGAGTCCAAGGACATAGGCAAAGCCAAAATGCATTTTTTGGCTAATCTAAAGTCCAAATCATCTACACTCAAAGTAAGGAGAAGGATAAGGGAACCCAGGAAGATGAAGCACATGGTTTTTGATGTAAACCCTAATAAGGGTATTTTGAGTAATTCACCCATGATTTGACCATGAAGCAACATGATATTTTATATGCACCCTAGTACATTGAATAATTACAGTTTATAAAGTTTTATTGGAGTATTAGGTGTCATTAAATTAATATTTAGCTTTGAGTCTCAAGTGGCCATTAAGGTGATATAATTAAGGTTTATTATTATTGTTATGAGAGAGGGATGCATATTTTTTCTACAAAATGATTTAAAGTTATTTTCTTCATGTATAGTAATTGATTCAGTAAGATTAGTATATGTGATTATGTTTGAGATTTATTTTCATTAAATGATGTACATGCTTATAGTAGTGCATAAGATGATTTTTGGGATTATTTAAGTATAAAGATTATAGAAGTTATATAATAAGAGTTTTGATGTAATTTCAACACCAAGATTTTATGGCAATTTCAGATCAGAGTTACGTTTAGTCTAAATAACCCAAATTTAGTTCAGGAGGTCAGGGTGATGGGTCTTAAGATTTGAGAATGGAAAAGGGATATACACATGGACTTATAGAATGTTGTTGATGTCTAGGTATATGTGTTGTGAACCAAGGAATGAAGACTATGTTAAGGATATCCTCAAATAAGTTAAGTGGGTCATGTCCATTGAATTTATTTATTATTATGATTCAACCTACACAATTTTCAAAGTAACTTAGAGATTAAGTTAATTTTAGATATTCAATTAGTAATGTTTATCTCATGTCCAATAATTTTTTTAGTAATCATACTTTGTTTAGATGGAGTTATGTTGTACGGACATCATATTATAGATTTTGATCTTTAAGATACTTTCAAATCCTTAGTAGTTATTTATTTTGTATATTTTATTTCTCCAAACCTTTAGACACAGATTCATATATCTGATATCACAATTTTATTAAGTCATCTATTAAATATTAGTTTTAGATTCAGACTTACTCAAACAACAAGAATCTAGATTTCAGATTTAGATTACTCATTGTGAGTAGTCATAAATTAGATACACATACCTAATAAGAGTTTCCGATCCAATATCAATTATTTAGCAATTAAGATACATATTTAGATTTAGATTTAGAATTCATATTTAGATTTAATTCAAAAATTTAAGAGCAAATATTTAGTTTCAAATTCAGAATTCAGTACATGCTCAGTATCAATATTCAGTTTCAGTATAATATAAGTTTATATTCAGAATTCAGTAAGTTTGGATTTAAGATAATTAAGTCAAAACCTTCACATAAGACATTATAGGATAAGTACACATTTAGTTAGTCCCCAGATGATTTAGAGGCATGTGTTGCCAATTTAGAGGAGTTTATACTCAATGAGAAACATGAAATTTACCTATGTGAGGGTGATCCAGAAATGAATCACTAACAAGTTAAAAGAGAACGGATTGTACATGGATGTACAACTTGATGGATTTAGTTTTAAGAAAATGAAAACTAGGATTCTCAATTAGAAGAATTCTAAGGACATCTACCTAAAAAGAAGAAAAATGACTTGAAAGGAAACATATGAGTAATAAAATTCCCTTGATAGATGATTAATAAATTAAGATAAAGACAAAGTGTGGATTTTAAGAATCAACAAGGTAAGATAAAGACAAAGAATAGATTAAAACAAACAACATGGAATAAATATATCATTAAGTCGTCAATTCAAAACCAAAATATCATGTAACTTTATAAAATATACATAATAATATGGAACCTAGATTTGAACCATAAATGTTTTACCATAAAATTTAAAAATATAATTCATGAGAATTGTACATGAATAGAAATAAAAGAGCACGTGTCCAAAATCATGAAGTCTTTCATTATGGGAATACATTCCTTCACACAAAATGCTCATGAAGTTGGAAACAAATCTCCTATAAGATTGAACATATCAAAAAGCTTGTGGTCGTTCCAATTCATATCATAATGACTATTAAATTCAATTCGGATGATGTTGTTCAGATTAGATGGTATTTTTTGTCACATTTAAATGGTGCATTCTAATTGAGGTATATATGGGTAAGAGAATGGGTCATGATTTTTGGTGGAGATCCTACAACAAAAAATTTAAGGTCAAAATCGGACTTAATAGCTAATTACATGGTCATTATGTGTTTTTGGATTATATAAGGAGTAGTTCTTGTAGAAACTTGTATATGGTTTAATTGAGTATCTAATGGTGTCATTTGGTAAGAGAAAATGTGAATGTGAAAGAATCATGGTTGGTCATGGAATGTCAATACTTAGGTGGTGATAAACCCCTTCAATTCTTCTATATAACTATCAGAGTTTATCATCTTTATAGATGAAGAATCTCAATTGTCACCTTGGTTTACCACCCTCTCAGGCGTTTGGCCTCTGCCACTGTAACATCCCCAAATTTAGGTAATTATCATCTTTTAATTATTTTTATTTAATATTTTATTTTGAATCCTCTTATTATATTGATAGGTACTAGGACGTCAATTGCCTTTGAGTATGGGAGTTTAATGCAAAATATAAAGATTTGGAGCATTAATACATGAAATTGGGATTATACATTAGTTTTGGGTTTGTTTGTGAAAAAATTTCAAATTAAGGCATTTAAGTTTAAAAATTAGTCTTATAGACTTTTCATGTGGGTAGGTTTGGTTAAGAGAGTTGCACATAAAATTTTCTTAAGAAATAATAAAGGAATATATTTATACAAAGAAAACACACTTTTTCTTAAATTGGGAGCTTCACACATTAATGTTTTCCAAAAGGAACATTTAACTTCAAAAATGGTTTCTTCGGGTCCTTATTGCCTTACCTACCAAGTTTCACCCTATTTGGAAGTCATTTATTCATCCAACTTGAAAGAGAGAGAAAAAAAATTTATTTTCTATCACTTAATTTGAATTTAATGTGAATGACATGTTGATAAGGAAGCTTGGTCAATTCACACACAATGTGGACCGTAGGATCACGATGAGATGGTTTGCAATCTGTCTCCCACCTCACTTCGGGTATGGTAATAGGCCGCTGGATATTGCATTGGTAAAGTTGAGATTCCCTCTCTTAATTCTCAACTATTTCTAGAAATCTCTTCACCAATGGATTTGTAACTCGATTCTATATCAATTGATCCATTATTTGTGAGTTTTTGTCAAGTAATTAAGTTTTACCCAATTTCCCTCTCCATGCTCTAGAACCCCACCTTCTATCTAGCCCTAGGAATGAATCCTATATAAGTTCGACCCATCCTAGGGTTTCTCCTCATCACAAGCAACCTTCCTCTCAAGCCAATTTCTCCATTAGTCACATTTTGTGCCACCGCCAGGCATCTTTCCTCTCCCTGACTTGTGGTCCCTCTTATGAGCATCTTGCTCCATTGATCTTCAATCACATTCAGAAGTGAGTTCTTTGAAGCATGATCTTCATTTTTGTATCTTCAGGTTGTCGAATGATCTCCACATTGCGATTCTCCCAAACCAAGATCAACTTCTAGTTTATGGATCGTGACCATGGCTGGTGCGCAAGGTAAGGTATGAATCCCCTGATGATTTTTCACTTTTTCCCTTGGTCTATTTCCTCTCTTCATTTTCTCACCAAGGTTAATAATGTACTTTTACCGATCCATCTTTGTATCCCACTTTGACAAGTTGGTGTTGGGCCCAGGTCAGTTAGTCACTTTTGATTGGTCCAACTAAATAGAGTTGACTAGTTGACTGGGCCCTATCCACTGAGGTGGATCTTTGGTGCTCTTTAATTGATCAAAACTTCAAAAAACCATAACTTTCTCTCTTCTTATCCAAAAAGTACAAAAAAACTATGTTTAGAGTCCTTAGAATTTTCTCTGTATTTTGATATAGATTCCATCGCCTGAATCACAAGTTCTAAAAGTTTGATTTTTATGGTCCTAAATCTTTATAACACCGTATTAATAATTAAAGATAGATTTTATAAGTTAAAATTGAGATCTTAAAGTCACATCCAAAATTAGTAACTCTAAACTATCTCCCTAAGATGTAATCATGTGTCAATCTAAGTTTTTATCAAAGATTTGAGTTTTTAGGGTTTTAATCTCACTTATCATCTTACAATAACCAAAGACAACACATGAATAATAAAGGTGTGATTTTGGGTCAAGATATCATTAGGTAACTTGGAATTCATCATTAGGTTGTTAATGTGAGTCGATCCATGGTTTTACAGATGGATTTGGATTTTCTAGGGTTTTTCAAGACATATACATAAACCATAATTAATGGATCTAAACCTATATGTAGGTTGAGTTGAATTTAGATTTGGAGGGTTAGGACTCAATCCCATATTTAGCAATTCAAGTTAAGGTATGTGCATCTTTTCTATTATCTAGGCACTACTAATTATAACCAAATATCCTTTCCCATATGATGCATGAGTAGTTATTCTCTTTTTTATAATTATGAAATTCTTATTTCTTGGATAATGGTTATGGTTCCTATGACCCTACATGATTTATTTTGGATTTTATCATCATGTTATTTCACATTTACTTAACTTATACTCGCCTTTCCTTATTTGTGGCATGCTTAGACTAGATTTATTTCTTGTAGTGGTACATCTATAAAATCATAATTATAGGGGCGTGCTTTTCCACACAGGGTGTGCTTTTCGACCCATTATTTATAGAGGCATGCTTTTTTTACTAGGATGTTCTATCTCCACCCATTGTATTTAGGTTGAGATCCAACGGGGTCTCAACCCTGCTTGAAATAATTTAAGTCTTTGTTTGTTACATGCACAATTTATGTTTTGATATTGTTAATGGAAATTTTTTGAAGGAAAGATTCCCTACTTGATATTCTTTACTTAGACATGCCTCATCTCTTGGCCTAATATATTTCTCTTTGAACTTATTTCTTTTGATCATCCTTTAATATGATTCTATTCTTTTGAGCTTCCTAAAGTAGTGTTGAGTTGTTAATTATTGCACATACGCAGTGTTCACTAACATCCCTTTTCTTTTGTTTTCTCCTACATTAGATGTTGCTTTCAACCCACCCAGAGGTTGCTCAGCCTATAGACCAAGAGATTGGTGGTGATGCCTGGAACTAGCTGTTGAGGATTTTAGAGATGGAAAGGTTACTCACCACAGACTAATCTGAGTAGTTTAAGATTTAATTTTCAGTTAGAAGCCTTTTATGGCTCTTTAGTTGAACTCTGTTGAGAATATCATGTAATAGTTAGATTTAAACTTCCACTGCAACCAAACTATGCTCATGTTATCATTATGTTTAAAGAAATATTGCGAACCCCAATTATTTGAGTGGCTTATATTTTGTGAAATATGATCTGTTGGGGTATTTTACAACTATTTCCTTAAATTTAACTAAGAAGTGGTCCCTCCCATGTCCCACTCCTTATAGCCATGGGCATGGGAGAGGGGGAGAGAATGCCTCTCTTAATCCTATCTTTATAGATGAAGAAAACATAACTTAATATTTCTAAACCAATCATCACACCATGGATAAACTATCATTACACAGAGTTAGAGTAATGTATTCATATTTTTATACTTGAAATTTTAGATATCCAAATATTTCTAAAAAAAATCTTTGTTTCCATTATTTTTATTTCTAAATATAAATAAATATTTCTCCCAATTTAGAGATGGACCGTTAGATGTCTTATCATAAAGCACTCTAATATATATATATATATATATATATATATATATATATGTATATATATATATCAAACTACTATTTTCAAAGGATTCCATTACAATTAATGGATAAAATAGGTGCATCTTGGAGATGTAATGTGACCTAAATCTAGCATCTTGACTCTAGAAATCGTAATCCCATGATTAGGAGGTTAGTATGTTTAGTTCTTTAGATTTTACCAAACAAAGATGGAGTTAAACCCTAATATAGTTGTTTGTAAGACTAATGAATATAGTTAATGCATGTAATGTAAATGACTTAAAGGTAACCCTATCATGTATAGGCTTGAAAACATATATAACACATAAAGTGGCATTAGGTTCTATAATCAACATCACATGTCATAATACACTCATATAAACCTAAGAACCTAAATATGTGTTAACATGTAAGTGAGTTCGTGAAATATGCAACATATGTTTCCTTTGCTAACGAATATAAACATAATGAGTAAGATATGTCTAGTGAGAGGTACAATGTGTTCAATAAATGAAATGGAATAATAATTGGAGCGTTCATGTCTATAGATATGAGTAATGTACCATTAAATAGTTAATGTTGAAATTCATGCACTTCATGCATAAGAAGTAAGTCTTTTGATATCAATGTGAAGTTGATAGGACTCTAATTTATGATTATTGATGAAAATGAGGATATATAAATATATATAAAGAGTGTCTAATTTTATTGAAACTCATAAAAGTAAGTCTCAAAAGTTAAATCTAATATTAAAATTAGATTATGCATTTCCTAATTATCCTAGGTACCAAGTTTGGTTTTATTTGAACCTTCAAAAAATTAGGGCAAGATACTATATAAAATCACCTCTAAAATATTAATTAACTTAGTTAATATAATTAATTTCCTATATTTAATGATTATGATATTGTTGAGCTATCTTTTTGCCATTTAACATATATCGGGCCCCTAAGGGCTACCTGATCAAGATCAAACAGCTCGCTAGTCATCTCCAAGCTTGAGTCAGAGAGAAACACACCCGCAAACTAGAGATCTCCGACTAGTTGATCTTGCAATGTGATTTTCTCTCTCACCCATCCATATAACTTCTCAATTCTTTGTCCATTGGATTCCTTGTACAATTTTGCATGATTTGATCTAGGTTTGGATCCCTACATGTCATGTTTGTGGAAAACCCCAATATAGTTTCTCCTCTCCTCTATTTACCCCTTGTTTCCATTTACTATTCTTGTGTTGCCTCTCTGGATCTATGGGCTCCTATATATCCCTAAACCTTTATTAGACTCTTGCAAATCATTAACAAACATTGCTCTTTCATAGAACCCTCATGAGTATAGTCTTCAAATTTGTTTTCAAGAAGCTTGACCATACGATCTCTGCCATCACGGGTCCAATCTATAGAACTATTATTGATGAGTCAGCAACAAAAATAGATATTCCTCCAATTACCATTTCTTTACAACTATAGGCACGTCACATTCTATGATTTTAGGCTAGAGTCAGTTGTTTTCATTTATTGGTTTTAGCCATGGCTGAACGATGACTACTAATCAACTTAGCTTTTTATTTTTATGCCTTGGTTGTTTTTGTTTACCTATCAAAAACTCAATTGTATCCATGTTCCCATGTTTTCCTCACTGTCTATTTTCCTTTTACCTCTTCATCACACAGGTTCATTGTGAGTACCTTTCCCAACCATCCAACTACCTCAGAACCTTAGATGAGACTCGCTAGGTTTGTTGGATGGTGGTGAAGATGATGGTAACTTCTACAACTTGTGCCAAATAGGTTTCACTCACCTCTGACAAATTTAGTTCTTTTAGCTACTGGTTGATTTCTATCATTGTGACTATAGATTTCTAGTTCATCCTAGTGAGGATGAGCTATCAAGGAATATGATTGGATTTTTTTTTACCTATTTGCCTTGGTCCTAATTTTATTTTTTTCATGTTTTTGATGGTCTTTCTCACCTTTATCACCCTACTGTATTGGGTTATTTGTGCGCCCTAGATAGTGTGGGCCAAGTTCTAGGTCACCAACTCCTATTGGTACACCTCATCAAGGCATGTCAACATTTGGATTTTATTTGACGACGTGGATTATTTTGGGCTACTCATTGGTCGAGGATTATAAAACTCATATTAAATAGATACGACATCAGAAAAATAAAATAAAATATGTTTTGGAATCATCTAATTTTTCTATATCCAGTGCTACCAGTTTCATTGCCTAATTCAAATCAAATAATATATGATATTTATGGATTATTCTAATTGGTTAGAATTTATAAATCCATTTTTTATGATCTATAAGTTAGAAAAATAAAGTAAAATATTTTATGAACTCAGTAAAATATATTCTACACGATGGTGTAGTTCCAATAATGTAACAATAATGATAAGGTGACTTTTAGGGTTTAAATAATTAAGGTGAACTCAACCCTAATTTCATAAATGTGTTTAATAGGTGGCTCAAAACCCAGATGTAGATCTAGATTTTAGGTTGGATCTTGGTAGTTTGGATATGAGGTATGTTGCATCTTCAAAATTATATATTGAGAAATTAAACTCTATCTTGATGTATTTTGCATCCCTTATTATCATATTGAACTATTGATGTAATTTCTCTCTCTCCTAATGTATTTTGAATCTCTTAGATTATATATTGATAAATTGGTCTAATTTTCCTCTCTATTAATGTAATGGTCATCTCCATAATCAACTTGAGTAATTGATATATTTTTATCTATCTTAAACCTTTATGAGGTATTATGTTGGATTTTCTCTTTTATTCCATGTTGGTCTATGTTGGTTTGGCCTTATGAATTTGAGTTTTTGATATCCTTAAACTCTCTATATTTCATAATGGACTCTAAAATTGTACTCTACTTCATGATAAAACCTAATTGTGGAATTGAATGAAATTGTTCATCATTGTGAGATGGAACCCTAAATTTCCCATTTTATGGTGGATGTTTCATATTATTCATTTGTGTGATGGAATATCATTAAATCAATTTCTAGCATTGTACTTTACTTGCCTCTACATATATGCATGCTTGTCGATTCCAAAAACCTAGAGTAATATAAGTGCTTTGGTTTTCAGGTTATGTGCCCATTATATGTTTTGGAATGGAGATTATGTGCTCCATACTTAGGGGTATTTTCCACACTTTTATATACATGGGAGTTTGGTTATGTGTCATTCTCAATCAGGTTTTTGGTTATGTGCCTTAATCATCATTGTTTATTTATATTTTACTGGTACTAGATTTATGTGGTAACCCGTTACACTAAACGAGATTACCCAAAACATAAAACACAATAAATCACTAAATAATCACATACCCAAAAATATGGGTAAATTAAAACCGATTTCAATGTCAGCACCTTCTTAGAATCATTTTCATAAGACCCCAACATCTTTCTTTTATCCATACTAGGCATCGAATTGTTCTATCTCCTTAGCCACAACATATATACATAGGAGAACAATATTCATATATGCCACACAAACATGCATTAACATGTTAACAAAAGTTCGATTTGTTTAAAACACCATATACAAACTTTTCTTGCCCGGACCTGAGAGTACATGGACGACTCTAGAACAAACTAGACATCTAATCAACTTTATCAAATATTCATTAGTATAGCTCCTCTTTGCTGCCACATGTTTGTTTTTGTCACTTTCGATTACCGAAAAAAAATTATGTCGAACCACAAGGGTGAGACCCATGTCCCAGCAAGAGATATAACCTCCAATAACATTTATTAATTACAACATTTTTAAGTAATTAAACAGTTAAGCAATTTAATCAATTCTAACAAATAAGATCAGCAGTATTGATGATTAACAAAATACATAAGCACAACTATCTGGATAAGTATGATTAGTAGTATATGCATCTCTGGTTATAAAGGCATGGCTAGCATGCTAAACATAACTAACAACATGAGATATCTAGCATCATGATTATAATCAGCAGTAGCAGTATAGTTATCAACATAATCATGGCTATTGTATGTACGCATCTACAATCTTAAGCATATCCACAACATAAGTATATCTACTATATCTTAATTGCACTAAGCATCATCTTTATGTAAAGAGAACAAACAAGGATTATCATCCAATGTGAAACATTGTGTATAACCCTAAACACATATGTTACACGGTTGTATTACATCTTTTATTACGCCCTGGGGAATTTGAATCGTACCATTCAAATTCCAATCGACCCCTGCGAAGGGCTATTCAGTTTTGTACAAGATCTAGGAGTGTTGGTATCCTAAGATCTCTTCCCCTCGGTCAGTATGAGTAAAAAGGCAGTGACATTAGTCAAAGCTGCCACCACAGTGACATATAGTCAAGATGAAAACCACTAGTCCGACCTTGGTACAGGTCACGACACTAGAAACTGGGGTATTCAAACCCAATCACTGAGGTACAACCGTAGTTGTCATCTAATCACATCATGTTATAATCAGCGAGACACGACCATAATCTTTCTCAATCACATCAGATGTATGAGGCATGACTATAGCCAACCTCCACAATCTGCATTGTGGATGACAGGGATATATCCTCAACCTGCCACCCCCACATACTCAACAGTATGCGCTCTGAGTCTCCCTTAGGAATGCTCGTTTCACCATCCAGTAAGTTCTGACAGTGAAGATGGCTCTACGACAAAGAGCACTACATGATTAGAGTTGCACTTGATTAGTTATGCCAATTGGGTGAATTAACGCTACACCAAACAAGTGGACATACAAACCCTAATTCACTTCTAGCAAGCATATAAATATCAAAACATGAAAAGATATAAAACGTATGAAACATAATTTCTCATCTCATCATCACATGGTACTATTCACTTGCCATTCATGAGACTACACTAGTCATCATATTATCACAAGATATAAATCCTTTTCACAATATCACAGCGTATCAACCCTTATCAATAGAAGATGAATACACCTCATTCAGGACTCAACCATGCCCAAAGGTCATTAAGACCATCATACTATCACGGGATATAAATCATTTTCACAATATCATAGGGAATCAACCCTTATCAACACAAGAGGATTACACCTCATTTAAGGCTCAATCATGCCCAAAGGTCATTAAGACCATTTTATTATTATTCCCTTCAAGATCATCATTATCTTTGCATGCCTTATAATAAGGGTCAACAACATTACTTACATATAATACATCGGATCAACACAATATTGCATTAATGAGCTAGGAGATATTCATAAACAATCATAGTAGGGTTATATTAACATTAAGAACATTCCTTTATTACGTCAACATGCAAGGAATCTAGATATGATTAACTCTCATCATATTCATTATGCACATGTTTAGCATAAGAAAGTATCAACAATGTGGCTATAACAACCACCATTTAACATATCAAGGTTATGATCATAGTAAGGAGGTTATTCTACCATCATTCCATCATATAAGAATGTTAAACATGAATACTTATCGTTATCTAATTGCATTAGAGTTAGATTCAACATGATAAATTAGATCAATGTTACTAATAAACACTCATACCCAAACCCTAACTCATGACATCCCCATTGGACCATGGATGCATAAGGTGAAGCATCACCATCACATTCCATACTATTCTCAAGTATGAACCCACACATAAATCAAGGTGTAACCATCAGGTTATAGCATACTAGGGTTTCAATAATAATAGAGTACTCCATGATTGTATTAGTCATTCAAGGACTATTGATATCCAATTACCATCATTTAGTTATATTAAAGCTAGGTATAACAAGATATACCTCATTAGGGTTACATATCAACACAATGTGATTATAATCCCTTCTATTAATATGAATGAATAGGTAAGACTACCTTATTAAGGGTAACCCTCCATTTGTTCCATCATCATTCAATCAATTTCACAATACCATCTAACCCTAGACATCCCTTGATTAACAACATAAAAAGTTCCATTGAGAGTAGGGTAAAACCCACAATCGACTATTCAGTTAAAACAAGTCATCCATTGTCAACAATTAAGTTCCTTAAGTTGATCATATAAAGGAAACCATCTAAATAACATTATTAGGACCAACATATTACATTAACCATCATTCCATCTTAATGGAGGAATGAATAGTAGATCTCGATCATTGGGTCAAGTTCACATGTTAAAATCATCGATTACAGTATAGGTCTGACCATTGCATCAAGTGACCCAAGAAATCATTGGTCTAAGGCTTAATTGATGCTAAAACTATATGAGTAACTCACTATAGATTGTAGAGACCTGATCCACCATCACTAGTGATCATTAAATCACTATAGGTTGTTAGATCAACAATATATTCATTAATCAGCATCAAATATTAAGTTGATGTCATCATTGATTGATATCATCAGTAGTGTACTTAATGATTGATCATTATACTTTTAATTGATCCAAAACCTGATCTCAGGGGTGACCATAGGTTGTCACCATCATCTGAAACCTTTGATCATGACCATGAGTTGTTATGAAGACAACACCATAGGGTTGTTGCAATGGTACCATCATCGTGTCATGGTTTATAGAAGAAATCAGCTTTAAACCCTAAAATTGACCATTGTTTGATAGGTGCTTAGCACCATAGGTTGTCAAAACAACATGATCCAAGTCATATTATACCTTAGGAATAACATACACATGATCACAGGTTCATATATAACTCAAATTAGAATAGGGAACGCTATAAAAATTGAAATCCAAGTCAAGCATAGCTTTTTAGTGCATGGATCATCATTTTCAAGCAAGAACATGATCTAGAAAGATTATGGTAAGAAATAAACGTGGAGCAAGCTATAAAACTTGCCTATAATAAGAAGATGAAACCCACACCAAAGAAATCTTGAGCAGGCAGGGTATAAAATACAATAATAATCTATGAATTCGTCCATCTAACACCTTTCTTCATCAAATGAGAAAATCCTAAACATAAGGACCAAGAATGGTAGGGTTTTAGAGCTTTAGAGCAAATTCTACCATGGAACATTTTTCTGGTTGTGCACTACTGATTTCGACATTTAATCGAGTAAACTAGGTTTCAATTAACCATGTAATTCCACTAGTCCAAACAACACTGATCGGATGATAAACTAGGTTATACAAAATCCTAAAGAAGCGATTTGTGAAATAAAAAGTCGGGCAACGCCAAATACTGCACGATGCTTGATATCTATTGTTATCTGTGGAAAAGGCACATTTAACCAAAAATTTCCTAATATCGGAGTATGATCATGCTAGGTGAGTGAAATTCTACTCACAACAGTTCGGGATGTCCGAGTTCGTCTGGAAAGGCGTCCAGAGCCTGTTTCCGGGCAATTTCTGGTTGTCTTCAACCTTGGAATTACTTTGTCTTTGGTTTAGCTGCAACAACACCTTACGCCTAAGCTCAGATTGACAGAAGGGCTCCGTTGAGAACTGAATCAAGTCTAGGGTTTCAGATTCCTGCTAAAACCTCAAAACCAAACTCCATGGCACCATTTCTTGGTGTTGGCCGCCCCAAACATGCTCCTGGTTGTTGGTCGTACACAGCAGCTAGCTGCAGGATGGCTGCCAAACCCAAGCAGCAAGGCTGCAGGTGGCTAGGCGGGTAGGGGAGGAAGAGTAGAAGAAGGGAAGAGGAAGAAAGGAAGAAGGAAGGGAAGAAGGAGAAGAGATCGCTGGAACGGAGCTAAGGCAATCACCCCTGCTCCCTCTCTCTACTGAAGATCGCTCAGCAACAGTACTGTTCAAGTGGTGCTCACAGAAGAAGATAAGGAAGAAAGGAAAGAAAAAGGAGATATAAAGCTAAAATTTGGATAAATTGCATATTCAACCCAGGAATCTCGCAAACCTCATAACTTTTGCCTCGAAGGCCCAAATTAACTGATTTATTCTGCAACTTTTCAAGCATGAGATCCACTACAATATCAAAGCAAGAAATCATGCTAATTATACTGTAACACTCTATCAAAGCACTAATTGCATCAGTGAGTACTTGATTCAACTTAATCAACTTAATGATGCACTAAGCATTAAATTATGGTAATTGAGCTTGTTCAACTCATTAAGCAAGTTTAGGGGCCTTACAAATATAAACCCCTAATAGGGATTTTGCCCTCGAAATCCAAGGTTAACAAAGATGGGTACTTCCTTTGCACCTCATCCTATTACCTTCACATGCTTACTTTCATATCATGGTAATGTCACATCATTCATACATATATCATCTTGGGTCAGCACAAAAATGCCCACATAAGAAGACATATCATGATCCCATTAAGAAATTTAATCAACCCCATCTCACTCTTATTCAACTTGTTCTCATAGAAGTTACTACTTCGGCAACCCTAAGGTTTTTGAATAAATATTGATCATAGTTTTGACCATATTTGAAATACTTTGACATGCCATCATTCAAAGATTGCTACAACTTGTAAGACATAACTTGAACACTCTCTTCCTCCTATTCATAAATTCTATTGGTACATTGGTTAGTCTAAATGACATAACTATAAACTCATCATGGTCATGTGAATTATGTCATCCAATCTAAATCTTATACATTGATATTTTATCATAGGTTTATCTTAAAGGAACATGGTATAACATATTTATTAACCAACAAACCATCTATCCTTGATAGTGGTCTTTCCCATCCATCATTGAACCATACACAACATTATAGAATCACTTTTGTTTTTCCTTCCAAACAACATTTAGAGGGTCATCATCAACTCTCTCTCCCTCTCTACAAGAGAGGAATACTTGGAATGTTCATTTAATAAACATCTCCAACCTTCACATATTTCTCATATTATTGATACATCTTGGATACTAGGATTCATTACCTTGGTATCCACCTCATGCGCTATAAGGAACTCACATCCTTATCTCATCTACTTTTACCAACATAACAAATATCAAGACATATAAAAGGAGTCTTCCTAATTATTGGAAGGCTCAAAAGAAAAATCATCACAAACTTTATGATCGTGGAACCATAGTCCAAACAACCTTATTATATAGTAAGATATCCATCATCATGTTTGGAATGAATCTACACATACCAAGTGGCAATGATCCACTTAAAATATGTACCCTAGAAAGGAAAGATACAAAGTGAAACACACTTCCCACATCATAGAAACATCGTTCAATGATCACTAAAAAAAAGGTAACCAGATCTATTTTCATTATGCAGGTCACAACTTCTTATGTATCATTTTACCTTTTTCATTTCAAGTTCCTTGCCATTAGCATAGGAATCATCATGATTAATGTATCTCCTTACTCCTTCCTTTATGACTGTTTATCCCACTTGGTTATGTTCTCTTATTTTATTATGTTTGTCAACCACTTATCAATAGGTAAATCATCATATTCCACATTTTCTTCATTAAACATGGTTCATTTATCTTAATTTCTTTCAAACACCATGCTTATTTTACATTAACACTTTCTTACACACATAGGTTGGTCTGATATTAACTCAGGTTCCAACACTTTCTTACACACATAGGTTGGTATGATATTAACTCAGGTTCCACCTTATTCCTTTGTCATTGTTTTCATTTATCTTCTCATTATATACTTATCATTGGAGTTCTCTCCATCTTATGCGAATTTCATACCTTGAATCACTTTATAAGCATAGACTTATTTGTCTTTTACTTTATTTTCTTCTTGAATCACATCTTCAAGAACTCCTATTTTCCTTATTTTATTCAGATTTAGATTTCATGGTGTTGTATCATTCTCTTATATTAACCAAACATTCAAGTTTTGATAGATAATGATGCAATTCTCATCTTCTTTAAGGTAGGATTGAGATATTCACACCATGATTTCTTATTCGTTATGCTCTTTATATTATCTCAAAATGACTACTTGATCAGAGTAATCGGAAAGATAACAATCTAAGAGTTCCATACTTACCTTTTCTTCCATATTTGAATACCTGGCCATGGCACCCAAATACTGAGATTAGGTAGTATGCACCATATTTTTATGTCATACTCCTAACTTAGACATCATCCTAGTCCTAAGTCGTAGTGTCCCTATAGACTCAGTGAACCTAAAGCTCTGATACTAAAATGTGGTAACCCATTACACTAAACGAGATTACTCAAAACATAAACACAATCAATCACTAAATAATCACATACCCAAAAATATGGGTAAATTAAAACTGATTTCAATGTCAGCGCCTTCTTAAAATCATTTTCATAAGACCCCAACATCTTTCTTTTATCCATACTAGGCCAAGAATTTGATACAAATTGTTCCATCTCCTTAGCCGCAACATATATACACAGGAGAATAATATTCATATATGCAACACAAACACGCATTAACATGCTAACAAAAGTTCAATTTGTTTGAAACACCATATCCAAACTTTTCATGCCCGGACCTGATAGTACAGGGTCGACTCTATAACAAACTAGACATCTAATCAATTTTATCAAATATTCATTACTATAGCTCCTCTTTGCTGCCACATGTTTGTTTTCGTCACTTTTGATTACCTAAAAAAGATTGTGGTGAACCACAAGGGTGAGACCCATGTCCCAGCAAGAGATATAACCTCCAATAATGTTTATTAATTACAACATTTTTAAGTAATTAAAAGTTAAGCAGTTTAATCAGATCTAACAAATAAGATCAACAGTATTGATGATTAACAAAATACATAAGCACAACTATCTGGATAAGTATGATTAGCAGTATATGCATCTCTAGTTACAAAGGCATGGCTAGCATGCTAAACATAACTAACAACATGAGATATCTAGCATCATGATTATAATCAGCGGTAGCAGTATAGTTATCAACATAATCATGGCTACTGTATGTATGCATCTACAATCTTAAGCATATCCACAACATAAGTATATCTACTATCTCTTAATTGGACTAAGCATCATCTTTATGTAAAGAGAACAAACAAGGGTTATCATCCAATGTGAAACATTGTGTATAACCCTAAACAAATATGTTACATGGCTGTATTACATCTTTTATTACGCCCTGGGAATTTGAATCGTACCATTCAAAGTCCAACCGACCCCTGCGAAGGGCTATTCAGTTCCGTACATGATCTAGGAGTGCCGGTATCCTAAGATCTCTTCCCCTCGATCAGTACGAGTAAAAAGGCAGTGACATATCAGTCAAAGCTGCCACCACAGCGACATATAGTCAAGCTAAAAACCACTAGTCTAACCTTGGTACAGGTCACGACACTAGAAACCAGGGTATTCAAACCCAATCACTGAGGTACAACCACAGTTGTCCTCTAATCACATCATGTTATAATCACCGAGACACGACCGCAGTCGTTCTCAATCACATCAGATGTATAAGGCATGACCATAGCCAACCTCCACAATTTGCATTGTGGATGACAGGGATATATCCTCAACCTGCCACCTCCACATACTCAACAGTATGTGCTCTGATTTTCCCTTAGGAATACTCGTTTCACCACCTAGCAAGTTCTGACACTGAAGATGGCTCTATGGCATAGGGCACTACATGATTAGAGTTGCACTTGATTAGTTATTCCAATTGGATGAATTAAGGCTGCATCAAACAAGTGGACATACAAACCCTAATTCACTTCTAGCAAGCATATATATATCAAAACTTGAAAAGATATAAAATGTATGAAACATAATTTCTCATCTCATCATCACATGGTACTATTCACTTGCCATTCATGAGACTATACTAGTCATCATATTATCACAAGATATAAATCCTTTTCACAATATTACAGGGTATCAATCCTTATCAACAGAAGAGGAATACACCTCATTCAGGGCTCAACCATGCCCAAAGGTCATTAAGACCATCATACTATCACAGGATATAAATCCTTTTCACAATATCGTAGGGAATGAACCCTTATCAACACAAGAGGATTACACCTCATTTAGGGCTCAATCATGCCTAAAGGTCATTAAGACCATTTTATAATTATTATCTGCAAGATCATCATTATCTTTGCATGCCTTATAACAAGGCTCAACAACATTACTTACATATAATACACCAGATCAACAAAATATTGCATTAATGAGCTAGGAGATATTCATAAACAATCATAGTAGGGTTATATTAACATTAAGAACATTCCTTTATTACGTCAACATGTAAGGAATCTAGATATGATTAACTCTCATAATATTCATTATGCACATGTTTAGCATAAGAAAGTATCAACCATGTGGCTATAAAAACCACCACTTAACATATCAAGGTTATGATCATAGTAAGGAGGTTATTCTACCATCATTCCATCATATAAGAATGTTAAACATGAATACTTATCTTTATCTAATTGCATTAGAGTTAGGTTCAACATGATAAATTATATCAATGTTACTAATTAACACTCATACCCAAACCCTAACTCACGACATCCCCATTGGATCATGGATGCAAAGGTGAAGCATCACCGTCACATTCCATACTATACTCAAGTATGAACCCACACATAAATCAAGTTGTAACCATCATGTTATAGCATACTAGGGTTTCAACAATAATAGAGTATTTCATGATTGTATTAATCATTCACGGACCATTCATACCCAATTACCATCATTTAGTTATATTAAAGCTAGGTATAACAAGCTATACCTCATTAGGGTTACATATCAACACAATGTGATTATAATCCCTTCTATTAATATGAATGAATAGGTAAGACTACCTTATTAAGGGTAACCCTCCGTTTGTTCCATCATCATTCAATCAATATCACCATACCACAATGTCACCCAGAACCATTGGATGTTTAAAAGGTAAGACCTTTGGTTGTTTACATAATTAAACACCTTGGATAAACCACCTATGAAGTCCTTGATTTGTGCTCTAGAAAGAGTCACCATCTAACCCTAGACATCTCTTGATTAACAACATAAAAAGTTCCATTGAGAGTAGGGTAAAACCCACAATCGACTATTCAGTTAAAACGAGCCATCCATTGTCAACGATTAAGTTCCTTAAGTTGATCATATAAAGGAAACCATCTAAATCACATTATTAGGACCAACATATTACGTTAGCTATCATTCCACCTTAATGGAGGAATAAACAGTAGATCTCGACTATTGGGTCAAGTTCACATGTTAAAACCATCAATTACAGTATAGGTTTGACCATTGCATCAAGCGACCCAAGAAATCATTGGTCCAAGGGTTAATTGATGCTAAAACTATATGATTAACTCACTATAGATTGTAGAGACCTGGTCCACCATCACTAGTGATCATTAAATCACTATAGGTTGTTAGATCAACAATATATTCATTAATTAGCATCAAAGATTAAGTTGACGTCATCATTGATTGATATCATTAGTAGTGTACTTAATGATTGATCATTATACTTTTACTTGATCCAAAACCTGACCTAAGGGGTGACCATAGGTTGTCACTATCATCTGAAACCTTTGATCATGACCATGAGTTGTTATGAAGATAACACAATAGGGTTGTTGCAATGGTACCATCATCAGGTCATGGTTTATAGAAGAAATCAGCTTTAAACCCTAAAATTGACCATTGTTTGGTAGGTGCTTAGCACCATAGGTTGTCAAAACAACCTGATGCAAGTCATATTATACCTTAGGAATAACATACACATGATCACAGGTTCATATATAACTGAAATTAGAACAGGGAACATTATAAAAATCAAAATCCAAGTCAAGAATAGCTTTTTAGTGCATGGATCATCAGTTTCAAGCAAGAACATGATCTAGAAAGCTTATGGTAAGCAATAAACATGGAGCAAGTTATAAAACTTGCCTCTAATAAGAAGATGAAACCCCACACCGAAGAAATCTCGAGCATGTAAGGTAGAAAATCCTAGAATAAGTTATGCATTCGTCCATCTAGCACCTTTCTTCATCAAATGAGCAAATCCTAAACATAAGGAGCTAGAAAGGTAGGGTTTTAGAGCTTTAGAGAAAATTCTACAATGGAACATTTTTCTGGTTGTACACTACTAATTTCAACATTTAATCGAGTAAACTAGATTTTGATTAACCATGCAATTCCACTAGTCCAAACCACATTGATCGGATGATAAACTAGGTTATACAAAAGCCTAAAGAAGGAATTTGTGAAATAAAAAGTCAGACGATGTCAAATACTGCACCACGCTTGATATCTACTATTATCTGTGGAAAAGGCACATTTAATCGAAAATTTCCTAATATCAGAGTTAGATCATGCTAGGTGAGTGAAATTCTACTCACAGCGGTTCGGGGTGTCCGAATTCGTCTGGAAATGCGTCCAGAGCCTGTTTCTGGGTGATTTCTGGGTTGTCTTCAACCTTGGAATTACTTTGTTTACGGTTTAGCTACAACAGCACCTTACGCCTAAGCTCAGATTGACGGAAGGGCTCCGTTGAGAACTGAATCAAGGCTAGGGTTTCAGATTCCTGTTAAAACCTCAAAACCGAACTCCATGGCACCATTTCTTGGTGCTGGCTGATCCAAACATGCTCCTGGTTGCTGGTTGTATGCAACAGCTAGCTGTAGGACGGTCGCCCAAGCCAAGCAGCAAGGCTGCAGGTGGCTAGGCAGGTAGGGGAGGAAGAGTAGAAGAAGGGAAGAGGAAGAAAGGAAGAAGGAATGGAAGAAGGAGAAGAGATCACTGGAACGGAGCTAAGGAATCACCCCTGCGCCCTCTCTCTGCTACATATCGCCCATATTCAACTCAGGAACCTTGCAAACCTCATAACTTCTTCCTCGAAGGCCCAAATTAACTGATTTCTTTTGCAACTTTTCAAGCACGAGATCCACTATAATCTCAAAGCAAGAAATCATGCCAATTAGACTGTAACACTCGATCAAAGCACTGATTGCATCAATGAGTACTTAATTCAACTTAATGATGCACTAAGCATTAAATTATGGTAATTGAGCTTGTTCAACTCATTAAGTAAGTTTAGGGGCCTTACAATTTATCTCACTTGCATGCAAGTTGATTATTATTGTCGATGGTTTATGTTCCATAAACCTCTTATGTGTGCTATTGTGGCAACACTATTTGTCTATTTACAAGTGCAATTGTTATTATCAACTTATTTTAAATTCATATTCTTTTGATATCCACTTGTATGGTACTTTTCTACTGGATGGGAAATCTTGTTATATGTGTGGCCTTTTTCCTAATATTGCTCAATCACTATTTATATTCTCATACTGGCATTTTTGTGCTTATAACTTCCACCTATCTTATTTTGTAGCGTATTCTTCCAACCCCTTAGGTGAAGGACATGGTGGACATGAAAAGATGACCATGACTTAAACTAGTGGATCTGATTCTTGGGATATAGACTTAAAATAGGTTAGGCATCCCTCTTGTTAGATCTTGAAGTTGTTACCTCATGTAAGCCCTTGGTGGGAAATTATTTTGTAATCCTATAAAATTGAAATAGTCATGTATTTTATTTCACTGTTATACCTTGGTCTATATGATAATCATTTATGAAATATCAAATAAAAGTTATTCATCTAATTGTGAAATATTTATGCACATTTTTTTATGGATGATGACTCTTATTTGATCTAGTGATGAGTGGATCCCCTCTCGAATCACACTCCTTATACAATTTCAAGTTAAAGTATTCAAGTACAATGAATTCAAATTGGACTGAATGGCATCAAGGTAAATCATGATGAGCAAAGCGATAAAAGTGGAAATTAGGATGAAGTACTATGACTTTTAAAAAGGTGAAGGATTACTTTAAATTGATTCTAATTGAGACATGTAAATAAATTGTACCTCTGTGGCCCAATTTTAGGTAGAGTTTATTCTAGTTTCCCCTCACTTTCTTAAAAATCCCTTCAAACCCCTATCTTTTCCCTATTTCCAACTGCCCTCTCATTCATGTTTCATCAATTGTTGTGACACAAAACTTGGGTTTTATTTATTTCTTTCCTTTTGATACACCTCTCTATATATTATGAACAATGAAAAATTAATTCATATATAATATTGTATTAAAACTATTGAAATGTATATGATATATCAAAAAAATATGTTTGCATTTTATGAATTGTATATATATGTATGTTCTTAGTATTTGATTATTTGTGCACGATCCAATTTGAGGTCATGTCAATGTGGTGATAGTGGATTAGTATTGTGCAAGGGATGTCAATCAAACACCCAAGTTGGTGAATACAACTGAGTCTAACTCAAATAGATATAGTTTTTTATCCATATCTTAACTAATCACATTCTATTGAACTATAAGTTATTTACTCAATACAAACTAAATTAATTATCTTTCTAGATAATAATTAATGGCAGTTTTTTCATTGCCCGTACAGGTACTGTAGATACGCTACCCATCTCCTTGACGTGGTGGCAGTTTTTGTAATTAGTTCAAAATCTAACTTTGAGATCTCGTTTCCTGTCTTACGTTGTCGGCCCACCAAACCCGAGGCCAAAGGCAGGGAAGCAGAGCACAAGGGAGGAAACCACGGGAAGCTCATCAGCGCCATCGTTGGAGTCATCGGCGGTGTAGCAGTCGTCGCTTTTGTCATAGTCGCAGTGTTCGTCATTAAGAGGAAGAAGTTGCACGGGATAGGGACCGACGATTCAGAGAGCAAGGGATGGGTTCTACAGAAGAAGAACGTGAAGAACAAAGGTAGATAAATGGTAACGTCTCTTTCCATTGGAGGTAATCGCATTCATTACTACACATAAATTTAGTGGAACCTCTGGTAGTGTGGTTGTGCTCACATGTGGCAAGGTGCACGAGACTGTCGATTTATCCCGCAATCGACTAGTAGGCTCCCTCCCAAAATGCCTTCTTGGTAGAGTAGGGGTACAAGTGCTCGACACCGGGAACTGCCTTGCCCTGTCAGCAGCTGACCAGCATCCCACATCCTATTGCAACCAGTTACCTCTGGCAGTGCTTCCCAAACTGGAGGCCAAAGGTGGGGAAGCGGAGCCGATTGTTCTGCGGTAGTCATCCCAACAAGTTGAGGAAGAACTCTCTTAATCAATCGAACCTCTACAACAACCATTTGTTGAAACTATGGCTCCTTGATCCTTTTTCTACATACAAGATCCCTGTTTACAACATGATACCAACTTCTATGTTGAGAAGTTGGTTACCTACTAAGTATAAACCCTTCTATATCCCTTCTTTTTGTGCTATATGTTTTTAAATGAAGTTTTTTAGTATTTTTCAATGTATATTTATCTGTCTATTTAGTAGAAACACAATCGTACTCCCTATTTTGTTGTAGTTACTTTTCTGTGATCTGTTTGTTGTAGTTACTTTTTGTGATGTATTAGTTAGTTTTTATTTATATAGTTACTGTTTTGTTTATAGAGTTACTTTTCAATCTCCCGATTTACTTTTTGCAATCTGCAATGGATCCTAGTCATGACATTGATGCTGTTGCTATTATTGACATTGACGATGATAATGTTCATTCTTCTTCATCTGTTGCTACTGATACTATGTCCTCAGTTGATGTCTCTAGAATTGGACTACAATTTGGAAGTTTAGATGATGGCATATCGTTTTACTATAGGTATGTTGTTTTGATTTGGTTTAATGATAGGAAAGATGATAATCATTATGAACGAGGTACTAAGATCTTGCTTGCTAAAGATTTGGTATGTGATAAGCAAGGTCATATTAGTTGTTCTAAGAGATCCAAAGGTCTTCTGAGTCCTGTGTGTGACAATGTTGGTAATTTTCATGAGAAGTTATCCAAGAAGCACAAGCGTTTTGTGAAAAGGTGTGGTTGTAAAGCAATGATCTGATTTACACTAGATAAGTCTTCATATGTATGGGTTGTTACTGCTTTTGTTGATGAACACAATCATGATCTTGTCGATGATTCTCACTTGCGCTACTGGAAGTGTAATTCATCTCTTGACCAAACTCAAAAAGAGATGTTTTCTTCTATGAGTCAAGCAAATATACCTGTCTCTGGACAACTTGCATTGATAGCAACTGAGTCTGGTGGTTATGAAAACTTGACATTTACAAGTAGACAAACTCATGTACACCTCAGTAGAAAGAGGAAGGAGTCATATGAATATGATGTGGACATGGTTTTGGATCATTTTGCAAGCTTGAAGGTTTTAGATTCTAAATTCTTTTACTCTTATCAAAATGCTTCTGATGGTTGCTTGACACATTTGTTTTGGTCTGACCTGGTTTCTGTTGATGATTGTGCATTATTTGAAAAAGTTATTGTATTTTATACCACTTACCGTACCAACAAGTATTCCATGGATTTTAGAATGTTTGGTGGTGTTGATCACCATCGCAAGACGGTGTTGTTTGCCTCATCTCTATTGGTTGATGAGAAGTACGACTCTTTTGTTTGGGTTTTCAAGCAATACTTACTTTGTTTTGGCAAAGAGTCAGTTTCCATTATAATTGACCAAGACCCAGCTATGAATGTTGCTATCATTACTATTTTTCCAAATTGTAAGCATCATTTCTATAGCTGGCACATCCTACAGAAGCTTCCCTCTAAGCTTAGTGGCATTCCAAACAAGGATTGGATTATTAGCTCTCTGAATGATTGTGTATGGAATATAGATGACACAGACACATTTGAAGAGAGTTGGAATTCTGTAGTTGAAAAGAATGACCTATTATCTATTAGTTGGTTGTCTAAAATGTATGCTATGCAGTGGGATTGGGTTCCATGTTTCATGCAGGATTCCTTCTTTGCTGGTATGAGGACAACGCAAAGAAGTGATAGTTTGAATGCTTTTATTAGAATTCATGTCAATAGTAGGAAAACTTTGTTTGAACTTGTATGTTGCTTAGAGATTGCTTACTCTCTTGTGTGGGAGATAGAAAATATGAATGATTTTAAAGACCAATATAGCAATTTTCCTTTGGCTTCACTGTGGCCTTTGGAGGAGCAAATGAGAGGTATATACACCAAGGTAATTTTTAAGATCTTTCAAGCTGAAGTTCATCAAAGTATGGTGTACAATGTAAAGGAAACTTCTGATGATGTTGTGTTTGAGGTATATCATCTTGGTGGTTCTAGTTATCCTCGTATTTTGTAGAAAAACTCATCCACTGATATGGTATCATGCAATTGTTTCATGTTAGAATTAAAAGGAATTCCATGTAGACACATACTTACTTATCTAAAGAGTCATGATTTTTGCACTCTTCCTAAGCCATATATACTGAAGAGGTGGATTAAAGGATATAGAGATCATCCTTTGATTTTCGACAAATCATTTGTTATGCATCTATCCACTGGGAAGACACTGCAGTTGGTATCTTCTTGCAATTCAATCGTTAATATAGCGCGTAGGAACAATGCTATAGATATGTGTCTTGGAAAACTCACTGTTTTGCGAAAGGAGTTGTTAGAATTAGATGTTGCTGATGTTGGTGTAACTGGTTCGAATACAGCTTCTTCCTTTGTTGTCAAGGTCCATATTCCCAGTGTTTGTAAAACTAAAGGTAGACCTAGATCTACTAATGTGTGGTTTAAATCTAGAGTTGAAATTTCTCAGTCTAAAATGAGACAATGTAAGAATTGTTTACAATATGGTGTTAACCATGACAGTAGAAACTTCCCATTGAAGAAATAGGTGTGTGTTTTAATTTAGCTTCTTCTTCTATTTTTTTTATCAGAGCTTCAGATTCTTCTTCCATTGTTTATTTCACATAGTTCTTTTTTATATTCTCATGATTACTTTTTCTATTGACAGAGTTACTTTTTGTGGATCGTGGTGTTCCTAACTTGATATGTTTACTTTTTCTTGGTTGATCTGTAATGGTGCTCCCTGCTACTTCTGTTCAAATGCTTTTAGAACTGTTGTTACTGTTGTTGTGGGTTGTTGTGGTATTTTTGTTTTTGTCTTACTGAAGTTGCAGATTTGCTATTTACTGTTGTTGTGGGCTGCTGTGGTGTTCCTATTTTTGGCTTCCTCAAGTTTTGGATTTGCTGTTACTATTGTGGGCTTCTATCGACTTCATGTGTTTGGCTTCCTGAAAGTTGTGAATTTGCTGCTACTGTTGATGTTGTTGTTGTTGAAGATGATTTATTCACTATTTTTACTCTAATGTTATCCAATTTTTTAGTGTGTGAGTTATGTCAAAATATGATGTAATTCTAATGGATTAGATGTACTGTGTGACAGTTGTAATTGACATTTGATTATACTTTAGTTTTATTATTACTCTTTTCTATGTAGCTGCAACTGTATCGAACTTAAATCATTTATAAAGATTCTCCAAATTTGTTTTCTTTGTGATATGTTCTTCCATTTTATGTTACATATGTTTTTGTTAGTTCGTCTCCTATTTCCAATATATTAGTATCATATTTCAAAATTCCTTTTTGATACAAATTAATCCTTTCTTAAGATCAGGCTCATTCTCATATAGTAAATCACTAACTTACTTGTATTTTTGAAGGTTACTTTTTGTATCTCAGAGTTAATTTTTGTGTCAACAAGAAACTTTTTGTATGTACTAGTTATTGTTTAGCTGTTCGTGTTACTTTACAGTTCATATAATTACTTAAAGGTTAACAGAATTACTTTATAAACAGAAATACAAATCTTTGGTATCTTCATCCTTGATAATACCATGGGAGTGCACTAAAGAACGGGCATGTCTGTGTACCACGACCACCATCTTCTCCCCTCCATGGCCGTGGTATGCACCACGACCGTGCTAGACTCACCTGGAGATATGATGCTTTCACCCAAAAAAAACTTAACAAGTACTTTTGATAGTTATGCTTTAATTTACATAGCTACCTTTTGGTTTTTTGTGTTACTTTCCGAGTTCAATAAGTTACGTTAAACATTACACTTTTACTTTTTTGTTGGACGAGTTACTTTTCCTTTATCATATTTACTCTTTTTTTCAAATTGTTACTTTATATCTTGATCTATTGTATTATTATTTAGCAGCAGTCACAATAATATGTCGAGTCTTTTGAACATCCTAATCATGCTGGACATACCTGAAATATATAACGGGATTGTTCTAATTGATCACGACCTTTCTAAAAAGGGAAAGAATCACCTCCTGTTACACTGTGTAATGCTACTTTACTTTTTTTGGATCAAAGTTACTTAATGATGTATAGCAGTTACTTTTTGATCCACAGAGTTACTCTCATGTCGATATAGTTACTTATTAGTTCATCTAGTTACTTTTCTTTTCACTAGTTACTTTTTGTTCTACTTATTTTACTCTTTAGTTCAGAAGAGAGTTACTCCACACATGCAATGAGCACCTGCTGATCACAGTCATTGTCCATAAAAGAACAAAAGCTAGCTAAAGTTATAAGAACATTCAACTAAGATCAAACTGATAGATTCAAATGACAAACAAAAAGTAGCAAAACATAACCATATACACATAGAACTGATGTTCTTTTTTGTTCCACCCAACATACATTTTAGACTCGTACTGTAATTGTTTGCAGAGTTACTCTTCAAAATCACATTGTTCAACTACATTGTTTATATAAAAGTTCTTTTTAATCTGACATAAGCCATGCATTCAGACTTGGCACAACATCTTCTGATTTTTCTTCATTCTGCTTGTCACCTACTCCTTCTTTGGTCTCTTCTTGATCTCTAGCATGTTCTTTAATTGAATGTAGTCTCCCATTCTTCATCATTGTTTGGAAGATCTCTACCCTCATTGCAGGGATGTCTTTGCTCGTGAAGTTCATTTCCTTTCCATTCACTAAGCATTCTAGATACTTCATAACGTAGACATCACAGTCAACATCATCACCTTCTTGTTGGGGGCACTCAGGGTACTCTATTGCCCATTGAGACATTTAACTTCCACTCTCAGGCACCCCCCTGAAGATTCATGAACGAACCCCACCTACATGCACAACAAAACATTCATAAGTATCATGTAACCTACACTATTTCATTCAACTATTTACTAACAGTGTTTCTTTTTTTTCCTTACCCATCTATTCACTTCTTTCTTAGATTTTGAACTTCCTGACATTGAATTATAAGACCTGTGCACCCCATCTCTAAAACTTGCTTCAAGTAAGTCCATTGTCATAAATTCCTTGTCAGGTACATTGAAGAGTGGTGACAACATATCGATCTCTTTTAGTGTTATCTCATCCACCATCATGTTCAGCTTTTGTTGTAAAAACAATATCATGAATTACTTTTTTGTAACCTTTAGTGGCTTTGTTGTAATAAATGTAATCTACTGTGATATTCTATTTGTCTTACCAGAACATAAGTGCTCAAGCAATGCCATGAAAGCAGTCCCTTCTTCCTCTTTCTGCTTGTTGTTTCTTTCAACATTTGTACAAAGCAATCCATTATCTGAAAATGCACAAGCATCAATTAGCCATCCATAATTTCATGATAAATGGTTACTATTCCATTCCTTATAGGTGACTACATCATCTTATTTTTAAACAACAAAACTGATAAGTCCTTTCCCGTGCACCATGTTTCCTTTCCAAAAACCCATTCTCTTCTTGACATGTGCATTTTTTTTTTCAAAAGAATTCATACTGAAGATGTTAGATAGAAGTTTATGTATTGATCAACTAATTTATAATAAACATGTGACTCATACTACTGTAAATAGTATCTACTTACACTTCACTAATGTTCTCAATAAATTCTTGGACATCCTCCTTCATTTCCGTTGTTTTGAATTGCTCGAATCCTATGAATGTTGAATTCTTTTGCTATTTTTAAAGTGTAAATTTGGTTAGTAGTTTATATAAAAGACATATATTCTTACAGTTACTCTACTATTTATTCCATAATATTACTTTACAGTCCATAGTATTACTCTATCATTGTCACAGTTACTTTTTCTATTAACATAGTTACTTTACCTGTGCATGCCTTCTTATCTTGATATTCTCCTCTATGCTCCCAATGCCCGTCTCCATCTTCCCCTTCCTCTTTCTCAACATTTCGTTGTTCTCTGTTGAACTTCATCAGAATTTATCCTTGCTTCATTCACTCCAGCTTCAATGTCTATATCCATCTTTATGTTTTCCATTTCATCTTCTGTTAATCCTTTTTTATCTTCCAGTTCTTGTTTCTGTATTGGATCTTCTTTAGTTGGATCTTCTTCAGCTTGATCTTTCTCCATTTCATCTTGTGTTGGTTGTTTGGTTTCTTCAGCTTGAGCTTCTTCAACTGTATTTGAATCATGTGGGACATTTTCTGTCATTTCTGCCTCTACTTCTTTGTCTTTGTTATCATCTTGTACTTTCTCTGAATCTTTCTTATGGCTTTTCTCCACTACACTTCTCCTTAGTTGAAGCTTGTTCAATCTTGGTGTTTCTTCTGTAGGTCCTTGTTGGTCCATTTCCAACAACCTTTTCCTCAGATCCTGTGTCCTTTGTCTAAGCACACTTAAATCATTTGAACCCCAACTTTTATTCTGAATGAAATTGGGAGTTGGTGTAGCTGCATATTGTGTGCCCTTGTCATTGTCATGTTCCCTCCTCGGCTTTCTATTTTCAGCTTCAACTTCTTCAAGTCTTTTATTCAACTTCTCATTTTCCTCTCTCAAAGCAGTAAAAGCTTCTAGGGCAATTCTACTGCATGTTTCCTTTTGCAGTCTCAGCTCATCCTCAAGATTTAGTATTCTATTCTCCAAGCTATCTAAGATTTATCTGCTTGTGCTAGCTGATGTAAGTAACTTTTTACTTACTGCCTTGCTCCTGGCTTTATTTTCTATGAGATAATAAGGCAAATCTTTCACTGCCTTTGCAACTTCCCAATCATCATTTGTGTCCTTCTTCAACCTTGCTAAAACTTATGCACAAAACTTAATAATTTATCATACAACTCTTTTCATAATTAGTGTATTTATTTTCACTTTAACCACAACATTTTCATTGTCCAAACTTTCAAAATCCTTCACCCTCTTAATAGGAGTTGCCCATCTTTTTATCCGTGGTTTAGCCTCAAGGAATGTAGGCTGTGCTATCCCTATTAACTCATAAGCCCAGACCTGCGCTGACAAGAAAAGTATAAATTAGAGTTTTAAATGTTCACATACATTTGTTTAATGTAACCAAAGAAACTATGCAATGTGTTACTTACACACAAGCACATTACACATCCAGTTGTGTAGAGTGTGCTTTTGTTGGTTTCCCCTATTCTCCTCATCTTTATATTCTCACTTAAAACTTTCATTCTCTTGACTATGCTGTCGTGGACTAACTTTGCCCAGTTTAACTTCCATGTAGCAGTTACATCATCCAAATAGTGTAGAAGGTAAATGGGGGCACAATAGCTGGTGTCCGGTAAAAGGAATGTTTCCAACAAGTGCAACATCCAAGCACGACACATATTTTGGTAGTCTTCTTCGGAGTCATTCCTTGTAAATTCTTACCAAAGTTTACCCAAGTTTTCCTTGCTCAACACATCCTTCTCTCTTATCTTCTTACTACTTTCACCAACTTTATCTTGTCCTTTTGTTGCATTAGCAAAATCCTCCCATATTTTTTTATAATTTGTAATTTCTTTCATGGAACTATATCGATACCTTTACTAGGTAAACCTAGTATCACCCCTACAATGTCTACAGTCATCCTTGCCTCAAAACCTGGTGTTAACATGAATCTATCATCTTCAACATATCTTTCTATCATATCCTCTAAAAGAGATACATCTACAGTAAGGTGAGGCATTGTTATCAGATTTACAAATGCAGTTGACTTCATCATCCACATTTGATTTGTGCTAAACAACATGTTGTTTTGTATGCTATTGTAACTCTTTATGTAGCATCTATGTAAAAGCTTTCGTGTACCTGCAACTTTTATCATAGAGTTTGTGTTAATTTGTCTAGTTACTTTCTAGCCTACAATGTTACTTTTTCAATTCAATATGTTACTTTCTATACGTAACAGTTACTCTTTTTGTTACATAGTTACTTTTTTACTTTCAGAGTTACTATTTGTTTTTTCAGAGATACATTGTATTCAGTAAATGTACATTTCAGTTATCATTTTGCATATAAGGTGAGTGTGTGGAGTATTAGAGTGATTATGCTAACATAAATGTACATTAATATAATAAGTAGAATATAAATATCTTATTGGCAGTCCACAAAATTACTTTCTAGCACATATGCATTTGTTTCATTTGACATTGTTACTTTTTTTCCATATGGATACTATTTTGTTAACATTTTCCACCTACTGATATATATAGTAAATTTATATTTTTCATAATGTTACTTTTTTTTCTAGCCAAATTACTTTTCATATTGTGGTTGATACTCTTCTATTGTATGAGATATTTTTTGTTTTATAAGATACTCTCCAGTTTATATAGATATGTTTCCTATTAACCAAGTTACTTCCATAGTTTATTTAGTTACTTTTTATATACTCATATATACTCTTAGGTTTCTATAAGTTACTCTATTGCTAGAAAAGTTACACTTTAGTTCAACAAGTTACACTTCCATATACAAGTATAAAAATAAACAATATTACCTTCCCTAGTAATCTTTGCTTTGCCTTTTTGTTTGGTTTTCTGTTCTAAAGTCTTCTTCTTATTTCCTTTGCGGTCTTCTGCTTCATCATGCTCAACTTCTTCGTTCTGACCTTCAGCAAACAGTTCATCTTCAACTTTTATTTCTTCATTCTGACCTTCAGTAAGCACTTCTTCTCCATAACCTTTATCTTTTACTGTAGATATTGCTTCTTCAGCCTCTTCTGTTTCTAGCTCTTCATCCTCTTCACGCACTACAGCCAATCATTTCTCAACAACCTCTTCCACAACTTTCTCCCTTGATGAGTCATCATCTCCAGTAGTCTTCTGGAGAGTGTTAGTTTTTCTACTGCTGTCTTTCTTCTTCTTACCCTTTTTTTCTTTTGTCCTCATAGTATTTTCGTTGTTCTCTTCAACACTCTTCTATGTTTCTTCTTCTTGCAGTATGTCTACAAATACCTCTTCTACCATGTTGTCCACAACATCATAGTTCTTTCTTACTAAATCTTCACTCTCTGTTACTTTTCCGCTTCCCTTACTTGTCTCCTTCCTTGCTTTTACCTTTGTTCTCCCCATTTTGATCTCAGCGACAGAGACGGGCAAAAGCAGCAGTAGTAGAAACAAGTGGTGAACGCTGCATCAGAGAAGAACGGTAGACACAGTAGCTCAAGTATAGGCCAAATCGATAAAATGTAGGGCAATGTAGACAACGGGCTGAAGAATTCGGCCGTTGGGGGTGGGGAATCGAGAGCAAGGTGGACGAAACACAGTAGTTCTAGAGTGGGAAGAAGGCAGACTTTGGGGGTTTCGCAGCGGAGAATGATTTGCGAACTGCTTTTCGCATAAATGCAACCCGCTCCCTTTTTTCTTCTTTAAAGTACTAGCGTGTCCTTCCCATTTTCAAGTATTTACAACAACTGCCACCGCATTTTTTGAAATGGGCAGCTCTGCTACAGTATTCACGCAGGCATTAAAAACAACCCCATAATTAATATCTTAAATCTCAATTTTGTTATAGTATACCGTAGTTGAAATTACTTCTAATTTTGAATTATATATACATGTATATATGTATATATATATATATATATATATATGGGATTAAGAGAGAAAGATTTCTCCCCCCTCCCCCATGCCTGTGGCAGAGGCCAAATGCCTGGAAGGGTGGTAAATCAAGGCGACAACTGAGATTCAAACCCAGGTCCCTTTGTTAGGGGACATCATGCTTGACCACTTGAGACACTCCTTGTCAGCTATATGTATGTATGTATGTATGTATGTATGTATGTGTATGTATGTGTATGTATGTATGTATGGGATTAAGAGAGAAAGATTTCTCCCCCCTCTTCCATGCCCGTGGCGGAGGCCGAACACCCGGGAGGGTGGTAAATCAAGGTGGCAACTGAGATTCGAACACGGGTCGCTTCATGAGGAGACACCGTTCTTGACCACTTGAGCCACTCCTTGTCGACGTATGTATGTATGTATGTATGTATGTATGTATGTATGTATGTATGAGGGTCTCTTTGTGTGTGTATAGATATGTTTGTGATAAGGTAGTTTATTTACGTATTCCCAATTAAATATCCTATTAGGATCAAACAAGTTTGTAGCCTTATGCTAAATAGCAGTTCAAGTTTACAACTAGCAAAGGGAATAAACAAACTAATTTAGGTGTAAATTTTGGACTAGACAAATATAAAATTGGAATACTATCATACCTAAAATTTATCTCAGTTCAAACTTCAAAAAATGCTTGATCTAGAATTGGAGTCGGTCTTATAGTTCTTTAGCCACAATATTTAACAATTTCCTAGACTTAGTCAAATAATATTAAATATTTAATAAGAGAACATCTATGGAATAAATATTTGTTACAATAAGTATAATGTCAAATTATTCACCATTAGGTTTAAATGTCAATATATTGTTGGCTAAATTGGACATTATTATAATCCTTTTGTTTTTATGATGACAAACATTTCATTCTTGTGGATCTAACGTGCTACTTGAGTGTTGCAGGAATTAGGTGGATGACAAACCCTTGGAAGATCTATATGCTCAAAATGTCTTAATTTTATGATTGTAATCAAATGTAAAAACTTGTACAAGTATATAATGTACAAGTACTTAGATATCATGTAAATCAAGTGTTTAGATCTTCCCTAGTCAATCACAACACTTAGATAGGTCATCCCCTACAATAGTGTCACAACTTCACACTGATACACACACTTAATAAATAGTTTAAAACATTGAAACAGAGTCATTCTCGGTCGACAAACTCCTCGACCGAGACACTCTCGGTCGACAATCTCCTCGACCGAGAATGACCCAAGTAGTCGTTAGACACAACATACAAGGTAGTTGGGAGTTGGAATCGAACGTTATACATACTTGCTCTAGACTGTCCCTCGATCGACAAATACTTCGACCGACAGGATTCTCGGTCGACAATTCCTCGACCAAGAAGAGCTATGTCTACAATTTTCAGAATTAATTAACTAGGCGTTGCTAAAGCAATTAGTAGATACCTAACGTCTAGTGAAGCACTAAGAACCCCCTAGAAAGTGTCTAGAACGTCCTTAAGCACTCATAGGCCATTCCTATAAATAGGACATGCCTTAGGACACCCAAAACACACTTGTGCAATACTTGAGTACACATACTTGCAATTGGCAATCCATTCTTGTGAGCAATTGAGCAACTCCAACTTTTGCTATACATTTCCATTGCTCCAAATTCGTGTCCTATAGGCTAGCATCTCCTACCCACTGCACTTACACTTCCATACACATTGGTTAGGAGATCAAAACGCTTGATATAGGAAATCAAGCCTTGTTCTACAACGGTAATTGTAATTTCCATTTTCCTTCTTGTTCTTTCTTATTGCTTGTACTCTCCTTGCTACTCCTAGGGTTGGAGGCTGTGGATTGGAGAGGGTTATCTTCTCAGGTGGAGAAGGGTCTTCTCAGTGGAGAAGGAGGACTTTGGACTACTTCAAGAAGGTTGTCTCAACAGGAAGCTACTTTAAGAGGAAGGATACTTCAAGGGGGAGCTTGAAGTTACTTCAAGGAAGGCTGCTTTGAGGTTGGTGGGACTACTTCAAGGTGAAGGTTGTCCAAAGGGTGGTGAAAGTATTTGTGATTTTATGTAACATCCTTGCGAGGTAATAAAATTTAAATACTTTCAAAATCTCAATTGGAAACAATTGGGTAGTGGACTGACTCCTTTAGTTTTTGCTAAAGGTGGAACCACTCTAAACACCTTGCCTCCTTATTATCTCAATTGAGGATTGCTTGAGTTGAATTATTGTTAAAACTTTTATAAAACCCTATTCACCCCCCCCCCCCCTCTAGTGTTTTTTCATTTGGTATCATAGCAGGCTTCAAGGAGCTCTAATCAAGTCTTGAAGAATGAAGGGTGGTGGTGTCTACAACCGCAAGCAAAGGAGAAGCATGGACCAATCTTCAACAAGTTGTAATTGGTGCTTAGGAACAAGGCATACAACATCTAGCTGTCCATGGAGGTTAAAGAAGGAAGATGTGCATAAAGAATGCCTTATTGCTACAATAAGTGAAGAAGAAGAAGAGGTAAGCCTTTTTTATTTAACTAAAGAAGATTTAATTGCTAGCCTTCAAGAGACACATGATAAGTATATTGAGTGCAAGAAGAAATTAAAGAAATCTAATAAAGCAAATGATGAGTTACATGCTAATCTTCTTGCTCTCACATCTGAAAATGAATATCTTAAGGAGACATTAAACTTAGCTATTAAAGACCATGATATTAAGCTGAAATAAATAGAGGCAAATTGCAATCTTCTCTCTCTAGAAAAGATAAACTTGCAAGCCCAAATTTATGATCTTCAAAAACAACCAATCCTATGTAATCATCTATATTATGATGCTATTGTTAAGGAAAGAAATGCTTTATGATCTAATCTAGATCAAGAAAAGTTAGATATCAAAAAGAGAATGGATGAGATTGCTAAGTTACAACAAGAAGTTAGTAGCTTGAGAAACAATGATATTCTTGATAAGATCTTAAATGATTCTCGTGGTCAAATTGGAAGGAGAGGACTAGGTTATAAGCCTAAAGGAAAATCCTATCAAAAATCTAGTGGGAGAAGGACACAAGTGCCAAAGACACAATCTATGTATGTACCTAAAGGCAAGTATACATATGTACCCAAGAACAATCCTGATTAAACTCATAAAAAGAGAAATGAGATTGATTCTATATGTTGCCATTATTGTTTGCATCTTAGACATTATTCCTTCTCATGTCCCTACAAGAAAAAGGATGTTGAGTTGGTATGGGTTCCAAAACCCCCAAACTAAATAGATTAAATTAAGTTGAGATATGACCAAAGATTCTAAATTGTATATCTTCATGTCTATCTCAACTTAACATAATGAGACAACAAATTGATTCAAGTAATTAAAATTTCTAACTTGAAAATACACATTTTTAAATAAACTTGTAGAGACACATCTTTAATAACTTGTTTTAGTTCCTAAAACCTAGAGATTTGAGTATGATTAGTTGAGATTTGACTCAAATGTTACTTTGATACTTAAATGTTTTATCTCAACTAAACTTAGTTTTAAATTGCATAATTGAATTAAAAGTGATCTATGTTTTACTTGCAAATAATTACTGAAAAACGATACAGACACATTCTCAGTCGAGAAAATATTCGACCGAGAACACTATCGGTCAAGAATTAGTCGACTGAGCAGGTTACTATTTTTAATCTTGCAAAAATCTGATAAAGTATGTACAAACAGCATCATTCCCGGTCGAGAAAATCTTCGACCGAGATAAATTCGATCGAAGAAAAGTTCGATCGAATCAAGTTCTGCTGAACCTATTTTAATTGATCTAGTTTGCTATCAATTTGATATTAATGATTGATTCAAGAAAATTCTCTAAATATATAGCATAAATTGCAAGTTCATTTTTAATTGCTGTAATCTCCTACATGGTTTGGCTTAAAACTTAAAATATGAACCATGATTGGTTTAATCAAGGAAATTACTGTTTTATCACAATCCACATGGTTTATCCTAAGTATCCTTGGTCTATCTATATAAAAACCATGTGTCTTGAACATTTTCTTTTAAATGATCATCATCATTGCATTTCATAAAATTATGGATATGCTTTTATTGTTTTCCATTCATTACTTGGTTTGCCTAAAATAATCTTTGATCTATATATACAAACCATGAATGGATATTGTTTTCAAAATGATCATGGTGATATAAAGATGATGGAAATGTCATTTTGCATAACAGTAAAACTCTATGGCACAAATGCATCTTGGCATAAATTATAATGATTATAGTATGCATGGCTTGTACCATCTCATGTAATAAATGAATGATTTTTACTGGATGACACAATGGCAAGCTAAATAGTTTGTTTCTTAGAACAAGAATATTAATGTCTTATCTAGTTGTTTGTTCTAAGTAATCAAAACCAAATATTGATTCTAAGGACTTGAGATATAAAACTTGTTCTTAATTTATACTCAAGGATGACTGATTTTAAATAGTTAATCTAGTAACAAGTTTAAAATAAGAGATATGTTTAAGATAAAGAGTTATTTCAATGCTACATTTAAAATCTATTATAACCAAAATCAAGAGCAAGGTACTAAATTCTTATATTGCTTATAAATAAATGATTGAAAGTTGCATTCTTTCTATGATTGAACATGTTGTAGATGTATCTCAATTGCCTTTTTGCAAGAAAAACAATCACTGTGGATATCAAAATTCCTTATTTCATGAAGCACATACATTTTGAAAATCTGCTTAAGAAAATCAAGAACAAAGACTTCATTGTGATGCCTATATTAAGTTTTAAATTGATAAAACTTCTTCAAAATAGGTATCACTCAAAGTGCTTCAAATTGATATATATTTGATCATATTACATAAAGACTTTATGTTTCACATATATTAACATTAATGTGTAATTCAATAAGAGTACTTAAACTGTAATTTTGCAGAAATTGCCTCTTGGTTGAAATTAAGTTTGACAAAGGGGCGCCTAGGTCGAAGTCAAGGTCGACCTAAATAAGATTGACAAAATGCTTAATTGTAAATCATTTCCTTGCACTTAATCTTAATATATTGAAAACAAGATCTTAGTGCATAGGTTAACTTATTTTGATCTAATACTTATTGTGACCTTAGAATCCTTAAATTATCTTGATTATAAGATTAAGGGGGAGCTCACAAAAACTATCTTGACTGAAAGAAGGAGCTTACAAAAACTTTATAAACATCATAAAGAAAACTTGAGGCTAGTTATGACCTTAGTATCTTTAAAGTAAATTTGGAGCCTACAATATGTATGAATATAATGGAATTCTCTAAACAATTTAGGGCTTAACATCCCGTGTATTTGGTTAGAGATACATTCATGTACTCTACTATAGGCTTAAAGGATTCTCATGTCATTTTCAGGGCTTAACATCCCTTGTACAATGGATGAGAAATCAAAACACATATGCCATGAATTTAAAAGAATCTCATATCATTTCAAGGCTTAACATCCTTTGCAAATAATTGAGAAATAAATTGTGGCTAAATCTGACAATAAGTGGTTTGCATCCCTTGCTTTTAAAACTGAATATCTTATTAAGGGGGGTATCTAATTATCAAATTAAGGGGGAGTAATAAAAGTCATACTTGATGATTATCTTGGTTATCTTTTTGAAATGACAAAGGGGGAGCAATAATATAAAATTAAAAATATAAAAATGAGTTTCATAATCATTCGGCCAGCACACACTTGCAAACAAGAGATGGCTACAAAAGGTAAACTTTAGGTATGAAACTCATATAATTTACATTTCCTTATTTTATATTTAGGAAATGTTTGTCATCTTCAAAAAGGGGGAGATTGTTGGCTAAATTGGACATTATTATAATCCCTTTGTTTTGATGATGACAAACATTTCATTCTTGTGGATCTAACGTGCTACTTGAGTGTTACAGGAATTAGGTGTATGACAAACCCTTGGAAGATCTATATGATCAAAATGCCTTAATTTCATGATTGTAATCAAATGTAAAAACTTGTACAAGTATATAATGTACAAGTACTTAGATATCATGTAAATCAAGCGTTTAGATCTTCCCTAGTCAATCACAACACTTAGATAGGTCATCCCCTACAATAGTGTCACAACTGCACACTGATACACACACTTAGTAAATAGTTTAAAACATTGAAACAGAGTCATTCTTAGTCGACAAACTTCTCGACCGAGACACTCTCGATCGACAATCTCCTCGACCGAGAATGACCTAAGTAGTTGTTAGACACAGTAGACAAGGTAGTTGGGAGTTGGAATCGAACGTTATACACACTTTCTCCAGACTGTCCCTCAGTCGACAAATACTTCGACCGACACGATTCTCGGTCGACAATTCCCCGACCGAGAAGAGCTATGTCTGCAATTTTCAGAATTAATTAACTAGTCGTTGCTAAAGCAATTAGTGGATACCTAACGGCTAGTTAAGCACTAAGAACCCCCTAGAGAGTGTCTAGAACGTCCTTAAGCACTCATAGGCCATTCCTATAAATAGGACATGCCTTAGGACACCCAAAACACACTTGTGCAATACTTGAGTATACATACTTGCAATTGGCAATCCATTCTTGTGAGCAATTGCACTTACACTTCCATACACATTGGTTAGGAGATCAAAATGCTTGATATAGGAAATCAAGCCTTGTTCTACAACGATAATTGTAATTTCCACTTTTCCTTCTTGTTCTTTCTTATTGCATGTACTCTCCTTGCTACTCCTAGGGTTGGAGGCTGTGGATTGGAGAGGGTTTATCTTCTCGGTGGAGAAGGAGGACTTTGGACTACTTCAAGAAGGTTGTCTCAATGGGAAGCTACTTCAAGAGGAAGGCTACTTCAAGGGGGAGCTTGAAGTTACTTCAAGGAAGGTTGTTTCGAGGTTGGTGGGACTACTTCAAGGTGAAGGCTATCCAAAGGATGGTGAAAGTATTTGTAATTTTATGTAACATCCTTGCGAGGTAATAAAATTTAAATACTTTCAAAATCCCAATTGGAAATAATTGGGTAGTGGACTGACTCCTTTAGCTTTTGATAAAGGTGGAACCACTCTAAACACCTTGCCTCCTTCTTATTATCTCAATTGAGGATTGCTTGAGTTGAAGTATTGTGAAAACTTTTATAAAACCCTATTCACCCCCCCTATAGTGTTTTTTCATATATTACTTAATTATTACACCAATTGGTATTTGATATAAATATAAATCTATCTTGAATTATATTTCAATATGTACTTTAAATGTGAATGGATATCATATTGGAACAAGAAAATTCATCTTTCTTTGTATATTAGACTTGGTCACATTTAGTTCTTAATCATATGTTCAAACATGTTCAACCTATTTCATCGAAAATGAAATAATTGGTTCTATATTCTAGTTTTTATAATTTGGGTCATTCTGATTCAGACAAACTGACCAAAATTTGGACGAGTTTGCTTAGGTTCTAATTTTTTAAATCATATTCAATTTCTTATTTGGGAAGATTCAACAGTAGTCCAATTCTTTGTTAGATTAGAAAGAAATGTAGGTCAAGAGAAAGTTGATTTTGACATAATGGGTTCTAGTTTTCACAAATACTTGTGGATTCTAGGTTTTTCAAAATCTAGGTATGGGTTGTTTTCATGTTGTAAATTTAATCTAGGTTGGTTCCAGGTTGGAAAAAGTGAATAAAAATTTGTGGGGGTGAAACCTTACAGATCGTAGTGTAAGAAAATTTTGTGAACATCTACCTATAACTGATATATACTTGATTTTCAAATAGTTCTAGTTTGTTTCATATTTTAGGTGTAAGGTTGACATCCCTAAAAGTATTTCCCTATTTCAAATGTGACATGTATCTAAACCACATTCACTTTATTACACATTTTTCCTTTAATTAAATGCATGTTGCTAAGTTAGTTGATGTCTTCACTTGAAACATTACCTTTAATATCCACGATTTTGTAATGTAGGATTCTCAGACTTTTAGGATGATTGGATTGGGTTCTAGAGTAAGTGACCTTTATTACTTGAGTGATGTTGTTCCCTTTTATGCCCTTCTTGTGTGAATACCTCTTTAGCTTGACCAACATTATGATCATCCCTCTATTGATAAGTTTAAGAATCTAGATACCTCTTTATCTACTTTAAAAATGGCCCATGTGACTCATGTAAGTTTGGGAAGCATCATACGAGTTCCTTTCCTAGAAAAACTAGTTTATGTTCTAAAGAAATCTTTAGTATTATTCATAGTCACATTTTGGTCCTTTTTGAACCATTACTTTTAATGGATTCCATTATTTCATTATCTTATTTGATGATTTCTCTCACATGATGTGGTTATATCTGTTGAAATCCTATAATGACATGATCGGTTTTTTAGAATCCTCATACAATGATTTCAACATAGTGTAATAAATCCACTAAAATGCTCCTTATGGGAAATGCTTTCAAATACATTTTGTCTGTACAGTCTTCATTTTTCCATAGAAATAGAGTCGTCCATCAATATTCCCGTTCTCACAACCCACAATAAAATGGGGTGACAAAATGTAAAAATCATCATTTGCTTGACATTTCTTGTGCTCTTATATTTCAAGGTAAATTGCATAAGCACTATTGGCCTAAAACTATTTTCACAACCTTCTACCTTATCAACTAAAACCTTCATTATTCTTCTAAACAAGACCCCCTTTTTGGGTACTCCCATGCAAATGATTTTCATCTTCCTTTGCATATATTCAGGTGTAATGCTTTTGTACATAACATTAACCTAAAAGAGGATAAATTTGATCCTTGCTCAATCAAAATAGTTTTTCTTGACTATTCTTGTGACACCTCATCATGCTAAATGATATTACTCAAAACACAAAACACGATCAACTACTAATTAATCACATAGTTGAAAATGTGACCAATTTCAACAATGTAAACAAATTCTATAACATTTACATAAAGGTCCATCCTTCCATTCTCATATACTGTAACAAGTATTAATATTTGGGTCCAATGGCTTCAGACACATCTGGTAGACAAAATATATTTTGCATGTACACACCATATACTTACAAACATTAGCATACTACCAAAATATCGTGTCGATAAAAATATCTTATCTAGAAAACACCTCCCATACCCGAACATGAGAGTACACGGATGACACTAGGACTCTATTACTAATATCTATAGCTGACCAACCTTCTGAATCTGTTGATCACCATGTTGTTTCTCTTCCACAGCACGACCTAGACCTCATTGCCCGCGACCACCTAAAAAAATGTGGTGACCCATGGGTGAGACCCAGTCCTAGCAAGAGATATAACTCTCTCCGACAAATATTGAGTACAACATATTAATTACAGTAAATAAACTGAGCATATAAGGTATTTAAGAAATATTTTAAGCAGATTGAGCAGGTTAAGCATACTAAGCAGTTAAACAAATAAACTTCAACATCAAGTAGAATTACTCCAATTTCATAAGTCTACATCATATAAGAACTATGTAGTGTAAAGGTAAGAAAAGGGCTACTCAACCAGTATGAGATGTACTTAACCCTAGAAAATATACTACACGACTTATATTACATCTTTCATTATTCCCTGGGGAGTTTGAGTCCTACCACTCACAATCAGTTCCATATAAGATCAAGAAGAGTCAGACTCCAAGATATTGTCCATACTCAGTCAGTACGAGTCTGCACTGCAGTGACATCTTAGTCAAACTACAAAACATCGACATATAGTCATGTAAACAACTAGCCCACCTTGTTACAGGTCATGATGCTAGAAACCAAGGTATGCAAAGAAAAACCTTTATCACATGATAATCACCAAGACACGACCATAGTTGTTCTTAAAAAGAGGGCTAGGTATAATCGCAGTCATCCTCCCTAAGCACTTGGGGTCAGGGTAACATGTACCCCACATATTCAACAATATGTGCTCCAAGTTTCCATTAGGAATACGCGTGTTACTATCCAACAAGTTCTGACACTGAAGATGGTTCTATGGGATAGGGATGTACATGATTAGGGTTACACTTGATTAGTTATTGCCAATCGGTTAAATTAAGGCTTCATCATACAAATGGACACACAAACCCTAGTTCATTTCAAGAAAAAGTATGTGTATTGCAACTTCAGAAGATATAAAATGACTGAGGTATAAATCTTTTTCACTTTACCGCATGCTATCATTCATTACAAGATAATAGACCATACTTTTCTTCATACAAGATACTAATATCTTATCACAAGTTTTAGAGTTTTAACCCTTATTAGAACATGAAGAGGATTTCACCTCAATCAAGGCTTCAAAGATGCCTAAAGTCATTAAGACCATCACATTATTCATAGCCAGGTTATCCTCATCATTCTTAAACAAGGCTCAAAAGATCATCAGGAAATGTGTCTATAGGTATTATTATGGCAAGGCACTATGATATTCAAATAGCAATACATTGTGGTTTCAACACAAGAAGAGTGTAATACATTGTCACAATAATCATACAAGATGGTTGATTATAACCAATCACCATCATTTAGTTACATTAAGGTTAGGTATAACAAACTATATCACATTGAAGTTACACATCCACTTATTATGGTCATTTATCAAATATAACTATACAAGAGAAAAGGTAAGACAACAAATTAATGATATTGAACCGTCGAATTCTCATCACTAGGACTCGCATATAATATCATGGGATTCAATCTAATCCACTAGATGTTGAAGCATCCAATCTGAGATTCCAAGAGAGCCTAACACTGACCTAAGGTGTAACTATTAGTTCACACCATCATTCATTACCCTTGGTATCCACCTTCAATTGTCATGAAGACCACACCATCGGGTCATGTGTTTAGAGAAGAAAACAGCCTAGAAACCCTAATATGGACCATCGGTTGATAGGTGCTTAGCACCATAGGTGGCGATACCAACCTGAACTAAGTCATGTCCTTCATTAGGAATAACTTGCACATGATTACAGGTTCATCTAGAACTGGAAACAAAATAGGAAACACAATAAAAATTAAAATCCCAAACAAGCTTAATTTTTTTTAAATGCTTAAATCATCATTTTAAAGCAAGAACATGAGCTAACAAACTTATAGTAAACAATATAAGTAAAGAGGGTTATAAAACTCACCTCTACTGAGAATAAAAGACTTCTAGTAGTAAGAAACTCAAGAAAATAAGGCAAGAAAACCCAAGTTTCATATCTGAACTCGGCCAAGTAGGCACTTTTCTCCTCAAAGAAGCAAAACCCTATAAGAAGAAGCAAGAAAGGTAGATTCTTGAGTTCTAGAGCAACTTATACCATGGAACAACAAGGTTTAGACCTGGGGAATGGAAGGAAGAAGAAGAAAAGAGAAATAAATAGAGTAAAGAATGGAATACCTACTTGTTTAGATCAAGATCACCAAGAAGGAGATTTAGAAACCCTAAAGGAAGCAAATCGTAACCCTAGATGCTTCTACCAAGAAGATCCCCACCTTCTTCTTCCTTGGATAGTAGCTCCACGGACAAATAGAGGAAGGATGATGATCTCATAAGGAGGGAAGTGGTATAGAGCAATAGTTTCATTTGGGATATTAAGGATAGATATATAAAGCTCAGAGGATAAGGAGAGAAGAAGCATGAGGTGTGCAAGTAGCTCCCCATGTGTCCATGGCCTTAAACTATTAAGCATATACAAGAAATCACACAAGAAGTTGCCCCACCATTCATGGAGACTTTATTAGGCACCGTTTTTTGAATTTCTAAGCCAAACAAATAAACCATTGGTTGAGAGCTCCTAAAGGTAGCTCATCCACAAAGGGGTAAACCCTAAAATACCCTTGAACAAAAACACCTTCAAAAAAAGATTCAACTGGGTGCCCCATGGATCAAAAAGCTCAACAATTATAAGATAATATCTAAGGAACATAATGCATGTGACAAATTGCAAAAAAAATCTCTCAATCGGGTAAATTGCAGAAAAGTCAAAAATGTACATAAAATTACATAAATTGCTCAAACAGTGTCCAAATTGAACCAAATTTGAAACTTAAGCGTGTATTATGATTCCAAAGAATATCACAAGGTTATATTGGGTTTATAAACACCCAAATATGGTAATTAATCTTATTAAACACTTTAAGCAAGTTCAGGAGTCTTACAACTAAAGTTGCAATAACAAGTGTCGCACACGCTAGGGTAAGCGTCGCCATCCCTGACCGGAGGCCAAGAGGGTGATCCATCTAAGATCTGCAGAGGGGGGATCTCCTCCTCCCCTCTCTTAGGCCTCACTAGAGACTCGGCAAGCTGCTTCTATCCCGAAGAAGACATGGAGCCAAGTTCTCGGAGGTGTAGATACTTTCAAACAACATGACTTTACACCTCCGGAGAAGATTGATGGTAAAATATTCATTACAATTGATGATCTGATGTATGAAGCAATGGAAAAATGTTGGGATCATACGTCCATCTTGTATGTGATGGGTAAATGACCATACTACTACCATCTTCTTGCATGGATCTGACGCGTATGGAAACCCAAGGGAGGGTTCGATCTATTTTCAAAGCTGGATAAGTTCTTCCTTCTCCAATTCAACTCGGCTGAAGATAAGCAAAGCATTGTTAATGGTGGTCCTCACTGGTTTGATAATAGACTAGTTGTTGTGAAGGATTATAAAATAGGTGATGGTCTTCATACAGATTTCTTTAGCGTCGTGCCTGTGTGGATTAGCATACCCAACATGGGTAGAAACTGGTCGTCGAGAGCCATTGGCATAGTAGCCAGTGGTGTTGGGAAATTACTTACAATCAACTATAAATCTATTGGCCAGGAATATTTGGGTGAGGCCAGGGCCCTGGTAGAGCTTGACGCAGAGGAGGAACCACCCAATGAAATATGGGTCAACCTGTCCAAGAGAGATCCCATCTCAGTTAACATCAATTATGAATCCATTCCTAAACGTTGCTAAGGTTATAAGGTCTTTGGTCATGATCATATGGACTGCCCATTGAAGATCACTGAAGATGTTCCTGTTATGAACAAACCCAAAGAAAAGCAACAATGGAGATAGGTTGGAAAAGGCAAACAAACCATGATAATCCCAGATAAGACGACCAACATTTCTACTAGCAATAGCTTTGTGAACCTCCCTGAGGATTATGATGGAGTTGTCACTACCACCACCAATACCCATAATGAGTCTAAGATTAATAATGTTGCACCATAGAATGAAGACATTATTGTTTTGATAACTAGTGACAAGGTCTCTAATGATGTTCACGATGAGGTCATCTTAGGCGATAGTTTTGCTACCGACAGCAATTCCACCATGAGACATTCTAAGGACAAAAACTCCAACTATGTTGTTGATGGTTCACTCAATGATGGTAACAGTTCCAACAAAATTGGAAACTCAACGAGAAAGGAGCCTGCTAAGACTCCAAGATCCTCTAAGGATGATGGGTTGCGCAAGACTCGTTTCTCCGCTAGGGGTCTTTAATGACCTTCATCATGACCAATGTTCATGGTTTTGGGAAACCACAAAAGAAAAGGGAGGTAAGAAGGACCATTATGGAAGCTAAAGCACCTATTTCTATTCTTGTTGAAACTAAGATCAAAACTCACTTCATTCACACTTCTTCTAAACTCTTCCCCAATGGTTGGAAATGGATTTATAACCATGACTATGACTCTAACAGTCGTCTTTATGTTGGATGGAATCCTAAGTCTTGGGATATCCTTTCATGCTGCATGGATGATCAGCATATCACTGCACAGTGCATCAACAAAGGTGGTCTTTGCCTTACTCTCACTGCTATATGTGCAAGGAATCAAGTACAAGATTGTGCTAAGCTTTAGAAAACCTTAGAGGAGCTCTCTTCCTCTATTTATGAACCATGGTTGGTCATGGGTGACTTCAATAACATCAGGAAACATGAAGAGAAGGTAGGCGGCCATGAGGTTCCTTCTATCTTATTAAGTTCCTTTAATGCTTCTATTGATAATGCTAACCTTACAAAACTTGCCACTGTGGGCAATGAAGTTTGTACTTGGCATAATAAACAAGGCGCTACTAAACGTATTGCATGCAAACTAGACAAATCTCTGGTTAATGATGACTGGATGAACAAATTTCCTGGCTCTAAGTCCAAGCTTATTAGTTGTGCTTATTCTGATCATTCAGCTATCAATGTCAACATGAGGACTATCATTCATAAAAAGAAGCCTTTCAGGTTTCTCAATTTCTGGTTGGAGTGGTCGGGTTGTCGTGATATTATCAAAGATGCTTGGAATTTGCAAACAATGGGTAATCCTATCTTCTCATTCAATCATAAGTTGAAGCTGGTGAAGAAAGCATTGAAAACCTGGTCTATACTATGTGAATCTTAGAAATCTTATAGCTAAGGAGAGGATGGAACTCAATGATATTTCGGCTGCCTTGAGATGATCACCTATGGACCCTGATCTTATTGAAGCTGAAAAGATAACCTACAATAGAATGGAAACTTTTACCAATGCTGAGGAGAAATATTATTGGCAAAGGAGTCGTTTAGACTGGATTTCCAATGGTGATAGGAATACCAAAATGTACCATGCTATTGTCAAAAGAAGGGAGGCTATTAACTCTATCACTGAACTTTTTGATAATGATGTCAACCTTATTCACGATGATGATGATATTGCTAGTGAAACCTTATCCTTCTTTAAAAACCTTTACAATCAAGATCAAAATCTATCTAATAATGAGGACTGTCTCGATTTTGACTAGATTAATATTGTTAATGATGAAGACAACACTTTATTATGCAAGACTCCAGATTGTGTTGAAATCAAATTGGCTGTTTAGAGCATTGGCCCCAACAAAAGCCTGGGTCTAGATGGTTTTAATGGCTATTTTTATAGAGAGAACTGGAGCCTAATCAAGGATGATTTGGTCAAAGTAGGTTCTTGGTTCTTTGTAGGAGGTAACATGGTCTACCAAATAAACCATGTATTCTTAGCCCTTATCCCTAAGAAAGACATGGTAGCTTCACATGCAGACTTCTGCCCTATTTCTTGCTGCTCTATGCTCTATAAGATCATTACGAAGATCATATATCAAAGACTTGCAAAGGTCCTTCCTAAGCTTATCTCACCTAACCAGGGCACATTTATCCAAGGAAGGAGTATTGAGGATTGCTCCATGTTAGCTGTTGAATTTACTATCAACTTCAATCGGAAAAATAGCCCTCCTGCTGCATGTATCAAACTTGACATCACCAAGGCCTTTGACTCAGTTTGCTGGTCTTATCTATGGAAATGCTTACAAAGTCTCAATTTCTCAGAAAGGTGGATGAATCTTGTCAAACAGTGCATCGATACTCCATCTTTCTCCTTGCTCATTAATAGCTCTTCTAAAGGCTTCTTCAAAAGCTCCAACGGCCTTAGACAAGGTGATCCTCTTTCTCCTCTTCTATTCACTATTGCAATGGAAGGTCTCAGTAGGATGATTGATAAATCCCACACCATGAAGCTCATATGTTCCTATCCCATTAGGCATACAAAGGAGCTCAGTCATCTATTATTTGCTGATGGTGTTCTCATCTTTACTGAAGGGAGGAGACATAGTCTTCAATCTCTAAAAATCTTACTCTAAGATTTTGGGAAGCTTTCGGGTATGCACTGCAATGTCAACAAGACGCATATGTACCTTTCTACTTCTTGCAAAAACAAATACTCCCTTATTGCATGCTTAGGAATACAGAAGGGTGAATGGTTGACCAAATATTTAGGATTTCCTATGGCAGGAGGGAATCTCATAAGGAAGCACTTCAATGAATGCCTTGACCGATTGAGAGACATGATATGTAAATGGCCTAAAAATAAAATATCTATGGTTGTTCGTATTACATTGATTAAAAATTGTGTTATGAGTCTTATTAACTACTAGATGAGACAGGGAAAAATTCCTCCTTCTGTTCTAACAAGAATGGAAATATTGATGAGTGACTTCATATGGGGAAGCCATCTATTCTAACAAGAATGGAAATACTGATGAGTGACTTCATATGGGGAAGCCACATTCATCCTGCTAGCTGGTCCAAGCTTGCTTTTCCACTCCAAGAAGGTGGTCTAAATCTCAGAAGACTTGAAGACCTCACAAACTTCCACACCTTGAAAAGAATTCAGAAGCTTCTCCATGAACCGGGTATATGGAGTCATTGGATGTGTAGAAGATATAATTTTAACTTTGCAGTCAGTCCTGGCTATTACGATGGTCACTCTACTTGCTGGCGTAGGATGTTAACCATGCATCCTACATTCACTCATTCAGACGACTCTTCCATGTGGAATGGATGTCGACAGTCTCTTGCATCATCGTCGGTCTTCACCAATCTTTGGTTGAACCTTCATCACCCCAAATGGAGCCTCATGAGTTATAAAGCTCTGATGAACATTCTCCCGACATTGGATAAAATTTACAAATGGATAAATATCCAAGATCCTTACTATCAATTATGTCAAAGGGATTTTGAGTCCTCTGATAATCTCTTTAGTTCTTACAACTACTGGAAATACCTATGGGGAATATCGCAGTTGAAGCTTAACAAAAGATTCCCATACGCCCTCAAGGATAGCCTTATTTGCATCCATAAGTGTAAACATGATGGCATCATCGAGCTATGGGCTCTTATCGATTGTGTCCATCAAATGTGGCGTGAAAGGAACTACAGATTACATGGGGGACCCAAGTTAGACTCTATCATAGTGTTCAAGAATATTTAAAGGGACATCAAACACCTATTTGAATGTCATAAAAATAAAATAGATGGAGTATCATCATTAATTATTAGAAACTGGTCCTTAGTATAAGAAGGTTTATGTTCTTACTGACATGTTTTTTAGCCTTATAGGCTGTAAATCCTTTGTAAGCATCATGTACGTATGTTGCTTGTAACTTTGTCCCCATTTTTAAGGGGTTGGAAATATATTTACCATAAATTTTTCCAAAAAAAGGGGGCTTACAGCTATAAACCCCTAACAAGGAATTCACCCTAAAATCCTACGCAAAGAGAGATGGGTACTTTCTATGCATATCGTTCTCTAGTTCCCATGTGGCTTCCTCTATGACATGTTGATGCCACAAAACCTTCACTAATACTATATATTTCTTCTTTAACTTATTCACCCTTCTATCCAAGATCAACATGGGACCCTCAACATAGGATACATCCTCATCTAACTCAACCACCACTAGCTGGATTGTCTGTTCTGTATCTGGATGGCATTTCCTTAACATAGAGATATGGAAAACATTATGCAACTTGGGTAGCTTTGGTGGTAGATCCAACTTGCATGCTACCTTTCCAACATGAGCTAGGATAGGGTATGGTCCCATAAATCTAGGAGCCAACTTACCCTTCTTTCCAAACCTCAACACACCTTTCCAAGGAGAAACCTTGAGATATATTGTATCCCACTTGGAACTCAAGGGTCTGTGTCAGTTATCTGCATAAGATTTCTTTTCTTCCTGTCGTGGCCTTCTTTCAACTATTGTTGTATCACTTTAATCTTTTCTATATTCTGATGTACTAACTCAAGACCCAAAAGTTGATATTCACCAGTCTCATACCGCAAATAGGAGACTAACAATGTCTCCCATATAGAGCCTCATAAGGAGCCATATATATGCTTATCTGGTAGATATTATTATAAGAAAACTCTATTAGACTCAGGTGTATATCCCAACTCCCAAGAAATTGTAACACAAATGCCCTTTATAAGATCTTCTAAATTCATATTAGTCCTTTCAGACTGACCAACTGTTTCTGGATGAAAAGCTATGATGAACTTCAGTTGTGTTCCCATTGTTGAATGTAGATGCTCCTAGAAACGACTTGTGAATTGTGTACCTTTATCAAAAAGTATATTCATTGGAATGCCATGCAAACGGACTATCTCATCTACATATACTTGTGTCAATTTCTCTATTGTAAACATCGTCTTGACTGGTAGAAAATGAGTTGACTTAGTCAATATGTCTAGTATCACCCATATGGAATCATGACCCTTGGTTGTCTTAGGAAGACCAACCAAAAAGTCTATGGTAATGTGATCCCATTTCCACTGTGGCATTGGCAAGGGTTGTAATGTCCCTACAGGCATCTGTTGCTCAGCCTTCACCTACTAAAATTGGACATCTGGCAACAAACTCTACCACATCACGCTTTAGACATGGGCGCCAATACAAGTCCTTCAAGTTATGATGCATCTTAGTACTTCCAGGATGAATTGCATACATCTAGGAGTGATCCTCCTCAAGTACCTTCCTCCTCAACCCCTCAGCATCAGGAATTATTGTCCTATTATGGAAACAAATTGTATCGGCATGTACCTCATGGAAGCCATCATATATTCAGTATCACAATATCATTCTATTGTGCATCATAGATCTATTGTGTCAAGGTAGGTTTGACTTATAACTATGACAGTAGACATGTCAACAAAGAAACTTCTAATTGTACATTCATCTGGAAAAGGGACACTAACTTATCCCGTTTATGGAACACCAAGGAATACAATTGTGCATTATCTACCATTGATGATGAAGATGTCTTCCTACTCAAAGAATCATGTACCACAGTTGCTTTGCATGGATGGTAATCTATTGTACAATCATAATCCTTAATCAGATCCATCCATCTCTGCCTCATATTCAACTCCTGCTTCGAGAAGATATATTGTAGATTCTTGTGGTTAGTGAAGATCTAACACTTATCTCCATAAAGGTAGGGTATCCAAATATTTAAAGCATGGACCACCATTGCAAGCTCCAGATCATGTGTTGGGTAATTCTCCTCATGTTTCTTAAGTTGTCATGAAGCAAAAGAAATTACATTTTTATCCTGCATCAATACACATCGCAAACCATTCTTAAAAGCATCACAAAAGACAATATAACCTTTTCCTTGCTCTGGTAGAAGTAACACTGGTACACTAGTCAACTTTTCTTTCAACTACTGGAAAGAATGTTGACACTTGTCATTCCAAACAAAAGGAACATCCTTCCTTGTTAATGTATTTAGGGGTAATGCTACATAACTGAATTCCTTGTTGAACCTTTTGTAGTATCCTATCAAACCTAGGAAACTACAAATCTCTATCGGTGTCTTTGGTTGTTCCCACTATAGTATAGACTCCACTTTCTTGGGGTCAACATAAATGCCTTTAGCAAATATTACATGGCCCAGAAAGGACACTTCTGACAACTAGAACTTGCACTTGCTAAACTTAGCATATAGTCTGTGCTGCCTTAACAGGGTCAATGCTTGGCAAAGGTGCTCCTCATGTTACTGACTATCCTTAGAATATGTTAGAATGTCATCTATACACACAACCACACACTGATCCAGAATGGTCTGAACACTCTATTCATCATATCCATAAAGGTTGAAGGTGCATTGGTTAGCCCAAACGGCATAACCAAAAACTCATAATGACCATACCTAGTCCTAAAAGCTAACTTGGGCATGTCACCTGCCTTAATCCTCAACTGATGGTAACCCGACCTGGGGTCTATCTTTAAAAACACAGTGGCACCTCTTATCTAATCAAAAGAGGTCATTAATCCTTGGAAAAGGATACTTATTCTTTATTGTCACCTTGTTCAATTGTATGTAATTGATACATAACCTTATTGAACCGTCTTTCTTCTTGGAAAACAACATGGGAGCACCCAAAGGGGAAGTGATCGACCTGATAAAACCCTTCTCTAATAGTTCTTGTAGTTATTTTTTGAACTCATGCGTCTTTGCTGGTGCATTTTATCTAGTAAAAAAAGAAAAAAAAATATCTGGTGATTGTGCTATGGGTTGTGTTCTAGGAATAAAATTGATCTCAAAGTCAATCTCTCTAGGAGGGGGAACTCTAGGAAACTCATTAGAAAAACATCTTCAAACTCCCGTACCACTGGTACCTCATTAATACTAGGACCTCTTTCCTTGGTATCCACAACATGAGCTAAGAAAGATTCACATCCTTGTCTCATCAACCACTCCACTGACATAGCTGACATCAAACATGTAGGAATAATCTTCCTATCACCAGGAGAACATATCTTCCACAACTTGGCGGAACCAACCAAAGGAGTTTCTGACCGTAGGCTATCAGATCTATGACTAATAGGAAAATAATGAATATCTATCACCTCTCTGGTGATAAAGGACTATGTTGCACCCAGGTCTACTAGCATAGATACGAAACAAAAAGCAAAAAAATATGAACAAAATAACTCCATCAGACCTGTCAGGATTTGTGGATTGATCACTTCTTCTGTATGGCTCATAGCTATTGTCACCCACATCCTCTGCTAGCTTGTCCCGATTATCCTACTTGTGATGCTTAACAGTGCCCTCTACTACTACCAATACTAAACTTTCATTGTTGTGAATCTTGTTGATTCTGTCTTGGTTGTTGAGTCACCTCCTTGTCTTTCCCAGGGAAATACCACTTTGTGTGTCCCACTTATCCACACTTATGACATGTCTTACTTTCATATCATGGCCTAGATGGCCCTGTCACTAAAACTGATGATGTGTTGCGGGCTCCTGTAGGTGGAAAACTACAACCTCTACCCCTACTCAGGGTCCATTGGGATGGAGTGAATGACCTCTGCTCACTAAAACTCGACCTCTATTGCGACTGTGATGCAGTAAACCTTGGCTTCTTAAAGACTCCATATGATTGTCCTTGGAATTGAGTTGATTGTTTATTAACATTAGCTTCACTCTTCTCTATCGAAGACCTCTCAATCCTCCTTACAAATTCCACAAAGGTGGAAAACCTTTCCCTATTCTCTAGGGCTGATGTTGTTGTAGTCAACTCTGTACTTAGGCCCTTCTCGAACCTACAGACGCTTTCCTTGTTAGTGGCTGCCATGTGTGGGAAGAACTAGTGATGAGCATCGGGCCAGGTTATACTGGGTTTTGCTTGTCCCAAACCCAAACCCACATTTTAAAGCGGGCTACGGGTCGGGTTCAGGCCCGAATAAAATTGAAAAATGTCAGCCCATACCTGACCCATATAAGAATGCTGGGTTTCGGGCCAGATTTAGGTTTGCCCATATAACATCGAATGAGCATAGAAAATTTTTCTAGATCTAACTTGATAACATGAAAACTAAATCAGTATGATATGTATTTTGTGATAAACCTTAAAAAGAATATATATACAGTTTGTGATAAGTAGTTGGAATATATATACCTTAGTAGTGTGATCTCGTACAACTGCGAAAAGAATATTGAAAGAGTAAAAAATCATTTTCTCATACATGTGAATGTATGAGACTTAAAAAATCAATGGAGTCCACAATGTTGTGCCTTTTTGCTTCCTCATCCTATATGTACATACAATGAAATGGGTTTTGGAAGGGCAAAAGATCATTTTTCTCCTACATGTTGGCATATGAGAAAAAAGATGAGCATAATCTACTATGAACTGAGCAAAAGATCATTTGTCTCCTACATGTGGACACAATGAGATCAAAACAAATAAATCAAGTACGTCTATTCATGTAAATGATGGTTATCTTACTAGTATGAATTCACTAATCATGTTGATTGATTACATAGTATCCATGTTGCCATTGGTTAGGTACATTCTACATACTGCATCAAGAAATTTGTATGTTTTTCTTTCAGGACAAAGATAGATGTATACATATATAATGTACATAAAATCTAATCTGGGAATTTGGGTTTCCAGGCCTGGGTTTACCTCCACCCGTACCCGGCCCAAATAAAATATGGCTTTAAATTTTAGGCCCGGCCCACCCATATTATAAATCGGGTTCGAGTTTGGATCGGGTTATGCAGGCTGGGTCGCGGGTTGGATCGTGTCGGCCCAACCCGATGCTCATCCCTAGGAAGAACCTTAGAAGTTGCATAAACTTTGATTCATACTCATTGACAATCATCACACCTTGTCTAATCTTCTTAAACTAAGAGATTTTCTCATCTAGGTATGTCTTTGGGAAGTATCGGTTGACAAATTCCCACCAAAAATCCTCCCAACCTCTCACCACTCCTGGCCTTTTCTCCTCTTCTATGGCCCACCAGTGTCCTGCACTACCCGTCAGTGTCTGGTGGATCAGAAGTATCCGGATATTCAACCGCCCCAACACGTCTAAGATGTTCAAACATATTCCCAACACCTTGGTATTCCACATTAGGGATGGCTTCCCTGGTTTGAGGTGCTGGTGTTCTATCTGCTATATGTGTAATTGTGGTCATCATCTGTCTAAACATAGACTGAAACTCATGATTGGCCATCATTGATGAGTCTATTGGAGGCATTGCAGGCTGCTCTGGCCTTGTCTCTGGCACTCTATCCTCACGTGCCTACCTCCTAGCACCACTTTCTGGTGCAACATAGCTACTTTCCACATGTCCTTCATGTCCACCAAACATATTTGTATAAGCATCAACTATGATCAGATATGTTGGATACATAAGAACAGACTCAAACCTAAGTCGTATATCCCTATAGACTCAGCAAATCTAGAGCTCTGATACCAACTTAACCGGGACACCTCGTCATGCTAAATAAGATTAGTCAAAACACAAAACACGATCAACTACTAATTAATCACATAGTCAAAATGCAGAATAATTAAAACCAATTTCAACAATGTAAATAAATTCTAGAATATTTACATAAAGGTCCATTCTCATATACTGTAACAGGTATTCATATGGGTCTAATGGCTTCAGCCACATCCTGCATACAAAAGACATTTCAAATGTACATACCATATACTAACAAACATTGGCATTACTACCAAAATACCGTGTTGATAAAAATATCTTATCTAGAAAACGCATCCCATACCCGGACCTAGGAGTACAGGGATGCTACTAGGACTCTATTATTGATATCTACAGCTAACCAGCCTTCTGAATCTATTGATCACCAGGTTGGTTCTCTTCCACAGCACGACCTTGACCTTGTTTCCCGTGACCACCTAAAAAAATGTGGTGACCCACGAACGAGACCCAGTCCTACTGAGACATATAACTCTTTCCAAAAAATATTGATTACAACATATTAATTACAGTAAATAAACTGAGCAGATAAGGTATTGTAGAAATAATTTAAGCAGATTAAGCAGGTTAAGCATACTAAGCACTTAAGCAAATAAACTTTAGCATCAAGTAGAATTACTCAAATTTCATAAGTCTACATCATATAAGAGCTATGTAGTATAAAGGTAAGACTAGGGCTACTCCACCAGTGTGAGACATACTTAACCCTAGCAAATATACTACATGGATTATATTACATCTTTTATAATTTCCTGGGGAGTTTAAGTCGTACCGCTCAAAGTCCAACTGACCATGGCTTGGTTGTAATTAGTTCCATATAAGATCAAGGAAGAGTCAGACTCCAAGATATTCTCCATACTCAGTTAGCACGAGTCTGCACTATAGTGAAATCTCAGTCAAACTGCAAAACAGCGACATATAGTCCTATAAAAAACTAGCCCACCTTGTTACATGTCATGATGCTAGAAACCAAGCTATGCAAAGAAAAACCTTTATCACATGATAATCACCAAGACACGACCATAGTCATTCTCAAAAGAGGGCTAGGTATGACCGCAATCATCCTTCCTAAGCACTTGGGGTCAGGGTAACATGTACCCCACATATTCAACAATATGTGTTCCAAGTTTCCATTAGGAATACCCGCTTTACCATCCAATAAGTTCTAACAATGAAGATGGTTCTATGGCACAAGGATCTACATGATTAGGGTTACACTCGATTAGTTACTGCCAATTGGGTAAATTAAGGCTTCACCATACAAATGGACATACAAACCCTAGTTCATTTCTAGCAAGAGTATGTGTATTTCAACTTTAGAAGATATAAAATGATTGAGCTATAAATCTTTATCACTTTACCACATGCTATAATTCATTGCAAGATAATGGACCACGCTTGTCAGCATACTATTACAAGATATCAATATCTTATCACAAGTTCTAGGGTTTTAACCCTTATTGGAACCTGAAGAGGATTTCACCTCAATCAAGGCTTCAAAGATGCCCAAAGGTCATTAATACCATCACATTATTCATATCAAGATTATCCTCATCATTCCATTCCCTAAACAAAGCTCAAAAGATCATAAACAAATATGTGTCTATAGGTATTATTATGGCAAGGGACTATAATAAGAATAGCACTACATTGTGGTTTCAACTCAAGAAGAGTGTAATACATTGTCACATCAATCATCCAAGATGGTTTATTATAACCAATCACCATCATTTATTTACATTAAGGTTAGGTATAACAAACTATATCACATGGAAGTTACACATCCACTTATTATGGTCATTTATCAAATATTACTATACAAGAGCAAAAGTAAGACAACAAATTAATGATATTGAACCATGGAATTATCATCACTAGGAACCACATATAATATGATGGGTTTCATTCTAATCCATTGGATGTTGAAGCATACAATCTTATTCATTGGATTGGGTTCATTGTTCAAAGTTATCAGTTGAAGTATAGGTCTAACCATTAGATCAATTGAACCAAGGAACCATTGGTTTAAGGTTTAGTCAAATATAAAATTACATCCATAACTCACCATATGTGGTGATGATCTAATACACCATTAGTTGTGATCATTAAATCACCATCGGTTGTTAGACCAACACTATATTCATTTAACACCATCATATATTAAGCTAATGTCATCATTGATTGATAGCATCATTAGAGAATAAAACATTGCTCATTGAGATTCCAATAGAGCCTAACACTGACATAAGGTGTGACTATAATTTCACACCATCATACATCACCCTTGGTCATCACCTTCAGTTGTCATGAAGAGCGCGCCATCGGGTCATGTGTTTAGAGAAGAAAACAACCTAGAAACCCTAATATGGACCACTGGTTGTATGTGAAAACAAGAATGGAGAACATTCCTGCATCGGCTTTCTGGTAGTTGTATCAAGAATGGATAGAAACACTTGTTACCTTCAACCAGTGTAAATAGGGGTGAGAAGAATATGGTTAGTAATGAATAATCAAATGGTCAGTTTATTTTAGACAATTCAGTTAATTTATTTCATTTTATTGGTTAAATGGTTAATTTGATGGTAAAAAATATTTTCTATTTAGTTAACCGAATTAACTGAATAGTCAAAATATATTTACTTAAAAATATTCTCCATATATATGTATATATATATATATTTGAAATAATTGTACTTTTATTTAATAAAACCTCTACATTTACGTACTTATCATGTTTTCATTAACTATGCACCTCTAAATTTATATACAATACTACTATAATATAACAATTGTTTAAAATTTTATATGTAATTTCATATAATGCTATTACAAGAGTGTTATTTGGTTAACCAAATTAACGACCGAATTAAACATTAACCGATTAACCATAATTGAATAAACCGACACTAATTTGGTTAGGTTAATGGTTAAAATCTCAAATTACAAATTAACTGTTTAATCAAACCGAATTAACTATAATTGACTGAATTAATTGAATGCTACCCCTAGGTGTAAACACTTTTTGAGGGAGGGAGTGTGTGCTTTGATAAAACCTTCTTTGAAGATACCATGGAACTCTATTTTACGTGAATTGTTGTCATTAGAAAGCTTATTATTATAACTCTTTTTCTTCTAAAAAGCTAATAATAAGAAAATAAAAGCTTTAAAACTACAAATTCAGAAATTGTTCTAACTCCTAAAACCCACCACTCGGAGGAGTTCGGCCAACACATATCAATCTCACTTAATAATGTGTGCACCAAACTCTTATCTGAAGTTATTGTGGAGAGGATGAAGCCCTCCATAAGCGACTTGGTTTCTCCTTTTCAATTATGCTTAATATCCGGAAGGAATATAAGTGATAATGTCATTCTGATGCAGGAGATCATTCATTCTTTGGAGAAACATAAGACATAAGCATAAGATGTCTATTGAGTTGGATCTTATGAGAGATTACATCAAATGATTGGGGATTTTATATTCAATACTCTTCTAAGGTCAGCCATTTCAACCGACCTCTGTGACATTATTATATAGATCCATACCTCATGCAAATCTTCTATTAAATGGATGGAGGATATCTTCCTTCATTCAAGAAATCGAAAGGAATTAAACAAGGTGGTACTTTGTCACCTTACACTTCCCTTTTATGTCTGGAAAGATTTAATCAAGCTATTGAGGAGGAAAGGAGGATAAGTATGGAAATTAGTTATCTTCACACAAAGAAAAATGTAGTTCACTCAAGTATGTTTTGTAGATGATATTGTTTTACTTGTTTTATTATGAAGACTTTATCAAAGTTTTGGAAGGCCTTAGGTCAACAAATTGTGAACAATAAGTCGGTGATGTTCTTCTTTACTTTGATCCTCAATTTATAAGTAATTTAGTGTATAGTAGAGGGGGTGTTCCTCAAACTGAGGATCTAGGGAGATATTTGGGTGCTGTATTTATTCATAAAAGGAATTATGAAGAGTTATACTTGAATCTGATTATCAATATGAAAAGGATAATAAAAGGATGGATCAATAGTCTCTGTCTTTTGTTGATAGAGTTACCTTAGCAGAAGAAGTGCTTAACATGACTCCTATTATAGTGCATACTACCAAGCTTCATGTTTCAGCCATAAACAAAATTGACCAGGTCATTAGAGATTTTGAATGAAGTGGATGCAATAATAGAAACAAAACTTAATCCCATGCATAGAGGTGGCATGTGGATTATATCAGCTATATAATATAGTGAAACTTTGGTGATGAAAGATATTTTAAAATTATTGAATGTGAGAAATATACATTAGATAGATTTAATGGTTTTTAAGTACAAGGGAAAATAAGGTTACAATAGGTTGGATCTTCTATATAAAATGCATTTATATCATAGGGAGTTCTAAAATAAAATTTGGGCAAAGTAGTTTACAATGGAGTAGATACTAATGTACAAACATAAGAATGGGTTTGATGAAAAAATCATGTCAAGCTGAGAAGTAACACACATTCTAGGGGATATATCTGATCTTCCAATCTTGAACATGGTGACAAATGATGGGGGTGGGACATGGAGTTTTTATGACATTGGTTTAGTAAGGAAATGACTAACAATATATTACTTATGCAACCACCATAAAATATAGTGGTGTTGACATTTTGGTTCCGAAGGGAAGCATGAATGCAGAGTTGACTGTGAAGTCAACATACATTAGTTTGGTGGATAGGTAAATATGTCTAATTGTGACAAGTTGGAGTTCTATATGTACTATGATAATGCTACAAAGAATCAAATTCTTTATGTTGACACTACAGCATGACCAATTAATGACTAATCAAATGATATATGTGAGAGCTATGTCTATAGATTCCATGTGCCCTAAATGTGGGAACCATGATGAATCCTCCCTACACGCTATCCATGACTACACTGACAACCTTGAGTTATGGACTGAAGCAAAACATCCTGAGGAAGTTTCCTTCTTCTCTGATAAAACTATGGAGGAGTGGGTCATGGGGAATGAGAAAGACAATGCATAAGCTAAACAATGGAAAGAGGACTTTTCACTAACTACTTTGATGTCATGGAAGACAAGAAATGAAGATTTGTTCCAAAATAGAAAGGCTAATCACATGGAGATATTGATGAAAGTTAGAGCCTACATCAATAACTATGGGTAGGTGGCATCCAAAGATGAAATAGTAAGGGAGTTGTGGTTCACTGTTAGAAGGTGATCTGGTCATCAACTCTGGTGGATTGGATCACCAGAAATCTTGATGCTACTTTTATAGGGAAATATGGTAGCGGAAACAAAATTTTATTCACCATACTCCCCTTGACCAATGGATCTATTAATAACTATGGATTGGGAAGTGGGTTGGAAAGAGATATACATGGTCCTAGAGAAAGTCCAGCAACAGCTCTTTTACTGTTGTGCTTCTTTTGCAAGTTGCGCATGGACAACTGTCGGGGTGGCACCACGATGGATGGTGGAGGTTGTTGTCCTCCTAGCATGCGACAACAGACTCCTCACCTCTATCGTGTCCATGTGGACCACTTAGAAATCCTCATTGCACTCTAAGGCTAACATGAAGGGAGTCATCCCTTTGAACGTCAGTGTGCTAGCTATGACTTGCTCTCTCTTGTTATCTCTCCCTTTTGGGATAAGACTTACTTGGGTTCTCTTTGTTCCCACAACCAGAGAGAACAACAATTATCAAAGCTTGTTGTGTCTCTAAAATCCTAGATTTCCCCCTTTATATAGGATGTCTAGGGTCTGGGTTTCCATATTATTCTAGAGTCAAAGAGATGAAATTTCATGAATTTTTTGGAAGCAGTGTATGAACTGATTGGTTCACATGTGAACAAGACCATTCAATCCTTGAACTGATTGGGTCATTATCTTTCCTATTCACAAATAGATTGACTTTTAATATCCGATTAATGCACAACATGATGTCAACATAAATCATTGATCCAATCTCATTGATCAACCAACTAGTCAGTTCATGTATCTGAACATGTCAGTTCACAAGATGAACCAGTCATTTTAGAGTTCTGAATGCCAATATTATTTAAATTGAATAGGTAAACACTTTAGTAATCAACTTAAACATCATTCATGAATAAACTCATATTCCAAGTGTATCTTATGTGTGTGACCCTATAGGCCCCAAATTATGTTGGCAATGAATGTGTATAACTAATTTATGACATCACAAGCAATGAGAGATATCTAGAAAAACATCATTGTCACCTAAGTAATTGGAGAACAAGTTCAACCTACAATCTGTGATCAGTGTTATAGTGATCATATAATTCCTTTGTCTTTGATATCCATATTAGCACCATAATGGTGATACCAACCTGAACTAAGTCGCGGCCTTCATTAAGAAGAATGTGAACATGATTACAGGTTCATCTAGAAATGAAAAAAAAATAGGAAACACCATATATGTGGAGAAGCGTTTGAACAAAACGTCATTAACTAAGCGAAAGCGATCATTAACAACGGATTACTGAAAAATCACTAAAAATTAAAACCTTTTTCAAAGAGATCCAATTTCAGGAAACTCTCAACAACAAGAACCAAAGTAATTCAATTACATCCTGGTTCATAAAATACATGTCATATACCATCTCTTCTTCAGGGTTACAAACATCAGCTTCCATGTTACATTATACACATGCAACATAAAACCTCGAGGAACCAAGCCAAAATCTCAGTTCGATAATAAAAGCATTAACTACTGTCTCCGATTACATGAGAGTACAGAGACGACACATAGGACTCATATCTACAAGAAACGACAGTCAGTATCTCCACCTGAGATATTACTACTGTCCCTGATGCTCTTGTCCTTCCCTTGTTGTATAGTTTCTCCCTCCTTGTCTATGTCTACCTAAAAAGGTTGGATCCCATGGGGGTGAGACAACTAAAATTGTCCCAGTGAGAGATATAACTCTCCGCCAGAAACATTATTATTACAGTTAAATAGTATTAAACTGAGCAGAGGATAAGAAGTTTAGAACATTCTCATATTTTAAAGTATTGCAACTATCTATGATAGAGCAGGAAATCATCTATTCTCTTTATAAGGAATAGGAAAAACATGCATATCATTTACTCATCATAATATATCAACATTTCAAGCTTATCCTGCAATACTCATTATCATGGTATGTCATTCATGAATCATTCTCATTTCTGTCCGTTGACCTTAACCAAACGGTTAGCCAGATATTGAATTGTACCAGTCATATGAGTAAACATCATCATATTCTATTCAGGCATTGGACTATACCAACCCTATGCAACCATTCCAGGCATTGGACTATGCCAATCATGTGCAACCATTCTAGGTATTGGACTATGCCAATCTTGTGCAAACATTCCAGGTATTGGACTATGCCAATCATGTGCAAACATTCCAAGTATTGGACTATGCCAATCATGTGCAAACATTCCAGGTATTGGACTATACCAATCCTGTACAAACATTTCAGGTATTGGACTATGTCAATCATGTGCAAACATTCTAGGTATTGGACTATGCCAATCATGTGCAATTATTCCAGGTATTGGGTTATGACCAATCATGTGCAATTATTCCAGGTATTGGGTTATGACCAATCATGTGCAATTATTCTAGGTATTGGGTTATGACCAATCCTGTGCAATTATTCCAGGTATTGGGTTATGACCAATCCTGTGCAATTATTATAGAATTCCACATCACCTTTACTAGGTATTAAACCTTGGCCAGGCCATCATACTTATTCACATCCTTTATGTAACTCAATAATTCCACATATCTCCCATAAGCTTATTCAAAAACACTATAGCCCTTATTTGTCTATAAACATAAAGCATGTATGATCAGGGTTTCATTATTATTATTGTATCCATTATTTATTATTAATGTGTTACTAACTTTCCATTATTTATTATCATTTCTTTCATGAGACTTTATAAACATCTTGTTACCTCTCACTAGGCAACAACTAGTCTCATGGCTCACATGTCCCATTACACATCTTGTCACCTCTCATTAGGCAACAACTAGTCTCATGGCTCACTGGGCCCATTACACATCTTGTCACCTCTCACTAGGCAACAACTATTCTCATCATTTATCATTAAATGATTATCAACATAAGGTATGAGTTTCTCTCTCATCCTTACCAGAGTATGAATGCATCATACTTTATTAACTTGGCTCAACCCTTTCTCAAGGTATGTTAGCCTACACTTATCAAAGTGCATTAAGCTCATTACATCTCAATGTAAAAATTATCATGACACACTTTATGTGTTACTCATCCAAGTATATTGGATTTAGGGTACATCAAGGTGTATCAACCTTGAAGTGCTGAATGTGATATCTATCATGTCTTGATGTATCACTTCCCTCATCACTTGTAACTTACTTAAGTTCATCAACTTATCTTGTATTAGAGTATTTCCCATCTTAATACTTTATACAAAAGTTCATCACATTTATCATGTAAGTTATAAATCACTCAATTGAATTATTCAACCATTATCAATAATATGGACTCATCTCGGGTTAAGGCATTATTGATACAAGGTTATCCATTATCCACCACTTTAGGTGTTTCACCTACCAATATAATATTCACTATTCCATTATTAGGAATAGGGTTCCCCCTCTTTATCAATTAGGATTTTACATATCATCACCCTATATTAGGGTTTCACATAACATCACCCTATATTAGGGTTTCACATAACATCACCCTGTATTAGGGTTTCACATAACATCACCATGTATTAGGGTTTCATGAAGCATCCTCTTAAATTAGGGTTTTTCATTATATTACCCAGAATTGGGATTTCTCATATCATCACCACAGATTAGGGTTACACCATTACCCTAGATTAGGGTTTCACCTAACATTGCCCTAAATTAGGGTTAGGGCTCATCAACCATCTCAATTAGTGTTTCATGATCTCTTTATCAAGGATCATACCCTAACTACATATTTTACTCATGTTGAAAGTGTTGAGGCTTAACCACTACATGATTATCATACATGTATGAATTTCTCTCTCTCTCATCCTCTCTAGGATGTTGATTACTTCAAGCTTGGTTATATTAGGTCAACCCTTCATTCAAGTACATACATTTAGGGTTAGCATAATGTATTGAGATATTGATTTCATAAGCATCAAAGGTTAACCCTTCTAAGGATACTAATCACCCTAGTACCTTAAAGGTAAAACCATTGTAATTATCTTTGAGGTACATCATTAACAATCATAGGGTTAATTGGTCTTTCATAGCTTTGAAGCTATTAGGTCTCCAAACAGTTTTGATACTTTTGAACCTTCAAACGGTTTTAAGATGTTTGACCTTCAAATGGTCTTGAGGTGCTTGACCTCCATTCGGTCTTGATCCACATCTTCAATCAGACTTAAGACCGTTAGACCATAAAACGGTCTTGATCTCACAATCCCTAAATGGTTTGAGACTGTTTGAATTAAATATAATTAACCCCAAACGGTTTGAAACTGAATGAGAAACTCATCTTTGAAACCGATTGAACATCAAACGGTTTGAGACTGTTTGCTCTCCAAATGATCTGAAGAACGTTTGATCCCAAACGATCTCAAGACTGTTTGGACTCAAACGGTCTCAAGACTGTTTGGTCCAAACCACCTTGAAACCGAATGGATCAATTAGGGTTTCCTCCAACCAATCAATCGATTTTAGGGTTTGCTTTATTGAATCATTCATCAATTGGACCATTGAAAAAAATAGATCAAATCATAACCCTTGGATATCCAACCATCCATCACAACTCTTGACCTCCAAATGGTCTTAAGACCATTTGGTCTCAAACGGTCTTGAGAGTGTTTGCCCTTAAACGGTCTTGAGACAGTTTGAGCCATTCAACTTAGAAATCGGCTCAATCGATTCAAGGTTTTAACCATTCAATCCAATTAGGGTTTGTGATCAATGGATGATCCATTCTTGGAACCATTTTAATTAAATCAATTTGAACCATTGGATCTTCATCATCCACATCAGCAATAGACCCCAAACGGTCTTGAGACCGTTTAACCTCAAACGGTCTTCAGATCGTTTGATCACTAAATGGTCTTGAGACCGTTTGGTCATCAAAACTCAAAACCGTTTTCCCTTGATTTTTATTGAGGTTTGTGCTAAGATGACATAATCATCTTCAAGCTACAAACCATTGAAAGTTTCTTTGATTTTTTTGGTAATTTCATCAACTATTAGGAAGGAAGTTCGGAAATGCAAAAAGGAATCAACATATGATGAAGAAATGATATCAATAATAACAATTAAAGGTTCAAGTTATATAACCTGCCTTCAAAGTTGAATCCAAGCTTCAAGCTTCACGTCCTCAATGGTGAATGAAGCTTTCTCAACTATCCAATGTCCGTTCTCAAGTCTTTGAGTGAAAAGAATGGCTAAGGTTGACGATTGAATGGAGAAAAGAAGAAAATAAGCATTGAATTTCAATTTCCTCCATGAAATCAAGGTTGAAAATGACTATGGAGCTTACCTACAGGTTGGGGCACGTCCTCCTGCTGCTCCTAAGCTCCCTTGTGTTCAACCAAAGCAAGGAAAGAAAAAGGAATCGAAAAATCCTTTCATGTGGGTTGAAAATGGGATGTATATAAGGGAATTTCAATGAGAGAGAAAGTGATAAATAATTCCTTCAACTCCCAAAATTGGTGCCACATACTCCCCTCAATCCCTTTCATACGAAGCCATATCCCCCACCTTGTAATTCCTCTTCATTTTCTATGAATTAAAAGAAAACAAATTAAGCACCTTAATCAATATAATAATAATATCCAAAATTGAGTGGATATTACTTTTTCTTTAACTAATGTGAGTGGGCTCTCCACTCACTTTAGATATTTCGTTGCCTTGGAAAGGAACATATACGTCCATACTTATACAAATTAAACCATCTCATTTTTGGTTGAAGGGCACTTCCATTAATGTATTTATTTTCGCATTAAATTGAATTAGGGTTTCAATTATGCTTAAATCTTGATTATTTTAATATCAAGATTCTTTCTCCTCCAGAGAGATTCAAATGAGACGCCCCTCTAGTTGTCTTGTCTCTAATTGATACCAAGAAATATTAGGGACTCTCTGGAAGTAGTATTTTGCATATTGAACCCTAGTTTTTTGGTAAATTGCACATCACACCAAAACTAGGTTTTAATGCACAAACATTATTTTATAAGCTCTTTCTTGGTGCTCAGGCTTTCACAAGCCATACCTCTGCATCATTCTCGTTCTTATGATTCTTCAACACTTGAGGAACATTTTATCATGTAACATTTGCAAGTTAACCCCTCAACTTGGGTAATTTGCACTTTAGTCCAAAATAAGTAAAACATTGTTTTAACAATATTCAAATAGGACCAAAATTGAAACATAAGTTCCTCTTGAGCCTTAATTATTTTTCAAAAGATAAGAGCAAGCATATAATTATCTTTATTAAACAAAACATCTAGGGTTAAAGCATAACCCAGGTTAGGGATGCTACAAATTATAAACCCCTAACAAGGATTTTGTCCCTGAAATCCCAAATAAAGTGAGACAGATATTTTTCATTCATCATATCATCAAGTCTCCACATAACATCTTAATGTCATGGAGATGCCATAGAAATTTGATCAACACAAAGTCCTTCCATACAGGGTTATCGTAGAACTTGTCACACAGGACACATACTCTACCGTTTCTTTTCATTATTGACTGTAGAGTCAACTCTGTATCAGGTAACACTTTTCTTAGTCAAAGATACATTATTCATACCTCATTTAATTTAGCATTTCACTTTCAATATAAGTCCAGTGTTACATTTTGTCACCCACTTGTGACTACAAGTCTCTTCATACATCTTCTTTTGTTTATAAATTGATTTATGATTTAACTCAGATCCCTTCGTATATTAATTAGAATGTGGTAGAAATATCCTTGCCACATCTTCTACCTCATTATACTCTTTAGATTGTCTCAAAATGACTACTTGATCAGAGTAATCAGAAAGATAGCAATCTAAGAGTGGCATACTTACCTTATCTTCAATAGATGAATACTTGGCCAGGGTATTCAAGAACTGAAGTTAGGTAGTATGTATTGGTCTTTATATTATGTTTCATCTCTTTAAGTTTTACTACTTAGTATCTTAAATTTTATATGGGTATCTCTATTACATCCCTTCCTTTCATCATGGAGAGAGAAATTTCAAAACATATAAGAGAATATTAGACTGAATATAAATTTGCATCCTTCTTATCTCTTCCTCATGTCCTCATAAGATTAATTAAAGGAAGTTCAACAACAAATACCTTTCTTATAATTTAGCAGGAAGAGAGTAGAAAAAGGAAAGATAATTAAGAATGAAAAGTTTTATCTGACATGTTACCTTTACGGGTTATCTAGTGTCTTATCTAACTTAATACATGGAGTCAGATGTCATATGTTATTGCCTTTGTCCTCTACTACCAGAGGTAGATGGACCAAACTGTGACACTTGTCTTCATCCTCGGCCTTTTACTTCACTAAATTAGGGTCCTTGTGGGTTTTGTAGATTATGCCTTGACTGTTTGGTCACCACATTATTTTTTCTTGGACACTACTGCCTAAAATGTCCTATCTGTCCACATTTATGGCAAGTTCGGCCCTCACTTGATGACCACTGCATTGGTGTACGATATTGTGGTTGAACCGATGTTACCGAAAACTTTGGTTGTTTAGTACCACCAATCCACTATTCCTGTGATTGTGTAGACCTCCTTTTGAGGTTTGCCTCGTGTTTCTTTGTCACAGACCTTTCTATCCTCTGAATTGACTCCACAAATGTGGCAAATTTCTCTCTATTTTCTAATGCAGCTGTCGAGATAGACACCTCATCATTCAGTCCTTTCTCAAAATGTCAAATCATCCCCTGCTCAGTAGCAGCCATTTGAGGAAAAAACCGTAAAAGTTCCATAAACCTAGCCTCATATTCATTTATTGACATGGTTCCCTGCCGAACCTTCTCAAACTGTGAGATCTTTTCATCTAAGTATGTTCTTGGAAAACACTTATTAACGAATTCTTGACGAAATTCCTCCCAACCAACCTCTTCATCATTCCTTTTTACTTCTTCTATAACCCACCAATGTCCAACACTACCCTTCAAAAGGTATACAACATGTTTGACTTTGACAACATCTGGAATACTAAGGATCTTAAAAGCCTTTTCTAGCTCAGTGAGCCATAGATCAGCATCTGTTGGGTCAGTTGTCCCAGCATATTCTATAGCTCCTACATGACGTAGTCATTCAAAAGTCTTACCAGACCCATGTCCCTCATTGGGAATTGGTGACCTAGGTGTCGGTGCTGGCATACGATCTGCCAGATGCCTCATTGTGGTCATGAATTCCCTAAATAGAGAATGAAAGGTTGGGTTTTCTATCATAGCTTCATCAAAATGGGGATTCTCAGGCACTTATTCCTCTCTTGCCTGATCCCTTGCACCTCCTACTGGTACAGCAACGTGATCTTCATGTTCTCCAGATATCTTTAAACTATCTCCCTTCTTCTGCATAAGTAGAAGTCACTATTAGATATACTGGAGGATACTAGAACAGACTCAACACCTTAGTCTTATGTCTTTGTAGACTCAGCAAACCTAGAGCTCTGATACCACTAATTTGTGGTGAAGCGTTTGAACAAAACATCATTAACTAAGAGGAAGCGATCATTAACAGCAGATTACTAAAAATCACTAAAAATTAAAACCTTTTTCAAAGAGATCCAATTTTAGGAAACTCTCAACAACAAGAACCAAAGTAATTCAATTACATCTTGGTTCATAAAATACATGTCATATACCATCTCTTCTCGAGGGTTACAAACATCAGCTGCCCTGTTACAGTATACACAGGCAACATAAAACATCGAGGCACCAAGCCAAAATCTCAGTTCGATAATAAAAGCACTAACTACTGACTCCGAGGACCTGAGAGTATAAAGACGACACATAGGATTCATATCTACAAGACACGACAGTCAGTATCTCCACCTGAGATATTACTATTGTCCCTGATGCTATTGTCCTTCCCTTGTTGTATGGTTTCTACCTCCTTGTCCGCGTCTACCTAAAAATGTTGGATCCCACAGGGGTGAGACAATTGAAATTGTCCCAGCGAGAGATATAACTCTCCACCAGAAACATTATTATTGTAGTTAAATAGTATTAAACTGAGCAGAGGATAAGCAATTTAGAACATTCTCATATTTTAAAGTATTGCAACTATCTATGATAGAGCAGGAAATCATCTATTCTCTTTATAAGGAATAGGAAAAAAATGCATCATTTACTCATCATATTATATCAACATTTCAAGCTTATCCTGTAATACTCATTATCATGGTATGTCATTCATGAATCATTCTCATTTTTTTCTATTGACCTTAACCAATATGTTAGCTAGATATTGAATTGTACCAGTCATATGAGTATACATCATCATATTCTGTTCAGGAATTGGACTATACCAACCCAGTGCAACCATTCTAGGCATTGGACTGTGCCAATCATGTGCAACCATTCCAGGTATTGGACTATGTCAATCCTGTGCAAACATTCTGGGTATTGGACTATGCCAATCCTATGCAAACATTCCAGGTATTGGACTATGCCAATCCTGTGCAAACATTCCAGGTATTGGACTATGCCAATCCTGTGAAAACATTCCAGGTATTGGACTATGCCAATCATGTACAAACATTCCAGGTATTGGACTATGTCAATCTTGTACAATTATTCCAGGTATTGGGTTATGACCAATCATGTGCAATAATTCCAGGCATTGGGTTATGACCAATCCTGTGCAAACATTCCTGGTATTGGACTATGTCAATCCTGTGCAAACATTCCAGGTATTAGACTACACCAATCCTGTGAAATTATTCCAGGTATTGGGTTATGACCAATCATGTGCAATTATTCCAGGTATTGGGTTATGACCAATCCTGTGCAATTATTCCAAGTATTGGGTTATGACCAATCCTGTGCAATTATTCCAGGTATTGGGTTATGACCAATCCTGTGCAATTATTCCAGATATTGGGTTATGACCAATCCTATGGAATTATTCTAGGTATTGGGTTATGACCAATCTTGTGCAATTATTCTAGGTATTGGGTTATGACCAATCATGTGTAATTATTACAGAATTCCACATCACCTTTACTAGGTATTAAACCTTTGGCAAGCCATCATACTTATTCACATCCTTTATGTAACTCAAGAATTCCACATATCTCCCTTAATCTTATTTAAAAACACTATATCCCTTATTTGGCTATAAACATAAAGCATGTATGATCAGAGTTTCATTATTATTATTGTATCCATTAGTTATTATTATTATGTTACTAAGTTTCCATTGTTTATTATCATTTCTTTCATGAGACTTTATAAACATCTTGTTACCTCTCATTAGGCAACAACTAGTCTCATGGCTCACAAGGCCCATTACACATCTTGTCACCTCTCACTAGGCAACAAATAGTCTCATGGCTCACAAGGCCCATTACACATCTTGTCACCTCTCACTAGGCAACAACTATTCTCATCATTTATCATTAAATTATTATCAACACAAGGTATGAGTTTCTCTCTCATCCTTACCAGAGTATGAATACATCATACTTTATTAACTTGGCTCAACCCTTTCTCAAAGTATGTTAGCCTACACTTATCAAAGTGCATTAAGCTCATTACATCTCAATGTAACAATTATCATGACACACTTTATTTGTTACTCATCCAAGTATATTGGATTTAGGGTACATCAAGGTGTATCAACCTTGAAGTGCTGAATGTGATATCTATCATGTCTTGAGTATCACTTCCCTCATCACTTGTAACTTACTTAAGTTCATCAACTTATCTTGTATTAGAGTATTTCCCATCCTAATACTTTATACACCAGTTCATCACATTTATCATGTAAGTTATAAATCACTCAATTGAATTATTCAACCATTATCAATAATATGGACTCATCTCGGGTTAAGGAATTATTGATATAAGGTTATCCATTATCCTCCACTTTAGGTGTTTCACCTACCAATATAATATTCACTATTCCATTATTAGGAATAGGGTTCCCCCTCTTTATCAATTAGGATTTTACATATCATCACCCTATATTAGGGTTTCACATAACATCACCCTGTATTAGGGTTTCACATAACATCACCATGTATTAGGGTTTCACATAACATCACCCTGTATTAGGGTTTCATGAAGCATCCTCTTAAATTAGGGTTTTTCATTATATTACCCAAAATTGGGATTTCTCATATCATCACCACAAATTAGGGTTACACCATTACCCTAGATTAGGGTTTCACCTAACATTGCCCTAAATTAGGATTAGGGCTCATCAACCATCTCAATTAGGGTTTCATGATCTCTTTATCAAGGATCATACCCTAACTAGGTAAGCCATTGCCTCACCAACTAGCTAATCAGACGCAAGCCCCTCCTCGGGTGGATTCCTCCTTTTACTCCTCAGCCTACGGGGTATTAGAAATAGTTTCGAGTTGCGTCCTCTTATGTGTGCGTCATATTTTATTCAGATTGAAAGTGTTGAGGCTTAACCACTACATGATTATCATACATGTATGAATTTCTCTTTATCTCTCATCCTCTCTAGGATTTTTATTACTTCAAGCTTTTTAGATTAGGTCAACCCTTCATTCAAATATATACATTTAGGGTTAGCATAATGTATTAAGATATTTCTTTCATAAGCATCAAAGGTTAACCCTTCTAAGGATACTAATCACCCTAGTACCTTAAAGGTACAACCATTGTAATTATCTTTGAGGTACATCATTAACAATCATAGGGTTAATTGGTCTTTCATAGCTTTGAATCTATTAGGTCTCCAAACAGTTTTGATACTTTTGAACCTTCAAACGGTTTTAAGATGTTTGACCTTCAAACGGTCTTGAGGTGCTTGACCTCCAATCGGTCTTGATCCACATCTTCAATCGATCTTAAGACCATTAGACCATCAAACGGTCTTGATCTCACAATTCCTAAACGGTTTGAGACCGTTTGAATTAAATATAATTAACCCCAAACGGTTTGAAACTGAATGAACAACTCATCTTTGAAACCGATTGAACATCAAACGGTTTGAGACCGTTTGCTCTCCAAACGGTCTGAAGACCGTTTGATCCCAAATGATCTCATGACTGTTTGGTCCAAACCACCTTGAAACTGAATGGATCAATTAGGGTTTCCTTCAACCAATCAATTGATTTTAGGGTTTGCTTTATTGAATCATTCATCAATTGGACCATTGAAAAAAAATAGATCAAATCATAACCCTTGGATCTCCAACCATCCATCACAGCTCTTGACCTCCAAATGGTCTTAAGACCATTTGGTCTCAAACAGTCTTGAGACCGTTTGCCCAGAAACGGTCTTGAGATAGTTTGAGCCATTCAACTTAGAAATCATCTCAATCGATTCAAGATTTTAACCATTCAATCCAATTAGGGTTTGTGATCAATGGACCATCCATTCTTGGAACCATTTTAATTAAATAAATTTGAACCATTGGATCTTCATCATCCACATCAGCAATAGACCCCAAATGGTCTTAAGACCGTGTAACCTCAAACGGTCTTGAGACTGTTTGCCCGCAAATGGTCTTGAGACTGTTTGATCACTAAACGGTCTTGAGACCGTTTGGTCATCAAAACTCAAAACCATTTGCCCTTAATTTTTATTGAGGTGTGTGCTAAGATGACATCATCATCTTCAATCTGCAAACCATCGAAATTTTCTGTGATTTTTGTGGTGATTTCATCAACTATTAGGAAGGAAGTTCGGAATTGCAAAAAGGAATCAACATATGATGAAGAAATGATATCAATAATAACATTTAAAGGTTCAAGTTATATGATCTGCCTTCGAAGTTGAATCCAAGCTTCAAGCTTCACGTCCTCAATGGTTAATGAAGCTTTCTCAATAGTCCAAGGTCCGTTCTCAAGTCTTTGAGTGAAAAGAATGGCTAAGGTTGAAGATTGAATGGAAGAAGAAGAAAATAAGCATTGAATTTTGATTTCCACCATGAAATCAAGGTTGAAAATGACTATGGAGCTTACCTACAGGTTGGGGCACGTCCTCCTTCTGCTCCTAAGCTCCCTTGTGTTCAACCAAAGCAAGGAAAGAAAAAGGAATCAAAAAAGCCTTTCATGTGGGTTGAAAATGGGATGTATATAAGGGAATTTCAATGAGAGAGAAAGTGATAAATAATTCCTTCAACTCCCAAAATTGGTGCCACATACTCCCCTAAATACCTTTCATAAGAATCAATATCCCCCACCTTGTAATTCCTCTTCATTATCCATGAATTAAAAGAAAACAAATTAAGCACCTTAATCAATATAATAATAATATCCAAAATTGAGTGGATATTAATTTTTCTTTAACTAATGTGAGTGGGCTCTCCACTCACTTTAGATATTTCGTGGCCTTTGCAAGGCACAAAGACGTCCATACTTATAAAAATTCAACCATCTCATTTTTGGTTGAAGGGCACTTCCATTAATATATTTATTTTTGCATTAAATTGAATTAGGGTTTCAATTATGCTTAAATCTTGATTATTTTAATATCAAGATTCTCTCTCCTCCAAAGAGATTCAAATGAGATGCCCGTCTGGTTTTGTTGTTTCTAATAGATACCAAGAAATATTAGGGACTCTATGAAAGTAGTATTTTGCATATTGAACCATAGGTTTTGGGTAAATTGCACATTACACCAAAACTAGGTTTGAATGCACAAACATTGCTTTATAAGCTCTTTCTTGGTGCTCAGACTTTCACAAGACATACCTCTACATCATTATCATTCTTATGATGCTTCAACACTTGAGTAACATTTTATCATGTAACATTTGTCAGTTAAACCCTCAACTTGGGTAATTTTCACTTTAGTCCAAAATAAGTAAAACATTATTTCAACAATATTCAAATAGGACCAAAATTGAAACATAAGTTCCTATTGAGCCTTAATTACTTTTCAAAATATAATAGAAAGCATATAATTATCTTTCTTAAACAAAATGTATAGGGTTAAAGCATAACCCAGGTCAAGGATGTTACAATAAAAATTGAAATCCCAAACAAGCTTCGCTTCTTTATTCTTAAATCACCATTTTTAAGCATAAACATGAGCTAACAAGCTTATAATAAACCATATAAGTAAAGAGGGTTGTAAAACTCACCTCTACTGAGAAGAAAAGACTTCTAGTAGCAAGAAACTTGAGCAAAAAAGGTAATAAAACCCAAGTTTCAGATCTGAACTTGGCCAAGTAGGCACTTTTCTCCACAAAGAAGCAAAATCCTGGAAGAAGAAGCAAGAAAGGTAGATTATTGAGTTCTAGAGAAACTTCAACCATAGAACATAAAGGTTCTAACCCAGAGAAAGGTAGGAGGAAGAAGAATAGAGAAATAAATGGAGGAAATAAGGGTATACTTACTTGTTTAGGTCAAGATCACCAAGAAGGAGATTTCAAAACCCTAGAGGAAGCAAATTGTAACCCTAGATGCTTCTACCAAGAAGATCCCCACCTTCTTCTACCTTGGACAGAAGCTCCATGGACAAATAAAGGAAGGAAGATGCTATCATAAGGAGGGAAGTTGTATATAGCTAAAGTTTCATTTGGGATCTTAAGGATAGATATATAAAGCTTAAAGGATAAGGTAGAGAAGAAGCATGAGATGTACAAGTAGCTCCCCATGTGTCCAAGGCCTTAAACTATTAAGGTTGTACAAGAAAACACACAATCAGCTACCCCACTATTCATGTAGACCTTCTTAGGCACCGTTTTTTGAATTTCCAAGCCAAACAAATAAACCATTGTTTGATAACTCCTAAAGGTTGCTCATCCATAAAGGCGTAAACCCTAAAATACCCTTGAAGTAAAACACCTCCAAAAAAGGTTCAACTAGGCACCCCATGACTCAAAAAGCTCAATAATGATAAGATAACATCTAAGAAACATAATGCATGTTAAAAATTGCAAAGAAAGCCTCTCAATTGGGTAAATTTCATAAAAATCCAAAATGTACATAAAATTACATAACTTGCTCAAACAGTGTCCAAATTGGACCAAGTTTGAAGCATAAGATTGTATTATGATTTAAAAGCATATAATAAAGTTATATTAGGGTTATAAGAACTCAACTATGGTAATAAATCTTATTAAACACTTTAACCAAGTTCAGGGGCCTTACAATTCTACATTTTAGAAAGGTTATCATTTTTATAGTCCAAGCAACTGTCATATTCTACCAATATTATTTTTCATCAATCATATATGTTAATTAATTATATGTGTCCATCCTCTCTGCCTTAACCTCATCATCAACCCAAGTCCATTGAGCTTGATCTTTCTGACTTAGTGGATCATGCACCCATCACCCATCCCCCTATCCTTTTTCCTCCATTGACATGGGACCCACATAATGTTCATTTTTTAGGATCTATCACACCTCATGCATCTCTGGAAAGGTTTAAACTCTTGGAATTTTTGCCGCCTTATATCTCATACATTTTGCATATCCAAGATTTCCCATATTGCTAAATCCATTGCCCAACAACTTGACTCAATCTAGATTTCAAAAAATTATCATGAGGCACTTAATCACCCTAGTTGGAAAGTTGAGATGCTCATGGAAATGATAGTGTTGCCTGAGAATAGAACATGGACTCTTGTCCCTCATCCTCTAGAAAAAATATTATTAATTGTATATGGGTCTTCTCTATCAAATATAATTCAAATGGATTAGTGGAACGACTTAAAGCTTAGCTTTTTGCCAAAGGATTTACCCAAACATATGGTGTGGGCTTTTGTGAAACCTTCTCAACAGTCCTCCACTTTGCTTATGTCATGATTATAATCTCCCTTGCCACCCACATGAAGTGGCTAAAAATTTTCTTCCTTCATGGTGATTTCGAGGAGGAAGTGTATATGAAACAACTTTCAAGTTTTTGATCTCAAGCAAACAACACGGTCCTAGTTTATAGAACTTAGTGGGGTTCTTGATAGCCTGTGTTTTTCCAGACTATCAAATGATCAAAGTCTCTTTTTAGTTCTTATCAAGATGGAACCATCATTCTCACTATCTATGTTTGTGATATCACTATCACTGATAGTGGTTCCCATGGGATTTTAGTATTATGAAATTTGCATACTAATGATCTGGGATAACTTTTCTACTTATTGGGCATAGATGTGATATGTTCTCATCAAGGAACTTATTTATCTCAACTGAAGTACATCCTTAATATCTGAAAGGACTCTAGTATGATAAATTCTAAGCATGTTTCTTCACCTATGGACTATGACAACAAAGTCCTTCCTGAGGGGGAGTCCTTTTCTGATCTTGAACAATATAGATGTATGTTTGGGAAACTCATCTATCTTACATTTTCCTGACCATGTATTGCCTTTGTTGTTAGTGTTGTTAGTCAACACATGGCTAAATGTATTGTCTGCCACTAGATTTAGGTATAAGATATAATATGCTATTTGAAAAGTGCATCATCCTAAGGCCTCCTCAACAATAAACTAGAGTCACAAGATATCTCTTTGACCTTCTATGCATATGCCAATTGGGGAAAAGATTTGAATGGTAGGAGATCTATTTCTAGATTTTATGTTCTATTGAGTGGTCATTTTATGCAGAGATAAATTATAGGTTCCAACTATAGTGGTAGCAACTCTTGCTCCATTCGTAACATGTAGTTCACCACATCCATTCATAAAGGCTTACTTCTTTTCAAATCCTACATATTTGAACATATATCAGATCCATGTCTGGTATCGAGTACCAAAGATGAAGAAGTAGACAAAATTATCTCAATAATGTATATACCTAAAGTGGAGATCTCTATCCCCTCCTTCTTCCTTGGTTCCTCCAGGTAGAGAGGGAAATTCCTCTTCTAATGTCTAGGCTAGTTATAGTGGTGGCAATTACCTCCCTTGTCACTCGTCCCTTTGCTTTGAGTGTAGACCACTTGGGTTTCTTTCACAACTTTAGAACTACTCTTATATTTGCCTTTGCCCTTGGACCTCCCCTTTCCTTTGTGGATCATCATCATGGATTTAAGTTTCTCCTTCTTCATTTATGCAACATGACAAGTAATTCTGTAAACGGCTTGTCAAAATTTTTCATGTTGTAGTTCATGAAAAACTGGCTATATGACTCTGGAAATGATTGTAGAATCAAATCAGTGGCCAACTCTTCATGCACCCAAGGGAAATCCTAGTCTATCAAGGTTCTCCACATACCCAATAATCTTGAGCACATGAGGATTTACTTCATCTTCTTCTAACATGTTGAACTTGAACAACGCCTTGGAGACATTATATCTCACTTGTCTTTCCTGATCTTGGTACATGTTCTTAAGATGTGTTACCATCTCAATAACGTCCATGTTTTCATGTTGTCTCTACAAGTCATAGTTCATTGAGCATAATATCAGGCACTTGACATCTATGAAATCTTCAGAGTGCTTCTTGTAAGCATTCATGTCAGCCTTAGCGCAGTGGAAGCAGGTTCATCTGGATCTTGTGTCTCTAGGACATAGAGCTTGCACTCTTGTGTGAGAACAATTCTCAACGCCCTGAGCCAGTCATGGAAGTTATTCACATTCAACTTTTCCTTCTCAAGGACTGATTGGAACTAAAACATGTTACTTTTTGCCATTTGATTCTACAACAAAATTTTGCAATTTTTCAAAACATTTTTTTATGTATTTGATTAAAGTAAAATTTGACAGTGTTTAATTTAGGCCTTTTATTTATTATCACTCCCATTATTTTGTTCAAATTAATAGCCCTCACATACAAATTCATAAGATTGCATCATACAACCTTCTAGTGATCCAAGACTGAAAACAATTGAGTTATTACCCAGCCAACAACCAACATCTATAATCAATCATTAAAGTGGGGGAATTTTACCAATCACATCTTATGCAATTCTTGGATAGATGGTATGTGAAACTCTTTGCCATATTCATACACATGCTTCTAGGTACTTAATATCATTAAGATCACCTAGTTAAGTCTTACCCAAAAGCCAACACGATAGTGATACACCCTGCTTGGAAAGCCCACATGACTACCATCACACTTCCACGAGATAGAAAGTGCACCACTCTTGTCATGCCCACACATAGTCGATCAAGCTTTTTATGTGTGTTGCTTATGGAAAGCATCTAAGACTTAATATTTTATTGAGGTATTTTTTATAAATACATATACATATCCAATCACCACATACTTATAGTACGTATCATATACATTCTATATCCCACAAACAAAAATATGCAATTATAAAACAAAAGTGATGGTTATGGCCATAATACTGTAATTCATTGGTGACATAAGAAATTACTACTACCTAAGGTCTACATCATATGTAGCAACCTATTTTTGATGAATATATGTGCTTGAACCAATTTGGGGTTGACTGATTCAACTCTTGAACCAATCGGTTCGCCTCTTGGTCGATCGGTTGGTCTCTCAGATCGGTTGTCTGGTCTATAGTGCAACTAACTTTTAGACACCTCCAGTCGATCAGTTGGTCCATCAACCAATCATTTTGGCTCCTCCTATCATCTAGCCTCCTCAATCCTCCATTCGGTCAGGTCCTCTTCTCAAACGGGTGATTTTTTTGGTGCAAATCATCTTCTTTTCCATAATAAGAATTAAAAATATCATAATCCTATTTAACATATTACATGGTAATAGGGAAACATCAAGTTACGTTCGAGGGGAGCATGGGAAGGAAAGAATTAATACTTTTACATATGGAAGAGAAGATAGAGGCTCGGTATGGAATAAACAACCATCCCACCTAGCACAGAGATCTGGGGTTATTGGCCATAACCATGCTATCATCCACCATCAAAACCAATTTTAGGACGACAAGTATAAATTGCATATATATATCATATCATATATATAGAGATCATATGTGGTCTTTAATTAGATATGCATATTAATCTTTTAAATATTCATGTAAGGAGTGGGGCCCAAAAGGTACCACTCCTTATGTAAATTTAAGGAAATACTTGTAAATTCCTCAATAGATCATATCCCACAAAATAAAAGCCACTCAAATAATTGGGGTCCACAATATTTCTTGAAAAAGAATTATAGCATGAACATAGTTGATTTGCAGTGGAAATTTAAATCTAACTATTACATGATATTCTCAACAAAATTCAACTAATAAGCCATAGATGGCTTCTATGGTGAGTAACATTTCCATCTCAAAAAACTTCAACAACTAGTTTTGGACGTCACCACCTATCTCTCGGTCCTCTGGCTATGAAATCTTTGGGTGGGTTGAATGAAACCCCATGGTATAAGAAAACAAAAGGAATGGACATTAGTAATTGCCTATTATATGATATAATTAACAACTAGACAATACTTAAGGTATTTGGAAAAGTAGATCATGGTATCAATTTAAAGAAGAGTTAAAAATAAGAAGTTCCAAAGGATTTATCAGGCCAAGAGATGAGGCATTATAATAGAAGAGATGATTGACAGAAAGATAATATTTCCATATATCAACAACAACAATGTTTAGACAATGCATGTAAGCAATTACACCATTTTTATTTATGTAGGGTTAAGACCAATAAATATCAAGCCTAAAAATATATTGGGTGGAAGACACACACCCTGAGCAGAATACATGCACCCCTATAAATATATTAGTGGAAAACACAGGCTAAACATGGAATACGCACGTCCAATATAATATGGAAGTACAAATGTATTACTATAATAAATAAAATCTAGTCTATTTTCACACACACACTAATGTAAACGCAAGATTCAAGCTTGATCATAAAAATATGAAATAACTTAGGATGAGATAAATATGAGGATGAGATCATCCAAGTCACAAAATAGGCCAAAGGACCTAAAATGAGAACATCAACAGTAATTCAAGATGTAGCAAGAAACTTGAAGATATATTCAAGAATAATCAAGATTTAAACAAGTAATGCCTCATATCAGAAAATTTATTAGTCATTATGGTATTGCACTCATATCAAAAAGTTACGATTTTTTAAAGTTTTGACCAATTGCCAAAAATCTAATTCAATACATCAGACCATGTTGACTGAGGTCAACTATGTCGAGTTGGACCAATCATGGGTGGCCAACCAGCCACTAACAAGGTGCCTACTCATCAAGGTAGAAAAACAAAATAGAGGGTAAAAGTACCTTAATATCCCTAGGTGAGAAAATAAGAAAAAAAATCACAAGGGTAGAATTGGAAAAACACTAGGGGAGTCATCCCCTTCCTCACGTGAAAATCATTGCGACAAGCAATGGAGTAGTAGATCAGACCCCGTTTGGGGAAAACATGTTGCGAGACGATTTGTCAATCTGAAGGTGTAGAAACAAAGACCATAGCCTAAGGAACTCACCCTTAGACACAATCAGAGATTCGTGGAGTAGGTTTATCATGTGAAGAACCACAAGTCAGTAAGGGAAAGTAGCTCAGTGTCCGACCAACACACAACCAAAGAAGAAATTGTCTCAAAAGGAAGATTGTTGGCAATGAGGAGAAACCCTAGGAGAGGTCAAACTTATAGGGTTCATCCCTAGGGCTAGAGCGAGGGTGGGGTTTGAGAGCTTTCAGGGGAAAACTAGGAAAATCTTAATTACTTGACAAAAAAACTCACATGTAATGGATCGATCAATGCAAAATTGAGTCACAGATCTATTGGTGAAGAAAATTCTAGAAAAGGTTGAGAATTGAGAGAAAAATCATGATTTTACCAATCACAAAGTCGAAGGCCTATTTCCATACATGTCGCAAGGTAGATGATGAATCGTGAGTTTTCCAATCGCGACCCTATAGTAAACACCACGTGTGAATCGATCTTGTTTCCAAAACTAGTGTGACATTTAAATCAAAATCAAATAAAGTGATTGGAAATTGATGTCTTTTCTTTCTCTTTCAATTTGGATGAGTAAATAATTTCCAATTAAAGTGAAATTTTGTAGGTGAGGTAATAAGGACCCAAAGAATCCAATTTTGGAGTAAACAATTCCTTCAGGAAAACTTTAATGCATGTAACTACTAATTTGAGGGAGAGTGTATTTTTTCTATATAGATGCATTCCTTTATTATTTCTTAACCAAATTTCATGTATAACTCTCTCTTAAACAAACCTATCCACATGAAAAATCTAGAAGGAAAATTTTAAACTTAGATGCTTTAGTTTGATAATTTTGCACAATCAATCCCAAAACTAATTAATATCCCCAATTTATTATATTAAAGCTTCAAATATTTGTATTTTAGCAATAAACTCTCACATTTAAATGATATTAACATCCTAGCACCTACTAATCTAATAAGAAGGGTTCAACAAAAAAATTAAAGTAAAAAAGGAGTAAAAGGTGATAATTACCTAAATTTGTGTATGTTACAAATTTAAAATAATGTCGTCCCTAAAATCTAAAGCAAAGAGGGAAGGGTGAGTTCATAACATTTCTTCTCTAAGCTACCAAGTTATTTCCTCTAGACCATGATACTTCCATAAAACCTTCACTAATTCAATTTCCTTATGCTTTAACTGCTTCACTCGGGAGTTAAGAATCTTCACAGGATATTCTTCATAAGTCAAGTCTCCACAAATCTCTATGGTATCTATAGATAACCTATGGGATGGGTCCTTCATATATTTCTTAAGTACAGACACATAGAAAACATTATGGATCTTAACATAAAAAGGTGGTAGAGCCAAGCAATAAGCACACTCCCCAATCTTATCTAGAATTTCAAAGGGTCACACATCATGAGGATTGAGCTTTCCTTTCACCTTGGATCTTGCAATAGACTGAATTGGTTTTATTTTCAAGAAAACATAATATCCAACCAAAAAGTTCACAACTATCCTCTTTTTATCAGCATACATCTTCTGACAATCTTGTATTTCTTTCATCTATTTCTTTATCAGAACAGTGTTGTCCTACATTAATTGCATGTTATTAGTCTTTACTAGAGTATGCTCACCCACACCATCCCAGTGTAAGGGTGAACAACAAGGTCTTCCATAAAAAACTTCAAAGGGTGGCATACCTATGCTCGCTTGGCAATTGTTATTGTAGGGAGTGGTTTTGACTTTGGAGTTTGTGACTAGGAATGATATAAAGGTGTAATTGACCTACCCTATGACTTTTGGTTGTCAATTTAGGGTTGATAGATTAGAGACACTAGGACCTAAAACTCAACCCTAGATGGTATGACTTTTAGTTAGATACATGAATAATATAAATCTCTAAAACTTTCACAACTAAAAGTTATGTGGGTAATCCTAAATGTTGATTAGTTTGAATTGTTAGGTTGAACCTTCTAAGGGGTGGAGAGTAGTTAGTTGATGATTTTTGGATCAATAGATTTTGAGGAGGAAATCCTTTTTAAGGTGTGGAGTGTGTAACATACTAGATCTAGAACTCTACCCTAGAACTTTGACCTATTGGACTTAGCCAAACAAGGTTTGAGGTTAGACTTAAAATATGTTTAGAATGACCATAATGAGATAATGCTTGTAAAATCACCCTAATGGAACCTAATTGAATGAGTAATTAAGATAATGGGCCATTAGTGGGCCATAAGACATATCTCCTAAAAAGAAGTCACAAAAGTGGAAACAAACTTCATATTCATAATCTACATATCAAAATAAGCCTACATGTCAATTTACATCTAATTTGGAAAACCTTGAAATAATAGGGTAAGTTTAGGAGAGAGAAAATGCATCAAAGACATAAGTAGTAAATAAAGATAATATATGACATGAAAAGATGGAAATAATGGCAAATTCATATTCAAAACATCAAAGATCACTTGTGGTTGAAGTTTCACCTAATTTGGATAATGCTAATGTCATTAATGCATGAGGAAAGAGAAACTAAGATTTGGATAATTAATGCATTTAAAGTCTTCAAAAGGAAAATCGAATTGAAGAATCATAATCTACATGCATAAGTTAACCTATGTGCAAATTTTCACTTAATTTGGATAAAGCTAGAACCCTTAATTGAACAAAGAGAAAAAAAAGATTCTTTCACGTCACTTTATTCTAATCAGATTTGATTTTGACATTTATGTCACGCAGTTGCATTTTTCCAGTTCAGTAAGGTTTTCCTTGTCACGCTGGGTTTAGTTTGCATTTTTTTCTGGTCGTTGATTTTCCATCGGATGGTCGCAGTGTCGTCTTCTTCCTTTCCTTTTCCCTTTCTAGGACCGCTATAGTGAATCCGACATCTCCTCTGGATTTCCCTGTCTCTCCAGTTGTTCTCCCAACTTCCTTCTCTCTTCCTCATATTCCTCTCATCTTTCTGCACCTCCTAAACCCAAGTTTTTGGGGTTTCATCCCTTATATAACCTGGACTTCTAGGCACCGCTCGATGCCCTTATTTTGCCACCTCTTTCCTTCTCCTCATCGTTCTGGTCTTTTAAACTACCAATATGTCTGCTCCGGAGAATCACTATGACCTCAAGAACCCTTGTAACCAATTGTTTCTTCCCCTGCTACCTTGGAGTCCATTGTTCAAACTCCAACCATCCACAACGGATATCCAACTTCCAACGAAAAAGGGTAGACCTTTATATTTCCTTCCTAACACCCATACGTCCTAACAGATGGTTAGACTTTCTGAAAAGCTCGCTAATTTGCTCTGATCTGGTACCCATCAGGTTTCCTCTTTTTGTGCTCCTTCTTGCTTCCATTTCCATGGCAGTGGGTCATTTTGATGATTCTTCCACTTTAGGTCCTGATGTTGGGTCTCTTGGGTCTGGCTAGGTCTAGCAAACATAATGGTGTTTTCTTCTGGCATTTTTGTTGAGGAATCATGGATTTTGCTTCTTTGGTTGACATGCTTCCATTCTTCTTAGAGCCATGGCTGGCTCGTGGCATCGAGGTTGAATCCCCTTTGGCAGTGGTCGGTTTTACCCTACTACTCTTCTCATCTTTATTTTTCTACTTAGGGTTAAAATCGTCTTTCAGCCCCTTTGTTTCCTTTGTTTGAAGCGAGTCAACCAGACTTTGACCGCATGACTTGGCCATATTGAATTGGGCCAAGTCAGTGGGACCCACTCTCTCTCTCTCTTTTGTAAATTTCTTTGCTTACTTGGCTTTTCAAAATTTTTGATTGGTCTGATTTTCTAAAAAGTATAACTATTTCTCTATTCATCCAAAAATTACAAATAAATAGTCATTGGATTCAAAAAAATATTATCTAACTAATGGAAATGGTTTCATCACCTAAATCTCAACTAATGGATGAATGAATATTAAAGGATTAATCTAATTAGTTAATAATTTGTTAAATTCATAACTAAATATTTATAAGTCGGAAAAATGTAATAAAATATGTTTTGAACTCATAATAATATAAACTAAAATATGGCATGGTTTTCATAACCTAATTCACATAAAAGGATCTTGTGATCATGGATATTATTTTGGACTGTCTCTTATGTTTTATGCATGTTAGACTTATTTGATGATATGTGCTTCTTTTCCCACCATGGTAGTAGATGTCTATATGACACATTATGTGACGGTATTTGGATGGGTGTTCTCATACTTCTTGTTCTCGGGAAGTCAGATGTTCCAATTTTCATTAGCTTTTCGTATGACTTGCTTAGAACCATTACTGAATATGGTTGAGGTACTTGTGGTTTCATGCCACATGCCATTTGTGTTATGGAAATAATCATTTCTCAAGCAATTTTGTGCACCTTAGGCATCACTTGCATCACAAGTATAGCTTGAGTTTGTGGTGTAGGGGTTGCACTTCTTCACCCATTACATATTCTATGACTGAAACTTATTCTTCCTTAGTTGAATGGGGTAGATGTTGAGGTGTACAAGGTGACACCAACTTGTGTTTTTGGGGCTACCAGATATCCACTTAGACCAGGATATTAGCTTTCACCATATCCCCCTTTGCCACTAGCAATTTTTTTTAAGAAAGGGCATGTATTATCTGTTACACCCCGATCTCACAATTACCGCTAATCATGAGATTTGGGCATAAATTGAGGATTTAACGTAATACAAAGATCACTCTTAACTTTTTCTTTTCTTAATCACTTAGAATTAACCTAAAGAAGAATCTTATAACCTGGATAACACCAAATTGTATTAACTACGAAAGCAACTTACCAGTTACTTTACTAGGAAGATAAACCAGAATTTCATAATATATTACATTTTTTCCTACAGAATATAAAGCACAACAGATAATTTAAAATTAAACTACATCTTACATTACATTCTCTCTCTACCACATCGCATGCCCAAGGATTGAGGGGAAAGGACTAAGAGACCTCTATCTAACTATGAACTACCTTCTAATTGTGCTGACACTGACCTGAAAAATATTTCAGTAGGTTGGTGAGCTACTGGCTCAGTGAATACAATTTCACCCAATCATCGCAGATAACTCATTTATGTTTATTAAACTGAAATAAAATGTAGGAAATACTACACTGAGCAGATCTAAAATTTTCAATTAAAATAACAGGAAAATGTCAAAATTTCATTAAAAGAACAACTGCTACGAAACTATACTCAAATCTTACTTAACTCTTTTACTTAAGAAACTCTATAAACCTAGATTATCATATTTTAACTTATGTCTTGATCATATGCAGTATACTCTACATATGAAGACTCGTAGCGAACTACGATCTCACCGTACAAGACTTAGCTTAAAACCCAGGAAGCTAAGCTTAGAACTGAATCTGGGTCTGCTTGACTCGAACCGTTACGTTTGACTAAGGTGGCTAAATAGCTGGTCTTTAACTGGATCTCTCATTCTAGGCTGAGTACATAGGCAGAGGGTTTGAAATGCTCTGTGGGCCTCATCTTGGTACACTCTATGGGTACCTATGGGTTACCACCGGGATCTCCGGTAACCTATCTTCTCTTAGGAGACTTCCTCAAGGGCTTCATCTCCCCGCATGCTTTGTGGGTGCATTATGATCCTCGTATACTGGTCGCTGCCATGGTGGATCGTTTCCTCCCTACAGTGCATACATCCATAGGGAATCGACGGTGTTCAGGGCACCTATGTCTATTATTTTATTATTCTTAGAAAGATCTTACTATATTGTATCTCTCTCTTACTTATTCTTGACTCTGGTATCTCTATGGTATCGAGTCTATTCATCAAAAGTTTATAAATATGACATGTACTTTCTTACTTAACTTGAAAGAGCAGTATATTTAACAACATTGTAATATACTGAAAATTCAACTGGTTATGCAGGCGGGCAAATTGAAATTCTTAAATAAACAAGATACATGTCAACTTGGCACATATACACTAGAATCATCCAATTAAACATCTTAATACATGAATAAGAGTTAATTACTTATCATGGCACGAATTATTATTAATGTAATAGAGAATTTCTAATGATATCCTTGAGAAACGTACCAATTCATGTAAATATTAAACCACTCACATTAAATATAATAGGGAGCGTGCAACTAGGTTTCCATTGAACATTTTCATGTCATCGTTATTTCTTTGAAATTGTGCATCTAGTAAATTACTAGAATCGTACATCATGGGTTTATGCCCAAACTGTACAGCTACTGTAAATACAGGGTCGTGTGCTACTCTTTAATCTTTAAACTGAGCAATTTAGAATATAATCAACCATCAAATTCCAGTAATCCTAATCACACAGAACAGTTAAATAATTAGGGTTGGGCAAACATAATTAAGAAAAATGTGCAACGAGAAATCGACCAATGCCAAGACTGTCCGGCACTTGGATAATTGTTGTTACCCGTGAATAACACAAATTTGACGGTTTCATAGAATTAGCACTGCTTAGTGAGTGAAATTCTACTCACAGAGGTTTGAAATGGCCAAAATCAACTCGAAACTCATCCAAAGCTTGCTTCCAGGCATCCACGGGGTTGTCTTCAACCTTGGGTAGCCCTGGATTGAACCTGCTGCACACAGCAGCAACTTCCACGCACGTACAAGTTGAGGAAGAGGGAGCTAGCTGAGTGCTAAAACGAGTTGGGAGCTGCAAATTTCGATTTTGACCCCAAGGTCAAGCTCAAGGGCACCGTTTTCCTTGGTGCTTTGCTGTGTCAAAGGGCTCCTAGCCGCTGCCCCGCATAGCTACTGATGCAGGCCAACCATGGCACTACTCTATTGGACGGGGTGCCGCTAGGGCGAGGAAGAAGGGGAGGATGAAGGAAGAAGAAGATGGAGGCTAGTTGGCGCTGTTGGATCGGCCCTCACGAGCCCTAATTGGCCACATGCCTCCTTTTCTAGTTGGGCAGCAGCTACTGGGTGCCGCACCTGCTGTTGGTTGGCCGCCCTACAGGTTGGGGTACTGCGCTTGGGCAAGGAAGAGGAGGAAGGAAGGAAGAAGAAGATGGACGGAAGCAAAGCTTTGCTGGCTCGAAGGTAAGGAGCTCCAAAATCGCCCCTCTTTTCCCCTGCTGCTTGCCAATTGGCTAGTTGGGCACCAGGAAAAAGGGGGAAAAGGTGTTAATAAGTTGCTATTATTGGAAAAATTGCAGCCAAGTCCAAAGATCTTGAAAACATCATAACTTTTGCCTCGAAGGTCCGATTGGAATGATTTCTTTTGAAAAATTTCAAGCACGAAATTCATTACAACCTTAAGACATAATATACAACAACTAAACCACCTTAGCTAGGTTAATCATCTTAGGTAATTAACTTAACGATTAACACCACAGTTAACATTAATTACATCAGATGAATCAATCTCAACTAATGATTCACATCTTAGCTTATCTTGATTAACCATGATGTTTAACAAGGTACTTTGCACTAATCAAGGTACTTCATGCTAATCGAGGTACTTACTGACTAACCTCGATGTGGGTTATAACAATCTCCCTCCCTTATAAGAATTTCGTCCCAAAAATTCCTAAAAGATAAAAGGAAACTTGCTACGCATCTCAGACTCAAGCTCCCACATGGCTTCCTCTAGGTTGTGGTTCCTCCACAAAACTTTCACTAACTGTATCTCTTGATTCTTGAGCTTCTTGATCCTCCTATCAACTATTTGTACTGGTCCTTCAACATAGGACACATCTTTCCTGAGTTGTGTAGATTCTGGGTCCACTATCTTCTCTGTACCAGGGTAACACTTCTTCAACATTGATACATGAAACACATCATGTAGATTAGCCAACTCAGATGGCAAATCCAACATGTAGGCTACAGGTCCAATCCTCTCAATGACACGATATGGGCCCATAAACCTAGGAGTCAGTTTGCCTCTCTTGCCAAACCTCAAAACTCCTTTCCACGGTGAAACTTTTAGATACACTTCATCAACAACCTCAAACTCAAGAGGTCTACGCCTCTTATCAGTGTAACTCTTCTGCCTATCCTGTGTAGCTTTTAACTGCTCTCTGATCACTATAATCTTTTTTATAGTCAAATCCATTATCTCTGGTCCAAGAATCTCTTTGTCACCCACCTCATACCAACATATGGGTGATCTACACTTTCTGCCATACAGAGCTTCATACGGGGTCATACCAAGACTGGAATGATGACTATTGTTGTATACAAACTCTATAAGGCTCAAGTGTTCTTCCCAACTTCCACTGAAATGTAAGACACATGCTCTCAGCATGTCCTCAAGAGTCTGAATGGTCCTCTTTGATTGACCATCTGTCTGCGGGTGAAAATTTGTACTAAATCTCAACTTTGTGTTTAAAGCATGATGCAACTAATTCCAAAACCTACATGTGAACTTAGGATCTCTATCTGATATAATTGAAATTGGGATACCATGCAACCTGACTATCTCATCCACGTATATCTTAGCCAACTTCGGGACATCAAAGGTTGACTTAATAGGAAGAAAGTGAGCAGACTTGGTCAGTCTATCCATAATCACCCATATAGAGTCACAACCTCTAGGTGTCCTGGGTAACCCTACCACAAAATCCATTGTGATATGTTCCCACTTCTACTCTGGTATAGGAAGAGATTGCAAAGTACCTATAGGTTTCTGATGCTCAGCCTTAACCTACTGGCACACACTACATCTACTCATGTACTCAACTACATCCTTTTTCATACTTGACCACCATTACAACTCCTTAAGATTCATGTACATCTTAGTGTTACCTGGATGCATAACGTACATCGATGTATGCTCTTCCTCAAGAATTTGTTATTTCAAATCACTGTATCTAGGAACATCCGGGACAATACTCTTTCAACACTGTCGGTTCACCTAACGGAACCCTCAACAACAACTCAAACGATAACTCTTGTGTTAATAGGTTAAGCTAACAAGCTAAAGAACGTTGTATAAATGAGTGAGTAGACCCGGATCTATTAAAACTATAACTAAAATGCTATTAAAGAAAATCATTTCTCTTGTAATTACTTGAGAAGAAACAATAACTTCTTATTGTGTTAGAGATAAGAAGTGTCCTGAAGCTCTTCCTCTTCAACGATGTCCTCGTTGTCCTTCCCTTCCACTGGGTGCTCCTCCTCCCTGGGAACCTGAGGCTACTGAAGAACTTGCTCCTCCAGTTGGAGCCTGTCTCGGAACATTTTTGTAACATCCCTGACCTGGGTTATGCCTTAACCCTAGGTGTTTTTCTTAATAAAGTTAATTAAATGCTTGTCCTTAATTTTTGAACAGTAATTAAGGCTCATGAGGAACTTATGTTTCAATTTTAGTCCTTTTCGAATAATGTTGAAATGTTGTTTTGCTTGTTTTGGATTAAAGTGAAAATTACCCAATTTGAGGGGTTAAATTGCAAATGTTGCATGATAGGATGTTCCTCAAGTGTTGAAGCATCATAAGGATGAAAATGATGCAGTGGTATGGCTTGTGGTAGCCTGAGTAACAAGAAAGAGCTTGTTGAACAATGTTTGTGCATTAAAACCTAGTTTTGGTGTAATATGCAATTTACCCAAAACCTAGGGTTCAATATGAAAATTACCACTTCAAAATAATCCCTAATGTTTCTTGGCATCATGTAGAGCAAATAAAATGAGAGGGGCATCGCATTTGTATCTCTTTGGAGGACAGAGAATCTTGATATTAAAATAATCAAGATTTAAGCACAATTGGAACTTTACTTCAATTTAATGCAAAAATAAATATATATTAAAGCCCCCTTTAACCAAAAGGTTAGGGATGAGTTTTAAAGAGAATGTAAGACCATGTTTCTTTCAAAGGCACAAAAATATCCAAAGGAAGTGGATAACTCACACACATTATTATAAGAAAAAGAAATATCCACTCACTTATGGATATTAGTATTATATGATTTAAGGTGCTTAATTTGCTTTTCTTTAAATCATGGATAATTGAGAGGAATAAGAGGCAAATAATATAGACTCGTGACCAAGGAAGGGAAGGTGGAAAGGGGCAAGGAAATGGAGGAGATAATCCCTACTTTCTCTCTCCTAAAATGAATTTTTAATAAAATGCATATATGCTCCTTTATCCATGAGTTGAAAGGGTAATTTTGAAACCCCTTTCGCTTCTTTCTTGCAAAAACGACCAAGGGATCTTGGATCAACAGGAGGACGACCCCCAACCTGTTGGTAAGCTTCTTGACCTCCTTTCACCATGATTTCATGGTGGAAATAAAAAATAAATGATGGATTTCTTCTTTTCTCCATGCAATCTTCTATCCTAGCCATTCATTTTCACTCAAAAGCTTGAGGACGAACTTGGGATAGTTGAGAAAGCTTATTCCACCATTAAAGACGTGGATCTTGGAGCTTTTAATCTCAATTGGAGGTGGGTTATATAACTTGAACCCCTTTACATTGTTATTCAACTATTAATCTTGCAATTTCATTGATTCCTTCATCTTCTTGATTAATTGTTGGTCGAAATGGGTAATTCCATGAAATTAGAGGTACTAAGAACTATAGGGATGAAGGTAGATGATGATGACATCATCATTGACACATTTCCCACATAAATTCTATGTCATTCGGTTTCAACAAACTTGCTCATTCGGTTTGAACAAAACTGTTTGAAAGCAAACAGTTTCATCAAACCATTTGAAGCTAAACGGTTTCAAACCATTTGGGAGAGTTGACCAGGGTTGACCGTTTGGAAATTTTGATTCTAATGATTCTGGTTGATGACCCACCAAATTTGATTAATAAATTCCAAAGGGTTCATCAGTTGAAGGTTAATCAATTAGCAAACCCTAATCGGGTTAAGTGCTGAAATTCAATTTGGTTAGTTTAGATTTTAGGGTGTTTGAGCCCAAACGGTCTCAAGACCGTTTGGAGGTCACCCAAATAGTCTCAAGACCGTTTAAGGGCCACCCAAGACCATTTGGAGGTCTAGGGTTAAGTATGGTTGAGTAATTGAAGGTCCAAAGATACCAAATTGAAATGCAATTGAGTGTTGATTTGATGATCAATCCAATGACCTAAACCCTAATGGAATTTCACAAATTCCAAGGTTAGGATGAGGCCAACGGTCTCAAGACTGTTTGGAGGTCATCCAAACGACCTCAAGACCGTTTGGGGTCAGGTCATGTCAAAAGTTTGATGATAGTTCATTGGTTTCAATTGAATCTATTCCACAATGTTGAACAATGATGGCTACTCGATTCAAAGCCCTAATTGAAGGTTCCTTGAGTTGAAATCTTAGATCAATTGGGTTCAAAACCCTAATTGATGGTTTAATTGAAGGTTGATTCAATAGTTCAAGTGAAAAAGAAATCAAGTACTCAATTGATAATTGGTCAATCTATTGAAATCATGAATCGTGTAAGTGTTGAAAGGACATTTTGATCCATTCAGTTTTGAGATGGTTTGGACCAAACGGGTTCAAGACCGTTTGGGTCCAAACGGTCTCAAGACCATTTGAGACCAAACGGTCTCAAACCGTTTGGAGACCCAAGCCCATTCGGTTTCAAACCGTTTGGAACACCAATGGTCAAGAACGTTTGGATGTTTTAATATGATTTAATTAGTGAGGAACCTAAGGTGATGAAAGATGAAATGACCCTATGGTTGCTACTGATTTATCTCAAAGATAATCACTATGGTTGTACCTTTAAGGTACTAAGTAATTGGTAACCCTAGATGAGTTAATCCATGAAGCTTAAGTAAGCAATATTTTAATATAGTGTGTCAACCCTAATTGAATGTATTTAATTAATGGGCTGGTTGACCTAATTTATCCAAGTTTGACATAGTCAACATCCTAGAGAGGATGAGAGAGTGAGGAATCCATACATGGAAGGTAATCATGTAATGGATAAGCCTCAAATGCCTTTAATATGAATAAATTAAGATTCTAAAGTATGATCTTTGATGAAGTGATCATGAAACCCTAATCAAGAAGGTTGTTGAGCCTTAACCCTAATTTAGGGCAATGCTAGGTGTAACCCTAATATAGGGAAAGGATGTAACCCTAATTGAGGTTGATTCCATGAGAAACCCTAATTGAGTTTGATTCCATGAGAAACCCTAATTGAGGGTGATTCCATGAGAAACCCTAATTGAGGGTGATTCCATAAGAAACCCTAATTGAGGGAGATGCCATGAGAGAACCTTAATTGGAATGAATAGTAAACTCTAATTATGGGCAATATGATATGAAACCCTAATGTAGGGTGATGCTATATGCAATCCTAACCCTAAGGCAAGATGATAGTAAGTGAAACCCTAAACCCTAATAAAGGGTGATGGTATGGGTGACCTAATCCTAATAATGGAATGGTGACTGTTACACTGATAAGGGAAATACCTAAAGTGATTGATTATAGGTAACCTTATAGCAAGCAATGCCTTAACTTGAGATGAGTCCCTATCATTGAAGATAGTTAGACAACCCTTATGTGTGTTTTATGACCTATGCACTTCACAATAAAGGTGATAGGTCAGTGTATAGAAGTATTAAGATGGGAAATACCTTAATACAGTATAAATTGATAAACTCAAGTAAGTTTAAAGTGCTGAGGGAAGTGATATATCAAGACACAATAGATATCACATCCAACTCTTTAAGAATGATATCCCTTGATGCATCTCAAATCCAACATACTTAGATGAGTAACATATACAGAGTGCTATCCTAATCATTACATCAAGATGTAATGTGTTTTTATGAACCATGAGAATGGTTGTTGCCTAGTGAAAGGTGACAAGATGTTAAATGTGCGTTATGAGCCATGAGATTAGTTGTTACCTAGTGAGAGGTAATAAGATATTTTAATAGGCCTTGTGAACCACATGAGTAAGTTGATACCTAGTGAAAGGTATCAAGATAATTATTAAAGTCCTCTATAAGAGATGATAATGTTTTTAATAAACCAAGAAAATAGAAACTTAGTAACATAATAATTATAACAAAAAGGATACAATAATAATGATGGAACCTTGATTATACAAGTGTGGAGAAGAGAGGAATACTTGTATTACATAAAGAATGTGATTGAGCATGATGGCATAACCAAAGTTTAAATGTCAGTAGAAGAATGAGGTACCCAGTGCTGTGTAAACACACATAGGATGTAATCACAGGATTGACATAGTTCAATACCTGGAATAATATCACAGGATTGGTAATAACCCAATACCTGGAATAATGTCACAAGATTGACATAGATCAATACCTGGAATAATATCACAGGATTGGTAATAACCCAATACCTGGAATAATGTCACAGGATTGACATAGTTCAATACCTGGAATAATATCACAGGATTGGTAATAACCCAATACCTGGAATAACTGTACAAGATTGGTAACAACCCAATACCTGGAATAACTATACAGGATTGGTAATAACCCAATACCTGGAATAACTACACAGGATTGGTAACAACCCAATACCTGGAATAACTGTACAGGATTGGTAATAACCCAATACCTGGAATAATATCACAGGATTGACATAGCTCAATACATGAAATAATATCACAGGATTGGTAATAACCCAATACCTGGAATAACTGCACAGGATTGGTAATAACCCAATACCTGGAATAACTGCATAGGATTGGTAATAACCCAATACCTAGAATAATGTTACAGGATTGGCATAGCTCAATACTTGGAATAATATCACAGGATTGGTAATAACCCAATACCTGGAATAACTGCACATGATTGGTAACAACCCAATACCTGGAATAACTGCACATGATTGGTAATAACCCAATACCTGGAATAATGTCACAGGATTGACATAGCTCAATACCTGGAATAATATCACAGGATTGGTAATAACCCAATACCTGGAATAACTGCACATGATTGGTAACAACCCAATACCTGGAATAACTGCACATGATTGGTAACAACCCAATACCTGGAATAATTGCACAGGTTTGGCATAGTCCAATACCTGAAATAGATGCACATGTATGACATAGTCTAATACCTGGAATGGTTGTATGAGATTGATAATGATTTAATCTGAAATATTTATACATGATTGGATAAGTCCAATACCTAGCAAAGACATGGAGTCTATAACTAAGGATTGGTGTAGTCCAATACCTGAATAAGACATGATGATGTACATTCTCATGTCTAGTATAAACCAAAATATGTTTAGCAAATTGGCTAAGGCTAACAGATAGAATCAAGAAAGACTTATGGGTGACATATCAGAGTAATGAATATCATGAGAAAAGCATGGGATGCTGAGTTGATATATCAGACAAATGATATACATGTCCTTCCTATTCCTTATAAAGAAAATAGATGATTTACTACTCTATTATAGATAGTTGCAATATTTAAAGATGAGAATGATCTAAACTTCTTATCCTCTACCCAGTTTTATATCATTAAATTGCAATAATAATGTTTTTGGCGGAGAGTTATATCTCTCGCTGGGGCAATTTTCAATTGTCTCACCCCCATGGGATCCAACATTTTTAGGTGGACGAGCACAAAGGAGATTGAGAATATCTCGCAGAGGAAGAACTTCAGCAGCAGCAGTGACAGCTCAGGTGGAGTGTACTGTCTGTTGTGTCTCGTGGATATAAGTCCTATGTGTCATCTTTGTACTCTCAGGTCCTCGGAGTTAATAGTTAATGCTTTCAATGAATCGTTTTAAGTTTTTGGCTTGATGCCTCGAGGTTCTTATGTTGTTTGTGTTTAGCTTTTAACAAAGCAATTGATGTTGTAAATCTCGAGAAGAGATGGTACCAGATATGTACTTATGAACCAGGATGTAAATGTAATATATTGGTTCTTGTTGAAAGAGTTTTCCTATGAATGTATCTCTTTGAAAAAGGTTTTAATTTTTAGTGATTTTTAGTAATCCACTGCGAATGATACGCTTCCGCATTAGTTAATCTTGTTTTGTCAGTTGGATGCTACAATTTAGTGGTATCAGATCTCTAGGTTCGCTGAGTCTACAGAGACATAGGACTAAGGTATCAAGTCTGTTCTAAGTGTACCCAGTGTATCTTATTATGCCTTCTGCTTATGCAGAAGAAGATATATAACTCAAAGATGTCTGGAGGACATGAAGAATATGTTGCTGAGAGCAATGTTGCTGCACCAGTAGAAGGTGCCAGGGATCAGGAAAGAGAAGAAACAGTGCCAGAGAATCCCCCTGTTGATGAAGTCATGATGAGAAACCCAGTTTTTTCTACGCTTTTTGGGCAATTCATGACTACAGTGATGCATATGATAGATCGGATGCTAGCACCGGCACCTAGGGCACCATCTCCCAATGAGGGATATGGATCTGGAAAGACCTTTGAACGACTATGTCATGTAGGAGCCATATAATATGCTAGTACATCTGACCCAACAGATGTTTATCTCTAGCTCACTGAGTTAGAAAAAGCCTTTAAGATCCTTAGTATCCCAGATGCTGACAAAGTCAAACATGTTGTATACCTTTTGAAGGGTAGTGTTGGACATTGGTGGGCTATAGAAGAAATAAAAAGGAATGATGAAGAGGTAGGTTGGGAGGAATTCCTTCGAGAATTCATCAATAAGTATTTTCCAAAGACATACTTAGATGAAAAGATCTCACAGTTTGAGAAGATTCGACAGGGAGCCATGTCGATAAATGAATATGAGGTTAAGTTTATGGAACTTTTGCACTTTTGTCCTCAAATGGAAGCTACTAAGGAGGAGAAGATCTGGCATTTTGAAAAGGGATTGAATGCTGAGATGTCTATCCCGACATCTACCCTAGAAAGTAGAGAGAGGTTTTCCACCTTTGTGGAGTCCATACGAAGGATAGAAAGGTCTATGATAAAGAAACATGAGACAAACCTCAAAAGAAAGTCTACACAGTCACATGGACCAATGATTAGTGGTACTAAACAACCAAAATCTTCACCAGTTCAACCACAGTATGGTGCACCTATGCAGGGGTCATCAAGTTGGGGTCGATTTTGTCACAAATGTGGACAACTAGGACATTTTAGACAACAATGTCCAAGGAGAAATTGTAAGGGAGGCGAAATCACCCCTTTACTAAAAATTTGAATAATTGACATCCATTCCAAACACTCTCATAGGTATGATGGAATGGGAATAAATTTTCCAAACTTATTAAACATTGGTATACAAAAGACCATTAGAAAGTAGTGGAATAAAAAATAACTGACTGTATTCAATTTCATAAAAGGTTTACAAAATACATCAAATTCTCCCATTAGGGTTTACATCAAGACACACAATCAGGATCTATATAGAGGGAAGTCTAGACTACTACAATCTTGTCTCCAAGCAACATCTCCATCAATCGAGTCCAAGCCAAAAGCTAAGATCTTCCTTGTGTTATCCATCACCTTGCTCAACACCTAGGTGGTTGGGAAGGCACCCAGCAAAAAGGGAAAGAAAACAAGGTATGTGTCACAAAACTAATCTAGGATATCAAGATAAGTAAAGCAAATAAAAACATGCTAGTGTTCATAATATAATGAAGATAATAAGAGTATGAGGCTATATTCAAAAGAAACTTGCCATTAACAATTATATCAAAAAGGATTTGCATGTAAGATAATTATGTCTACCTAACTAAGTAGGGTTGAGGCACCTACCAGACCTCTAACCTTAGGTGAGGGGAGAATAAGACATTCCCAGTCACCTACAATATTATGGGGAGAATAAGACATTCCCCAGGGTGATTATTTATATGCCCTCTGTGGGTGGTTGTACATAAGTACCACTACTTTAAATTAAATAGAACATAAATCCACATGCTAGAAAAGTAGTCATGGAAAGAGTAGTCATAATATTCAATAAGCATGGCAGTGGGGTATAAGACCCAAACAAGAAGAAATTATAATCTAATTTGAGGCATGAACAACATTAGGATTCAAGAATAGTATATTTAGGGTTCATTTAAGCCTCATTAGGGAAACATAGGGTTTGGCTGCAATTATCCCAACATATGGTGTAAGGAATGCACATACCTCTCTTACTGATATCAATTACTAACTTTCACAACTTTAATTGAGTCCAAGTTCCACTTTGCCTATTTTCAATGTATTAACATGTATTAGAGTACATAGTGCACATTAATATATAGAAACCCTAATTTTGAACTTTTTAGAAAAATTCGGATTTAGCTTTTGAAAATATCACCAATGAACTTATTAGGTTCTCCTGATCAAGAAAACATATTTTTATGTTAATTTTGGAGTTATGATGATTAAGATGTAATTTTTATGGATTTTATGCATTAAATTCGTTTTACAAAAATCACCCTTCATCAAACCATGAAATCAGACCTTGAAAATATTTTTATTATATAGATATTAATTTTCCAATTCCAAAACATATTTATTTGTCAAATTTGGATAAGCGGTTTAGAAGATATGAATTTTTCAATACTGGCCAATAGGAAATTGCTACATCATCAAACCGATCGAGATAATTAAAGAGAGAGGGAGAGGGAGAAAACACCATTAGATCAAGATCAGGTTTTAAGTTGCATAGGTAACCAAACTAGAGATTCTAGAGAAGGTAAAACAGCAAGAAATCAAAACCTTAGAAGAGCATGGTAAAAAGAGATGGAAATCATCGATTTTCAACATAAAAGCACGAGTTTTAAGCATGTACTAAGCAATATATGAGAAGGGTGTTAACCAAACTTGCCTCTAGGAAGGTAATAAGGTTCAACCAGAAAGGATTCCGAGATTAGAAGGTCTGGTTGCTCCAAGCCAAGCTCCTTTCTTGAGCAAAGATCACCTTCTCCACTTTAGAGGTGCAAACCCTAGCAAAAGAGCAAGGAGATGACATGTTTTAGGGTTTTAGGTGGAGTTTTACCATGTATGGTCATGGTTCCGACCTATAATAAGGTGTAAGGAAGACTATAAGTATGAAAATAGGGAATTAAGGGAGGAAACTTACTAGTTTTGGTCGAAATTATCAAGGAGGAGCTTTAGAAACCCTAATAGAGCAATTTGGAAGCCCTAGGAGCCTTCTTCACCAAGGTAGGCTCCCTCTTTTACCTTGGGGCAGCAACTTCGTGGACAAATACAGAAGGAACTATTATCTAATCTAGAGGAAAGAAAATGAGAGAAAGATTTTTCGAATTGTGAGTTGGGAAGGGGTATACATGGCTATATATAGAAAGAGGTGAAGCATGAGGAGTCTTAAGGGACTTTCCATGTGTCTTTAGCCTAGGGATTGATGGCCATGCAAGAGGATAGATCATAGAGGATTCATGCATATCAAAATTCAGTTCTAAGAGCCCATAGATTATTCTAGGCCATCCCCACCGTTTTTCAAGAAAGAAATAACCTCATTGGTTGATAGCTTTTAAGGATAAGCATCTTTATAAAGAGGGTAATCCCTATAATGCCCTTGGAAAGAAATACCATCAAACCAAGGTGAAACTAGGTTCTCCAATGGTTTCAAATCTAGTTAATGGTAAGGGAATATCTAAGTATTAAAATTCAGGAGATAATTTGCAAAGAAAACCTCCCAATTGGGTAAATTGCATAAAAGTCCAGAATGTACCTAAAATTGCATAACTTGCACAAACAACATCCAAATTGGACCAAACTTCATCCATAAGTTATCTTTGATGTGTAGAATATGAATTTTCCATTATTTCCATATTTTTAATTTATAAAATCACATTATTAATTACTTATGCCTTTTATTGATTTTCTCTCCCCTAAACTTATCCTAATATTTCAAGGTTGTCCAAATTAGATGAAATTTGACATGTAGGCTAATTTTGATATGTAGATTTCGAATTTGAAGTTTGTTTCTTCTTTTGAGACTTATTTTTATGAGATATGTCATATGGCCCATTAACAACCCATTATCGAAATTGTTCATCCAATTAAGTTTCTTATCTTCATATTACCACTAAAATGAGTTATGTGGCATATTTTATGTTTTCAAATCACATCAAAAAGTTAGATTAAGGTTTAGAGCACTAAATTATGGTAATTAAGCTTTCACTAAGGTATTTGTGCATAAACCCTTCCATTGGTATAATTAGTGAATAAATGTTCACTAAACCACTATAAATTCCATTAATTAAATAGAAAGGCCAATAAGGATAGAAATGAAAGGAAAAGATGGGAAATAGGGTCAAAAGACAAAATTTCAGAATTTGGTATGTTACAGAAATAGTGAGGTGACCCAACAGTCAAGGCATAATATGCAAAATCCACAAGGACCTCAGTCCAATAGAGAAGATGGTGGAGGACAAAGACAAGTGTCACAGTTTCGTCCATCCACTTCTGGTAGTAGAGGGCAAAGGCAATAACAAATAACAACTAAGTCCATGTTTTGGGCCAGATAAGATGTTAGTTAACTTGTAAAAGGCAGACTTGTCAAGATAGAATTTTCTATTTTGAGTTACCTTCTATTTCCTACTATAAGAAAGGTAGTTGTTGTTTAGTTTATCTATATAATCCTTTAAGGATATGAGGATGAGATAAGAAGGATGAAAACTTATGTTCAGTTTAATATCCTCTTATATGTTTTGAAAATTTCTCTTTTCATGCAGAAAGGGAAAAGATGTAAAAGAAACACTCAGAGAAAATATGAGATACTAAGTAGTGAAATTTAAAGAGATGTTAAGAATATAAAACATAATATAAAACAAATGCATACTACCTAATTTCAATTCTCGAATACCCTGGTCAGGTATTCATTTACTGAAGGCAAGGTAAGTATGACATACGTAGATTGTTATCTTTCTGATTACTCTGATCAAGTTATCATTCTGAACAATCCAAAGAAGCCTAATGAAGAAGGAGATGTGGCATAGATATTTCTACCACATTCTAATTGATATACGGAGGAATTTGATTTAATTATAAATCAATTTATAAACAAAAGAAGATGTTTAGTGTAATGTATACCCTGGTCTGAAGACCTAGAGGTAATAGTTACCTGATGGAAGGTAACAATAATCAGTGATGAACTAAAGGTTTGAGTACCTATATCTAGTAATCATGATGAAAATGATATTAAGAAATGATGACAAGTAATCATCCATATGATTCCTATGTTGATGGCAAGGAACCAAGAAAGAAATAAGAGTAAATAACTCATGAACAGTAGAAGGTTCATGTAATATTTAAGGAGATGATAATCTCTTCTCATGAATAAACAACCCTGGATAACAATAGGGTGATAAGAGGAATATGATCCTTTATTTTCTTTTATTTCAGGGACATGGCAATCAAGTGGGTCTTAGGACACTTGGTGTGCATAAATTAAAATTGTTTATTTGATGGATACTTAGAAGAATATCAGTTTGTCTTGGACTTGGGTTCCAAGAAAAAGATATGTATAACAAGAAATGCCCCAGGATGAAAGAAAGATGAAAATGTAATGTGTTTTCAGCACATGTGATGGATACCAAGGTAAGGGATTCTGGTATCAGATAATTCATGTTGACCACATAGAATGGTTAATTGTGGGATCAGACTGGTTACATAATATAGCATGGACATCATATGTTAGGGGTTTATGCCTTGCATAAACATGACATTGAGATGTTATGTGAAGACTTGATGAGATGATATATGAATAATATCTATCTCCCTTTATCTAGGATTTCGGGGACGAGATCCTTGTTAGGGGTTTATAATTTGTAACATCCCTGACCTGGGTTATGCCTTAACCCTAAGTGTTTTGCTTAATAAAGTTAATTAAATGCTTATCATTAATTTTTGAAAAGTAATTAAGGCTCAATAGGAACTTATGTTTCAATTTTAGTCCTTTTCGAATAATGTTGAAACATTATTTTGCTTGTTTTGGATTAAAGTGCAAATTACCCAAGTTGAGGGGTTAAATTGCAGATGTTGCATGATAGCATGTTCCTCAAGTGTTGAAGCATCGTAAGGATGAAAATGATGTAGTGGTATGGCTTGTGGTAGCCTGAGTAACAAGAAAGAGCTTGTTGAACAATGTTTGTGCATTGAAACCTAGTTTTGGTGTAATATGCAATTTACCCAAAACCTAGGGTTCAATATGCAAATTACCACTTCAAAATAATCCCTAATGTTTCTTGGCATCATGTAGAGAAAATAAAATGAGAGGGGCATCTCATTTGTATCTCTTTGGAGGACAGAGAATCTTGATATTAAAATAATCAAGATTTAAGCACAATTGGAACTTTACTTCAATTTAATGCAAAAATAAATATATTAATTAAAGCCCCCTTTAACCAAAAGGTTAGGGATGAGTTTTCAAGAGAATGGACGACCATGTTCCTTGAAAAGGCACGAAAATATCTAAAGGAAGTGGATAACTCACACACATTATTATAAGAAAAAGAAATATCCACTCACTTATGGATATTAGTATTATATGATTTAAGGTGCTTAATTTGCTTTTATTTAAATCATGGATAATTGAGAGGAATAAGAGGAAAATAAGATAGCCTTGTGACCAAGTAAGGGAAGGGGGAAAGGGGCAAGGAAATGGAGGAGATAATCCCTACTTTCTCTCTCCAAAAATGAATATTTAATCAAATGCATATATGCTACTTTATCCATTAGTTGAAAGGTTAATTTCGAAACCCTTTTCACTTCTTGCTTGCAAAAACGACCAAGGGATCTTGGAGAAACATTAGGACTACCCCCAACCTGTTGGTAAGCTTCTTGACCTCCTTTCACCATGATTTCATGGTGGAAATCAAAAATAAATGATGGATTTCTTCTTTTCTCCATGCAATCTTCTATCCTAGCCATTCCTTTTCACTCAAAAGCTTGAGGACGAACTTGGGATAGTTTATAAAGCTTCTTCCACCATTAAATACGTGGATCTTGGATCTGTTAAGCTCAATTGGAGGCGGGTTATATAACTTGAACCCCTTTACATTGTTATTCAACTATTAATCTTGCAATTTCGTTGATTCCTTCATCTTCTTGATTAATTGTTGGTCAAAATGGGTAATTCCATGAAATCAGAGGTACTAATAACTACAGGGACGAATGTAGATTATTATGACATCATCTTGGACACATTTCCCAAATAAATTCTATGTCATTCGGTTTCAACAAACTTGCTCATTCGGTTTCAACAAAACCGTTTGAAAGCAAATAGTTTCATCAAACTGTTTGAAGCTAAACGGTTTCAAACTATGTTTGGGAGAGTTGACCAGGGTTGACCATTTGTAAATTTTGATGCTAATGATTCTGGTTGATGACCCACCAAATTTGATTAATTAATTCCAAAGGGTTCATCAGTTGAAGGTTAATCAATTAGCAAACCCTAATCGGGTTAAGTGCTGAAATTCAATTTGGTTAATTTAGATTTTTGGGTGTTTGAGCCCAAACGGTCTCAAGACCATTTGGAGGTCACCCAAACGGTCTCAAAACCGTTTGGGGGTCACCCAAGACCGTTTGGAGGTCTAGGGTTAAGTATGGTTGAGTAATTGAAGGTCCATAGATACCAAATTGAAATGCAATTGAGTGATGATTTGATGATCAATCCAATGACCTAAACCTTATTGGAATTTCACAAATTCCAAGGTTAGGATGAGGCAAACGGTCTTAAGACCATTTGGAGGTCATCCAAACGACCTCAAGACCGTTTGGGGTCAGGTCATGTCAAAAGTTTGATGATAGTTCATTGGTTTCAATTGAATCAGTTCCACAATGTTGAACAATGATGGCTACTCGATTCAAAGCCCTAATTGAAGGTTCATTGAGTTGAAATCTTAGATCAATTGGGTTCAAAACCATAATTTATGGTTTAATTGAAGGTTGATTCAATAGTTCAAGTGACAAAGAAATCAAGTACTCAATTGATAATTGGTCCATCTATTGAAATCATGAATCGTGTAAGTGTTGAATGGACTTTTTGGTCCATTCGGTTTTGAGATGGTTTGGACCAAATGGCCTCAAGACCGTTTGAGTCCAAACGGTCTCAAGACCATTTGGGTCCAAATGGTCTCAAGACTATTTGAGACCAAATGGTCTCAAACCGTTTGGAGACCCAAGCCCATTCTGTTTCAAACCGTTTGGAGCATCAATGGTCAAGAACGTTTGGATGTTTTAATATGATTTAATTAGTGAGGAACCTAAGGTGATGAAACATGAAATGACCCAATGGTTGCTACTGATTTATCTCAAAGATAATCACTAGGGTTGTACCTTTAAGGTACTCAGTAATTGGTAACCCTAGATGAGTTAATCCCTGAAGCTTAAGTAAGCAATATTTTAATACAGTGTGTCAACCCTAATTAAATGTATTTAATTAAAGGGCTGGTTGACCTAATTTATCCAAGTTTGACATAGTCAACATCCTAGAGAGGATGAGAGAGTGAGGAATCCATACATGGAGGGTAATCATGAAATGAATAAGCCTCAAATGCCTTTAATATGAATAAATTAAGATTCTAAAGTATGATCTTTGATGAAGTGATCATGAAACCCTAATCAAGAAGGTTGTTGAGCCTTAACCCTGATTTAGGGAAATGCTAGGTGTAACCCTAATATAGGGAAAGGATGTAACCCTAATTGAGGTTGATTAAATGAGAAACCCTAATTGAGGTTGATTCCATGAGAAACCCTAATAAAGGGTGATTCCATGAGAAATCCTAATTGAGGGTGATTCCATAAGAAACCCTAATTGAGGGAGATGCCATGAGAGAACCTTAATTGGAATGAATAGTAAACTCTAATTATGGGCAATGTGATATGAAACCCTAATGTACGGTGATGCTATATGCAATCCTAACCCTAAGGAAGGATGATAGTAAGTGAAACCCTAAAGCCTAATAAAGGGTGATGGTATGGGTGACCTAATCCTAATAATGGAATGGTGACTATTACACTGATAAGGGAAATACCTAAAGTGATTTATTATAGGTAACCTTATAGCAAGCAATGCCTTAACCTGAGATGAGTCCCTATCATTGAAGATAGTTGGACAACCCTTATGTGTGTTTTATGACCTATGCACTTCACAATAAAGGTGATAGGTCAGTGAATAGAAGTATTAAGATGGGAAATACCTTAATACAGTATAAATTGATAAACTCAAGTAAGTTTAAAGTGCCGAGGGAAGTGAAATATCAAGACATAATAGATATCACATCCAGCTCTTTAAGAATGATATCCCTTGATGCATCTCAAATCCAATATACTTAGATGAGTAACATATAAAGAGTGCTATCCTAATCATTACATCAAGATGTAATGTGTTTTTATGAACCATGAGAATGGTTGTTGCCTAGTGAAAGGTGACAAGATGTTAAATGTGCATTATGAGCCATGAGATTAGCTGTTACCTAGTGAGAGGTAACAAGATATTTTAATAGGCCTAGTGAACCACATGAGTAAGTCGATACCTAGTGAAAGGTATCAAGATAATTATAAAAGTCCTCTGTAAGAGATGAAAATGTTTTTAATAAACCAAGAAAATAAAAACTTAGTAACATAATAATTATAACAAAAAGGATACAATAATAATGATGGAACCTTGATTATACAAGTGTTGAGAAGAGTGGAATACTTGTATTACATAAAGAATGTGATTGAGCATGATTTCATAGCCAAAGTTTAAATGTCAGTAGAAGAATGAGGTACCCAGTGCTGTGTAAATAGACATAGGATGTAATCATAGGATTGACATAGTTCAATACCTGGAATAATATCACAGGATCGGTAATAACCCAATACCTGGAATAACTGTACAGGATTGGTAACAACCCAATACCTTGAATACTTGCACATGATTGGTAATAACCCAATACCTGGAATAACTACACAGGATTGGTAACAACCCAATACCTGGAATAATTGCACATGATTGGTAATAACCCAATACCTGGAATAATGTCACAGGATTGATATAGCTCAATACCTGGAATAATATCACAGGATTGGTAATAACCCAATACCTGGAATAACTACACAGGATTGGTAACAACCCAATACTTGGAATAACTGCACAAGATTGGTAATAACCCAATACCCGGAATAATGTCACAGGATTGACATAGCTCAATACCTGGAATAATATCACAAGATTGGTGATAACCCAATACCTAGAATAACTGCACATGATTGGTAACAACCCAATACCTAGAATAACTGCATAGGATTGGTAATAACCCAATACCTGGAATAATGTCACAAGATTGACATAGCTCAATACCTGGAATAATATCATAGGATTAGTAATAACCCAATACTTGGAATAATTGCACAGGATTGGTAACAATCCAATACCTGGAATAACTGCACATGATTGGTAACAACCCAATACCTGGAATAATTGCACATGTTTGGCATAGTCCAATACCTGGAATAGATGCACATGTATGGCATAGTCTAATACCTAGAATGGTTGTATGAGATTGATAATGATTTAATCTGAAATGTTTATACAGGATTGGATAAGTCCAATACCTAGCAAAGACATGGAGTCTATAACTAAGGATTGGCGTAGTCCAATACCTGAATAAGACATGATGATGTACATTCTCATGTCCAATATAAACCAAAATATGTTTAGCAAATTGGCTAAGGCTAACCGACAGAATCAAGAAAGACTCATGGGTGACATATCAGAGTAATGAATATCATGAGAAAAGCATGGGATGCTGAGTTGATATATCAGACAATTGATATACATGTCCTTCCTATTCCTTATAAAGAGAATAGATGATTTACTGCTCTATTATAGATAGTTGTAATATTTAAAGATGAGAATGATCTAAACTGCTTATCCTCTGCCCAGTTTTATATCATTAAATTGCAACAATAATGTTTCTGGCAGAGATTTATATCTCTCGCTGGGGCAATTTTCAATTGTCTCACCCCTGTGGGATCCAACATTTTTAGGTGGACGAACGTGGAGGAGATTGAGAATATCTTGCAGAGGAAGAACATCAACAGTAGTAGGGACAGCAGTGACAGCTCAGGTGGAGTGTACTGTCTGTCGTGTCTCGTAGATAGAAGTCCTATGTGTCGTCTCTGTACTCTCAGGTCCTCAGAGTTAATAGTTAATGCTTTCAATGAATCATTTTGAGTTTTTGGTCTTATGCCTCGAGGTTCTTATGTTGTCTGTGTTTATCTTTTAACAAGGCAGTTGATGTTGTAAATCTCGAGAAGAGATGGTACCAAATATGTACTTATGAACCAGGATGTAAATATAATACATTGGTTCTTGTTGAAAGAGTTTTCCTATGAATGGATCCCTTTGAAAAAGGTTTTAATTTTTAGTGATTTTTAGTAATCCACTGCGAATGATACGCTTCCGCATTAGTTAATCTTGTTTTGTGAGTTGGATGCTACAATTTTGGTACTGTGACTGGGAACCTTGTGATGCTGACTGTTGTAACTGGGGGTAATTTCTCTTGAAATATCCCATCTGTCCACACTGATGACATCCTTGAAACTCTGTTCCCCAACACTATCCTGAGTGTGGTCTTCCACAGATATCACATGCTCATGTCTCTCGCCTCGGCGGACCTATCACTGAAACCGATGGTCCAAAAGACCTTCCTCTAGACGTGTTGTTCCATATCTCTGGACTGGATCTTCCCCTACTCTGAGAAGATATCACATCTTCAGATCCTTGTTTACTAAAATAGCCAAATCCTCATCCAAACTTCGAGAAGAAACCACCACCACCTCCTCGGTGTCCACTACTAGCTTGTCCTCTTATGAAGTCTCTGGGTCTCTTTCTATTCTCATAGTGCTTATCAACATTCACATATTCCTCTACACGTCTTGCTGCCTCAAGAAACTCTCTGAAATTCTCTCTTTCTCTTCGGCCAATTGTAGATATAGTATGCTGGATTTTGGGCCTCAATCCATCCTGGAATCTTCTACACTTTTCCATGTCATCTGGGATGAGCTGCGGGCAGAAGTTTACCAAATTGGTGAAATATGCCTCGTACTCCCCCACTGACATATTCCCTTGTCTGATGTTCTGCAGCTGTCTTATCTTCTAACTCAGAAAGGTAGGTGGGTAGTACTTAAGATGGAATTAATCAACAAAATACTTCCAAGTCAATGCCATGTTCCTCCTTTTATCTTCCACTCCACACCACCAGAGCTCTGCATCACCTTTAAGAAAATAAACTGTGTGATTGATTTGTCTTTCCTCAGACAGCTCCATCAGATGGAACACATTCTCTAACTGTTTCAACCATTCATCTGCCACTATAGGGTCCGTAGTTCTAATGAACTCAGTACCTTCAAGCTTCTTAACCAGCTCATAGGATCTCATCAGATCCTTGCTACTCGAGGTAGAAGCTTTCCTTTCCATCTTATACTTTTCCCTAGTCTCAAGAAACATCCTATACATCCTTGATGCCTCATCCACATCATCTCCACCACCTGGACCCATCACCTGATGGATTAAGTCCAATGTGGCTCTCAGCTTGGTCCTCATGACCACGTCCTCTTCCTGCCATCTGCAATAGTATAACAGAACACTTCCTATTAGAATACTACAGTTAGAAGGAAAACACCTAGGTCCTAATCCTATTGGTCTCTTATCATCCCCTGACCTTGACTTAGAGTAACTACGTACTCAACCTTGCTCTGATACCAAGCTACTACACCCTGATCTCACAATTACCACTAATCATGAGATTTGGGCATAAATTGAGGATTTAATGTAATACAAAGATCACCCTTAACTTTTTCTTTTCTTAATCACTTAGAATTAACCTAAAGGAAAATCTTATAACTTGGATAACATCGAATCATATTAACTACAAAATCAACTTACCATTTACCTTACTAGGAAGATAAAATAGAATTTCATGATATATTACATTTTTTCCTGCAGAATATAAAGTACAATAGATAATTTAAAACTAAACTACATATTACATTACATTCTCTCTCTACCACACCACATACCCAAGGACTTAGGGGAAAGGACTAAGAGACCTCTATCTAACTATGAACTACCTTCTAAGAGCCTGGGTGATAAGATCCTTCAGCTTCCTCGTGCTGACATTGACCTGAAAAATATTTCAGTAGGTTGGTGAGCTACTGGCTCAGTGAATAGAATTTCACCCAACCATCGCAGATAACTCATTTATTTTTATTAAACTAAAATAAAATGCAGGAATTACTATACTGAGAAGAACTAAAAATTTCAATTAAAATAACAAGAAAATGCCAAAATTTCATTAAAAGAACAACTGCTACGAAACTATACTCAAATCTTACTTAACTCTTTTACTTAAGAAACTCTATAAACCTATATTATCATATTTTAGCTTATGCCCGGATCATATGCAGTGTACTCTACATATGAAGACTCGTAACGAACTACGATCTCACCATACAAGACTTAGCTTAAAACCTGGGACGCTAAGCCTAGAACTGAATCTGGGTCTGCTTGACTCGAACCGTCACGTCTGACTAAGGCAGCTAAATAGCTGGCCTTTAACTGGACCTCTCCTTCTAGGCTGAGTACACAGACAGAGGGTCTGAGATGCTCTGTGGGCCTAATCTTGGTATGCTCTATGGGTACCTCTGGGTTACCACCGGGATCTCCGGTTCATGTTGGGTAACCTATCTTTTCTTAGGAGACTTCCTCAAGGGCTTCGTCTCCTCGCACGCTCTGTGGGTGCGTTCTGATCCCCGTATACTGGTCACTGCCAGGGTGGATCGTTTCCTCCCTACAGTGCATACATCCGTAGGGAATCTACTGTGTTCAGGGCACCTATGTCTATTATTTTATTATTCTTGGAAAGCTCTTACTATATTGTATCTCTCTCTTACTTATTCTTGACTCTGGTATCTCTATGATACCGACTCTATTCATATAAAGTTTATAAATATGGCATGTACTTTTTTACTTAACTTGACAGAGCAGTATATTTAACAACATTGTAATATACTGGTTATGCAGGCAGGTAGACTGAAATTCTTAAATAAACAGAATACATGTCAGCTTGGCACATATACACTGGAATCATGAAATTAAACATATTAATACACAAATAAGAGTTAATTACTTATCATGGCATGAATTATTAATGGTAACATAGAATTTCTAATGATATCCTTGAGAAACATACCAATTCATGTGAATATTAAACCACTCACATTAAATATAACAGGGAGCGTGGAACTAGGTTTCCATTGAACATTTTCATGTCATCGTTATTCCTTTGAAATCATGCATCTAGTAAATTACTAGAATCATACAACCTGGGTTTATGCCCAAACTACACACATCTACTAAAAATACAGGGTCGTGTGCTACTGTCTTTAATCTTTAAACTGAGAAATTTAGAATCTAATCAACCATCTAATTCCAGTAATCCTAATCACACAGAACAGTTAAATAATTAGGGTTATTCAAACGTAATTAAGAAAAATGTGCAATGAGAAATTGACCAATGCCAAGACTGCCCGGTACTTGGGTAATCATTGTTACCCGCGAATAACACAAATCTAACTGAAACTATCAGTTTCATGGAATTAGCACTACTTAGTGAGTGAAATTCTACTCACAGAGGTTTGAAATGGCCGAAATCAACTGGAAACTCATCCAAAGCTTGCTTCCAGGAATCCACAGGGTTGTCTTCAACCTTGGGTAGCCCTAGATTGAACCTACTGCATACAACAGTAGCTTCCACACACATACAGGTTGAGGAAGAGGGAGCTAGCTGAGTGCTAAAACGAGCTGGGAGCTGCGAATTTCGATTCTGACCCCAAGGTCGAGCTCAAGGGCATTGTTTTCCTTGGTGATTTGCTGTGCCCAAGGGATCCTGGCCACTGCCCCGCACAACTACTGTTGCAGGCCAGCCGTGGCACTACTCTACTGGACGGGGCGCCGCTAGGGTGAGGAAGAAGGGGAGGATGAAGGAAGAAGAAGATGGAGGCTAGCTGGCGCTGCTGGATCGGCCCTCACGAGACCTAATCGGCCACACGCCTCCTTTGCTAGTTGGGCAGTAGCTACTAGGCACCACACCTATTGATGGTCATCCGCCCTATAGGTCGGGGCGCCGCGCTAGGGCGAGGAAGAGGAGGAATGAAGGAAGAAGAAGATGGACGGAAGTAAAGCTTTGCTGGCTCAAAGCTAAGGAGCTCCAAAATCACCCCTCTTTTCCCCTACTATTGTCCGATCGGCTAGCTGGGCACTGCTACTTCAAGAGCTGCTCGATCGGGTGAAAGAGATAAGGATAAAGGGGAGAAAGGGGTTAATAAGTTGTTATTATTGGAAAATTTGCAGCCAAGTCCAAAGATCTTGAAAACATCATAACTTTTTCCTCGTAGGTCCGATTCAAATGATTTCTTTTGCAAAATTTCAAGCACGGAATCCATTACAACTTCAAGGCATAAAAACACAAAAACTAAACCATCTTAGATAGGTTAATCATCTTAGGTAATTAACTTAATGATTAACACTGCAGTTAACATTAATTACATCAGATGAATCAATCTCAACTAATGATTCACATCTTAGCTTATATTGATTAACCATGATGTTTAACAAGGTACTTATAACTAATCAAGGTACTTCACGCTAATTGAGGTACTTACTGAATAACCTCTATGTGGGTTATAACATTATCATTTGTAGTTTAGGAAGAAAACTCAACTCATCTTGTACATATATGAAAAACTATAGTTTTATACCACATTGTAGGGTGTCACTCCCAATAGATAATATTACCCTAATTATTAGGGTAGTCCAATCCATCTCTAAGAACACACTCATCTGAAATGAAGAATGAAGAGTAAATATCAAAGTATTAACAGTAATTAACAAAGTCAAATGTTGAAAACTACCAAATTGATTACCGTATGTCAATATATTCCATTTCCCATCATGAATTTATACATGTATCTCTAAATTAATATCAAACTAGGCAACGAAACATTGTTATGTTGATTATACTAACTAAATATTATATATCAAACTCAAACCATGCAATCCCAAAACCCACAGGATAGGAACCATCCAACTCACACACAAAACTAGAAAAATGTACACCATCATCACCTCATATGGTTAGTACAAATAATGGAGATCGTCAGAAGTTGGTGTTAGTATCCAAGTAAACTTGGAGACCGTACGACCCCTATATAACTGTTTCTCAACTTTTTATTATTCAATCTAGAGATATAACATACTTGTTCTCGTGCTGCTTCTGGAAGATTGATTTCCTTCTCTCCAGACATTGTCGCATGTTGCCTCCATAGATACCTTAGGTAACTACTTTGAACTCAAAAATTTGGTTCTACTCCTAAATAGTTGACTAGGCAATCGTCCTAGCCTTTGACAAGTTGACCCCATTTGGGTTAGACAATTTGATTAGTTAGCATCATAGGCCGACCAACTTTTACATGAGTTGATCCCTAATTGTCCGTACTCTACAAAAAATCAATTCAATACCTTGAGATTTTCTAAAGGGTTCCAAACTCACCCTACACATACGTTATGTGTATTAATAAATTATAATTCAATTTTACTTTGTTGCAAATTTAACTAGTCCTTGACCCATATTTTATTTCTTATGTGAGTTTTCCATCATGTTTAAGTTCTTTAACTTATCTTGGAATAAGGGTTCTTTACCATTTCATTGACACACACCATTACCCATTTAGAGTTAAGTTTTCACTATCATTAGTCACATTGCATTCATGTCTTTGGTTTTAACTCAAGTTAATTAAAAAGTAATAACAAAGAGGTTAACACTGCTCAAGCAATCTGGAATGGTTATGACATGTAGTACAACGTGGTTGTCAATGAGGTATATTGTCTAAAATTTTCCATGAAACTCAGTTCCTTGGTGGAGTGTCATCTTTTCTGCTTTGTTGAATGTTCTTTATTAAAGTCACTAGTACGTCCATCAATAAAGCACACTTTAGGCAAAGCACACTATTGAGAAAATAATAACTCTTTGGATATTGTTGAAGGAAAAACACACTTATGAGTACCCACTCTTATATTGAGATCACAAAAGTAATACTTGGGTGTTAAACAATAATCATAGGTTGATTGATTGATTGGTAGATAAATTGGACCAATTTTCTTGAATCTAAGTCATCCCTAAAGAAATCTATGTTGTTACTTATGAGTACCCACTCTTATCTACTCCCGACATTTTCTGAAGTTTCCCGATGTATTGCACTAAACTGTTGGGTGTTTATTTACTTTAAGCAAATTATAAGTCCCTATGTGGATCACCTATATAATAATGATTTTCTAAATCTATAAGGGGTGGTTGAAGGAGGTAATACTCCTAGTCACCGAGGAAGTGGCTCACATTGTAAATGTAGATGTGACCAAGTCCAATGATGGATAATCACCATGAGTCTAATGTTGGATCAAACCCTAGAAATCTGATGATGGAACAAGGGATGAATGTACCCACTAACATAGGGCAACATGGTAAGGAAGTTATGCAGAATATGCAAGTTTGATATTTAAAAATAATTTCTAATATGCTTGGTTACATTGTTACACCTACTTGCACACATTTGGTTGAACCACATACATAGTATAGAGATATACTGATTGACATATTTGTTTTCCAACGTTTTAGGTTAATCTACATATTTATCTGAAGACATGGACATTCATAAGCTGGCAAGTGCAAGAACATATGGATAAAGAATACTATAGGATTAGATAGATATTTTATTTTTCCTTCGGAGCATAGTTTCCTTTTTCACTAATTACGTAACTCCTTCAAGGAGTTTTATGTTCATATTATATCACTATCTTTTCCATTTTAATAAATTATAATAATTATTGGTTATTTTCTATACTTGGATTTTGGAAAGTTGACAATGGCCCTTGCCCTCTCGATCACCCTTAATTGGGGATAATAGGGGGAGGAGGTCATTATAATATTTAACCATATAAAAACCTAAAACATTGATATACAAGATTTCCAAACATGAAGGTGGTCATAAGTTGGTGTTAGCCTCTAGGAACATTTTGAGAAATTTTTGACCTCTATATAACTATTAATGCTCAACTTCTCAATATTTTATCTTTAGATTCAACATACTTGTTCTTATCCTACTTCTGGATGACTGATATCCTTCTCTCCTTCCAAACATACCCATGAGCTGCCCCGCGGATACCTTAGGCACTACTTCGAACTCAAAAAATTGGCTTGACTCCTTAATAGTTGGCTAGTCAATCGACCTGACATATGACTGGTCATCCCCATTAGGGTTAGAAAATATGATTACTCACCCTCAAAGGTCCATCGACTTTAGCATGGGTTTTTTGAATAATTGGCTAGATCCTATAGATAGTCAAATGGATACCTTGAGATTTACTAAGAGGTTCCAAACTCACCCTACGTATATGTTACGTGTACTACATCACATGTAGTTTGATTTTACTTTGTTGCAACACTGAACTTATCCTTGACCCATCTTCAATTTTTTGTTCAAAAGTTCTTAGATCAACATATCTTAGAATTGGGGTTCTTTACCAAATCATAGACACACGCCATTACTCGTATAGAGTTAAGTTTTCATTATCATTAGTCATATTGCATGCATGAGTTAGGTTATAAATCAAGTTCATTAGAAAGTAATCACAAATCGGTTAAGACTGCTAAGCTAGTGTTTGCAAGCAATCTAAAATGGTTTACGACATGTAGTACTAGGTGGTTGTCGGTGAGGTACATAGTCTAAAGTTTGTCCCTAAAAACTCAGGTCCTTGGTGGAGTGTCATTTTTTCTGCTTTGTTTTTTATTCTTTTTTGAAGTCACTAGTACACCAATGTTGATCTCATCTACCACACTCTAGAGGGATGAATTCTATGAGAAAGTTATAACTCTTTAAATATAGTTGAAGGAAAAACAACACTTTAGGGTTTGGTTTCAGATAACCTGAGGACGAGGGAAATGGTTTATGTGCTCTCTCCCTCTTATTCATATAATTCTGTGACGTCCCCGGATTTTCTAAAACTTAATCTGATGTGTGACATCCAAATTGAAACCCTCACCTCAGCGAGAATCCCAATTTAAACACCCCACATTAGGCTAAGAAGAACAAAATCAAGGGAGTCAGAAGGAAACAATCAGTAGCACATGTACATGAACAATAATAAAACCATACACACATGTTCACCATTCAACATATACTTACAACATGAATTGTTACAACATTTGATATTACACATTGAAAGGTAAACTTCTACATATACATGTACTACATCTAACAACATGATCTTAAGATAACAGGTCCACCTGTACATCAGCTCGCCATACAACTCTCACTATCCTGGATCTTCAAGAGCATAACCACAACCTAAACAAAAGATTACATGCGGTACACGTCAGCACAATATTCAAGAATATTGTACTGAGTACACCTACGTGTCTTTTATTTACCTCTCATCATATCTTGGCAATAAGATAAAACTAATACTTGGCATCATTAAATAAATATAAGAAAAGTGTATACTTGCACAAAGATATTCATTAACAAAAGAGAACACATATTTTAAGCTTGTTTTCCATTATATCTCAAGGCCTTTATGATCACTACCAAAGAGTTGGATCATATGTACACTGCGACCACTACCAAAGAGTTGGGTCCAAGCACACTACCAAAGAGTTGGTGCTTCCATATGTACAATGTGACCACTACCAAAGAGTTCGGTCACTTCCAAGCACACTGCCAAAGAGTTGGTGCTTTCATATAATGGAACAGAGATATTATGTTTGATGTGTTCATAGCAGTAAGTATAGAAAACCAACCAACATATCATACAAGAACAATCATTTCATCCAATACCATATGCCAAGTATTTTACTATGCATATAACACAAGCATATTGTATAATAAGCCAAGTAAGAGGTAATGGCGTACCTTATATCAAGATATCTTAATCATCACATATACTTCTGATGTCAACTATATCCTTGGTCAACCCTGATTAAGATAAGATCACATACTATCATCAGATTCTCATCATCATACATCTCATCTTAACCCTAATCGTGTTCATTAGGGTTTCCCTTATCTCTTTAGTATATTTCCATTATTACTTGCATTATAGTCTTAGAATTATCATACTGGTGTCATTTTCCAGATTATTTACTCAATAACTGATAATCACATTTTCCATCATTATGTGAACCTATTAGCCTTAGGTTACATGCATTAACCTAAATCAGGGTTTCATACCATGTATTAAGGGTCAATCTCATATAACATCAATTTCATGAACAAAACTGATCTCAGATCTACATATTATCTTCCAGTTACTGATATGAACTTATTCTGTAAATATCAACATTTATTGAGCATGTACGTATTTATTACATTTTATTTAGGGTTATTAGCCCTAATTAGACATGTAAAGAAAATTACATAATTTCGTGTATCAACATCACAATTACTGACATCATATGGATTCTAAACATGAATTTTAGTTTACTGACATATTCTCATAATTTTAGGCCAACGTTTGATATTTATTATCCATCAATTAAGCATTTCACAATTAACAAGATATCACTAATATTCGTGCATAAAAAGCTTGATATTTTGCTTTAATTGTGTTCTAATCATTTTTCTGAGAATTTTGGTATATTATATGTATTTTTCTGATGCTCGAGCTATTTTCTATGATTTAATGAAGAACTGCATATTTACTGACCTATTCACCTTCGACGGCCAATCAGGCGTCGCCATGTGGCTCGCAAGGTTGGCAAATCTCCTTCAATGGATTACACTCAGACCCGCCTGGTTCATCGTGGAACCGTCGGTTTTTCTGCTCTGGACCTGGTTCGCTTGCCTCCCATTCTGTCTTGTGTCCCACGCAAGTCTGCGCTTCTGCTGCGCAAGAATCTGTCTTCCGCGGGACACGCCGCCGCCTGGACTAGCTCCGACGAGCAACATGATAGCCAAAAAGAGCTCTTCGTTGGCTTCTAAGGCAACCAACAACCTCAGCAACATATTTTGGATCTCCACGAGTGATCCAGCCTACAACTCGACCTTTGAAGCTCATCCTCCTTGAGCTCGTCAGGTTAGCCGCCGCTGCGGCGGTGGGAAAAGGAGATTCCCCCCCTTCACATGCTCAAGCTCCAGGGTTATGCTCTAGAAGCTCCGTAGGGCCTCCTTGAACTCTGACACCTCCTCCTAAAGCGGTGGGAAACACCCTCATATAACCCCTGAGCTCCACCTTCTCCTCTACCTAAAAAGGGGTTGCTTAGCCATGGAAACAACCACTGGGGTGTGCGAACTCTGTGCGGTCCACTCCCCTAGATCTGAGCATCATTTTCCCTTCTTGGTTCACCTCAACTAAGACCACACTCAACTTCCCATAACTCCATTCCTACCCATGGTCTTCGCTGCTGCATGTTGCGATGGAGAGGCCATGATATGGAGTATCTTGTTCTCTCTCGTCTAGTCTCGAAACTAAACGTGTAAGGGGTCAGTGTGTAGGTCTCACAATGGCAAAAAGAACTACCCACTAGGTTTCCCTTATGGATCCACGATTACGACGTGGGATTGCTCGAAACTTGGCATCGCTGACTGCCCCACGACTCCGGCTGATCCGGAGGTAGGGGATGGCGGGTGGGCCGTTAGATCCCATCCAAGGGCTCGAATTAGTCTCCTCCCTAAGTGAATCCGTGGCTTTCCCTTTTCACAGGTTGCAACCACTAGATCATCTATGGAGGGTAGGGATTTGCCCACTCTGGTCCAGCCCAAACCAAGGGGCGAGTGACACTGATTAAAGCCCTAACTTAGTTATATAAACCATCAACCATGTACATTATTTCACCAATTTCAAACATTAATAACTTCCTCTAGGAACATCCAATTGCCACCCAATTTTAACCATAGCTTCCTCACTACTAAGGTACCTTGTACACGAATTTGGTGCCCAAACTGAATTGTTAGACCATTCAATTAAATTCCTCAAGAAGGCATAAAAAGAGAGATCTTAATCATTATATAAATCTCAATCAACCTTCCAACTTTACTAAAACACTTGGAACTCTAATTATAACTCAAGATATGGATTCTAACATGTTATTGGAGATTTATGGATTTCAAAAATCCACTCCATCACATCCTACTCACCTTAAAAGAAATTCCGTCCTCGGAATTAAGCCAGAAAACCACTTTGTCACATCATATACATCTTAAAAGAACTTTTGTCCTCAAAAGTAAACCATACACATACTTCCAGGGGAAACCTTATCTTGCTCTCATCCACATGTAGGCACTATTCTATGTGTCACATATCCGCAAAGGTTACCTAGAACCACGTATCCAAAGCACTATTAGGGGGGGTTTTACAATGATTTTGGTGCACAAACACTCCATTCAAGGTTAAACTCAGGGTTTAGAAACTCTGGTTATGTCATTACATATCTCATATGCTAGGGTTGCATCCTCATCTTTACCCATCCATTAAACATAAACATATACTTCTTATGAGGGAGTTACATGTAATTAACTCACTTTATCCATATGGATCATATTAAGGTATCATCATCATTATGTTGTGCTAACTATCAAACTATATTTTTCATCTTCATTAAGCACTGAGATTAACACCTCATGCAACATGTTCCATTCCATTGGTCTTATTTAATTGTTCATACTGAATTACAACATATACTAGTGATTTCATCACAAGATTAACCAACACTATCACATGATCATCATTATTAAAGCATATGGCAAACCATTTATGCATGGATATCTATTAAACCTTCTTAGGTTTCCATCGTATCATATCCACTATCACATCTCAAGATTGGATCACATATTATGATCAGATTTACATATATTATATCATGGTTGTTCTGCACAAACTTATGTGAATGACATGTTAAACCTATATTAAAACTTCATCTAGTACAATTGAGGTTCTCCAAATCCATACCGGAGGGTAATTCCATGCTCAGACTCTCTGAGCTAACTCATCTCTTTGAGTATCACATATGCACATACTTTATCTTTCCTCTTGGTCTTGGGTTCCCGGATTACCATATTGGCACTAGTGATAGCTTTACAAGCTCTAGCCACATAAGCATCAACCAAAACGTCATATGACATACTCTTCATAGGCCTTTACCCATGAGACATCATACCCAAATCTCTCTTATATACACCACTAGATTCCTATGTGGGAAACCACCAACCCAAGCATGCGGCTTCACAGAACTAACATAGATACCTCCTCCAGGGTCTTGGGCTCTCTCCCTCACCCAGATGTAAGGCACTCATATTCATGTTCACATGTTCATATAACCAGCCTCCCTTTGACTCTAGGGTTCGGTCTTCCCAAGGACATCTAGGGTTCAAGAAGACTATAGGAATCATGCATAAAGCGACTCAACTCAAACACTCATGAGTATTCTAGTTTAGGACATATCATATCACATATCTCATAATTCTCATATCTTGGAGTCTAGGTTCTCTGACCTCATCCATGTGGGTCTCGCTCTCTCTTGAGCTAACCCCAAAACTGGTCCTAACACTAGAGGTCCTCCTTTGTAAAAGAGTCTGAGGCTCTTGCTGATCCACAACCTGGTCTTAACTTAACTTATCTTATCTCATAAAAAAAGCATACTTGCATCATCAAAACTCATCTCAAATCCTCAAAACTGAACTAAAATCCTCGAAGACAAACATAAATCAACATAATATATCTTATATCATCTACACAAGACTTACATCATATCATCAAACTTATATCATATATTCCATCTATCATATATATCCAACAAGGCTCTAGACATCTAATCTAGAACTACTCTCTCTTCTAGACTGATGTCATTCACTTTCACTTAGGTTGCATGAACACCTCCTACTCGTACATGTGTGGGGACAAATTTTTGTAATACATATATATAATAAAATATTATATTGTTTTTCTTCGATAAAACAAGCGTTAGAGAAAACTATCAAGGTTCGATCCGATTGGAATCCAAAACCAAATCCACAAAACGAGTGTCCCACACATAGTAGAGAGTACAGTGTCATGAAAACTAGTGAAAAGGGTGAGAACAAGGGGTAGACTAGTGTATGTACTCTAGAAAACATGCACAATATGTCTAGGGTTTCTCTTCCCTTGATGCACGTCATTTCCAAATAGTGCAACGTCCCATACCGCTGCACTACAAGGAAAAAACGACATCTAAGGACTTGCTACTCAACAAGCACTAGTCTAGACCTAGTTCTCAGACATCTAGATGCTAACCTAGAGGCTAGGTCAGATCTAGTATCTAAAAGACGACTAATCTAACCCTAAAAGATTATTAAGGTTCAAGGTTCTTTAGTTTTGTGTTGCATAATGAGCAAATGTCAAGTTTTGTTATTGTTCATGCTCTGATACCACCTGTGACGTCCCCGGATTTTCTAAAACTTAATCTGATGTGTGACGTCCAAATTGAAACCCTCACCTCAGCGAGAATCCCAATTTAAACACCCCACATTAGGCTAAGAAGAAGAAAATCAAGGGAGTCAGAAGGAAACAATCAGTAGCACATGTACATGAACAATAATAGAACCATACACACATGTTCACCATTCAACATATACTTACAACATGAATTGTTACAACATTTGATATTACACATTGAAAGGTAAACTTCTACATATACATGTACTACATCTAACAACAGGATCTTAAGACAACATGTCCACCTGTACATCAGCTCGCCATACAACTCTCACTATCCTGGATCTTCAAGAGCATAACCACAACCTAAACAAAAGATTACATGCGGTACACGTCAGCACAATATTCAAGAATATTGTACTGAGTATGCCTATGTGTCTTTTATTTACCTCTCATCATATCTTGGAAATTATATAAAACTAATACTTGGCAGCATTAAACAAATATAAGAAAAGTGTATACTTGCACAAAGATATTGATTAACAGAAGAGAACACATATTTTAAGATTGTTTTCCATTATATCTCAAGGCCTTTATGATCACTACCAAAGAGTTGGATCATATGTACACTGCGACCACTACCAAAGAGTTGGGTCCAAGCACACTACCAAAGAGTTGGTGCTTCCATATGTACAATGTGACCACTACCATAGAGTTCGGTCACTTCCAAGCACACTGCCAAAGAGTTGGTGCTTTCATATAATGGAACAGAGATATTGTGTTTGATGTGTTCATAGCAGTAAGTATAGAAAACCAACCAACATATCATATAAGAACAATCATTTCATCCAATACCATATGCCAAGTATTTTACTATGCATATAAAACAAGCATATTGTATAATAAGCCAAGTAAGAGGTAATGGCGTACCTTAGATCAAGATATCCTAATCATCACATATACTTCTGATGTCAACTATATCCTTGGTCAACCCTGATTAAGATAAGATCACATACTATCATTAGATTCTCATCATCATACATCTCATCTTAACCCTAATCGTGTTCATTAGGGTTTCCCTTATCTCTTTAGTATATTTCCATTATTACTTGCATTCTAGTCTTAGAATTATCATACTGATGTCATTTTCCAGATTATTTACTCATTAACTGATAATCACATTTTCCATTATTATGTGAACCTATTAGCCTTAGGTTACATGCATTAACCTAAATCAGGGTTTCATATCATGTATTAAGGGTCAATCTAATATAACATGAATTTCGTGTATTAAACTGATCTCAGATCTACATATTATCTTCCAGTTACTGATATGAACTTATTCTATAAATTTCAAAATTTATTGAACATGTATGTATTTATTACATTTTATTTAGGGTTATTAGCCCTAATTAGCCATGTAAAGAAAATTACATAATTTCGTGTATCAACATCACAATTACTGACATCATATGGATTCTAAACATGAATATTAGTTTACTGACATATTCTCATAATTTTAGGCCAACATTTGATATTTATTATCCATCAATTAAGCATTTCACAATTAACAAGATATCACTGATATTCGTGCATAAAAAGCCTGATATTTTGCTTTATTTGTGTTCTAATCATTTTTCTGAGAATTTTGGTATATTATATGTATTTTTCTGATGCTTGAGCTATTTTCTATGATTTAATGAAGAACTGCATATTTACTGACCTATTCACCTTCGACGGCCAATCAGGCATCGCCATGTGGCTCACAATGTTGGCAAAGCTCTTTCAGTGGATTACACTCAGACCCACCTGGTTCATCGTTGAACCGCCGGTTTTTTGCTCTGGACCCAGTTCGCTTGCCTCCCATTCTGTCTTGTGTCCCACGTGAGTCTGCGCTTCCGCTGCGCGAGACTCTGTCTTCCGCGGGACACGTCGCCGCCTGGACTAGCTCTGGCAAGCAACATGATAGCTAAAAAGAGCTCTTCGTTGGCTTCTAAGGCAACCAACAACCTTAGTGACATATTTCGGATCTCCACGAGTGATCCAGCCTGCAACTCGACCTGTGAAGCTCATCCTCGAGCTCGTCAGGATAGCCGTCGCTGCGGTGGTGGGAAAAGGGGATTCCCCCCCATCACATGCTCAAGCTTCAGGGTTATGCTTCTAGAAGCTCCGTAGGGCCTTCTTGAACTCTGTCACCTCCTCCTAAAGCGGTGGGAAACACCCTCATATAACCCCCGAGCTCCACCTTCTCCTCTACCTAAAAAGGGGTTGCTTAGCCATGGAAATGGCCACTGGGGTGCGCGAACTCTGTGCGGTCCACTCCCCTAGATCTGAGCATCATTTTCCCTTCTTGGTTATCCTCAGCTAAGACCACACCCTACTTCCCATAACTCCATTCCTACCCATGGTCTTCGCTGCTGCATCTTGCGATGGAGAGGCCATGGTATGGAGTATCTTGTTCTCTCTCGTCTAGTCTCGAAACTAAACACGTAAGGGGTCAGTGTGTAGGTCTCACAATGGCAAAAAGAACTACCCACTAGGGTTCCCTTATGGATCGACGATTACGACGTGGGATTGCTCGAAACTTGGCATCGCTGACTGCCCCACGACTCCGGCTGATCCGGAGGTAGGGGATGGCGGCTGGGCCGTTAGATCCCATCCAAGGGCTCGAATTAGTCTCCTCCCTAAGTGAATCTGTGGCTTTCCCTTTTCACAGGTTGCAACCACTAGATCATCTATGGAGGGCAGGGATTTGCCCACTCCGGTCCAGCCCGAACCAAGGGGCAAGTGACACTGATTAAAGCCCTAACTTAGTTATATAAACCATCAACCATGCACATCATTTCACCAATTTCAAATATTCATAACTTCCTCTAGGAACATCCAATTGCCACCCAATTTTAACCATAGCTTCCTCACTACTCAAGGTACCTTGTACATGAATTTGGTGCCCAAACTGAATTGTTAGACCATTCAATTAAATTCCTCAAAAGGCATAAAAAGAGAGATCTTAATCATTATATAAATCTCAATCAACCTTCCAACTTTACTAAAACACTTGGAACTCTATTTATAACTCAAGATATGGATTCTAACATGTTGTTGGAGGTTTATGGATTTTAAAAATCCACTCCATCACATCCTACTCACCATAAAAGAAATTCCGTCCTCGGAATTAAGCCAGAAAACCACTTTGTCACATCATATACATCTTAAAAGAACTTTTGTCCTCAAAAGTAAACCATACACATACTTCCAGGGGAAACCTTATCTTGCTCTCATCCACATGTAGGCACTATTCTATGTGTAACATATCCACAAAGGTTACCTAGAACCACGTATCCAAAGCACTATTAGGGGGGGTTTTACAACGATTTTGGTGCACAAACACTCCATTCAAGGTTAAACTCAGGGTTTAGAAACTCTGGTTATGTCATTACATATCTCATATGCTAGGGTTGCATCCTCATCTTTACCCATGCATTAAACATTAACATATACTTCTTATGAGGGAGTTACATGTAATTAACTCACTTTATCCATATAGATCATATCAAGGTATCGTCATCATTATGTTGTGCTAACTATCAAACTATATTTTTCATCTTCATTAAGCACTGAGATTAACACCTCATGCAACATGTTCCATTCAATTGGTCTTATTTAATTATTCATACTGAATTACAACATATACTAGTGATTTCATCACAAGATTAACCAACACTATCACACGATCATCATTATTAAAGCATATGGTTAACCATTTATGCGTGGATATCTATTAAACCTTCTTAGGTTTCCATCGTATCATATCCACTATCACATCTCAAGATTGGATCACATATTATGATCAGATTTACATATATTATATCATGGTTTTTCTGCACAAACGTATCTGAATGACATGTTAAACCTATATCAAACCTTCATCTAGTACAATTGAGGTTCTCCAAATCCATACTGGAGGGTAATGCCATGCTCATGCTCTTTAAGCTAACTCATCTCTTTGAGTATCACATATGCACATACTTTATCTTTCCTCTTGGTCTAGGGTTCTCAGATTACCATATTGGCACTAGCGATAGCTTTACAAGCTCTAGCCACATAAGCATCAACCAAAACATCATATGACATACTCTTCATAGGCCTTTACCCATGAGACATCATACCCAAAGCTCTCTTATATACACCACTAGATTCTTATGTGGGAAACAAACAACCCGAGCATGAGGGTTCACAGAACTAACATAGCTACCTCCTCCAGGGTTTTGGGCTCTCTCCCTCACCCAGATGTAAGGCACTCATATTCATGTTCACATGTTCATATAACCAACCTCCCTTTGACTCTAGGGTTCGGTCTTCCCAAGGACATCTAGGGTTCAAGAAGACTATAGGAATGATGCATAAAGCGACTCAACTCAAACACTCAGGAGTATTCTAGTTTAGGACATATCATATCACATATATCATAATTCTCATATCTTGGAGTCTAGGTTCTCTGACCTCCTCCCTGTGGGTCACGCTCTCTCTTGAGCTAACCCCAAAACTGGTCCTAACACTAGAGGTCCTCCTTTATAAAAGAGTCTGAGGCTCTTGCTGATCCACAACCTGGTCTTAACTTAACTTATCTTATCTCATAAAAGAAAGCATACTTGCATCATCAAAACTCATCTCAAATCCTCAAAACTGAACTTAAATCCTCGAAGACAAACATAAATCAACATAATCTATCTTATATCATCTACACAAGACTTACATCATATCATCAAACTTATATCACCTATTCCATCTATCATATATATCCAACAAGGCTCTAGACATCTAATCTAGAACTACTCTCTCTTCTAGACTGATGTCATTCACTTTCACTTAGGTTGCATGACCACCTCCTACTCGTACATGTGTGGGGACAAATTTTTGTAATACATATATATAATAAAATATTATATAGTTTTTCTCCGATAAAACAAGCGTCAGAGAAAACTATCAAGGTTCGATCCGATTGGAATCCAAAACCAAATCCACAAAATGAGTGTCCCACACATAGTAGAGAGTACAGTGTCATGAAAACTAGTGAAAAGGGTGAGAACAAGGGGTATACTAGTGTAGCTACTCTAGACAACATGCACAATATGTCTAGGGTTTCTCTTCCCATGATGCACGTCATTTCCAAATAGTGCAACGTCCCATACCGCTGCACTACAAGGAAAGAACGACATCTAAGGACTTGCTACTCAACAAGCAATAGTCTAGACCTAGTTCTCAGACATCTAGGTGCTAACCTAGAGGCTAGGTCAGATCTAGTCTCTAAAAGATGACTAATCTAACCCTAAAAGATTATTAAGGTTCAAGGTTCTTTAGTTTTGTGTTGCATAATGAGCAAATGTCAAGTTTTGCTATTGTTCATGCTCTGATACCACCTGTGACGTCCCCTGATTTTCTAAAACTTAATCTGATGTGTGACGTCCAAATTGAAACCCTCACCTCAGCGAGAATCCCAATTTAAACACCCCACATTAGGCTAAGAAGAAGAAAATCAAGGGAGTCAGAAGGAAACAATCAGTAGCACATGTACATGAACAATAATAGAACCATACACACATGTTCACCATTCAACATATACTTACAACATGAATTGTTACAACATTTGATATTACACATTGAAAGGTAAACTGCTACATATACATGTACTACATCTAACAACAGGATCTTAAGACAACAGGTCCACCTGTACATCAGCTCGCCATACAACTCTCACAATCCTGGATCTTCAAGAGCATAACCACAACCTAAACAAAAGATTACATGCGGTACACGTCAGCACAATATTCAAGAATATTGTACTGAGTACGCCTACGTGTCTTTTATTTACCTCTCATCATATCTTGGCAATAAGATAAAACTAATACTTGGCAGCATTAAACAAATATAAGAAAAGCGTATACTTGTACAAATATATTCATTAACAAAAGAGAACACATATTTTAAGCTTGTTTTCCATTATATCTCAAGGCCTTTATGATCACTACCAAAGAGTTGGATCATATGTACACTGCGACCACTACCAAAGAGTTGGGTCCAAGCACACTACCAAAGAGTTGGTGCTTCCATATGTACAATGTGACCACTACCAAAGAGTTCGGTCACTTCCAAGAACACTGCCAAAGAGTTGGTGCTTTCATATAATGGAACAGAGATATTATGTTTGATGTGTTCATAGCAGTAAGTATAGAAACCAACCAACATATCATACAAGAACAATCATTTCATCCAATACCATATGCCAAGTATTTTACTATGCATATAACACAAGCATATTGTATAATAAGCCAAGTAAGAGGTAATGGCGTACCTTAGATCAAGATATCCTAATCATCACATATACTTCTGATGTCAACTATATCCTTGGTCAACCCTGATTAAGATAAGATCACATACTATCATCAGATTCTCATCATCATACATCTCATCTTAACCCTAATCGTGTTCATTAGGGTTTCCCTTATCTCTTTAGTATATTTCCATTATTACTTGCATTCGAGTCTTAGAATTATCATACTGATGTCATTTTCCAGATTATTTACTCATTAACTGATAATCACATTTTCCATCATTATGTGAACCTATTAGCCTTAGGTTACATGCATTAACCTAAATCAGGGTTTCATACCATGTATTAAGGGTCAATCTCATATAACATGAATTTCGTGTACAAAACTGATCTCAGATCTACATATTATCTTCCAATTACTGATATGAACTTATTTTGTAAATTTCAACATTTATTGAGCATGTACGTATTTATTACATTTTATTTAGGGTTATTAGCCCTAATTAGCCATGTAAAGAAAATTACATAATTTCGTGTATCAACATCACAATTACTGACATCATATGGATTCTAAACATGAATATTAATTTACTGACATATTCTCATAATTTTAGGCCAACGTTTGATATTTATTATCCATCAATTAAGCATTTCACAATTAACAAGCTATCATTGATATTCGTGCATAAAAAGCCTGATATTTTGCTGTAATTGTGTTCTAATCATTTTTCTGAGAAGTTTGGTATATTATATGTATTTTTCTTATGCTCGAGCTATTTTCTATGATTTGATGAAGAACTGCATATTTACTGACCTATTCACCTTCGACGGCCAATCAGGCGTCACCATGTGGCTCGCAAGGTTGGCAAATCTCCTTCAGTGGATTACACTCAGACTCACCTGGTTCATCGTTGAACCGCCGGTTTTTCTGCTCTGGACCCGGTTCGCTTGCCTCCCATTCTGTCTTGTGTCCCACGCGAGTCTGCGCTTCCGCTGCGCGAGACTCTGTCTTCCGCGGGACACGCCGCCACCTGGACTAGCTCTGGCGAGCAACATGATAGCCAAAAAGAGCTCTTCTTTGGCTTCTAAGGCAACCAACAACCTCAGCAACATATTTCGGATCTCCACGAATGATATAGCCTGCAACTCGACCTCTGAAGCTCATCCTCCTTGAGCTCGTCAGGTTAGCCGTCGCTGCGGCGGTGGGAAAAGGGGATTCCCCCCCTTCACATGCTCAAGCTCCAGGGTTATTCTTCTAGAAGATCCGTAGGGCCTCCTTGAACTCTGACACCTCCTCCTAAAGCGATGGGAAACACCCTCATATAACCCCCGAGCTCCACCTTCTCCTCTACGTAAAAAGGGGTTGCTTAGCCATGGAAACGACCACTGGGGTGCACAAACTCTGTGCGGTCCACTCCCCTAGATCTGAGCATCATTTTCTCTTCTTGGTTCTCCTCAGCTAAGACCACACCCAACTTCCCATCACTCCATTCCTACCCATGGTCTTCGCTGCTGCATGTTGCGATGGAGAGGCCATGGTATGGAGTATCTTGTTCTCTCTCGTCTAGTCTCGAAACTAAACACGTAAGGGGTCAGTGTGTAGGTCTCACAATGGCAAAAATAACTGCCCACTAGGTTTCCCTTATGGAACCATGATTACGACGTGGGATTGCTCGAAACTTGGCATCGCTGACTGCCCCACGACTCCGGCTGATCCGGAGGTAGGGGATGGTGGCTGGGCCGTTAGATCCCATCCAAGGGCTCGAATTAGTCTCCTCCCTAACTGAATCCGTGGCTTTCCCTTTTCACAGGTTGCAACCACTAGATCATCTATGGAGGGCAGGGATTTGCCCACTCCGGTCCAGCCCGAACCAAGGGGCGAGTGACACTGATTAAAGCCCTAACTTAGTTATATAAACCATCAACCATGCACATTATTTTACCAATTTCAAACATTAATAAATTCCTCTAGGAACATCCAATTGCCACCCAATTTTAACCATAGCTTCCTCACTACTCAAGGTACCTTGTACACGAATTTGGTGCCAAAACTGAATTGGTAGACCATTCAATTAAATTCCTCAAGAAGGCATAAAAAGAGATATCTTAATCATTATATAAATCTCAATCAACCTTCCAACTTTACTAAAACACTTGGAACTCTAATTATAACTCAAGATATGGATTCTAACATGTTATTGGAGATTTATGGATTTCAAAAATCCACTCCATCATATCCTACTCACCTTAAAAGAAATTTCGTCCTCGGAATTAAGCCATAAAACTACTTTGTCACAAATTCTGTCCGAATCTATTGGGGGAGTATCTCAAAAACTTAAAGGGTGGGTAATTTTGTCGTATCTCATGCATATCATTATATTGAAGATTATTGTATGGACAATAAGAGTTCAAGGGAGCCATTGTGTCTACATCAAGTTTTGTACGTGTGGGCGATTGGATGTCCTTCAACCATCTTATCTACGTTAATGTTTCTTGTAATACCATACCATGTCGCGTTAGCGGGGGTTGTAAACTAGCCTGCCCAGTGGCTATCATCATTGTCTTCCATGGAAGCCAACTATTGTTATGATGTGTAAATAAATGATGAATCTTTCTAACATGTCACAAGAGGGTCCTATGTTATAATATTTCCTAATGTCGTTATCTTCCTAAGTGGCTATCATCATTGCCTTGTATGGAAGACAACTATTGTTATGAATGTGTATATGATGAATCTTTCTAACATGTCACAAGAGGGTCCTATGTTATAATATTTCCTAATGTTGTTATCTTCCTAAGTTGGCCGGATGGTTGTTATTGAAGGTCTCTAAAGAACTTTGGGAGCGCTTAAAATAACAGCAGGGTTAAACGTATTTTTCTATAACATTATCTAGCAAATTCGGATATAAACGAAAAGCAGATAAGGTCCTCTTAATTTTCTTTTGATATGATAAGAGCTTGATTAAAAAATACGGAATCCTAATGGCAACAGAAGTCCGTGTTAGTCTCGAGTCAAACTCTCCGAGATCATCCGGAGCCTATATAAACATTTGTTTCCGGTTCTCATAAACTCATACTTGCTCTTGCGTTGCTGCTAGTTGAGACACTTCTCTAGCTCCCGCGCATCCTGCAAGTAAATTGCTACATCTTGTGCCCTAACTTGCCGTCTCCGACAGGATATCCGTTTCCGGCTGTTGTCGATTTCGTTCCGTCTCCATTTCCGGTTGTTTTCGATTTCCTTCCGTCTCTGGCAGGCTTTCTTGTCGCAAACCGCTCGCTCATCGCAGTTGCGTCTGAAATACGCTGTCGTTGCTTTGCTCTTCGCTCTTGATTTCTCTTACGCCGATTTCTGTTCCGTTCGACTCTATGGCGCGTAGAAAGGATTTTTGCCGGGATTTTTCTGTCTCAGAACGACTGCCGTCCATTCTGGGAAAGCCTCCAGCAAGACAAACCGCATTCCCGCCTTTCATTAACAGAAAGACTACCAAAAAACCCGCTAGGTCTTCCCCGTCTCCTAGGTCTGCTCCATCAATGCTGGGTAGGGCTACCGTATGCGGAAGCTGTACTTATTCCAAAGATGTAAATCCGCCTGGTCTTACTGATGAGCCGACCTTGGCCGAACCATATGCGGGGCCCTCGTTTGCAAACTCTCCTTTCCCACATCAAGTCCCAATGCCCGCTGATAGGTGGATAAGGGAAAAAAAGTCTGCGAAGCAGAGAGCACCTATGCCAATGTCCCCAATCCACCTTCTCCATATCCATCGGAACTTCCCAGGAATCCCACTTCAGAGGAAGCAACTTCTTACAGTGTACGTCTTGGGGATCTCCAGTATTCGTTCAATTTGGAGGAAGCAGTATATGTGACCACGGACATAATGCTGCCTCTGTTTACGCTGGGTAGTTTTTCATATAACGTTCTCTGGAGTAACAAAATATACGTTCAGGAACAAGATCGAGAATCTCACTTCCACTACATGGACTTGAATTGTACATTGAGACAACAACTATAAAAACCCCCGCATGGAGCAAAACCATCATCAGTAACCTATAGAGTTGCTGAATCTAGGTATAGAAAAAACAATCATTGATAACAAAGACGTAAGGTGTTACATATCTCACTCTACTTCATATTTGGTATGCTCTTCTTCTTGGTAACAGGTACACTATTCTGCATCTTTTCTTTTTTTGATCTCAGTTATGTTTCTGTTCATAATTGTCTTTAGTTAATACTCTTCACATCGTCGATAGTGGCAAACCCTTGATTTTTTTAGATGAATTGTTATACTTTTCGCTTCCCTACTTAAGCATTAGATGTAGGCTTTACTCTAGTTAATATCTCATATGATCTTCTTCATGGTAACATATATACTTTTACAGCCCTCCTTTGATCTCAATAATTTTTTTGTATATAATTAATTGTTTGTGCTTAACAATCTTTCATACTATTGATAGTGGCAGAAACTTAAATTGTTTCTTACTCTGTTATCTTGCATGAAACATCGATGTATGGAAAATTTGATGTATGGAAAATTAAAGGTATATTATATTCTTGTAAGTAAATATCTGCTGCTCATTTTCTGTTTCCAGCAAGACTGATGCCCCATTTTCTCTATCTCTCACTGAGAATATAAGAACAAATATCTGCTTATAAGCTGCGAAAAAATCGCACGTCAATCTAAGTGACTTGAGTTCCTCCGGACACCCCCTGTAGACTAAACGGCTGATATCTAGTCATAATATTAAATCCATAGCTCAAACCAAATAGTAGGTTTCATCTAATCAAACCGAGAAGTAGGTTTCATATGATGAGCCACTGCTGTAGCAGTAACCATTTTTTTTCTTAGACATCAACATATGTTTACAGAGCTTGACATAAACATAATTATAAAATGAAACATCATTTGTAACTCTAACTTGCTCCTGAAATGAAAAATTTCTGAGAAAAATAAAATTTAAGTGTGAATTAATTTATATCTTATATGCTCCTGCACTGTTTGTTTAAGTTCTTTCTTTCGTTCTTTTGTTCAACTTAGCTTGTTGTTTTTCTTTTCCATTCTTTGTAGACGGGACACTACATTTATGGCCTTTGATAATGATCCCTTTTCCTACTATGGGTGACTTTTTATAACTTGAGGGGTGGGGGTTAAGCTCTTTTGCTGTTTAGTTTTGAACTACAAGATAGGCTCTGAATACAGGAGGCAGCCCAGAGGCAAAAGGATAGAAAACTATAGTATCCTGGTACTTGTTCAACCAAACATGTAGTCATTATGCTTTAGGGCTTGGTGAAGTTTTGTGAAAAAGACTTGGGAGAAATATTCATAATCATGAAACAGTGTAAACATCCATGAATAACTGGTAAAAATTGTCCAAGTTCTATAAATATTTTTTAACTTGATAAGATGGTGCAAAGTATAGAGATGCACATAGTAGAAGATACTCTACTGTTCTCTTTATTAGACAAGGAAAAATCACCCTTTTACAGTATTTCTCAAAATATTTGACTGACAATTTTCTTATTGTTATTGACATTCATGGACATTTAAAATACAAAAGTAACAATCTTATCTAAATCAGAAAAATATTCTTGAATGTTTATCTACATACAAGGAAGGGATAACAACTGGTAGAAACTGTAGACACAACTATGACCAACACTTTGAATATAAATTACTTAGAGAAGGAAACGAGACTGTAAGCTAACTCATTTCTTAGGATAATGGGCAGTATTAGACTCACTCCTTGGACGAAGTACATTGAAGTAGAAGAGCCAACAAGATTTATGCCCGTGAGGTAGTATTTAATGATGAATAGGGTATCATGTCTTGTAACTTGTAAAGAAAGTAATGTCGTGATGTTTTTGATAGACATTAAAATAATCTTCAATGCACCTTGTATATTGCTGGGTATCAAAATGCGTCATAGATGAGTTCTTCTAAAATGTTATGACGTATATCCTTTTATAGATGATTGTTGTTTTTAAATGCATTACTTCAATTCTCTGCCTCAAATTCTTATACATATTATCCCTTACAGATGTCATTGATTGTCTGTAATTTGTTAGTCTGTTATCTTTCCTGAGAAACGAATTTTGAATTATGAGAGTGAAAATAATAACTTTGATTTTGTGGGTAGATATTTGCTGTTCATTCTTTATTGGCAACGAGCAAACACTGGATGTCCTGGCCAACTTTTTATATCCCTTAGTATCTTTTTTAGGGATCAAATCCTGTTAGGGGTTCACTCGAATAATATAACATGTTCATTTTCTTCAAATAATGAAAACTAGTGTTTTGCTACCAATATGATTTGAGGAATCCTTATAATAGGGTTTAGGATTACTACAAGTGTTTCATGCCACCGAGGTTGTTAAAATAAATGGTCTTATGCAAATTCATGGATTGGTAACACATTAAAACAGACTTGAAGTAAATTTCAATTTGGTAGAGACAATTGCAATTTTTATGTGATCATGCATATCTAAAGGTTTGGTATCAGCCTTTTGATCTCCTGGGGTGTTGTATCCAGAGAAATGAGTTACTTAGCAGGTAATGTGGAGTCTCATAGATATAGGCATTGAAATCTTGAACACATCTCCCATCACGAAGTTAGTGCAGCAGCAATAACCATTTTTTTTCTTTCAAATGATCACTGATAAGAGAATTGCTGCATAGAAACGTACTTATAAAACTGAACACAACCTATAACTGGCTCCTTACTTGGAAACTCTTAGAAAGTGTGAAACCTTAAACTAACTCATTTCTTATAAGCTTCGGCACAATCCAAATGAATGAACTGACACCTGAGCATTTAGGATGCGAGAGACAACAATCATCCTTTTCTTTAGGTGATGTTTGTTTAAATTGCCTACAAACTAAAGGCTGAACTTCGTCTTGACTAGGTGCTTTGTTGTTCCATCAACAACATGTTGATCTACAAAGTTGCACGAGCTTATAGACTCTAGAAAAACAAGCATGTCACTATCCCCTAATAAACGCTACGTGCAATTATCTTTTTGGTGCCACCCCCATCGATTGCTAAGGCTGAGATAGTTGGGTTTTTTGTTGAGGTTCTTGGGCTTCTCCATTGTTGGAATTGGTTTCCTCGAGGTCAGTGATGCTGCAGACTCTTTGTTAGACTCATGGTCAGGCTCTATGAAACGACTTTTTTTCCAAGAGTTCCTCCATTTATGTGCTTATTAATCCTTGTTGATGATTAGTATGAGCAACTAGGAAGCAATTTGTTTTTGACCAGGTGGGTGAGCTCGTAGCAAGTAGTTGTCTTGTTGACACCCCTTAGGATGAGTTTGCTGCAATTTTCATGAATCTCACTGCTGAAACAACACTGTGAGTTATGATTCTCATGCCCCAAACGATGATTGCTAGGGCCCTCAATTTTTCTTGGAGCTGTTTAATTGACCATGTTTGCTTGAGCTTGCACATACCGGCTTAAGGACCTTACGTTGGACACCAATCCCATTATAGGCCAAAAGTTGTAGCTTTAAGTATTCATAGTGCCATTGTTGTCATCCAAGTTGCAGGTGGTGTATTATCAAGTCAGCCATAGTGCTCTTTGGTTTCTTCCTCTCAACCGTCCACATGTTGGTCTACAAAGTTGCACAAGCTTCTAGACTCTAGAAAAACAAGCATGTCACTATCCCCTAGTAAACGCTACGTGCAATTATCTTTTTGGTGCCAACCCCATCGATTTCTAAGGCTGAGATGGTTGGGTTTTTTGTTGAGGTTCTTGGGCTTCTCCATTGTTGGAATTGGTTTCCTCGAGGTCAGTGATGCTGCAGACTCTTTGTTAGACTCATGGTCAGGCTCTATGAAACGACTTTTTTTCCAAGAGTTCCTCCATTTATGTGCTTATTAATCCTTGTTGATGATTAGTATGAGCAACTAGGAAGCAATTTGTTTTTGACGAGGTGGGTGAGCTCGTAGCAAGTAGTTGTCTTGTTGACACCCCTTAGGATGAGTTTGCTGCAATTTTTATGAATCACATGCCCCAAATGATGATTACTAGGGCCCTCAATTTTTCTTGGAGCTGTTTAATTGACCATGTTTGCTTGAGCTTGCACATACGGGCTTAAGGACCTTATGTTGGACACCAATCCCATTATAGTTCAAAAGTTGTAGCTTTAAGTATTCATAGTGCCATTGTTGTCATCCAAGTTGCAGGTGGTGTTTTATCAAGTTAGCCATAGTGCTCTTTGGTTTCTTCCTCTCAACCATCCACATGTTGGTCTACAAAGTTGCACGAGCTTCTAGACTCTAGAAAAACAAGCATGTCACTATCCCCTAGTAAACGCTACGTGCAATTATCTTTTTGGTGCCACCCCCATCGATCGCTAAGGCTGAGATGGTTGGGTTTTTTGTTGAGGTTCTTGGGCTTCTCCATTGTTGGAATTGGTTTCCTCGAGATCAGTGATGCTGCAGACTCTTTGTTAGACTCATGGTCAGGCTCTATGAAACGACTTTTTTTCCAAGAGTTCCTCCATTTATGTGCTTATTAATCCTTGTTGATGATTAGTATGAGCAACTAGGAAGCAATTTGTTTTTGACCAGGTGGGTGAGCTCGTAGCAAGTAGTTGTCTTGTTGACACCCCTTCGGATGAGTTTGCTGAAATTTTTATTAATCTCACTGCTGAAACCACTCTGTGAGTTATGATTCACATGCCCCAAACGATGATTACTAGGGCCCTCAATTTTTCTTGGAGCTGTTTAATTGACCATGTTTGCTTGAGCGTGCACATACGGGCTTAAGGACCTTATGTTGGGCACCAATCCCATTATAGGTCAAAAGTTGTAGCTTTAAGTATTCATAGTGACGTTGTTATCATCCAAGTTGCAGGTGGTGTATTATCAAGTCAGCCATAGTGCTCTTTGGTTTCTTCCTCTCAACCATCCGCACACGTTTGAATTTTGGAAAAATGGAATCAGATGGGCACTAAGTGCACCGACATTCTTGCAAATCATTAACCAACCTTGTCGCAGTGGCGACGGTGTCGGTGGTTGACAACGTCCTTCAGGTATGCAATGTCATGGAGAGTGTCAACATCCATGACGGCTTTGAGAGTGGGTGGGCGGGCAATGAAGGACTGGTCTTTGACACTGATTTGGTAGGTTATTGGCCAAAAATGTGGGATGTGGTTGGGACGGTAGACAACAACAACCAATGTTGAGCTTAAATCTTGCTTGAAGGAAGTTCCCACCATGTTTGGGAATAACTTTTCTCACAAGTGGGTATTTATCGGCCGAAAATGTGGGATGTGGCTGGGAAGGTAGGCGACAACAACCAATGTTGAGCTTAAATCTTGCTTAAAGGCAGTTCCCACCATATTTGGGGATAACTTTTCTCACAAGTGGGTAGCATAATATATATTGGATATTCTTGTTTTTTATTTATTTACTACAGTATGTGGTTACACGGTGATACTTGCATTTTTTGTGCACTTGTAATAGGGATTTTTTACTACTATAGTGGAGCAAGAGGCCATTTTGTCATGGCCCTACAGAGCTGTTGGTGAGGCAGTTTAGGGTTATGGGGCCTAAAATTTATTTACTACAGTATTCTTGTTTTTTATTTATTTACTACAGTATGTGGTTACACAGTGATACTTGCATTTTTTGCACTTGTAATAGGGATTTTTTACTACTATAGTGGAGCAAGAGGCCATTTTGTCATGGCCCTACAGAGCTGTTGGTGAGGCAGTTTAGGGTCATGGGGCCACAAGAGGTCAAGCTGCAGCAGTCGTATTAGCACATGAATTTAATAGTGTAGTATGTGTGATAAGTATTGGATGTATACAAAAAATAGAATAATACACAGAAAATTTGACTAAATATACTCTTAGACAACAAGTACAAGAATAAGGAAAAAAATCCAAAATTTGGTTAAAACACTACATAGACTGTTATTCATATTATATTTATTATACTACTAGACACCAAGTACTAGAAAAAGTACCACATAGATAGATACCTAAAATTTGACATAATATATTTATTATTGCACGCCTGAGCTTATCATATCGATTATATATATATATATATATATATACATATATATATATATATATATGTATATATACATTTATATATACATTTATATATACATATGTATATATATACATATACATATACATATACATATACATACATATATGTATACGTATACATATACATACGTATACGTATACGTATACATATACATACGTATACGTATACGTATACATATACATACATATACGTATACATATACATATACGTATACATATACATACGTATACGTATACATAGGTATACGTACACGTATATATATACATACATATATGTACACGTATATATATGTATACATATATGTATACGTATACATATACATATGTATATGTATAAGTATACATATACATATGTATATGTATACGTAACGTATACATATGTATATGTATATGTATACGTATACATATGTATATGTATACGTATACATATGTATATGTATATGTATACGTATGTATATATATATGTATATATGTATATGTATATCTCTCTCTCTATATATATATATATATATGGTAGCGATCCAGTGAGAAACATCCTACGGTAAGAACATGAGAGGCATTTGAATAACTACAAATTGGGAGCTATTTTTAAAAATCCAACCATATAGATGGAAAAGGCATCATTTCATTTACCTTCTCACAAAACATCATTTCAATCAGACATTATTTACATGGCCATATGTACAATATACACTTTTTACAACCAACGGTTAGCCTGAAATTCAATATCGAGCGTCGAAAAGTATTTTGTTGTTGTAAATGATCTACAAATTGGATGGTGATAAAATTTTCTAGGAAGATAAACATTAATATATACTTATAATCTATATGATTGGATTATGAAAAATTGATCTATACAGAGAGTTATTCGAATGCCTCTCATGCTCTCACAAGATATGTTTCTCACTGGATCGCTGCCCTATATATATTATGCATGGATATGTGTATATATGCGTGTGTGTGCATGTTTATATTTGCATATTATAGAGATATGTTGTTTTCTGTTATGTTTTGTTGAGTGTCATGTGCATAGCATGTGCCTCACTTATGTTGTTTATTTCTGTAGTTTTGTCCCATATTGCTCACCTCTGCTTTAGTCTCTATTCTCTTCTGTTATATAAGAGACTGCATTGTACACTGTTTTACTCACTCAATAAACAAGTCTTGGTTTATCTATATGGTATCAAGAGCAGGCCCGGTCCCTATTTTTCTTCCCACCCTGCCCCCATGCCCTGAAGTGCCCCCCGCCCCCCGGCCGCCAACCCCCCTTCCCCCAGCGCCGCCGCCACCCTCCCTCCTCCCCAGAGCCTCTGCCACCCTCCCTTCTCCCAGCCTCCGCCGCCCAACCCCACCACCACCCGCCACCCCTCCTCCACCACCTACCGCCGCCCCCTATATGTGAGCTCAATAAACAAATCATATATTTATATGTATATGTATATATGCACGCACCCAAACACACCCAAGAAAACCTTTGTAGGATGGAGGTGATGCATCCATGAGGGAACCTCATTAGATTTTGAGCTATTGATAAAGGGGCATGGTCTTAGAAGTTGGTAAATCTCTAGATTTTTCCTTTGAGGGGGATGGGAAAGTGGTCAATAGTTGCCTAAAAGCTATTTGGTGCAGGTGTTTGTGATGGTAGAAGCCCTTACAAGGTAGAGGTTGACATGTCTTTGGCCAAATATTAGCATCTCATGTGCATCCTATAAGTCAAGGTCCGAGTTGTGATTATTTTGGTGTAGTTGTTCAGGTGTATATGCATAATTCCTACATTTAGGGTTTGGCTTGCTGGAAGCCCAATACTCAATTTTGCTTTCTCTATTTGGTCATTTATCTTTATACATTACGACTCCTTTTTTAATGAACCTGAAGTAGATCCTATAAATGGTTCTTACCTCTTCAGTTAGAAGAGTTCATGTACACTAATAAAGAGAATGACCCTGTATATCTATTTTGAAACTAATATTATTGCTAAAATGGAATGAAATCATCTTATGATCTTAAGATACTATTGGCCCTTAGAAATTTAAAAAGTTCACTAGAATTATAAACAATTTAGTTATTTAGAAATTAGGTTAGGTAACTCCGCCTATGCTTGTGCATAGCCGGTCCCAAGCCCGGATAAAGGAGGAGGGTAATTTAAAAGTTCACTAGAGTTATAAACAATTTAGTTATTTAGAACTTAGGTTAGGTAACTCTGCCTATGCTTGTGCATAGCCAGTCCAAAGCCCGGATAAAGGAGGAGGGTTGAGGGTGTTTTGACATCTTTAATGAATCTCATGGATAGATGACACTAATATGGTTGGTATTAATGGAAAGAATGCATTAGTTTTTGTTGACATGTAATATTTGTTGAAGTTGTAATATGGAATCTGCATCAGGGAAAGTTTGTTGCTTTGCGTATATTGTAATAGATGTGACTTCATGTTAGAGTAATCATTAATAATATGCTTATGTGATATTTTCTAAAAGCATGTTTTCGAATGCTATTTAGCAATAATTGTATATATAATTTATTATATCTCTAAAAGCATGTTAGCTAAGTGTTGTAGTGATAATTAATATATAACTTTTTCATTGCATGTTTCATCCTCACATAGCTTTCAAGCTTCAAATTGAACATGAGGCAAGTAGAGATATAGTATGGTGTATTGTGGTTGCTAAATCTGTTAGTTTGAGATTCCTCATACATGATTATGATGCACAAGAATCTCATGTAGGATGTGCCAAAATAATTATGCTCATTTAAATTTTAATAACAAGTGACTTTATTCACACTCATACCTTCTATTTGTATTGATTGGTGATCAGACATTTTAAGCTGACCATTTTGCTTTTAATTGTTGTAATGACTAATGACAATAAATATATATACCGTTTCTTAGTGTATTACCACATTAATTATGCTTTTATGTTTCCATGCGGAGATAGAGAAGTAAAATTTTGGCATTTTTCACCATGTACGGAACTTGAAGTATTGCTTCTTACCCCTATCTCTCATTAAGTAATAAATCTTACAGATTAAACATGGTATGGTGTCAAAACATATCATACACTAGTCCATAGAATTTGAACGACCCCCATTGTCTATGGCTACTTGAGTATATATTTGTACTAATTTCTTTTTCATGCACTATTAGAAGTGACCAAGTGAATGTATCTGTAATGTTTTCTGTAGTGACATTTTAAGAAAGGAACATTGTCAAGCTAACTATGTGGACATTGTTCTTCTATGGACCAAGCCTATGCATGTCTATCCTAGTCTTTTATGTACTCCACCACACATGTGGAGCCTCCAGAGGCCTAGACCGCATTCGCCACAAAAACTCAAGGTCATGGAAATAGATGTGGATGACGTCCTCGCCTTGCTTACTTTCGACGTTTTGGTCACATCGAGGAAGACTGTCGTGCCAAGAAGGCAACCCAACTCGGTCATGATGGAGGTTTTTGTACTGCTCATCTAAGAGTATGAGCGTCTACTATGTGTCACCCAACAAGGTGGATCTTCCTCACTGCATGCGCAACCACTCAGAGCCAACACTGCCTACCTACCTACTCCAACTAGTATGTTGATGATTCTCCAATATATCCATCTCAAGCGTCATTCTTGACTTTTCTCGATGTTGCATCCCATGGTATCCGTGTTGGATGCCCACTACCGTTCAATTGTGGTCCTGTGTCATTCAACACATGATTGGTATGCAACAACATCTCACCACCTCTGATCCCCACATCCTTAACGCGTCTATCACTTGGAGGATGGCTCATTTAAAAGTTATAATTATCATATAGAGTGTCTCTACTTCACTTGCATCCATCATCTCATTGCCATTCGTACATTATGTCCCCAATTTCTCCATAATCTATGACTGATACACAACAACTTATTACCACCTTCGACCGCCACATCCCTCAAATCTCTATCACATGGAGGATGGCTCAGTTAAAAGTATTAATAAAAAGTTGCTTTGCTCCGTTCATACCCACCATCATGTCTCCTTTCTGTGTAAAAGCTTGTTGATCCCTTTTAAGGGGAGGATGGCACATTATGTCCCCGATTTTCTCCATAATTTCTTTCTGCGTAAAAGCTTGTTGATCCCTTTAACTACAAGCTCACTTTTGGTCCTTTGAGATTTTTTATGCATGATTTGAGGAATTTTAGAATGATTAGACGCCCCCACTCTAGTGACCTCTACTACCTCTTTGCACCTTTTCCACCACAGTCTACTGCTCTTGTTACTAGCACACCTCTACAACAACACTATTATTTCCATCCTTTATATAAACTTAAAGTTTTAGAACCTTCTGTTTCTTTCTCCTCACTCTCTCACGAGGAATGTCAGTTAGGAAAATACCATCACGCTTCTTTTCCTGCTCGAGCTCATATGCAATTAAAACCAATATCTACTTGATACATAGGGATATGTGCGGTCCATTTCACACTACTGCATATGATCGTTACATACCTTTTTTTATTTTCATTGATGAATTTTCTTGCATGACATGGTTCAATTTTCTTAAAATTTGGGAAGACATATCTCCTTTATCAAATCCTTTCATAATATAATCCTCTTTCAATATGACTGATATTAATTTTTTTTGAACCAAGAATGCCTTAACTGCTAGGAAGCATGGACACAGACACAGACACGGATACGAACACGGGACACGACAATTTTTAAAAATGTAGGACACGGACACGGGGCTAGACACGGCAAATTGTTTTTTCTACATATATATGTATACATTATTGATGTATAAACACATTCTATTATAGAAATTTAATTGTGGAGTTTGCATTTCATTTACTTAAAAGACATACAATCACCCGTCAAACACATTCATCCAAATAGGAAAAACCCATTAGATACAACAAGCATGGCCTAGTGATATTTATAAATTTATGTAAACGCATTCATGTCCATGCTTCCAATCAATTAAAGAAAATTGTCAATTTAAATCATAACGCAATGACTTTTGAACAGTAAATAAACAATAATTAGACCAATTCAACAATAAAGAAATCCAACTTAGAATGATGTATGATTAAATACAGTAAATACTACAGATTTTTATAACATAATTGAACCAACAACAACAATTATTGTTAACATTATAACAAAATAAAAGAAAAAGACTTATTAGAAAAATTGGGCATAGATTGATAGAGGGGTAGGATTACAGTAAGAAAACAACGAAAATTTGGAGTGAAATTGAGGAGAAGGGGAGCAAATATCGGTGGGTTAGGGAACATGGACGGGTTTAGTCTTTTTTCCTAACATAACTGGACCTCGATGTGGTTGGGCTGGGTCAGCCGTGTCCAAGCCGTGTCCCAGCCGTTTCCTAGCCGTGTCCAAGCCAAAAACTCTTCAACAAAAAGTTGGACACTCCGGGGCCGTGTCCACCGCCTGTCCATCCGTGTCCACAGCGTGTCTGTGTCCGACACACGGCAGACACGACCACGACACCTCCTGGGAAGTGTCCGTGCTTCCTAGCTTAACTGTATGCATGGAATTCTCTTAGTTTTGTCGCGACTTAAGTATGATCCATCAACGGTTGTGTGCTTATACCCCGCAACAAAATTCATCTCTAGACACAAAAACAAACATCTTTTATAACCTCTCAGTCTTTGGCCATTCATGCTCACTTGCCCAAATGCTTCTTGTCTAGAGATGTATTGATCGCCTGCTTTCTCATAAATCGTCATCATCTACTCTTAAAGGGAAAACTCCCTTCTCCGTCATTCTCTCTTTGAAGAACCCCCTCTTACTCCCTAAATGTTTGTTTGTCACCCAAGTGCGCAACTATAATCCTAAGGAAAAAAACATTCATCTCATCATGGTCACAATCTAGGAACAAAATATCATCGAAACAGGTGGAATTATGATTTCAACACCATGAAATATGGATATTGTGCAAGTGTATCGATTGTATCGCAAATATTGATATACCAATGGGTATATGTGAAAATATTGCCAGATTTCGTCAAATACTGCCAAAATTTCGACAAAATTTACCCTGATAAAACATTGATTTTGCGCTCTTGAGCATGTTTTTGTTGTTTGAGAGCAGAAAAAGGAGCAAGGGAGATTCTTACAAGTAGGGCTCAAATAAGTCTGATCCAAGGTATGCCTTTATATTTTCTACCATTTCTCTCATTCACACCTGATCTATCTCCTTCACGGTATAAAATTTCATTTTTAACATTGTTTCCAATGGTTCAGAAACAAAAATTTATAGAATTTTTGACCAAAATTTTGACATTTCCTTTCTTGTCGACACAAGATTTAGACACATTTTGACGACTAAATAAAGGAATTAATTCATAAAATTTTACCAGGGTGATCTACATACATAAATACACGTAATTATCCAATAGTATCATATGATGGTATTAGATGGGAGGGCTCCTAGATGTTTGAGTGAAACGATATGTTGGTATTGGATGGGAGGGCTCCTACATGTTTGAGTGAAACGATTCAAACTTTTTTGATGGGGATTTTGATGACATTTTCAAGAAAATAATGGAGGGATTAGTATATAGATCACCATGTTAATGATCAATTTCCAATGATACTTTATAGTTTATGCTATAGAACGAGTGAAAATACCATAAGTATCTTAATTTCGGTCTGAAATTATTCATAAAATAGGTACAAATCACTAAAATTAGTTGATACTTGAGAAATAGAACGAGATTTGGAGAGCTTAGGGTTGCACAATGTGTGCACCCTTATATTTATATTAATGTAACAATTACAGAGAGGTCCAGATATAATGTAAAATAATCAGAACAGAAATAACAACACATATATTAACACTCCCCCTCAAGTTGGAGCATAGATGTCAATCATGCCCAACTTGTCCACAAGAGTGCAGAAATGCTTCTTAGCCAGCAGCTTGGTGAAGATATCAGCAACCTAGTCTTTAGAGCGAGTAAAAGGCGTGCAGATCTTGCCAGTAAGAATAGACTCCCGAATGAAATGACAGTCGACCTCAATATGCTTGGTGCCCTCATGATAGACATGATTGTTGGCAATAAAAATAGCAGCTTTATTATCACAGTGCATGGGTATAGCAGAAGAAGACTCAACACCAAAGTCTTTCAGAAGAGAGTGCACCCATAGAAGCTCACCGGCAGTATGGGCCATGGCCCTATATTCAGCTTCAACACTAGATCTGGCAACCACATTTTGTTTCTTGCTTATCCATGTGACTAGATTACCTCCAACATAGGTGCAGTAGCCAGAGGTGGATTTCTTGTCAATTTTACTCCCTGCATAGTCAGAATAAGAATAATCGTCTAAAGAACAATGCCCATCTTTCCTGTAATGAAGTCCCTTGCCAGGAGACTTTTTTAGATATCGCAGAATATGACATAGCGCATCCCAGTGGCACTGTCTGGGTTTATCTAGGTACCTGCTAAGAAGGCCCACAACAGTAGATATGTCAGCTCTAGTCACAGTCAGATATATCATTTTACCAATCAATCTCCTATATTTTTTATTATTAGCAAAGAGTGGAGAAGAATCATCATCCCAATTGACATTGGGGTCTAGAGGAATGTCAGCAGGTCTAGCTCCAAGCATTCCAATCTCCTGTAGAAGATCTAGAACATATTTCCTCTGAGATAACACAAGAGCATTAGAAGTTCTAGATACCTCTATGCCCAGAAAATACCACAATTTACCCAAGTCTTTAGTAGCAATGTGTTTGTAGAGATGGGCTTTAGTGGCCTGAATAGCAATAGAGTCACTGCCAGAAAGAATAATATCATCCGCAAAGACAATCAGAATCACAATGCCAGTAGAGGTCTTCTTGGTAAAGACATAATGATCCACCTGAGATCTCAAAAAACCAAAATCAATTAGAATTTTGCTCAATTTATCAAACCAGGCACGAGGACTCTGTTTGAGCCCATAAATAGATTTCTTTAGCCTGCAGACTTTATGTGATTCCCCTAAGCAACAAACCCAGGGGGTTTCTCCATATAGACTTCCTCTTGCAGATCACTATACAAGAAGACATTTTTAACATCTAATTGCAGCAGAGGCCAATCCAGATTAATAGCAACAGAAAGTAGAACTCTGACTGAATTAAGGCGGGCAACAGGAGAAAAAGTTTCAAAGTAATCAATACCATAAGTTTGTGTATACCCTTTAGCAACCAAGTGCGCCTTCAGACGTTCTACAATACCATCAAGTTGATATTTCATAGCATATACCCATCTACAACCTACAGGCTTACACTGAGGAGGTGGATCCACCAACTCCCAAGTGTGTCTATCAGCAAGTGCAAGAATCTCCTCCTTCATAGCAGTAGTCCAAGCAGTACTTTGCAAGGCATCGTGTACATTTTTCGGAATGGCAACAACTAGATAAAGCAGAAACAAAATTGCTAGCATGAACACTCAAATGTGCAGTAGATACATGGTTAGCAATATTGTGAGTAGTGCAGGAACGAGTACCCTTTCTAAGGGAAATATGTACATCAAGATAAGAAATTACCTCAGGTGTGGCAGAACCTTATGGAGGAGAAGATTGGTGTGGAATGGGGGGGTTCTTGTTCAGGTTGAGTCCTATTCCTGTGCTGATAAACAATAATAGGAGGTGTCTTATGCTCAGGAGTAGATGTATTACAAATATAAAAACACAATCACCCGTAATAGGCAATGGAGAAACAATGATATCAGACTACATACTGTCTCCTTTAGTAGAGTAGTAGGGTGTATCCTCAAAAAAGACAACATCACTGCTCGTAAACCATCTTTTTGCAGTAGGGATATAACATCTATATCCTTTCTGTGTACGAGAATACCCCAAAAAAATACATTTTTCAGCACGTGGAGATAGTTTACCACAAGTAGGACCAAGCAATCTCACAAAACATGTACAACCAAAAATCCAAGGAGGAACATAAAACAAAGGTGTGTCAGGGTGCAAAACTTGTACATGTATTTTATTTCCAATCACAAAAGAAGCATCCAATTTATTATAAAGTAGGCAGTCAAGATAGCTTCAGGCCAGAACAACCGAGGTACATTAGAATGCAGCATAATAGTTCTAGCAACCTCTAACAAGTATCTATTCTTCCTTTCAACAACTCCATTTTACTGGGGTGTATATGCACAAGAAGTCTGATGTATAGTGCCAACAGATTTACAAAACAATGCAACATCTTTCTGAACAAACTCAAGTGCATTATCAGTTCGAAAAACTTTAACAGGCATAGCATATTGAGTTTTCACCTCAGCAGAAAAGAATTTAATAGTGGACAACACTTCAGACCGACATTTCATCATAAATAACCAAGTGGCCCGAGAGAAATCATCAATAAACAATATGAAATATTTGTTTCCAAACAGACTCGGGAAATGACAAGGACCCCCATACATCAACATGAACAAGATCAAAAATATTGTTACTACTAATCTGAGAACGTTTAAGATAAACAACCCTAGTCTGTTTCCCTAGCTGACATGACTCACTGAAACATATGTGTGCCAACACAAGATACAATATGTCGCAGTTTCTCAGAGGATGGGTGCCCAAGTCTGTAATGCCACTACAATGTTGAAACTGAGGAAGATAAAGCAAAGGCCACAAAAACTTTTTCCACTTTTAGCATATCATCCAGATAATATAAGCCATCAAATTCTTCATGCCCCCCACCAATCTTCATCCTTGTGCGAAGGTCTTGAAAAACACACGAACCAGGTATAAATGTCAGGCTACAGTTCAGGCTCCGTAGTATCTTGCTAACAGATAATAAATTGAGCGGAAAACGAGGCACATATAAAACAGATTTCAGACGAAATTTAGAAAAAATGTCTCCAACTCCAGAAATAGCAGACTTGGAGCCATCATCAAGCATAACAGAGGAATTAGTAACAGGTTTAGATAGGTTTCTAAATAAAGATCGATTCCCAGAAATATGAGAAGATGCGCCCGAATCTATAACCCATTTTGTATTACCAGCACTAGAGGATGGAGTACTGAGGAAGGCAGTGTCACAACCAGAGTAAGTCGCAGCATGGGCTCCACTGGTCGTAGCAGTAGAAGATGAGCTAGTACGCTCAAGCAGCAGGCGCTCCACCTTAGTGCAAATATAGTCAGCAGTAGGAGTACCCGAGGTTTTAGACTCAGTAGGCTGGGTAGCCATCTCAAAAGCAGTAGGAGTATCAGGGGTCGCATTGGCCCACGCTGGTTTACCATATTTTCCCCAATAATTTTCCTCTATATGGTTCGACCGGCCACAGAAAGTGCAAAAACGTTGTCCTGTCTGAGGACGTGCAGCAGTAGAAGACGCAGCAGTAGGAGCTCCACGTCCAGAAGAAGCTCGCCCCCGTCCTGCACCAAGAGGGGGACGATTGTCAGAAGACCGACCACGACCACGACCACGACCAGACATGGAAACAAGAGCAGTGGAGTCTCTAGAGTCAGTGGGCAGTGCAGATGAGGAAGAAGGCATGCGCTGAAGTCTCTGATAGGCACTCTGCAGTGACGGAAGCGGGTTACTAGCAAGTATCTGGTCAACCACACCAACGTGGGACTCTAGTAATCTGCACAGGAACTGGACCAACTGCAGCTCCTGACGCTGACGCTGCATGGTGGCCAGATCAGTGGATAGTGGGTGGTAGGTCTCCAGCTGCCCCCACAGTCCAGTAAAGGCAGAGAAGTAGTCCGCAATATCCGACCTCGTGAAGTGAAGATGGCCAAGCTGCTTGGTGATGTCAAACACCTTCTTGGGGTTCTGGCTATGCGAATAGGTACTGGCGAGTTGATCCCACATCTCCTTTGCCGTAGGCAGACGTAGCAAGGTGACATTGATTCTCGGCTCACTGCTGTTGAGAATCCATGTCATCACGATTGAGTCATCCTTGACCCAGTCATCGTAGGCCTTCACATCTTTGGAGTCAGCATTCACAGCAGGTTGTGCCGGAGCGACACGCGTCAGATGTGAGTATTTTTCTTGGGATTTTGCGTAAATCGCCATGGAACATACCCAGTACTGGTAATTGCACCCATCAAGTTTCACAGTCATAACTTGACGACGCACATCATCACCAGAGGACACCATGAGGAAGCAGAAAGCAGAGTCCCGGAAGCACAGGTACACAGGCACGAACAGGCACAGCAGGCACGAACAAGCACAACAGGCACGAACAGGCAATAGGCTGCCTACGTCGTCAGGTAGGCAGCAGCAGGCACAAATCTACCGAAAGATGAAGCCTCTCACATACGGGCTACGCCAGAGCGCAGTAGGAAACCCGGTGGCTCAGCGTCCGACACGTATAGGCAGAACGGACAGTGACAAGGCTGTCCCTCAGTCCAAAATCAAGTCACAGACCCCTAGATGGATCGGCTAACGGCCCCAGAGGCTAGCGGCCCGGGCGGCGGCGGTACCCGGCAGTAGCGCGACCACTGGTATGTGCGCCTGCCACTGCGTCGCGTGGTGGCTGCCACCCGACGGCTGCGGGGCCACGCGCGGGTGCTGGCGGCGGCGGGAAGAGGTGGGCCGGCGGCTGGGTGCAGCGCTGGGTGTGCGCGACAGGGGGGGGAGGAGAGGGAGGGAGGCGAGAGAAGCGACAGCTGGATCAGTACTGCTCTGGTACCATGAGAAATAGAACAAGATTTGGAGAGCTTAGGGTTGCACAATGTGTGCACCCTTATATTTATATTAATGTAACAATTACAGAGAGGTCCAGATATAATGTATAATAATCAGAACAGAAAAAACAACACATATATTATAAATACTAATAATATAATATATTGAATATTTTAATTGAATACATTTAACTATATACTATTCCCATTAGTAGTTGAAATTTTATGTATGTAACTAAACATCATACACAACAATTCTTAATTGTTTTGTTATTTTTCATTTTTAAGGTCTAAAATTATATATAATTAATATTCAAAGTATTACATAGTTGTTGTAAGAAGAAATGAAGGAGGAAGAAGACGGAAACACCGATCACATGTCGGCTGCAAGATGCAGCAAACATGAGTAGGGCTAGAGCCTACACACTTGTATATATGTATTAGGGTAAGTACATGAGGTACAAAGAGAGAAAACAAATAAAAATTAAATTTCATAAACAAAATAGATCTGCCGTTGGCTTGCCGTTCCGCCGCTGTGCCGGTGTCGATACCATCGACTTGGGTGTCGATGGTATCGACGAAATATTGTCTTGTGCCTGAACCAATCTCGATACTATCGACATGTGTGTCGATAGTATCGACCGGGATGCATCTTGCTTCAACTTGAACCTGAATTGATCTCGATACTATCGACAAAATGTTGATAGTATCGACCGGGATGCAGGTTGCTTCACACTCCCCCTCAAGCTGGAGAGTACACATCATGTATGCCCAGCTTGCTGCACAGTCTCTGAAAGATTGCTGAACCCAAAGGCTTCGTCAGAATATCTGCTAGTTGATCTTCAGATCTGACATATGGAGTCACAATAGTGCCGTCTTTAATTTGATCATGAATAAATGGCAATCAACCTCTATGTGTTTTGTACGCTCATGAAAGATAGGATTTCTGGAAATGTGCATAGCAGATTGATTGTCACACTTGAGCTCCATAGAAGGTAGAAGAGAAATTTGCAATTCAGATAAAACAGATTTGACCCATTTTAATTCACCGCATGCATGAGCCATAGCACGGTATTCAGCCTCAGTGCTAGATCTAGCAACCACATGTTGCTTCTTACTTTTCCATGTGATAAGATGATCACCTAGAAAGGTACAATAGCCTGATGTAGATCTCCTATCAGTATGATCACCAGCCCAGTCAGCATCTGAATATCCTGTGAGAGACAGGGTAGATGGAGGTGCCTTTGGTCTAGAATATGTGATACCTTTACTGGGAGAATTTTTCAGATACCTCAAATTCTGCAAACTGCTGTCCAGTGTGATTGTTGCAGAGAATGCATATATTGGCTGACCACACCCACAACAAATGAAATATCAGGTCGGGTGACTGTTAGATATATTAACTTGCCCACTATTCTCCTGTAATATTCTGGATCTTTATACTCAGCATCATCAACCACCTCTTTGATGTGATAATCCATTGGTGTAGATACCAGTTTAGATTCAGCCATGCCTGTCTCCTGTAACAAATCAAGCACATATTTTCTATGAGATAAATTGACACCTGCATGAGATCTAAGCACTTCAATGCCTAGAAAATATCTTAGTTTGCCCAGATCCTTTGTATGGAAGTGTTTTTGCAAACCCTCTTTGACACGAGATATTCCCATGGTGTCACTGCCAGTAATTACTATGTCATCAACATAGACAAGAAGGATAATGGATCCACGGGAAGAGTTGGAGTAAAATAAGGAATGATCAGTCTTGGAGTGAGAAAAACCCATCTGAAGAATAACTTCACTGAACTTGTCAAACCAAGCTCTAGGTGACTGTTTCAGCCCATAAATAGCCTTTTTTAATTTGCATACTTTCTGACACTCCCCCCTGAGCAACAAACCCAGGAGGTTGTTCCATATAAACTTCTTCCTGTATATCACCATGGAGAAAAGCATTATTTACATCCAGCTGAAATAGTGGCCAATCAAAGGTAGTAGCAAGAGAAATAATGATCCGCACAGAATTCAGGCGAGCAACAGGAGAAAATGTTTCAAAGAAGTCAACACCATAGGTTTGGGTGTAGCCCTTTGCAACCAATCGGGCTTTCAACCTTTCAACAGATCCATCCGGATTGTGTTTAATAGTGAAAACCCATCTACAGCCTACTACTTTCTTTCCTGCAAGAAGACCAACCAGATCCCAAGTACCATTATTTAAGAGAGCTGACATTTCAAGTTGCATATCCTGTGTCCAGCCACTATTCTTCATAGAATCATAATGATTTCTTGGTATAGTCACATAATCAATCCCAATAGCGAATGCACGAGCCTGCTTAGACATATGAGACAGGCAACATACATTTGTAATAGGATGTTTAATAGTACAGGACCTAGTACCTTTCCGAACAGCAATAGGAAGGTTGAGATCTGATGTCTCTGTAGGATTCTCTTGAGTAGAAGGCGATGGTGAGGGCTCAGGGACTGGTGCCGCTACTTCTTTTGGATCTTGCCTGCCTCGCCTATGGTATACATGTGTATAATGCTCAATGGAGGGTCTATCTCCTGCTTGTTCATCCAGAATAGAAGTAAAATCCGAAATGATAGGTGGCACTCCCTCACTCGGCACCGAAGGTGCCAGTCTCTCATTTTGTATTTTTGGTGGCTCTCCCTCTCTCAACTGCTCCCCCTTGCTCATAGCATTGGAAAAATATGGAGTGGTCTCATGGAAAGTGACATCCCTAGACACAAACATGCGGCGAAGACTAGGACAGTAACACTTGTATCCTTTGCTCGTAGTAGAGTAACCCAGGAACAATGTTTTAATTGACCTAGGAGACAGCTTGTCGGTCTTAGGGTCGAAGTTATGGACAAAGGAAGTGCAACCAAAAACTCTAAGAGGAATAGGATAGGGAGAGTCCTTGGGACGCAATACAGAAAAAGGAGTCTGTCCTTGAAGAACAGAGGACGGTTGCCTATTAATCAAGAAACAAGCAGTTAAAAGAGCTTCAGACCAAAACTTCTTGGGCACATTAGATTGAAACATAATAGATCAAGCAATATCAAGAAGATGGCGATTCTTCCTCTCTGCCACCCCATTTTTATGAGGGGTGTGAGGGCAAGATGTGCGGTGAATCATACCAACCGAGCTACAAAAATCAGACATAGCCTTTTGAACATACTCCAAAGCATTATCGGACTAAAGAATTTTTATATTGCAATCAAACTAGACTTTAATTTCAGTATGAAAATGTTTCATAATAGACAACACAGACTCTCTACTTTTAAGAAGGTAGATCCATGTCATGCGTGAAAAATCATCGGCAAAGGAGATAAAATAACGAAAACCATTATAACTCTGGTCTTTTACAGGACCCCACACATCACTATGCACTAACTCAAAGGGACAAGAAGCCCGCTTATTGACTCGACTGGGATAAGATAACCTATGATGCTTTCCCAGTTGACATGACTGGCACTCTAAGGAAGATAATTGGGAAAACTCTGGTTCCAACTTCCGTAGGTTCTCCAAAGAAGGATGTCCATATCTTCAATGCCATAGTAAGGGGGAACCACTCAACAGGATAGATGGAGCAGGAGCAGGCATTTGGCGAGGTAGACTGTCACCGTTGAAAATGTAGAGATCACCTTTCCTAGCCCCCCCCACCAATCGTCTTCATACTCTTGAGATCCTATAATATAAAGCAAGAAGGTCCAAATATTACCCAACATTTTAGAGTGTCAATCAGTTTTGCAACAGAAAGAAGATTAAAAGGAAATTCAGGCACAAAGTGAACTGATTTAAGATCAATCTTGGGTGTTAGGGAGACAGATCCACTAGCTAAAACTCTTTTCACTGAACCATCTGCCAGTGTAACAGATTGGTGAGGAATAGATGAGTCAATAGTGTGGATCAATCTCCTCATACCAGTCATATGCTGAGAGGCACCAGAATCAACCACCCAAGATGAGGATGAGCCAGATGCTATGAGAGAAAGATAACGCTCTGAGCGGAGCTACAAGTCGAGTTAAGCCCAGATAAGAATTTGGCTGTAACTAGATCATCTCTATCCTTCATCTGTTCTGCAACAGTCACAGAATGATAATAACTTAGCTCTTGAGCAAGAGCCTGAATCGCCCCAAAATATTCCTCAAGAGATCGGTCACCCTATTTTTCAGCAAACAGACGATCATAGATCATAAACTGACGGAGAGCATTCTTCTCTTGAGAGTAATGTTGCTTCACTGTGTCCCATATTTCCTTGGTCGTAGAGTAGAACATGAACCATGCGGCGATTGCAGATTCCATACTATTCCACAGCCAAGTCTTCACAAAACTGTCATGTCGCTTCCATTCAGCATACCCTTCATCAGTAGATGCCTTGGGACCCGAGTCAACATGCCTTACTCTGTCACAAGCCTCCAATACGGTGTGGATGGCATTCATCCATAGAAGATAATTTTTCCCGTTGAGTTTTATAGAGGTGATAGGTGACACCTCGTTGTAGATCATAGGTGTCTTGATATCCTCCATTGTAGAACGAAATATATGACAGATTGATACACGTCAAGGAAGATGTGGTGACAGAGAGATACACATCACACATAGAAGAAAACAAAGAGAAATGCGTTACTGACGCATTCACAGCCTCCAATTGATATTCCTAATCACACATGGAGGAGGTGTGACTAGGATGATGATTGAGATGAAACTAGTCCTCCGATGGTGTTTTTAGATGATCGTTGGATCACCTGGAGATCCTCAACTGCTTTGTGATAGCGGCTATGGTAGAATTAGATATCTACCGCAGACCCAGATTAGCCAACGGTGGTTCTTCTCAGTAGGAGGATTATGCCAAGCCGACGGGTGGGAAGCAGCCGACCATCAAGGAGAGAGAGACCTGGAGAGATTCTCCAGAGAGAGAAAGGAGAAGCCCTAGATCGATCTCCGCTCTGATACCATGTAAGAAGAAATGAAGGAGGAAGAAGACGGAAACACCGATCACATGTCGGCTGCAAGATGCAGCAAACGTGAGTAGGGCTAGAGCCTACTCACTTGTATATATGTATTAGGGTAAGTACATGAGGTACAAAGAGAGAAAACAAATAAAAATTAAATTTCATATGCAAAACAGATCTGCCGCTGGCTTGCCGTTCCGCCGCTGTGCCGGTGTCGATACCATCGACTTGGGTGTCGATGGTATCGACGGAATATTGTCTTGCGCCTGAACCAATCTCGATACTATCGACATGTGTGTCGATAGTATCGACCGGGATGTAGCTTGCTTCAACTTGAACCTAAACTGATCTCGATACTATCGACAGAATGTCGATAGTATCGACCGGGATGCAGGTTGCTTCACAGTTGTAAATTATTGTTATGAAAGCCATCTCTAATATAAGATTTTTTTATAAATTTAACATTTATTAAGTTTTACACGATAAGATGAAGACAATGTTAAAGAAAAACTTCAAAAAAGCTTATTTGGAAATATTGTATTAATTAACCTGACAAATAGGAATATCAAGTTAGTTTTGTAATATAAGTGTAAATATATTTTTTTAAATAATTTCATAATTCCTCAAGTTTAACCTGTATCCATCACTTGTAATGTTGGAGTAACCTTTTGATCAAGATATATGAGGTTAGAATGGAAGAAATAGATATTGATGGGATGGAGAGAGAGTAAACTTACCTTAGATCTAAAGAACAAAGCCTTCAAGAGAAAGAGAATGCAAAAGAATCACCAAAGAAGTAACACTCCAAGTGCAACAAGCTTTGGGCTATTGTTTTTTAAAATTGTGAACCCATTTCAGTTGTGTTTTGCAAAATGCATGCCCAAACGAGTCTTTTTCCACCGAAATAGTTGCATTTTGTCGAAAATCTGCCCGCTTGGTGAAACTTCTGTTGAAATTTAGAAATGTTACTTACCTATTCTGAGGAGGTGCATTTTTATGTCCAATACCCGTTGAAACCAAAATTTCAACCAAAATTTTGAGATTTTGACTGAAATTTGAATCAATGATCTCTGTGAAGAAGTGTATACGATGATACTGTGTTGTTCTATTGATATGTACACCCCTGTTCTATATATAGGAGAGGAGGCTATTACAAGGAAGCACAAAGGAAGCGGACAAACCCTAATGGGCCACGGGCAACAGGCCCATGTAGAGAATAGACTAATAACCTATTGACTAAATAGGCTATATTCTAGCACTCCCCCTCAAGTTGGAGCATGGGTGAATGCATTCCAAGCTTGGAGTTACATGACTCGATTGAACGATAAGAAATAATCGATAAATAAAAGATAAATATGTCACTCCCCATACAAAAATTATTGTCCCCCCTTAAACAATAATTCCTAACTGAAAAGATATGATGACGCCTCTTTGAGATGTGTTCTGCAGGTTGAAGAAGCTCGAGCTTTGAAGAAGGTCTTTCTCTTGAAGTGCATCTGGAGTGAAGAACATCTGAAGCAGACAATTATAAATACCACGACTACGCCATCTACACTGGAGAGGAATGTGGAGAGGAATAAGTGCACTCAACACATCCAACGTATGTAACGCGGCATGAATGCGGAGGCACAATGTCGATGTAGCAGTAGAGAAGTCTCTGAATTGTCTGAGAAGTGTAATCAACTGGAATTAGCATAAAAGACCACTTACGTATATATTGTGCACAAACACGCTGGGCGAGGTGCTGAGGTGTCGTCTCAACACGTAGAAGTAGCAGATGCAACTCGGAGAAGACATGATGAAGTAGCTCGGTGAAGATCACTCTGGATGAATCCTTACAAATACGAAATTTGCACAGTCTTGAAGATGACGAGCTTTGAGGATGAGGAAGAAACCATCTGGAACACCATCAATGCAACATGGATGATCAACTGGAACGTCATTGTTAATATATATGTCTTTATTTAGTGTTTTGTTAATTTACTTTTATATATGGACCTCACTGTAAATGTTCTGTTATTATAAATACAAGGGTACACACATTGTGTAACCCTAAGCTCTCCATTTTCACTTGTTTTGTTTCATGGTACCAGAGCAGGACTGATCCGGGCCCTCTCTCACCCGGCATTGCCACCCTCCCACCCCTCTCTCCCCCTCGCCCGCCCTGCGCCGTCCGCAGCCACCTACAGGCTGCCGCCGCCGGCCAACTACCCGTGCTGCAGCAGCGCCGCGCGACCGTCGTGCCGCCGGGGCTGCTAGGCCTCCGAGGCAGCCCACCGTCGGGCTAGTCCTCTAGTGTTGGGCTCCGATCTGCCCACGGTTGTCCGGTGGCCTGACTCTCTATTGAAGAACACCTTCGGATCTGCTTTTTTTGTGCCTGCCTGTGTGGTCGGTTGAGCCACCAAGTTTCTTGCTGCGCTCCGGCGTAGCCCGTATGTGAGGGAGCAGAAACATTTGCATAAGAGACCAACATCTTTCATATATCCATACTATTCCAAGAATTTGATACAAATTGTTCTATCGCCTTAGCCACAACATATATACACAAGGGAACAATATTCATATATGCCACACAAACAAGCATTAACATGCTAACAAAAGTCTGATTTGTTTGAAACACCATATACAAACTTTTCCTTCCCGGACCTAAGAGTACAGGGATGACTTTAGGACACACTAGACATCTAACCAACTTTCTCAAAGATTCATGGTTGTCGTTCTTCTTTACTTTCACGGTTCTTTTGTCGTCACTGTCGATTACCTAAAAAAATGTGGCGAACCACAAGGATGAGACCCATGTCCCAGCAAGAGATATAACCTCTAACGACGCTTATTGATTACAACATTTTAAATATTAGATAACTGAGCAGTTGGACTATTTAATAATCAATTGAACAGATTGAACAATTCAAGTAATCTTAACAGATTAAGCAAATAATCTTATATATATATATATATACTTATAGATATACACATATATATAACAAATAAATCCATTTATTTGGATAGATATCTACTCAAATTTCATCAAATTGCATCTAATAACAATCATCTTCATTAATATGAGTATCATCATATTCCTTACTAACATCACAAGAAATCTAGTAGCATAAGCATCCCTGACATCATGAATATGTCTAGTAACATAGCATTTCTATCAATATTAGCATCTCAAATAAAGGGAATAGATATATATATCATAAGTAGAACTAACATCATAACACAATTAACTGCATAGGCATGATTAGCAGTTTAAGCATTTCTAATTACATAGGCATGGCTAGCAATATTAAACATAACTAGCAACATCATCTTAACCATCAGTGTTAGTATATTTGACAACATAAGCATGTTTACAACATGAGCATAGCTACAACATACGCATATCTATTATCTCTTATTGCACTATACATGATCTCAGTGAAAAGAAAGAAAACAAGGGTTATCATCCAATATGAAGAGTTATGTATAACCCTAAACAAATATGCTACACGGCTATCTTACATCTTTTATTATGCCCTAGGGAATATGAATCCTACCATCCAAAGTTTAACTGACCCCTGCGAAGGGCTATTCGATTCCGTACAAGATCTATAAGTGTCGATATCCTAAGATCTCTCCTCTACTCGGTCAGTATGGGACAAAAAGGTAGTGACATATCAATCAATTCTACCACTACAATGACATATAGTCAAGGTTCCAACAACTAGTCCGCCCTTGATACATGTCATGACACTAGAGAATAGGCTCACACATGGTTGTTCTATAAGAGGAACCTACAGTTATATTGCTGCTTTTCACACATCACAATATCACAATATTTGAGGCATGACCACAAGCATCCTCAATTTCTTGATATTAGGGTACCAAGTTGTCCTCGCATACTCAACATATCATGTATGCACTTTGAGTTTCCCTTAGGAATACTCATTTCACCACCAACAAGTTCTGACACTGAAATGGTTCTACGACACATGGCATTGCATGATTAGAGTTTCACTTGATTAGTTATTCCCAAATGGGTGAATTAAGGTTGCATCAAACAAGTGGATATACAAACCCCTAATACATCTCTAACAAACATTGCTATATAATAGCTTGAAAAAATATAAAACATATGAGACATAATTTCTCATCTCAAAATCATGTGCAAGTATTCACCTGCCAATCAAGAGATTATACTTATCATCAAATAATCATTACATGATACTATTGTCTTGACATTCATGAGACTATGCATGTCATCATACTATCACAGGATATAAATCCTTTTCACAATATCACATGGTATCAACCCTTATCAACACAAGGGGATCACACCTCATTTAGGGCTCAACCATGCCCAAAGGTCATTAAGACCATCATACTATTCCCTACAAGATCATCCTTATCTTTCCATGCCTTATAACAAGGCTCAACAACATCACTTACATATAATACACCAGACAACACAATATTGCATTAATGAGATAGGAGATATTCATAGAAAATCATAGCAGGGTTATATTCACATTAAGAACATTCCTTTATTACATCAACATGCAAGGAATCTAGATATTATTAACCCTTATCATATTCATAATGTACATGTTTAGCATAAGAAAGTATCAACCATGTATCTATGATAACCACCAATTAACACATTAAAGTTATGATCATATTAAGGAGATTATTCCACCATCATGCCATCATATAAGAAGGTTAAACATGAATACTCATATTTATCTATTTGCATTAGAGTTAGGTTCAACAAGATAAATTATTTTAATATTACTAATCAACATTCATACCCAAACCCTAACTCATGGAATCCCCATTGGATCATGGATGCATAAAGTGAAGCATCACCATCACATTCCATACCATTCTCACGTATGGATCCACACATAACTCAAGGTGTAACCATCAGGTCATAGCATACTAGGGTTCAACCACAAAAGAGAGTACTCCATGATTCTATTCATCATTGAAGGGGTTGTTCATAATCAATTACCATCACTTGGTTATATTAGGGCTAAGTATAACGAAATATACTTCATAAGGGATGCCCATTAACTCATTATATTTATTGTCAATTCTAATCATATGAGGGAAAAAGGTAAGACTATATTATTAAGGTAAACTTCTATTAGTTTTCAACATCACTCAAACCATACAAACTTACCATAAGAATCATCCCAAAACGTTGGATTGTTGAGAAGGTAAGACTATTGGTTGTTTACATAAGTAAACGCCTTGTATAAAACACCTATGAAATCATTGAGTAGTGCTCTAGAAAGAGTCACCATTTAACCCTAGACATACCTTGATTAACAACAAAAATGGTTCCATTGAGAGTAGGGTAAAACCCACAAGTGATTATTTATTGAAAACAAGTTGTCAATAAATGAGCTTATTAAGATGATATCATAAAGGAAACAATCTAAATCACTTTATTAGGAACAACATATTACATTAGGCATCATTCCAATTTATTGGATGGAGAATCATTAGATCTTAACTATTGGGTCAAGTTCATATATGAAAACCATCAATTGGAGTACAGGTCCAACCATTGCATCAAATGACCAAAGAAACCATTGGTTTTAAGGATTACTTGATGCTGAAAATACATGCTTAACTCACCATAGGTTGTGGAGACCTGATCCATTATCAATAGTGACCATTAAGTCACCATAGGTTGTTAGATCAGCACTATATTCATTAATCATCATTGGATGTCAAGCTAATGTCACCCTTGATTGATAGCATCATTAGGGTACTTAGTTGTTGATCATTAAGATTATAATTAAGCCAAACCCTGACCTAAGGGGAGAACTTATGTTGACACTCTTGGTCACCACCATCAGTTGTCATAAAGACAACACCATCAATTATTGCAATGGTACCACCATTGGGTCATGTGTTTATAGAGGATATCAGTTTTAAACCCTAAAATTGACCATTGGATGATGGGTGCTTTGCACCACCGATGGTCAAACCAACCTGATCCAAGTCATATTATATCTTAGGAGGAACCTATACATGATTTCAAGTTCATCTAGAACTAAAGTCAGAATAGGGAACATCATAAAATCGAAATCCAAGTCAAACAAAACTTTTTAGAGCATGGATCATCATTTTAAATCAAGAACATGATCTAGCAAGCTTATGGTAAGAAATAAAGGTGGAGCAAGTTATTAAACTTTACTATAATGAGAAGATAAAATCTTAAACAGAAGAAAACTCGAGCAGGTAGGGTAGAAAATCCAAGCGTAAGCTCTGAACTCGTCCATCTAACACCTTTCTCCATGAAAGAAGTAAACCTTAAGCATAAGGAGCAAGAAAGGTAGGGTTTTAGAGCTTTAGAGCAACTTATACCATGGAAAAACAAAGTTCCAAACTAGAGGAAGGTCTAAGTAAGGAGAAGAGAAAGAGAAATGGAGAAGGAAAGAAGAAAACAACTTGCCTTGGTCGAAATCCCTAGAAGATGACATTGGAAACCCTAGGTAGGGCTAGATGGAGCTCTAGGAGACCTTCTTCTCCAAAAAGAGGCTGTCTTCTACCTTAGAGCACCTAGTTCTGCAGAAAAATAGAGTGGAGTCGTTTCTCCAGGTTAGAGTAAAGAGAAAGCAAGCAAAGGTTTCGTACTTGGGCAAGGAAGAGGTAGATATAGCCCATAGATAAGGATGGAAGCAAGCATGAGGTGTACAAGTAGCTCCCCATTTGTCCATGGCCTTAAAATATTAAGGATATACAAGCAGTCATACAAGTATCTGACCCACTATCCATGGAGACCTTCTTGGCCCTAGTTTCTTGATTTTTCAAGCAAAGCAAATAAATCGTTTGCTTCATAGCTCCTAAAGGTAGCTCATCCATAAAGCGGTAAACCCTAAATTACCCTTGAGGAAAACACCTCCAAACCCAGGTTCAACTAGGCGCCCCATGGCTCAAAAAGATCAAGAATGATGAGAGAACATCCAAAGAACATAATGAAAATGATGAATTTCAAGAAAAACCTCCCAATTAGGTAAATTGTAGAAAAGTCCAAAATGTACATAAAATTGCAAAACTTGCACAAACATTGTTCAAATTGGACCAAACTTGAAACTTAAGCTTGTCTTATGATTTCAAATCATATCACAAAGTTATATTATAGTTGTAAGAATTCAATCATGGTAATTAATCATGTTAAACCATTTGATCAAGGTTAGGGTCTCACACTTTTATTCTCATGTTTGTAATCTATATTTTAATATGCCTCATTTCTTTTGTTACATTTCTCTTGAACCCACCTAATTGCAAGACAACACCATTTCTTTTTAGAACATATATTTTACACTTGTAACCTAATATAATGCCCAAAGTGCTTATTATATGTACATACTCATCCTTTGCTGACCAATACCATGTTTCCTATATTTTGGGTGATGTTCCCTTCCACCCAGGTGTAGGTACATTAGAAGACAAGGATGTAGGAAGATCATATACATGGTACTGGACCTAAGGAAAACTCAGAATGGTTGGGTTTCCCTCTACAACAAGCCTTACATGTTATTAGAATTATTAGGTGCTTGCCTTTTACTTTGCTATACCACCTTTTATGGTGAGGAACAATTGTAAATGAATCATGATATGATCTTGTAATAGTTTTGTTTTTGCTACTTATTAACTATCATGATATGTGTTATATGTACCATTTGAGAAGTAAATGAAATTCGTCCTTTCTTCCATTTTTGGAATTGGATGGTTTTATATTTCCCCCTTTAATGAAGAGTGGATCCGCTCTTAGGTCTCACTCATTACAAAATGGTATTAGAGCCTAAGAAGTTTGTTACTTGACTATTTCAAGTTATCCTATATTGTTTCCTAATTAGGTAATTAGGTGACCCATTAGAGATTACATACTTATTTTTAATTAGGGTTTCGATCCCTTCTAAAATTGGTCACCACATCTCCCCACACCATGTCAGTGGTTAAAACTTAGCATTTGTCAAACCCTTATTACCCCTGCCCTCTTTGTGGAGATGTGGGTATCACTACATAGAAATTGACTCTTCTACTGTTTAATACACATATCTCGATTTTTGGGAGGCTAGATAGAATACTATTAGGTATGGATTGACTTGAACAAACATAGTTAAGCTTAATCACAGTTCCTGACTTCAACCCTTTCTCCTTGTCATTCTTCTCGCGTGCTTCAAGTACATCGATGATGAGGACTGGGCATGCATGGATAAAAAAAGTATATCTTGACATGAGCTTTTGAGTTATAATGATTACCTTAATGATAAGTGATAACCTAAACTAGTTCGACTATGGTTAGGTATGCTTTCCTTCAACACAAAGTATCCCCACTTAGCTCTTCCCAAATATGTCTATAAAAGGTTGGATACCCTTCCCATTGAGCTTGTTATGCCCAATAGATGAGAATTAGTTGATGAAAGCTATTGGTTTCGATAGATATCCTTAAGTTCTCACCTATATCATCTCCAATAGTGTACTTGGGTTACCTCATGACTAAGATGAATATCTTAATTTAATAGATTATCTTTCCTTGTGGATACACTAAGGATATAAATGAACATGTAACAGAGAAACCCTAAATCTCTTCCTATAATGTTGGATAATCTCATGATTTATTTATGTCTTAGGATGCAGTAGTGTGAATTATGATTAAGAATGACATGGTGAATGGTGGTTGTGGTGCTTTGTTAGGTTTTGATTGATATTGACCATGTTGAATAAGAAACCCTTCTTTCTCCCATGCTTACATATGAGAGAAGCAATCATATGAAAATTTAGGTGATAAAAGGATTAGATCCCTTTTTGTATAACAAAGTAGTAATAGGATAATAGTGTATGTGCCGTGTAGTGAAAAGTGATTGACTTGGATTGGCACACCACTTGCCTGCATAAGGTTTTAGGCAGTTGTTAAGAATGTTATAAATTATTTTGTGAAAAGAGTAATATGATAGATGAATTTTAAATGTCTAATGTTTGGTAGTTGTTTTGATTTCTTGATAAAGATGATATGAGTTCAATTTGATATTCCAATTTGGGGAGAGGTGTTATCATTATACTAGATTTAGAAAAAGGTTCATAAAGATAAGCTTGCTTTTCTTCCAAGAATATTGATAGAATCCATAGTTATTTAGAGTTAGTGGTTTATCAACACACATATGAGAAATAACATTGTGAGTTATGGATTTTGTAAAGGGGAAGATGAGAGAATGATGATTTTTCATGTTATTGGGATATAAAAAATCTTAATTAAGTTAGAAAGTAAGAAAGATCATTTGTGATTGAATATCTTAGTAAAGTAATCAGTAATGTGGTTATTGATTAAATCTCTATTGTACATCAAGGCATTACCAATGGTGGCTATGGATGTATGAATTACATCTCATGTTTCTATAATTTTTGCGGAAGAGATTGGTGTTATTATTCCCTTATTTTATTCAATGAGCTTTGAATCTTTGTTTCTAAAGGATCTCCTAGTTATGAAAAGATTCTATATCTCCATTTGTATGGACAATACAATAGTGGGATCTAAGAAAGGGTTAGAATCCATGTAAAGGAGATCCATCTCTAGAGTAATATTTTGTTATGGATATTATAAGTCACATCCCTAAAATTTAAACCTAGCTAATGACTAAAGTTTAATATCAAATGAAAATCCTAGATCAGAAACTTTGAACATAACTTGCCCTAGATTGAACTTTCATCTTAATCGTACATGATGAACCCTAAATTGCTTAATCAATTCCAAATTTATTAATTATATAATATGTAATTCTAATGAAAAACTAATGTAATACATAGTTGTAATCATTGCCACTAAAATCGATAGTGTTTGGATCATAATTTTGCCCATAGACTATAGTCATTATTGATTATTAAGTGACAAATAAGGGATAAAAGTGCAGTTGATCTTAATGTTGTATTAATATGACCTACTAAAATCTAGTGGAGCTTAACACAATAATAAGTTACTCTCCTCAAAATATGCACCTTTAATTTTTTATATATAATCCTAGATAATTAATTATATGTTAATCCTAATAAGGTAATAATCAATATTGGGACTCTTAAAAGTAAGAACCAATATAATTTTCAAAATACACATGGTCCAGTGTTAGTAACTTCAAATGTTTGGTCTCGATTGGATAACCCTATACCCCATAATTAATTTGAGAAAGATAATGGTCACATAATCCTAAATAAATTGAATCACCTTTTCATTCCATATTTTAGGTTTTCCCTATGTTTTCATGGTTTGTCATGCAGTAAGTCTTTCTCACCCATCCTAGTAACATGGGACTCCATCGTGTGTGATCTACCCATGCCTCTGATCTCTCTCTAACACATCCTATATGTAATTATGTCTCCCTTCACCTTCACCTCATCACCATAATCTACTGAATCCAAAACTCAAAAGGCTTGTGTGCCTTAAATTCAATTACTATCTTCAGCCCCCAATGTTTTAGACCCCAACTATACATGTAACCCACTAAAACTGGTCAACCAACTTCTAGAAACTTTAATCCACTACCATCTTACTCCATACTACCCCCACTAGATTCCACAAATCCACCTTGTATAAAGTGCTACTAGTGGTTTGTGGCAATGCTAGAGACCATATCAACCAAAAAAATAGCCCATATCACAATCTTGAAACTTAGTTATCATTATAACACCACAGTTTCAATCACAAAAGAAATAAGCATTAAACCCCTCTTTATTCTATAATCACGGAATTCAATTATGTTCTCATGAACCCATGATTGTAGTCCAAGGTGTTAGATAATATTTCTACCTAACTTCCCCTTTGAACTCCATTGAGTCTAAGAAAAAATGTATGAAGAAAATCTTTCTTAGTTTCCTTCCTATTCCTGGAGCACCGAGCTCCTCATCTTGGCCTCTCATGGTGGGAGGTGCTAAATATCTTTCTATAATGGAGTATAAGTGTAACACATGAGCAGAAGCTATATATATTTTTTTCATCTAGGAGTGTCACAAACATGATGATCATTGCAATTAAAGCAAATGAAACACTTTGTAAAATTGGAAAACTGATTCATTCATAGTTTGACGAAGAAAAACAAATCATCTAATCTACCATGATAATAAGACTATACATAATAAAAGATGTCTAAACTCAGGATTTTTGCGGTAGATGGCACCCCACTAGGCAAGCTTGAAAATCCCCCACCCCTTTACATGTTCCTTTGATCCTCAGCGGCTCCAAATCATGTGGACATCGCGTCCCCAGCCATGCATTAGGAAAAATAGTCGTTAGAGTAAGTGGCATGAGTATTCTAAAAATATACATTATAAAAGAACTGGAATATTACAAAAGAATCTTGAACATCATAAATATGAAACGAACATTAAAATCTGATTAAATCTGGAAACATATTATCTCTCATTTCTTAAACTCTTATTTCTACTCGATCTTTTCTGGAGACCTATACCCTGGGTCTCATGGCCTACACCAAAGTGTCTGGATCATAAATAACTTATCTGAATTCCTCTCATCACACTCGTGGATGAGAATATAGACATGCTCTAATCTTAAGTATCTTTCACTTATGATTTTTATGTATTTGTGGCCACCATTATACAATAAGTCCTCCTCTGTTGACACAGAAGTGTCCTCTATGGTGCAACACACCCTCTGCTGGAACTATGTGCCCTCTGTTGACACTGAAGTGTCCTCTATGGTGCAACACACCCTCTGTTGGCACAACGTGCCCTCTGAAATGGAGTAAACACTCTTCTGAATTGGCAACAGATGCCTCTAAATCATCCGGGGACTCTGTGAATGAGGACTTATCATATAATGTATTATGTGAAGGGTTTGAATTAATTATATTAATTCTAGTCTTACTAAACTCTGAATCTAAACTTATCTGAAACTGAGTGCTTAACATGTACCTAGTTTTGAATCTGAAATCTGATTATGAATCTTTGTTCTTTCAAATCTGAACTGAATCTATTATGGAATTTGGATATGTATTTCAAATTACAACATAATTGAGATTGGGTCTATAACCCATATCATGTATCTTTATTCAAAATCTGGCTACTCACACAGTGAGTAGTCTAAGTATGAATCTAAATCTCTTATTCTTAAGTTCTAAACTGAATTCATTGCTGGAGTTGAACATGTATCTCATTATTTGGGTAAACTTTATTCTAAAACTCGTATTTGGTAAGATTACTTCATTATACCATATATCATAAATGAGTCTAATGTTTTGTGAGAAAGGATCTGACATGAATATAGAAATACTAAGTATACAAAGTATCTTAAGTCAAGCTTATACAAGTATCATAAGTACAACATATCTAAAAATACCATTTCTGACAAAATGGTTCAATCCTTCTTATAAAATATGATGTTACCCTAAAACTTTGCATATGAACTTACATATTAAACCTTAAATATCAAAAATAGAAATCTTATAAAATATTGTATTGCCACCTAATCATAACTTAATGTGTCATTATCTTATAATGCCATCATGAACTCATTCTTACAATACATTGTGATCCCAAAAGTACTTTTATTTCTAAAGTAGACCATGTCTTAATATTCTAAAATACATATTCCTATATTGTAATTAAATTCTAGATATTATTCATTCTAAGGAATCTAGTCTTAGATCTCTATATATCTATGAAATCTTAATGGCATGTTTCTACTTGAAATCTTACTACATTCTTATCCCACATTGTCAATCTTGGTTGCATATCTTATCTTGTAGTCTTATTCATCAATGTGAATCATTACTAATAGTTCTTATAGAAACATGATCCTTTAGTTTTCTCATGAACCTGGTTCATGAGTCCCTACAATTCTTATAAATCTTCATAACATATCTCTTCTCGTGATATTAGGCACATGTAAGGACATATCCATGAATGTATAAAAAAAATCTTACTTGCATATATTAACATCAAATCTTAGAACATTGGATCACATAAAGTATGAAGTCTTACAAAAATATGATAAGTTTGATAGATATGAATACTCATGGGCATGAACCACTTACCTCTCTTGAAGAAAAACATAATTGCACTTTTTATTTTGAACAAATCATCATCACGTTCTTGGGTCAATTGAAGCTTAATTTCCCTATTCATTGAATAATCATTCATTAATAATTGTATTCACCTTAGTTTCTAGGTTTTCATGGTTCTTGGATAAAACAAGACAATACAAAGTCAAAACACCCTCTAAAACTTATTCCATCATCTATATCTCAAAAAATTGATCGAAATCCATATATGGTTCATCTTTATCCTAGCCTTATAGCATTTTCTACAAATTTCTAAAAGTCGGGTCTATTTGACCAATCAAAAGAAATAGACACTTGAAAGAATTTCTTAAAAACACTGAAAACTCATCAATTAACAAAAGTAGGTGGACTAATGCCCTTGTTGTTATTTTTCTCACTTAGGCATGACAAGGGGGTAATATAGTCATAATCTCATCACTAACCAATGTGCGGTAGCTGACTCAATAAATCACGGAAAACCCAAACTAGCGACATAAATTTGGAAGAGCAAGGGCGGTGAGGTAAAATGGAAGCCTAGCTTCTTCTTCATTTATCCAAGGCACTAACAAGCATGAAGGCAGTTAAAACTAGAAACCAAAGAGAGCCTCTAATGAACTCGCCACCTCCACACGGTCACGAAGAGCCATTGAGTGGGCTCTGGGATTTTGGGAGGCTCACAAGGAAAAATAATCGATATGAATTCGTGAGGATAGTACAAAATCAACAGAACCCCTCATTTTGCTGAACGGAAAAAGATTCCACAAAAATCCACTACGTGATCACGCTAATAGAACACAAGACTTGAATCCATAATTTAATATTGTAGCGGTACGAGAAAAGGTTTGAGCATAGTTCTGACTTTGCGGTGGTTTATTGGGTCTAGGAGAAATGTTTCAGCTCGTGCTTGTGGCTGGAGGTAGAGATTTATCAGCATTGAGCCGGGTTTGAGGGTAAAACATACATGACGTGAAGAGAATCATAAGACGAAACTTACCAGATGTGGTTCAACTACGGTGACTGGAAGTTGATGGTCAAGTTCGTCGATGCTGCATTAACAATGCAAGGACAGATCGAGGGGCCAGAACTACAATCTCGTAGACGACTCTAATTGTATTGTGATGACAGTCGACATCAAGTACATTCCTGATCGCCATCTTTGTAAACGCATCGAACTCCCTTCCCAATCAAAGTGCTCCTCCCTCGTTCTTTGTGTGGGTGACATCTCGTCAAGACTTGACCATCATGAGATTGACAATATTTAAAACATGTCAATAGAATCTACAACCACTGAGATTGGTATGTATTGTATTGTTCATTAAGACGTATACCGCAATGTGATGGTTTGAGCCTCACGTGGTGGCGGTCACATTGAAGGATACTTACTAATGATAGAACCCTAAATGGTGGCTATATATGATATGAAGGCTTCAGAACCCATGCTTTAAACGTGCCACATCTAAAGGTGGCCACTTTGTACCAGATCCACGTACTCACCAACTACCCACGTGATTAAGTTTTATAACTACAACAGCCTATCTATTATTATTACTATCTAGAATCTAGAGTACAAATTTAATGTGTTGACCGTTTGAACTCCATGCGGTCTCGAGACCGGTTGGCTTCATGCGGTCTTGAGACCGTATGACTCCATGCGGTCTTGGGACCAGTTGGCATCATGCGGTCTTGAGACCGTGTGACTCCATGCAGTCTCGGGACCGGTTGGCTTCATACAGTCTTGAGGTTGAGTTATTCTTTTATGATTTTTTTGTGCTTTTTCTGCATATATAGAAAGGAAAAGTTAGTCTGATAGTATTTTTACAAAAAAGGGTAAATTTAGGATTATGTATAGTTTTAACTTAGAAAGAGTATGGAAAACTAAAGAAAAGGATTAAGACAATCGTCCAAAATGGGAGGTTATCACTCACCAACTACCCACGTGATTAAGTTTTATAACTACAACAGCCTATCTATTATTATTACTATCTAGAATCTAGAGATTCGTTGACAAGAAGTTTTCTTTTTCTTTTGGGTTTATCATCGTTCTTTTTATAAAAGCACTCTATTTATGTTATCATTCGTCGACTATTAGGCTTCAAACTAACATGCACATACAAATCTTAAATACTCATATCAATCAAAGTTTTTATCAAATAATAGTGTTTCTCTTTGCCCATAGGGACATGGTCGTCTATCCTAGATTTAACTCTATTGCAATATGTGTGGGTCATGCTATCATTTATCTAACTTATTTTATTGTATTGCATTCTTGAATATTTTCCAAAATACATTTCAAGAACTAAAGACACTCAACATTAGCATTATTAGTGTATATTTTCATTTAGTCTTGTTCAAGAAAGAAAGTATGTATTCATAACCATATTACATAGTGTAACAAAATATTTTGGTCTAGTCAAATATTGGTTTTGAACCTTTTTAGGATGAAAATGTCACTGTAAGGTACAAACAAATTCAGATGATCACTTAATTATACAAATATAAGGATTTACTCTATAGTTTCATCAGTAGGATATCCTCGTCCTAAGTATCATTATGTCTCTTCAATCAATATGTAGGTCACATCCATTTAATATGGATTAAGATCGTCGTCAATAGTTTTAAGGTCCAAAAATCACATTACTTCACCCAATCTCAGGTTTCTAGATCCGATTTATACTTAATAGCTACTTGAAATTTTTTTTAATATGACAATTTCATTGATTTGTTTGAGCCACAAAGGATAAGATAAAATAAATTGGGACATTACAATTCTACCCACCTTAAAATAAATTTCTTCCTCAAAATTTGTCTAGGCTACTACCCACCTTAGTGTTCTGCTTACCTCTTCATTTATTGATAATTAACATATAAAGGTACACTTATGTTCAAATTTTTGTATGAAAAGAGATATGTAATGTATTTTCATAAAAAAAATTGTGTGAGTATTATCTGTTACCTTGGTCTACTTCTCAACTCATACTTAGGGTTTATGAAACTAAACTTGGCTCTATAATTAGGGCATCTGCCTCAACCTTGTCACGAATTCCTAACATTAGTTGCACATGACTGTCTAACCTTGGGTTTTTTAGGTAACTCCTACATTCCTAGATATGTGGTGATCAGGCACACACCCAGAGATGTGGGATCCTGACATACTATCTCTCACTAACCGACTAATACATGTGTCCCATACCAAATGGGCTAGTAAGAAAGGAGAGATGCATAAAAGTCTAGTGCTTATGAAATTCTTTTTCAATTCTCAATTGGCTGGCCATAACCATTGAGAATGGAGAAGCAACATCATTAGCTAGGGTTAGGTTGAAACATGAGACCTAGAATAGGTAAACATATAGCTCTGACATCTTTATTTCTTCTACGGTGAAAACTCTTAGTCATTCTAGGTCATTGTATCTTTTCTTAGGAATCTATCCCTAAACCCTAATCTCTTATCTTCATCTAGGGTGACCATGGGATCCATACTTGCCTAGTGGCCATCTACCAAATCGCTCTGATACCATATTGTAACACCCAGATTTTTATAACACATGAGCGGAAGCTATATATATTTTTTCATCTAGGAGTGTCACAAACATGATGATCATTGCAATTAAAGCAAATGAAACACTTTACATAACTGGAAAACTGATTCATACATAGTTTGACAAAGAAAAACAAATCATCTAATCTACCATGATAATAAGACTATACATAATAAAAGATGTCTAAACTCAGGATTGTAGCGGTAGATGGCACCCCACTAGGCAAGCTTGAAAATCTCCCACCCCTTTACATGTTCCTTTGATCCTCAGTGGCTCCAAATCCTACAGACATCGCGTCCCCAGCCATGCATTGGGAAAAATAGTCGTTAGAGTAAGTGGCATGAGTATTCTAAAAATATATATTATAAAAGAACTAGAATATTACAAAAGATTCTTGAACATCATAAATATGAAATGAACATTAAAATCTGATTAAATTTGGAAACATATTATCTCTCGTTTCTTAAACTCTTATTTCTACTCTATCTTTTCTGGAGACCTATACCCTGGGTCTCATGGCCTACACCAAAGTTTCTGGATCATAAATATCTTATCTGAATTCCTCTCATCACACTCCAGGATGAGAATACAGACATGCTCTAATCTTAAGTATCTTTTACTTACAATTTTTATCTGTTTGTGGCCACTATTATACAATAAGTCCTCCTCTGTTGACACTGAAAGTCCTCTATGGTGCAACACACCCTCTGTTGGCACTACATGCCCTCTGTTGACACCGAAGTATCCTCTATGGTGCAACACACCCTCTGTTGGCACAATGTGCCCTCTGAAATGGAGTAAACACTCTTATGAATTGGCAACAGATGCCTCTGAATCGTCCCAGGACTCTCTGAATGAGGACTTATCATATAATGTATTATGTGAAGGTTTTGAATTGATTATCTTAATTCTAGTCTTACTAAATTCTGAATGTAAACTTATCTGAAACTGAGTGCTAAACATGTACCTAGTTTTGAATCTAAAATCTGAATCTGAATCTTTGTTCTTTCAAATCTGAACTGAATCTATTATGGAATTTGGATATGTATTTCAAATTACAACATAATTGAGATTGGGTCTATAACCCATATCATGTATCTTTATTCAAAATCTGGCTACTCACACAGTGAGTAGTCTAAGTCTGAATCTAAATCTCTTATTCTTAAGTTCTAAACTGAATTCATTGCTGGAGTTGAACATGAATCTCATTATTTGGGTAAACTTTATTCTAAAACTCTTATTTGGTAAGATTACTTCATTATACCAATTATATCATAAATGAGTCTAATGTCTTGTGAGAAAGGATCTGACATGAATATAGAAATACAAAGTATACAAAGTATCTTAAGTCAATCTTATAAAAGTATCATGAGTACAACATATCTAAAAATACCATTTCTAACAAAATGGTTCAATCCTTCTTATAAAATATGATGTTACCCTAAACCTTTGCATATGAACTTACATATTAAACCTTAAATATCAAAAATAGAAATCTTATAAAATATTGTATTGCCACCTAATCATAACTTAATGTGTCATTATCTTATAATGCCATCTTGAACTCATTCTTATAATACATTGTGATCCCAAAAGTACCTTTATTTCTAAAGGACCATGTCTTAATATTCTAAAATTCATATTCCTATATTGTAATTAAATTCTAGATATTATTCATTCTAAGGAATCTAGTCTTAGATCTCTATATATCTATGAAATCTTAATGGCATGTTTCTACTTGAAATCTTACTACATTCTTATCCCACATTGTCAATCTTGGTTGCATATCTTATCTTGTAGTCTTATTCGTCAATATGAATCATTACTAATAGTTATTATAGAAACATGATCCTTTAGTTTTCTCATGAACCTGGTTCATGAGTCCCTACAATTCTTACAAATCTTCATAACATATCTCTTCTCGAGATATTAGGCACATGTAAGGACGTATCCATGAATGTATAAAAACAATCTTACTTGCATATATTAACATCAAATCTTAGAACATTGGATCACATAAAGTATGAAGTCTTACAAAAATATGATTAGTTTGATAGATATGAATACTCATGGGCATGAACCACATACCTCTCTTAAAGAAAAACATAATTGCTCTTTTTATTTTGAACAAATTGTCATCACGTTCTTGGGTCAATTGAAGCTTAATTTCCGTATTCATTCAATAATCATTCATTAATAATTGTATTCACCTTAATTTCTAGGTTTTCATGGTTCTTGGATAAAACAAGACAACACAGAGTCAAAACACCCTCTAAAACTTATTCTATCATCTAGATCTCAAAAAATTGATCGAAATCCATATATGGTTCATCTTTATCCTAGCCTTATAGCATTTTCTACACATTTCTAAAAGTTGGGTCTATTTGACCAATCAAAAGAAATAGACACTTGAAAGGATTTCTTAAAAACACTAAAAACTCCTCCATTAACAAAAGCAGGTGGACTAATGCCCTTATTGTTATTTTTCTCACTTAGGCATGACAAGGGGGTAATATAGTCATAATCTCATCACTAACCAATGTGCGGTAGCTGACTCAATAAATCACGGAAAACCCAAACTAGAGACATAAATTTGGAAGAACAAGGGCGGCGAGGTAAACCAGAAGCCTAGCTTCTTCTTCATTTATCCAAGGCACTAGCACTCAATTTGAGCAAAGGATCTTTGATCAAGCTTGAAGGTAGTTAAAACTGGAAACCAAAGAGAGCCTCTAATGAACTCGCCACCTCCACACGGTCACGAAGAGCCATTGAGTGGGCTCTAGGATTTTGGGAGGCTCACAAGGAAAAATAATAGATATTAATTCATGAGGATAGTACAAAATCAACGGAACCCCTCATTTTGTTGAACGACCAAAGATTCCACAAAAATCCACTATGTGATCACGCTAATAGAACACAAGACTTGAATCCATAATATGATATTGTAGCGGTACGAGAAAAGGTTTGAGCATAGTTCTGACTTTGCGGTGGTTTATTGGGACTAGGAGAAATGTTTCGGCTCCTGCTTGTGGCTGGAGGTAGAGATTTATCAGCATTGAGTCGGGTTTGAGGGTAAAACATACATGACGTGAAGAGAATCATAAGACGAAACTTACCAGATGTGGTTCAACTGCGGTGACCGGAAGCACATGGTCAAGTTCGTCGATGCCGCATCAACAATGCAAGGACGGATCAAGGGGCCAGAACTACAATCGCGTAGATGACTCTAATTGTATTATGATGACAGTCGACATCAAGTACATTCCTGATCGCCATCTTTGTAAACGCATCGAACTCCCTTCCCAATCAAAGTGCTCCTCCCTCGTTCTTTGCGCGGGTAACATCTCGTCAAGACTTGACCATCATGAGATCGACAATATTTAAAACATGTCAATAGAATATGCAGCCACTGAGATTGGTATGTACTATACTGTTCATTAAGACGTATACCGCAACATGATGGTCTGAGCCTCGTGTGGCAGCGGTCACATTGAAGGATACTTACTAATGATAGAACCCTAAACGGTGGCTATATATGATATGAAGGCTTCAGAACCCATGCTTTAAACGTGCCACATCTAAAGGTGTCGACTTTGTACCAGATCCACGTGCTCACCAAGTACCCACGTGATTAAGTTTTATAACTACAACAACCTATCTATTATTATTACTATCTAGAATCTAGAGATTCGTTGACAAGAAGTTTTCTTTTTCTTTTGGGTTTATCATCGTTCTTTTTGTAAAAGCACTCTATTTATGTTATCATTCGTCGACTATTAGGCTTCAAACTGACATGCACATACAAATCTTAAATACTCATATCTGTCAAAGTTTTTATCAAACAATAGTATTTCTCTTTGCCCATAGGGACATGGTCGTCTATCCTAGATTTAACTCTATTGCAATATGTGTGGGTCATGCTATCATTTATCTAACTTATTTTACTGTCTTGCATTCTTGAATATTTTCCAAAATAAATTTCAAGAACTAAAGACACTCAACATTAGCATTATTAGTGTATACTTTCATTTAGTCATGTTCAAGAAAGAAAGTATGTATTCATAACCATATTACACAGTGTAACAAAATATTTTAGTCTAGTCGAATATTGGTTTTGAACCTTTTTAGGATGAAAATGTCACTGTAAGGTACAAACAAATTCAGATGATCACTTAATTATACAAATATAAGGATTTACTCTATAGTTTCATCGGTAGGATATCCTCATCCTAAGTATGATTATGTCTCTTCAATCAATATGTAGGTCACATCCATTTAATATGGATTAAGACCGTCGTCAATAGTTTTATGGTCCAAAAATCACATTACTTCACCCAATCTCAGGTTTCTAGATCCGATTTATACTTAATAGCTACTTGGATTTTTTTTTAATATGACAATTTCATTGATTTGTTTGAGCCACAAAGGATAAGATAAAATAAATTGGTACATTACAATAAGTTAGGGGTCATTGAGATTGATCTAACCTTATATAGTTAATTCCATGGCTATTTTCTCCTAATATTAGCACATCTGGGATTCCATTCAACTCCTTTGTGTATCATGAGTTATTGTTATCTAGTTCTTATTCTGGACATTAGAACTAGTTGGCTACCATTTTGTCTTCGAATCAATCTTTTCTTGTCACATACTTACATGGGCAAATATGACCTTTATGTGTTCTGGTTCGGCCATGAATTTCTATTAAGTGGCCCCTATGCAGGTGAACTCCTCTAGTTGGGCCACCTAAGTGAGTTGTGCCTTGATTTTTCTGGTCATTGTTATCCACATGGCTTTTTCATTTTTTTTCATTGGTAGTATTTTAGAAATTTATAACAAATTAACTCATTATAAAAAATGGAAACTTATGTACTGAAAATGATTTTTCATGGACAACCCTGATTTATGGTTTTTAGTCCCTAGATCCACATCAATAAATCTAAATTATATAGGAACCCAAGAATGCTCTTAGGTGCTAATATATATATATATATATATATATATATATATATATATATATATATATATTAGTCATAGTAACATTTTCTATAGTCGGATTAGGGTTGAATTAGGACCATGAAGGCTAAGTTAGGATCATTTACATCAAGGTAAGCGAGTCATGTCATTATGCATTTTTGGATGATTTTTTGATATGTATGAGTTAATATTTGTACTTTCTTATAACAAATAATGCCATAAATAGTGATGATTAAGGTTGAAGTGATAAGAATATATTTCTTGTTGCTTAATGTTTAATAATGTGCTATGAAATGAATGATATACAAGCTATACATAACACTTAGAGAAAGAAGTCATTAAGATATAATGTTCATGTAACCTTAAATATCTATATTCAAGATTTATGTTCATGTTTATTAACTCATCATGTTAAAGAGGGAATTTCCCATTGTCAAATAGAAGGTTAAGTAAACTATGTATTTAAATGAATTGAAGTAATATATATGCATCTCAATCAAGTAATTCTAGGGTATTCCTATCATTATATGCCCCTAAGTAGGTAATCAAAGAGGGATACCCATATAGAATTAGCCTCATCTCAATCATTTAATTTCATGATGAAAAATGTCAAAAAAAATTAACTAGAAGTCATGTCAAGTCCTCAAAATCAAAGTTTATATTTACTATTCTATTGTATAACAGACATGATGTCGATTAGCTACATTTTTTCTTTATTTTCACATGGTTGTGGGATGAGAAGACCCTTGACCAAGGATCCAAGAAGGACTTAAGTGAGCACTTCATCTTAGCTAACACCGAATAAGGCTTTATCTTGGTGAGGTGCAATCTACGATTCAAGAATAACTTTTCATCTACTTTAGTTTGTTATTTGATGCTTTTGGATTGCTTAGAGTACATGTATTAGTTTATAGTTTATGTGTAAGTTTTATTTTCAAAAAACTATGTATGAATATCTTTTTCAACTAGTGTATAATGGTTAATGTTGGCAGTGTGAAAAAAATTCTTATTATGAGAGAATTAGGGTTAAAATTGTTATATTATAGATTTGTCTCAAGGTATGATGTACCGAAGAGACAACATAACATAAACTAAACCAATGTTAATGGGCCTAAGTAGAGAATCCTAAATGCTAGTATAAGAGAAAATAAATAGCATGAACTACCACCAACACTCCCCCTCAAGCTAGAGAGTAAATATGTCGTGTATTTTCAGCCTACCAAACATATATGAGAAGGATGAAGATGGAAGAGTCTTGGTGAAGATATCAACATGTTGTTCTCCAATCTTTACATGTGGTGTAATGATCTTCTTGTCACAAATTAGGTCTCTCACGAAGTGGAAGTCAATCTCAATGTGCTTGGTACATTCATGAAAAGTTGGATTATTAGCTATATGAACAACTTGTTTGGTATGTATGCCCAAAGAGCCAATCATATGATGATTGCAATGGCATATCTTGTAAACGATATGATTAACAATAAAGATAATCTTCTAGTTTATTCTATTTGATTCATTTATGATATAATGATGTAACACAATACATGTCTAAAGAATGATGTTACTCAGTGATATATGTTTTTAGGTTGAGGACATGAACAATGACATCATACAAATGCTAAGAGTATAGGCATTCTTGTTATGTCCCTATTCGGTTGTTATTCTGCAAGGCTAATAGACATCAATAACACATAAGACTAGAGTGTGTGTTGGTTATAGATATAATCTCATTTAAGTCATGATATGTGATATCAAACCAAACACATAGATACTTGCTAAAGAATAGTGTATCAGATAGACCCAGCTTGAGAGTGATGCATGGAAACCATGATTTGTACTCAGAATCATCCCTCATAGTGAAGTTGGTGATTGTGGTTCTTATACTTGAAATCACCACACTCATCACATTTTGTTTGACGTACTTTAACATCATCCACCATGACCTTAAATAAAGGTTTCCATATAGGTGGTGGTCGAGTGCATTGTGACATTTGGGGATGACTATGAATGATGTAGATGGGATTTGTCCCTCTAACAAGTGTAAGATATCTTGGCCACTTGATAAGTGAGACCAAGTGATGCATGGCCATGCTCATGTGAGTCAATATGTTATGACATGTTCCAAGTTTAATCAGTAAGCTCAGCGCTTAGTGCATCATCATGATAATTAAGTTAAGTAAGTGCTCATGATGTGATTAGTGCTTTGATCAAGTGAGATAGTCTAGTTAGCATGTTATCTTGCCTTGAGGTTGTAGTGGATTCCACTCTTGAGACCTTGCAAAAAGAATCACTCAATTTGGACCTCCGCGGCAAAAGATATGACATTTTTTAGTTCCTTGGACTGATGTTGCAATTTTTCCATTAAATGACTTATAACCCCTTTCCCTTTTATTTCTTTTTCCCTTATTCCTTTCTTCACCAACTGAACAACGCTCGACACTGCCTATGCACCGCACACAGCAGTGCCCGATCGGCCAGTAGAGAGGGAGAAACGTGGGGCGATTTTTGGCTCCATAGCTCCGATCTAATAGGGTGTCGTCTTCCTACCTCTTCTCCTTCCTCCTCTACCTCGCCCAGCTGCATGTTAATGCGTGTCTTAGCACTTACAATCACTAAGATAATTATCCTAGAGTTTAATCCTTTTTCAACTTTCTGATTAAGGCTAGTATAGAAATGGTCGATCCCACAGGACAACTTTTTAAGATTGTTTCTTTTATCCCAATTATTTTGAAGAACTAATTTATTATTTTTTTGTATTTTCAGATTTAGAACGGAAAGTAAAAGTCGGGTTGGGGGTTTGATTGATTGCACTAAAATAAGAAATAAACATAAAGTAACAATGTAATAACAAGAATTTATTTTGCCCCTGTCACAAGGAAAAGAAGCAATTGTTAGCACAAGTAGACTATTGGAAAAAAGACTAGAAGTAAAGAAAGCAAATCAATGGAGGTCGAAATCAAAGAGAGAGAATTGAGGCTTGTAGGGGTTTTCACCACCTTAGCCTAGGCGATAACAACTAATTCTTAAGTGACGATTCGGTGAAGGTTTGCGAATTTAAAAACTCACAAGATATAAACTCCACATGAGCCCATTGGTCTTGGTGCTCATGCTTCCTAGTTTATCATCCTAAAAGACAAAAATCCACGGTCATATCAAAACGTATATGCAATCGATTTTATTGTTCTAAATCCAGATTTCCATGGTCATTTCCATCTGGATTAACGTGGGATCTGAAGATCAATCGTTAATTAAAATCGATTACCATCTAGTCGTTTAAAAAAAAGTCATTAAAACCATGGCTAAGGGGTTATTCCCCTTGCCTCGATAGAAGTCTACTCACTCATGCTTGTGGAGAAAAGGGAGACGGAGGGAAGAAGAGTTCTAGCCATAGTCTAGTCTTACTAAAGGATAGTTCCTTCGGCTAGAGTCAATGAAATGGCCGACGCTTAAACCCTTGCTCCAGTCCAAGGAAGAATAATAGGAAGAAGAAACTAGATCTAAACGAGCAAAGTAAAAGAACAACAATTGAAAGAAACATTTGACTTGCAAAAACTATTCTTTATTGATGGAAATAACAATAACATAAGAACACCAGAAGATTGCTCAGAAATCTCGTACAAAGATGATACAAAAGATGATCTTGGGAGGAGGAAGTGCCCCTCCTTTTATAGGAGAAGGAGGGGTAGGCTATCAAAAAAAAGAGGGGGGAAAGGAGAGGGAGCCATCCTTTGAATTTTCAAGATTTGATTAATAGGAATTTAATAGACTTTAATTGTCTTAACCATGTAACTCTCTTCAATGCAGATTCCTGCAATAGCAATTTCTAACGTATTTCTCTCCCATAAAAAGCACAAAAGAGATCTAAATAATAGGCTATTCTTTTAGGAAATTAAATTTCCTTTCGAATGAATACTTGTACACTCAAGTTGGACTTTGGATGCAAGAATTATGGTACTTTTGGTGACAGATATACAATAATTACAGGACTGCTGCAAATTGTGCAATTATACTCCAAGAATATTTATCCCATTTCCTACAAAATCCAAGAAAATATAATTAAATTATTCTTGAAGATTAAAATATAATATAATGTAATTAATTATAAAACTAAGAAAATAAACAACAAAACAATCATAAAAAGATATCTAAAAGATGTAAATAAAAGTGATGAAAACACATTTATCAAAATACCTCGGACTTGAATCTTTGCTTGTCCTCAAGCATGTAAAATCACAAATAAAGTCCAATTTATACTCCAAATATGCCATCCTCACCTTAATAACATCACTACAATCCTCACCTCCAAATTTTGGCCAAGTGACCCGATCTCCTAGAACCACATAACAAAAAAAATCTATATTCCCTATCAAAACAATTGTCAAATCTAGCTTCTAAAATAAGAATTTGTAGAAAAATAGGCATCTCTTACTTTCTCTTTGACACTCTCAATTTTTATTACTTTTATTTTTAAGTTATTGCACAAGAATAGGATGAATTTGGGGGTGTGAAAACAAAGAAAGAAGTGATGAAAATATATTGATCCCTCCTCTATTCGACTCAGGATATGAATTTATGGAGTTGTGGCTACATTGGTCACAATTTTTTTCATATGCACTTTTAGCATCATTTGATGGTACACCCCTTTGTGGGGTATGGAGTTTTCATTTTGGGAAGCATGCCACCCCGGACTTGATTTTTGTTAGAGATGTTCTTGTGCTTATAACTTTCAATTTTTTTCATATATTTTTGTCAGAGAGTGTCATTGCTCTAGTTAGAGTATTCTTATAAATCACATCATACAAATTTTATAACAAGATAATCCATTGTTTAAATATAGGAAAATTATGTTTGGTTCTGATCGATTTCTTATGACTTGCCAACTATTCTGAGGAGTGATGTTATTAAGGATCCTAGGTGACATGGTGGTTTCAGACATGGCAATTTGTAATAGATTTTGCAAAAAAATTTACTAAATTCAATTTGGGGTACAATGATATATGTCTACTCAATGGACGATTAGATAAAGGTCATTTTGCACCAAAAGAAATAAAACATGGCCGACTAGATAAGGGCCAAACTAAAAATTTTGAAAATTTGTGATTTTTTTAAGGAAATTAAAACTAAATTATATAACATAATGAAAAATTTCAGAAAAATAAGATAGTGTAGGTGGAAGGAGTACATACCACCCACCTCCACCCCAAACTTTCAATTTTGCTCATCCTGAGCAAAACATAAATCCAGGATGGAGGGAAGAAAATCACTGGGATCACCGGGAGGTCCTGGTAGCTCAAAAAATGTCCAGTTGTAGGGGATGTTGATGATGGTTGTAGCTATGAACAAAGGAGCTTCATGGTACACCCAATTGATGGGTGATCGTAGAGGCTGAAAGAGGATTTCATAATATCTTTTGCCTCACACTCCTTCCAAAAGGATCCACACATATTCCTTTAGTAGTGAAGGAAATGTCATAAATGTGAGTGGTGCGTGGCACATATGGTGTCGACTCTGCAACATCGGGTGTGGGGATCAGGCTTTGGTTTCCCTCTGTCATATTGATCTACATATAGTAAAATTGGTGGTAATATGAAAGGGACACACAAATTTAAATCAACATCATACATATTTTGGCTCTCCTCAAAATTCATGCAATCAACCTTGGGATAGATGGATTTCATGGTTGATATTGCAGATGACTATAGTTCCTCTATGAAAGGATTTCCCAATGGTTCTTGAAGGATAAAAATGGGGATTTATTCCTTGCAGCCAGTAGAAGGGGGTATATAGATTTCTTGTAAGGAGTTCTCCCCTTCTATATCATCCTTATGTAGAATGGGAATTGGTTGTGGCAGAATGGGAGGAATCATTTCATCAATGGAGGTGGGCTTCTCATTATCCAGAATAGATCCTACCAGAGGGGATTGGTCATCGATAACAATTGGACTTTTTCAAATGATGGGAAAGGTTGTTGGGTCTTTAGGACGACTCTCTAAGATTGACTTTTCATACTCGAGTAATAAAGTCTCCAAGGGTAGGAATGCAAACGTCCTCATCGCAGAGGAAATATGACCCAATGGTATGTATTGTTTCTTTAGAATTCGACGTATATGACATAAAAATTAGATCATCATCATCATCATCATCTTCGGGAAGAACCATCTTAGGTTGCTCTAAGTCCTCCACATATTTTTGTTCTTGGGCCTCTAGTAAGGTTGCTAAAAGGGCTTGGCTGGTTTCTAGTTTTTTCTATCCTTCTACTACCATTTTTTCTAAAGCCCCTAGTCTCTCTTTTAGTTGATTTTCATTATTAGATTCATACATCCCAAAACAATTACCATCCTCACCATTCCCCCCATAAGGATCTTGGTCATGGTACCCAGTATGTTGGTTGTGGTGTTGCTCCTCATAATAATCTTCAGAAGATGGTGGATTGTTATTTCCATTGCTCTCATCATGGTGGGAAGATACAATATTATAAGGTATCACCAAGTCATGGGGGAACATATTTGGAACATCTGGGTTTTGGGATTGGGCTTTCAACAAGGTGGCCAGCAAGGTTTGGCTAGTTATGAGTTTTGCTGCCATCTTCTCTAGGGACCTAAGTTTCTCTTCTTGTTGAGGATTATATTCGGTATCATAAATAGGTCTATTTCCCCCAAAGTTTTGTTGGTCATACCCTCTCTCAGAATATCAATAACAAGGTTCCCCATAATGGTTCTCAGAAAAATAAGGATTTACATTGTACCCACCAGGATGAAAGGGCTCATAAAGAGGGGTGCTATGGGATAAAGTTAGACAGGAAAGAGTTGTGTGGTGGGAATGACCACAATAATAACATTGTGGGGGATATTGCAATGCCCACTCCATTTGAAAGATTTTTTTTTTACAATTCAAAAAAGAGTAAAGATTTTTTACAAGACCGTAAATTACAAAAAAAAAGCTAAGGGATTATGACTCAAGGTTAAAATTTACAAAACTAACTAAAATTACAATTTTTTTACAAACTAGCGTATTTGCAGAAAAACGGACTGTCGGAATGGAAACTCGGTAGAAGGAGGAGTAGCACTTTCGGAATTTTACTCGGAAGGCATAAAAAAAGGAAAAAAAGTTTTTTCAAAAATTTTGGGGTTTGTAAGAAACAAATCTGTTGTCCCCGGCAACGGCGCCAAATTGTTAATGCGTCGCTTAGCACTTACAATCACTAAGATAATTATCCTAGAGTTTAATCCTTTTTCAACTTTTCGATTAAGGCTAGTATAGAAAGGGTCGATCCCACAGGACAACTTTTTAAGATTGTTTCTTTTATCCCAATTATTTTGAGGAACTAATTTATTATTTTTTTGTATTTTCAGATTTAGAACGAAAAGTAAAAGTCGGGTTGGGGGTTTGATTGATTACACTAAAATAAGAAATAAACATAAAGTAATAATGTAATAATAAGAATTTATTTTGCCCCTGTCACAAGGAAAAGAAACAATTTTTAGCACAAGTGGACTATTGGAAAAAGACTAGAAGTAAAGAAAGCGAGGTTGAAATCAAAGAGAGAGAATCGAGGCTCGTAGGGGTTTTCACCACCTTATCCTAGGTGATAACAACTAATTCTTAGGCGATGATTCGATGAAGGTTTGCGAATTTAAAAACTCACAAGAGATAAACTCCACATGAGCTCATTGGTCTTGGTGCTCATGCTTCCTAGTTTATCATCCTAAAAGACAAAAATCCACGGTCATATCAAAACGTCTATGCAATCGATTTTATTGTTCTAAATCTTGATTTCCATGGTCATTTCCATTTGGATTAACGTGGGATCTGAAGATCAACTGTTAATTAAAATCGATTACCATCTAGTTGTTTAAGAAAAGTCATTAAAACAATGGCTAAGGGGTTATTCCCCTTGCCTCGATAGAAGTCTACTCACTCATGCTTGTGAAGAAAAGGAAGACGGAGGGAAGAAGAGTTCTAGCCATAGTCTAGTCTTACTAAAGGATAGTTCCTTTGTCTAGAGTCAATGAAATGGCCGACGCTTAATCCCTTGCTCCAGTCCATGGAAGAATAATAGGAAGAAGAAACTAGATTTAAATGAGCAAAGTAAAAGAACAATAATTGAAAGAAACACTTGGCTTGTAAAAACTATTCTTTATTGTTGGAAAGAACAATAACATAATAACACCAGAAGATTGCTCAGAAACCCCGTACAAAGATGATACAAAAGATGATCTTGGGAGGAGGAAGTGCCCCTCCTTTTATAGGAGAAGGAGGGGTAGTCTATACAAAAAAAGAGGGGGAAAAAAGAGAGGGATCCATCCTTTGAATTTTTAAGATTTGGTCAATAGGAATTTGATAGACTTTAATTGTCTTGACCATGTAACTCTCTTCAATGCAGATTCCCGCAGAAGCAATTTCGAACATATTTCGCTCCCATAAAAAGCACAAAAGCGGTCTAAATAATAGGATATTCTTTTAGGAAATTAAATTTCCTTTCCAATGAATACTTGTACACTCAATTTGGACTTTGGATGCAAGAGTTATGACACTTTTGGGACAGATATACAATAATTACAGGACTGCTGTAAATTGTGCAATTATACTCCAAGAATATTTATCCCATTTCCTACAAAATTCAAGAAAATATAATTAAAATTCTTCTTGAAGAGAAAAGTATAATATAATGTAATTAATTATAAAACTAAGAAAATAAACAACAAAACAATCATAAAAAGATATCTAAAAGATGTAAATAAAAGTGATGAAAACACATTTATCACTCCACCCAGACCTGCTAGGGTGGTGCCCCTAGCAGCAGCCGCACAACAGCTTGCGGCACTGGCCAGGAGTAGCTTGGCACAAGCAAGCACTCAAACTGACTCCACTGAGTCCGACCTTGAGGCCCAAACACAAAACCGCCACCTCCTAGCCATGAGCAGCGACGCCCCGACCAGCAGTAGGTGTGGCGGCACCACCAGCACGGCCAGGAGCTGTTGGGTGTGAGCAGCGGCACCAAGCATCGACGTTGAGGTCGTCCTTGAGCCCAAGACAAGGATTCGCAGCCAATAGCCATAGCTAGTGGCTAGCCCATCCCTCCTCTTCAACCTGTGTGTGAAGCAGGTCCAAATCTAGGATTGTTTGGAGGTTGAAGATGACCCAGTGATGCCCGGAAATAGGACCCGGGATGTGTTTTCAGTCGTTTTCGGACATCTCGAACCACTGTGAGTAGAATCTCACTTACCGAGCAAGATTTGACTCTAATAATTGGACGTTTTGGTTGAAATCGGTATCAGATGTCAGCATTTACCCAGGTGTCAGGCAGTGTCGGCGCCGCTCGATTTCGAATTGCACGTTTTATTTATTAACATTTGCACGATGCTAATTAGTTAATTGATATGTGTGATTTGGATTAGTGAAAATACACGATTAATCGAAACTTAAATTGCTCGATTAAATGTTGAACTCGGTAGCATGAGACCAGTAGCGGTACAGTATGGGTATAAAGCCAGGTTGTACATTTTTAGTAAGTTAATAGATGCTCGATTTCAAAGAAATGACAATGACATGAAAGGGCTCAATAGAAACCTAGTTGCACACTTCCGGTCATATTTAATGTGAGTTTATTAATAATTGTATGAATCGATATGTTTCTAAAGGATATCATAAGAAATTCTCAACTATTATCAATAATTTGTGCCATGATAAGTAATTAACTCTTAATTGGGTTATGTAATGCACAACTTAATATTAGGGTTGATGTGCATGTTTTTCGAGGAATTATAGATAATTTACATATGTTACTGATGATTTTTCATATGTCGAGTAATTAACTCTTATCATTGTATTAAGAGGTTCAATTGCATGAATGTAGTGTATAAATGTCAAGTGGACATGTAATCTATTTATTTAAGAATGTTAGTCTGCCGGCAGGTATAATAATGTTGATTTATCAGTAAATTATAATGTTTTAAATATACTACTCTGCCAAGTTTAGAATGTTGTACATGTTGCATTATAAACTTTAAGTAAATAGATGTAGAGCTTTCCAAGAATAATAAATTAATAGACTTAAAGGCCCTGAACACCGTAGAACCCCTATGTGAGGTATGCGTCTTAGGGGTGAAACGACCTAACCCTGGCAGTGTCTAGTATACAGGGGTCGGAATGTACTAACAAGTGGTACGGGGGACGAAGCCCTAGTGGAAGTCTCCTTAAATTATAGAATGTAGTATCCAACATCAGCCAGAGGGCCTGGTGGCACTAGAGTACAAAAAAGCCAATAGGTGGCTTGACTCTCCGCCTGTGTGCTCAGGTTAGAAGAGGAGTCTGGTTTTACGGCATAATAGGTGTGTCAAGGCCAGAGAGCCATTTTTCCTATTACAGACCAAAGAGTAGTCAGACTTAGCTATCCCGGGGTGTCGGCTAAGTCTTGTACGGTGAGATCATAGTCTGCTACGAGTCTTCATATGTAGAGTACAATGCATATGATCAGGGCATAAGTTAAAATATGATAATCCAGGTTTATAGAGTTTCTTAAGTAAATAGTAGTTGTTCTTTTATTGTAATGTTGGTATTTTTCTGTTATTTTAATTGAAGTCGTTGGATCTGGTCAGTGTGAAAATTCTTGCATTTTATTTCAGTTTAATAAACATAAATGAGTTATCTGTGATGGTTGGGTGAAATTCTATTCACTGAGCTAATAGCTCACCAACCTACTGAAATATTTTTCAGGTCAGTGTCAGCACGAGAAAGTTGAAGGATCTTATCATCCAAGTTCTTAGAAGGTAGTTCATAGTTAGATAGAGGTCTCTTAGTCCTTTCCCCTCGGTCCTTGGGAATGTAGTGTAGTAGAGAGAGAATGTAAAGTAATAAGTAGTTTAGTTTTAAATTATTTGTTGTACTTTATATTCTGCATGCAAGATGTAATATGTTGTGTAAATCTATTTTACCTACCTAGTAAAGTAAATAGTAGTTGCTTCCGCAGTTTAGTAAGATTTCAGTTTAATCCAAGTTATAAGATTTTCCTTTAGGTTAATCCTGAGTGATTAAGAAAAGAAAAAGTTAAGGGTAATTTTGTAATACGTTTATTCCTCTAGTCATGCCCACATCTCATTATTTGTGGCAAATCGTGGGATGCGGGTGTGACATAATATGTGATATTGAGCTGACATATATCTCAAACAGTCTGCTCTAGTTCAAGGAACATGGATTGAATGTCGAATAGGATGACCATTCCATGCCTCAAGTTCAATATGGATATCAATGACAATAGAATTATACCATCACTATAACACCAATCACAAATGGTAGGTTGAAGTTGTTCTCTAGATTTTCGATTACTTGGGTAGCAATGATGTCTTGCTAGATACCACTCATTGCTTATGAAGTCATAAATTAGATATGGACATTCACTGCCAACATAACTTGAAACCTATAGGGTCACGCAGATAGGATACAATTGGAATAAGAGTTTATTCATGAATGATGTTTAACTTGATTACTAAAGTGGCAGGTATTCAATTTAAACAACAATGTTTGGAAATTGACTGACTGGACTGTGAACTGACCAATTCAAGTATTGAACTGATTGATTCAAGTGTCAGGACAATTTGAACCAATATTTACAACCCAAACTCTAAAACAACTGGTTCAATAAGTGAACCAACTGACTCAAATCTCTCAGTCGATCAGTTCAAGCTGTGAACCGACCATTTGGTTGATCAATTCAATTGTATCAAGGATTGATGCTAACGTCATGTTGTGCATTAATTGAATATTAATTGCCAATACAATTGGGAATAGGAAATATAATGAAATGACATGTTCAAGGGTTGAATAGATTGGCTCACATGTGAACTAACCGGTTCAACAATGGATTGACTGGTTCATGGTTTTAATATTTCAAAGAATTCATGAGATTTTATCCCTTAGACTCCCACTCAAACTAGAAATCTTGACCCTAACCCTCCTATTAATAGAGGGGTAGTCAAGGCTTTCTATAGATACAAAAATAATCTTTGACAATTTTTGTCTTCTCATAGTTGTGGTAATGTGAGAACCTGAGAAAGTTCTACCCATTAAAGGGAGGAACAACAAGGGAGAGACAATGGGGAGAGCAATTCAACACTAGCACATTGACTAGAAGGGAAAACTCATTCTTGTCTATTCAACTAGAAAAATAGAAGTTGCCAATGGTCTGTGTGGATTACTATAGAGTCGAGGAGGTTGTTGCCACCCTCTAGGAGGATGAAGTCAACCAACATCCATGGTGATCAACTAGGAAGCCTCTGTCAACACTGTCCAAGTGCAACATGAAGCATGTTGTAGCAAGGGATAGTCGTTGTACTTGCTCCAGGATCATGCATAAACCTTGCAAATCCTCCTTCCCATTACATAGTTGTTGATGTGATCTACTATTCAAGGACAATATGGTATTTAAAAAAATTCTACTGCCATATCTGATGCCATATTTCCCTACAATGGTATCAGAGCCAAGCCAATCTTCTATGTTTTAGGATTTAATCGATATAATCATATTATGGTTTTCATCATTTATTTATTACATGCAATGCAAACATTTAAATGATTAATGTACCTACCTGATTAAAGACCACATATGATTCCTATATATATGCAATTTATATGTGTCACCCTAAAGCTGGTTTTAATGGTGGATGTTATCATGGTTATGGCCAATAACCCCAAATACTTGTGCTTGGTTGGATGGTTGTTTATTCATGTTTATATCTCAATTTGCATACCAAGCCTCTATCTTCTCTTCCATATGTAAAAGTATTAATTCTTTACTTCCTATGCTCCCCTCAAATGTAACTCAAGGTTTCCCTATTACCATGCAATATGTTAAATATAATTAGGATATTTTAATTCTTATTATGGCAAAGAAGATGTTTAGCACAACATGAACCACCCATTTTAAAATTCAAACCGATTGAATGGAGGACTAAGGAGGCTAAATGATAGGAGGAGTCAAACTGATGAGTTGATGGCCCAATCAATCAACTGGACGTGTCTAGAATTTGCTTGGACTGGAGACCAAATGATCAATCTAAGAGACCAACTGACTGACCAGGAGGGGAACCAATTGTCCAAGAGTTGAATCGATCAACATGGATTAGTTCAAGCACATATCTTCATCAACAACATGTTGCTACATATGATGTAGACCTTAGGTGGTCGTACTTCCTTATGGATCCAAGGAATTACAGTAGTATGGCCATAACCATCACTTGTGTTTTATAATTGTATGTTTTCATTTTAGGGATATAGCATGTATATGATACGTACTATAAGTATGTGTTGCTTGGATATGTATATGTATTTATATAAAATCCTTAATAAAATATTAAGTCTTAAATGCTTTCCATAAGAAGCACATGTGAAAAGCTTTATTGTCTATACATGGGCACACCAAACATGGTGTGTTGTCTATCTCATAGAAGTGTGATGGTATTCATGTGGGCCTGCCAAGCGGGGTGCATCACTACCCTATTGTCGTTTGGGTCAAACTTGATTAGGAGGTCTTAATGAGATTAAGTACCTAGAAGCATGCAGATGACTATGGCAAAGAGTTGGGCATACCATCCATCCAAGAATTGCATAAGATGTAATTGATAAAAGTTGCCTACCTTAATGATTTATTATGGACACTGGATTTAGGTGGGTAATAACTCAACTATTTTGGGTCTTGGCTTAGTAGAAGGTTTTACACTGCAATATTCTGAATTGATATGTGAGGGCTATCAATTTGAACAAAATAGTAGGAGTGATAATAAGGCCAAATAAAACATTGTTAAATTTTATTTTAATAAAATCAAATAAAAATGTTTGAAAAAATTACAAAATTTTCTTGTAGAATCAAATGGAAACAAATAACACATTTTCCTTCTGGTAAATCCTTGAGAAGGACAAGTTGAATGGGAATAATTTCCATGAATGGTTTAGGATGTTAAGATTGTTCTCACACAAGAGCGCAAGCTCTATGTCCTGGTGATAGTAGAGCCATGTGAACCTGCTCTCACTGCACCAAAGGCTGACAAGGATTCTTATAAGAAGCACTCTGAAGATGTCAAGTGCTTGATGTTATGCTCAATGAACTATGAGTAGTAGATACAACATGAGAACATAGATGTTATTGAGATGGTTACACATCTTAATAACATGTACCAAGATCAGGCAAGCAAGAGAGATATGCTGTCACCAAGGTGTTGTTCAAGTGCAACATGGAAGAAGGAGATTCAATAGGTCCTCATGTGCTCAAGATTATTGGGTATGTGGAGGAACCTTGCTAGACTGGGATTTCCCTTCGGTCAAGAGTTTTCCATATATGTGATTCTACAGTCACTGCCAGAGTCATATAACCAATTTGTCATGAACTACAACATGAACAATTTTAACAAGTTGTTGTCAGAATTACTTGGCATGTTGAGAACTATTAAAGCACAAATGAAGAAATACAAACCCAAATCTACGATGATGATTAACAAAGGAAAGGATAAGTCTAAGGGTAAAGTCAAAGCTAAGTAGAGTTCTAAAGCTGGCTAGAAACCCAAGTGTTTTGCACTTAAAGCAAATGGAGGGGTGAATAAGGGAGGCAATCATCACCACTATCACCAACCTAGAAATTGGAAGAGGAATTTCCCTCTCTACCTGGAGGAAACAAGGAATAAGAAGGAGAGGATAGAGATCTCCACTTCAGGTATATACATACATTATTGAGATAAATTTGTCTACTCTTTCATCTTGAGTACTGGATACTAGATGTGGATCTCACATATGTTTGAATATGTAGGATCTGAAAAGAAGTATGCCTTTATGAAAGGGTGAGGTTGAACTATGTGTTGTAAATGGAGCAAGAGTTGTTGCCACTATAGTTGGAACCTAAAATTTATCTCTACACACGGGGCTTGTAGTAGAGTTAAAGAACTGCTATTTTGTACTTGCCATTAATAGAAACATAATTTTTGTATCTTATATGGACAAGGATGGATATGAATTTCATATAAAGAATGGTCAATGTTATATTTTAAAAGATGAGATCTTTTATGGAAGTGACCCTATGTCTTATGGTCTTTATTTGCTGGATCTAAAGACAAATGTTGATAATGTTGATACCAAAAGATTTAAAACTTGATAACTCAAACAGAACATAACTTTAGCATTGTCAACTAGGGCACATCAATGAGAACCACATCTCTAGACTCTGTAAAGATGGTTATCTGGACTCTTTTGATTTTGAATCAATCTAGATATGTGAGTCTTGTTTGTTGGGCAAGATGAAAAAGACTCCCTTCACTAGAAATAGTGAGAAGGTTAGTGATCTATTAGGACTCATACATACTGATGTATGTGGACCTTTTCGAAAAAGCTAGAGGTGGTTATTAGTACTTCATTACCTTTACTGACGACTTCAGTAGGTATGGTTCCATTTACTTGATGAAAGATAAGTCAGAAACCCTTGAAACTTTCAAGCATTTCATGAATGAAGTAAAAAACTAACTTGGTAAAAGTATTAAGGCACTTTATTCTGATCGAGGTGGAGAATACTTAAGCCAAGAGTTTGATAACCTTCTATGAGACCCTAGTATTGTATCACAATGGACTCCTCCTGGAACACCCACAATGGTCTATCAGATAGAAGGAATTGCACATTACTAGATATGGTGCAATCTATGATGAGTTTCGCTGATCTTCCAACTTCCTTCTGGGGTTATGCTCTATAAACCGCCACGTTTACACTAAACCATGTACTATCCAAATCGGTTCAAAAGACACCATATGCAATATGGTATGCGAAGCGTCCCGACGTGTCTTTTATGGAGATTTAAGGTTGTGAAGCTTATGTGAGAAAGCAGTTTACTGAAAAATTTGAACCCAAATTTGATAAATGTTATTTTGTTAGATATCCTAGGGAAACCAAAGGATATTACTTTTATACTCTATCTGACAAAAAAAGTGTTTGTTTCCAAGGATGTTGCATTCCTAGAAAAGGAATCCGTTTTCAAAGGAATCAGTGGGAGGAAAGTAGAACTCAAAGAAGTTCAAGACCAATGAGAAAACATTAAACTTGAAGGGGTACAAGAGGAACATAGAGGGTCACAAATTGTTTTGGAATCTCAAATTCTTCATGTAATTTGAGAACCTCACAAATATAGTAGGAAATGCCTTGAGCCATTGGTTATCTTGTGACTCGAGAAGGCGTTGAGTCGGTCATGATAATGAGCCAACTACATACCTAGAAGTTGTTAAGGGACCAGAGTTTGAGAAATGGCTTGAGGCCATGAGATGAGACGGAATCCATGTACACCAACAAGGTATGGACCTTGGTGGATCCACCTAAAGGGGTAAAACCCATAGGGTGAAAGTGGGTCTTCAACAAGAAGACTGACATGGATGGTAATATACAAACTTATAAAGATCGATTGGTTGCAAAGGGTTTCAGACAAGTTCAAGGTGTTGAATATGATGAAACCTTTTATCCTGCTTCCGTGGTTAAGTCCATCGGGATCATGCTTGCCATTGCAGTTATCATGACTATGAGATTTGTCAGATGGATGTTAAAACTGAATTCCTTAATAGGAATCTTTTAAAGAATGTGTACATGACACAATTTGAGGGTTTTACAAATCCAAAGGATGCAAATAATGTTTCTAAGCTACAAATGTCAATCTATGGATTGAAGCAAGCATCTCAGAGTTAGAATCATATATTTGATGAAATAGTCAAAGAGTTTGGCTTTAGTAAAAATGAAGATGAACCATGTGTTTACAAGAAGGTTAGTGGGAGAATGATTGTATTCCTCATATTGTATGTGGATGACATACTATTGATGTGGTATGACATTCCTATTTTATAGATGGTAAAGACATCGATAGGAAATACATTATCTATCAAGTACTTAGGTGAAGAATCCTACGTCTTGGGAATCAAGATCTATAGAGATGGATCTAGAAGGATTCTTGGGCTAAGCCAGAGCACATACATTGACAAAGTGTTGAAGAGGTTCAATATAGAGAGCTCAAAGAGAGTAAACATGCCCATGTCTCATTTGAATCAAGGTTTAAATTGACTAAACCCTTGTTTTGATAATGACTAAACCATTCTAATTAATTGTGTCTAATGTCTCTACTTGAGTGATTTTAGATTAGGTATAGACACACTCCAAATGCCTTAACTTGCGCATCTCAACTTGGAGAAAAGACAAGTCAAAGTCAATACAAGTGCATATTTTTGTAATATGATGTAAATCCATTAGAATCATGTTGTAAATCATGTGTAATGATTGTATGACTTGTAATTAAGCTTAAAAAAATCAAGACCACTTAGATCGAATGTTTAAGCACTCAAAAGCCATTTTCCAAAATTCACATCAGGTTGTTCATCGGTCGAGTTGCAAACTTGACCGATCCTGATTGGATCATGAAAATGACTTTTGATCGGTCGAGTTTACACTTCATAGAACTCGAACGATCCCTTTACTAAACAAAACTGATTTAAGTGAATCGGTCGAGTTACCCCAGGACAAACTCAACCGATGGCCTAAATTGGTCTTGTCTCTTAGTGGGATCGGTCGAGTTACCTTTATAGAAACTCGACCGATTGCACTGTATGGAAAAGTGCAGAAAAGTGTTTCTAGCCCTTGTGGAGTTGCAACAAGTGAAAATATATCTTTTGCAAGCCATAAAATGGCTAGTTTTCATTCTTAAGTGTTCCCAAAGGCAAAGGGGCATCCTCATCTATAAATAGGATCCCTTGGGCTTCATTTAAAGGTTGAACATTCAATGCAAAACTCTATGTGAGGTTCCTATTCTATAGTTGAGTGCTTCCTACAGCCTCATCTCTCTCTCTAAGCTTAATCACTTGCTACATTTGTTAGAGTGAGTAGGAAATATGTAAGAGAGCTGGTTATGCATGTATATCTTGTGAGGCTCTCACTTTAACCACCTCCCTATCTCTCATTTCAACCATGAAGATGAAGGTTCTCTCTCTTGGCTAAGAGAGGTGAAGAATAATAAGGGAAGGAGTCCCTTGGTGAAGATCAAGGATGAAGATTTGGAGCAAGAGTGGGTAAGCCCTTGGTGAAGGCAGAAGACTCCTTGCTCAAGTGGGTAAGTCCTTGGTGGAAGCTTCTCTGAGTGAAGGTGAAGTCAAAGGCTGAAGATCCAAGAAGATTGGGTAACCCCTTGAAGCCTGAAGACTTGTGCAAGAATAGGTAAGTCCTTGGAGAAGGTGGACAACTCCTTGCAAATTGGGTAAGTCCTTGGTAAGGTTGAAGATTCTTTGTATTGGATAAGTAAGTCCTTTAGTCGGTCATTTATTGTAAGTCTTATGAATGAATATAAGAGTGCAATGGTTAAGAAATCCTAGAGGTTGACCTCTCTAGGTAGTGGAATGACTCACTTCTAGTTTGAAGTGTGGAACCACTCTAAATAGCTTGTCAATTGGTGTATGTTCAATATCTCTCTCCCTAGCTATGCATGTTTTAGTTGCACTCAAACTTCCTATTTAGCAACCTTATCTTATGATATATCTTGAAGGTCTAATGATTTTTTTTAAGTGCATTCAGCTCTATTCACCCCCCTCTAGAGCATCCAATCACTCATCTAGGATCCAACAATTGGTATCAGAGTTGGTCTTCTCCAAGCATACTTCCACAAGTAGGAGAAGATGGGTGACTATCAAGGAGGGAGATACTTGATAAGCCTTCCAATATTTGATGGGAGCAATTTCCTCTATTAGAGAAGAAGGCTTCAATTCTACATCCAAGGATCAAGTCTTTAGATGTGGCAAATGGTGAACAAACCATACAAGCTACCTAAGGCAAAGATTGAAGAATGGGATGAGGCTACCTTGTAGAAAGTAACCTTGAATGCTAGAGACATGCACATCCTCTATGCCTCCATGACCCCCGCCGAGCTCAACTGAATTTCTTCATGTGAAACCACCTATGAGGTATGGAGTAAGCTATGAGTCACTTATGAGGGGACTCAACAAGTGAAGGAAAGAAAAATCTACATGCTCAATGGGCTGTTTGAGAACTTCAAGATGGGAAAGCAGGAAAGGATAGCTCATATGTATCATAGGCTCAACACCATTGTGAATGGTCTTGCGGTTCCAGGTCATCCTATGTCTAGGGGAGAGATCAACTCAAAGATCCTTAGAACTCTTCCCAAGAGGTGGGAACCCAAGGTGACTTCAATCGAAGAAGCAAGGTCTCTTAGGGATATTTCTATTGAAGAGCTCATTGGAAATCTACAAGCCCATGAAGTCATACTTGAAAAAAGAGAAAAAGTTGAAAGACAAGAGGAAAAAGAGCTAAAGAGAATGAAGAAGGATTAAATGAAGGCTCAAATTGAAGATATTATGGGACAAGCCTCTCCATCCTCTCATGTTGAAGAAGATGCCATGTACTCCAAGGGTAGATTCTACAAAGGCAAGAATTCCTCCTCCATTTGGTGCCTCAAGTGTAGAAAGAAGGGTCACCTCAAGATAGATTGTCTATAAGGCAAGAAGATCCATCATCACAAGGAAAGAGAAGACAAGTACATGAAGAAGGATAAATGTCACTCAAGCTCAAGTGACTCCTCCAACTCAAGCTCAAGTGAAGATTCAAGTGGAGGATCAAGATCAAGCTCTAGTGATGAAGGAGAATGTCATTTTGCTCTTATGGCATCAAAATGTGAAGAGTCAAATGAGGTAAATATAAACTCTTTAGATAAAGAACCTTTAATTGCTATCATTAATGCTACTCATGCCTCTCTTAAGTCTTCTAAAAAGAAAAGGAAAAAGCTTGCTAGAATTGTTGATAATATGCATATAGAATTAGATGATCTTGAACATGATAATTCTTGCTTGCTTGATGACAAAAATGCTTGTCTTATCCAAATAGACTCTCTTAAACTTGAAATTGCTAGTTTGCTTGATAAGATTATATTTCTAGAAGCTCAACCTCTTATGCTTAGTTTTAATGAAGAGCATACTTTGATTGTTGATTCTCTCATACATGATATTGATGTTCTTAAATCTGAAAACAAGGACAATGATTTTGTTTTGCAAGGATTAGAATCTAAAAATGGTGTTTATCTTTCTAAGATTTCTTTGCTTGAAACTAAAAATGTCTCCGTGCTTGCTAAAATCAATGTGCTTGAATCTTGTTCTAATAGAGAGAATAATGTTGTTGCTCTTCATATTGATAGATATTCTTATTTAACTAAAGCTCTTTATTTAGAAAATGATCTTTTACATGCTAGAGATAATATAAATAATTTGTCTTCTACTGTTACTTCTCTTATGCATGATAATGACAGTTTGAGATCTTCTTTGCAAAGATTCTTAGTTGGCAAAAAGAATCTTAATGACATCCTACACCAACTACTAAACAAATTGGTAGACATAGTTTAGGATATGATAGTAGTCAAAGGAACAAAAAAGGTAAAGTACCTCCAATATTCCGTGGAGAATCCTCTAGTTCTAAGATTATGGGCACATGCAACTATTGCAATGATATTGGCCATTATTCTACTTGTTGTCCTTTTAGGAAAGCACCCAGGAGAAATAGGACTTGGGTTGTTAAACTAATCCCTCTGGACCCAAAAACATGATTGGGGACCATTTCATATTTCTTCTTGTAGGTATCTTGATAATGGATTGACTTTTTCTATTGAATTGCAAATTGACTTCTCAATCCACATAAAAAAAAAGAAAGGTGAGATGTATAAAGGGTGACAACAAGTGAAAAAAAAATGGTAAGAACAAAGGTAAAGGTTTTCCTGGTTATAACCAATCCCAACTTGTTTTTGTTAAGTTAGTGTGCACTATGCATATGGTTTTTTAGTCAAAAGTGGTATTTTGTGTTTCTCTCCACTCTTGCTCAAAAACTATTTCTAAGGCTTTTATAGTACATTACTAAATTGCTTACATATGTTTGGATATGGTTTGTATATTTAGCATGTCTCTAAATATGTTTTTATGAAATATATGTGCTTTTTGACAGCAGCTTTGTCGGTTGAGTTTGTCTTGTTTGAAACTCGACCGATAGGTACCAATGGGTGTTGCCAACAGCTGTCATCGGTTGAGTTATCAATACATAGAACTCAACCGACAACACTGTGCTCAAAATATACATTTGGCTTATTGAATGAGAATTTCCCTCTCAACTAGATTTTCTCAACCAATGGCCTTATTCTTTGGCACTATCATCTGGTACCTTAATATATGCATATTTCCAACTCTAAATTGCCTATCTTGCTTACAACTCTATCTTTCAAATTGCTCTAAATTGGTATATCTATATCTTGCAATTACTTGCTTTGAGTTGTTTTGTAGGTTTTGATGATGATCTCTTTGGATCTCTTGGTTGTGTCTAAAATTGCTTCCGTTGTACTCTAACTTGCTACATCTATCTAGGTGTATATCTTGTTTTTACACAACCTTGAGGTTCTTAGTGCACTTTATATTGCTTTATGGGTTGTTCAAGTACATGCTTTAACTTACCTTTATTCTATGCTTGGACAAGACCCTAGTTGTTCTCTTCTACTCTCCGTATATAACTTTTTGTCATCTCCTTTCCTTTAACAAGTGATGTTTCTTATTTCTTCATACCCCCACTTTTTGAAATGACAAAGGGGGAGAAAGGTATGTCTTCTTTTGACAAAATAGGGAGAAGGCATGTCGTACATGAAGAGGATTAGCATGTCCATGTTAGGGGGAGATGGTAAAGGAGAGAAGACATATATGTGTAGAACATATATGAGTAGAAGACATAGTATTCTATAAATGTTATGAAAGTTAACCATGCAGGAGAAATAACATCAATTGAGGGGGAGTATGAGAACTCCACTAGCATCAATTGAGGGGGAGCATATGAACTCAATTCTATTGAAACCCCTAGATTTCTCCAAAGGTATGGCTTTATTTAAATGCTTTCAATACATTTATGGAATGGTTCGTCATCTTCAAAAAGGGGGAGAATGTTAACTCAAGGTATAAATTGATTAAACCCTTGTTTTGATGATGACTAAACCATTTCAATTAATTGTGTCTAATGTCTCTACTTGAGTGATTTCAGATTAGGTATAGACACACTCCAAATGCCCTAACTTGCACATCTCAACTTGGAGAAAAGACAAGTCAAAGTCAATACAAGTGCACATTTTTCTAATATGATGTAAATCCATTAGAATCATGTTGTAAATCACTTGTAATGATTGTATGACTTGTAATTAAGCTTAGAAAAAATTAGGAGCACTTAGATCGAATGTTTAAGCACTCAAAAGCCATTTTCTGAAATTCACATTAGGCTGTCCATCGATCAAGTTGCAAACTCGACCGATCCTGATTGGATCTTGAAAATGACTTTTGATCGGTCGAGTTTACACTTCACAGAACTCGGCCGATCCCTTTGCTAAACAAAATTGATTTAAGTGAATCGATTGAGTTACCCCAGGACAAAATCAACCGATGGCCTAAATTGGTCTTGTCTCTTAGTGGGATCGATCGCGTTACCTTTATAGAAACTCGACTGATTGCACTATACGAAAAAGTGCAAAAAAGTATTTCTAGTCGTTGTGGAGTTGCAACAAGTGAAAATATATTTGTTGCAAGCCATAAAATGGCTAGTTTTTTTTCTTAAGTGTTCCCAAAGGCTAAGGGGCATCCCCAGCTATAAATATGACCCCTTGAGCTTCATTCCAAAGTTGAGCATTCAATGCAAAACTCTATGTGAGGTTCCTATTCTATAGTTGAGTGCTTCCTACAAACTCCTCTCTCTCTCTAAGTTTAATCACTTGCTACATTCATTAGGGTGAATAGGAAATCTGTAACAAAGCTAGTCCTACATGTATATCTTGTGAGGCTCTCACTTCCACCACCTCCCTATCTCTCATTTCAACCATGAAGATGAAGGTTCTCTCTCTTGGCTAAGAGAGGTGAAGAAGAATAAGGGAAGGAGTCCCTTGTTGAAGATCAAGGTTGAAGACTTGGAGTAAGAGTGGCTAAGCCCTTGGTGAAGGCAGAAGACTCCTTGGTCAAGTGGGTAAGTCCTTGGTGGAAGCTTCTCTGAGTGAAGGTGAATTCAAAGGATGAACATCCAAGAAGAGTGGGTAATCCCTTGAAGGCTGAAGACTTGTGTAAGAGTAGGTAAGACCTTGGAGAAGGCGGAAGACTCCTTGTAAAGTGGGTAAGTCCTTGGTAAGGTTGAAGACTCTTTGTATTGGAGAGGTAAGTCCTTTGGTTGGTCATGTATTGTAAGTCTTATGAATGAATATAAGAGTGCAATGGTTAAGAAATCCTAGAGGTTGACCTCTCTAGGTAGTGGACTGACTCACATCTAGTTTCAAGTGTGTAACCACTCTAAATAGCTTGTCAATTGGTGTATGTTCAATCTCTCTCTCCCTTACTATGCATGTTTTAGTTACAGTCAAACTTCCTATTTAGAAACCTTATCTTGTGATATATCTTGAAGGTCTAATGAATTTTGTTTAAGTGCATTCATCTCTATTCACCCCCCTCCCTCTAGAGCATCCAATCACCCATCTAGGATCCAACAGTCTCATGGTGTAACTATTTTTAAAGCTCAATGTCCCAATTATTGTTAAGAAAGGGAGCGCACAAGTAAGATTCTTATGTATCAACAATTGGATCTATCATGTATGCAATGTTATGTACTCTTCCAGATGTCTCGTATGCCTTGAGCATGATGACCAAATATCAGTTAGATCCAATTAAAGCTTAGTGGGTAGCCATGAAGAACATCTTGAAGTACTTGACAAGAATTAAGGATCGATATCTTGTCTACGATGGTGAGGAAGAGTCAGTGGTAAAGAGTTACACTGATGCAAGCTTCCAAACTGACAAAGATGACTATAGGTCACAATTTGGATTTGTGTTTTGCCTAAACAATGAAGTTGTAAGCTGGAATAGTTCCAAGCAAGAGAGAGAGTTTCTGATTCTACAACTAAGATTGAGTATATTGCTACATCTGGTGCAAAAAAGGAGGCTATTTGGATCAAGATGTTCACCTCATAACTTGGGGTGGTTCAAGCATCAGGGATGCAATTGAACTATATTGTGACAACAATGGAGCTATTGTACAAGCTAAGGAAACTAGATCACATCAATGTTCCAATCAAATACAAAGGGGGTTCTGTCTCGTGTGAGTTATCGTACAATGAGGAGATGTGAAGATTTGTAGAGTACCAACTGAGAGCAATGTGGTTGACCCCTTAACAAAAACACTTCCATAGTATAAGCATGAAGGTCATGTTAGATCACTTGGGATTAAGTTCATGGGTGATTGGCTCTACGTGCAAGTGGGATTATGTTGGTATGTATGCCTAGAGAGACAATCATAAGATGATTGTAATGGTGTATCTTGTAAACAATTTGATTAATAATAAAGGCCGTCTTCCAATTTATTCTATATTATCCAGTTACAAGATAATGACGTAAGATAATAAATGTCTAAAGAATGATGTTACTCAATGACATATGTCTTCAGACTGAGGACCTAAACAATGAGATCATATAAATGTTAAGAGTATATGAATTCTTGTTATGTCCCTAGTCGGTTGTTATTATGGAAGGCTAACAAACATCAATAACACATAAGTCTAGAGTGTATGTTGGTTGATGACATATGTGATATTAAACGAAACACATAGATACTTGTTAAAGAATAATGTATCAAAAAGACCCACCTTGAGAGTGATCCATGGAAACCATGATTGGTAGTCAAAATCACCTCTTATAGTGATATGGTGGTGATTGTGGTTCTTAGACCTGAAATCACTACACTCATCACATATTGTTGGATGTACTTTGAAATCATCAATCATGACCTTGAATAAGTGTTTCCATAAGGGTGGTGCTTGAGTGCATTATGACACATGGGGATGACTATGAATGGTGTAGATGGGATCTGTCCCTCCTATAGGAGTATGATATTTTGGCCACTTTATCAGGGAGACTAAGAAATGCATGGCCATACTTATGTGAGTCAATATGTGATATTGAACTTACATATATCTCAGATAGTTTGCTCTAGTTTAAGGAACATGGATTGAATGTTGAAGAGGATGATGATTTCATGCCCCGAGTTCAATTTGGATATCAATGACGAAGGAACTATAAGATCGCTATAACACCAATTACAGATTATAGGTTGAAGTTGTTCTCCATCTTTCTGATTACTTGGGTAGTAATGATGTCTTGCTAGATGCCACTCACTGCTTGTGATGTCACAAATCATTTATGGAAATTCACTGCCAACGTAACTTGAAACCTATAGGATCACACACATAGGATGCACCCAAATAGGAGTTTATTCATGAGCAATGTTTAACTTTATTACTAAAGTGTTAGGTATTCAATTTAAACAAAAATGGTTGGAAATTGACTGACATGACTTTGAACTGACCAGTTTATGTGTTGAACCAATCGATTCAATTGTCAAATCAATTTGAACCAATATTGGAAATCAGAACTCTAAAATGACTGGTTCAGTAAGTGAATCCATCGGCTCATATTTGTGAACTGACCGGTTTAGGTTGTGAACCGACCATTTTGTTAATCAATTCTATTGGATCAAGGATCAATTTTGATGTCATGTTTTGCATTTATTGAATATTAATTTCCAATACTATTGCAAATAGGAAACATAGTGAAATGATCGATTCAAGGGATGAACCGATTGGATCACATGTGAACCGACCGATTCATCATATGTAGGTTCTAGAAACTTGAAATTTCATCCCTTCGACTCCCACTTAGGATAGAAATCTTGGCCCTAAACCTCCTGTAAATAGAGGGGTAGTCGAGGCTTTCTAGAGGCACAACAATAAAGTCTGACAATTTTTGTCTTCTCACAGTTGTGATAACATGAGTGCCCAAGAAGGTTCTTGTAACATCCCTGACCTGGGTTATGCTTTAACCCTAGGTGTTTTGATTAAGAAAGATGATTATATGCTTAATATCATCTTGTGAAAAGTAAATAAGGCTCAAAAGGAACCTATGTTTCAATTTTGGTCCTGTTTGAACAATGTTGAAGCAATGTTTGCTTATTTTGGACTAAAGTGCAAATTACCCAAGTTGAGGGGTTAAATTGCAAATGTTGCATGATAAGATGTTCCTCTGATGTTGAGACATCATAAGAATGAATATGATGTAGTGGTATGGTTTCCACAAGCTTGGACACCAAGATTAAGCTTGTAAAGCAATCCTTGTGCATTAAAACCTAGTTTTGGTGTAATGTGCAATTTACCCAAAATTTAGGGTTCAATATGCAAATTACCACTTCAATATGGTCCTTAATGTTTCTTGGCATCATGTAGAGAAAATAAAATGAGAGGGACTCCTCATTTGAATTAAGTTGTAGGAGAGAGAATCTTGACATTAAAATAATCAAGAATAATGCCTATTTGAAACCCTAATTCGATTTAGGACAAAAATGAATAAAAATCATTGAAGGGCTTTCAACCAAAATGTTTTGGGTTGATTTTGAATAAGGATGGACGTTCCTTTAACAAGATAAGGAACGAAAATATCTTAAGTAGGTGAAATTCCACTCACTTTTTTATAAAGAAAAGTAATATCCACTCACATGTGGGATATTATATTATAAGCATTAAGGTGCTTAATTTTCTTTTCTTTAAATTGAGGATAATGAAGGAGAATTAAAGGCAAGGAAGGTGCCTCGTACCCAAGGTAGTTGAGGGGGAAGAGGCGGCCACTTTATTGGGATTAATTGGATTTTTATAAGGCATTTTCTCTCTCATCAATTTCTTTATAAAAGTGCCATTTCTAAGCCCAAACCAAGGCCTTTTTCGGATTTTCTTCTTCCCCTTGCTTGAAAAACCGACCAAGGAGCTAGGGAGGATCAGGGAGCACGTCCACAACCTGTGGGTAAGCCCTTGACCTTCGTTCTCCATGATTTCATGGTGGAAATCGAAAATAAATTATGGATTCCTTCTTATTTCGATCTCCTCTTCAACCCTAGCCAACTTTTGCAATCAAAATCTTGAGGACGAGCCTAGGGGGAGTTGCAAGAGCTTCATCCACCATTAATGGCGTGAGCTTGGAGCTTTGGAGCTCAATTGGAGGTGGGTTTTATAACTCAAACCCTTAAACATTGCTATTGCATCAATTCTCTATGCTTTGTTGATTGATTTCTTCAATTTGATACACTCTTGTTTCTTTGCTGCAATTTCCATCAAGAACTGTTGCTGTTCTTGGTTGTTCGAAGGAAGGGGATGATGACATCATACTATATGCTTATCCAAAGAAAATTACCAAGCAAAACCGTTTTTATAGCTACTCCAAATCATTTTAATTTGATTGGCTATGCGGTTTCAGCAAACCGTTTAAGGGCAAACGGTTTGAAACCGTTTGGGAGCAAACGGTTTCAAGACCATTTGAGATGGTTGACCAAGCGTTGACCGTTTGGGAATTTTGTTCCTAATTATGTAGGCTGATAACCCTCCAAGTTTGAGGGATTAACTTCAAAGGAATCGGGAGTTGAAGGCCAATCAATTAGGCAATCGGATTGAATTATGTGCTGATTTTCAACCTGATTAACTTGACCTGGTTGAGAAAACGGTTTCAAGACCGTTTGATATGGTTGACCAAGCGTTGACTGTTTGGGATTACTGTTCATAATTATGTTTATTAATAACCCTTCAAATTTGAGGGGTTAAATCCAAAGGAATCGTGAGTTGAAGCCTAATCAATTAGGGAAACCGAATTGGATTAAGTGCTGATTTTCAATCTGATTTAATTGAACTGTTTGGGCAAACGGTCTCAAGACCGTTTTAGTGCGTTGACCAAGCATTGACCGTTTGGTATTACTGTTCCTAATGATGTGGTCTAATGACTCAACGAATTTGAGGGATTAAATCCCAAGGAATCATGAGTTGAAGGCTATTCAATTAGGCAAACCCTAATTGAAAACAGTGCTGAAATTCCAATGAGTTAAGTTGAGATTTTGGGTTGATTAGCCCAAACGGTTTCAATACCGTTTGGGGATCACCCAAACGGTCTCAAGACCGTTTGGGGGTCACCCCAAGACCGTTTGGAAGTCTGGGGTCAAGTATAGTTGACCAATTTAAGGTCCAAAGGTACTAATCATATTGCAATGTAGTGCTGATTTGTTGATCAACTCGATAGACCAATCCATGATGATTTTTCACTAGAATCCAAAGGTTGGATGGGCCAAACGGTCTCAAGACCGTTTGGAGCTCATCCAAACGGTCTCAAGACCGTTTGGTGGTCACCCAAGACCGTTTGGAGGTCTAGGGTTGAGTATGGTTAGGTGTTTGAAGGTCTAAAGGTACCAAGCTGTTATACAATGCAATGCTGATTTGGTGATCAATCCAATGATCCAAACCTTAACTGGATGGCTTGTATTTGAGTGATATGATGGGCAAACGGTCTCAAGACCGTTTGGAGGTCATCCAAACGACCTCAAGACCGTTTGGAGGTCTAGGGTTGAGTATGGTTAGGTGTTTGAAGGTCTAAAGGTACCAAGCTGTTATACAATGCAATGCTGATTTGGTGATCAATCCAATGATCCAAACCTTAATTGGATGGCTTGGATTTGAGTGATATGATAGGAAAACGGTCTCAAGACCGTTTGGAGGTCATACAAACGACCTCAATACCGTTTGGGGTCAGGTCATACCCAATTTGGATAATGGTTCAATAGTTTCAAAGTAACCAATCTTGCATTGATGAGTGTTGTTGGATCTTCGATTCCAAACCCTAATTAAATTGAATCAAGCCCTAATTGATGACCAATTGAGGGTCAATTGAGGGTCAAATTAGTTGAAGGTTGACCTATTAAACTCAATTGAAGTGTGAGCATAGGTCCAATTGATGATTGGTTCCATCAATTCAATGGTTGAAGGTCCAATGCAATCAATTGAAACACAATTAGTAGCATGATTGATGATCAACTTCAAAGCTCTAATTGGTGTTTATAAACCCTAATCCCATTGAGATCAGACCATAATTGAAGTCCCAATTGAGGGGTGAGCCATGATTCAAATGATGATTGAGTTGATGATCCAATTGGTTGAAGTTCCATTGATTAGAATTGAGTGTGGTTCAATTTGGTTAATTCAATTGGATACCTCATGTTATTGAAGGTCTAATTGATCAAACCTTTTTAAAAACCTAATGTGATTAGGTGAAAGATACCTTTAATGGTACTAGTCATTAATGCATAACAAATGCATGGACCCAATACATGATGTAAACCCTAATTGAGGCTGATTCAATGTATAACCTTAATAAGAGGTTGTCTACATGTGAAATCACTAACTAGGATGTTAGTAAACCCTAGTTGAGGGTGTATCCTTGTGAAACCCTAGTGGAGGGTGTATCATTGTGAACCCTGGTTGAGGGTGTAACCTTGTGAAACCCTAGTGGAGGGTGTATCATTGTGAACCCTGGTTGAGGGTGTATCCTTGTGAAACCCTAGTTGAGGGTGTATCATTGCGATTGTTTATAGGCAACTTTATAATAAAGTTATGCCTTAAACTAAGATAAGTCCATATCATGTGAGATAGCTGGACAATTCTAATGTGTGGCCTATGCATTATATGCTAAGGGTGAGTATTCTGTGATGGAATGTATTAAGAGGGGAAATACCTTAATACAAGATAAAGTTGGTTAACTCAAGAGGGTTTGAATTAATGGGAAATGGGAAACCCTAACCCTGGTAAGGGAATAGTGGTATTACCCTTGAATAATGATGTTATATATTGTTTTGCATGGTGCTGATATGAAATTGATGTATTATCATCTGTACTAACCATGCAGGTATGATGTGATGATGAACATAGCCAGGTATGAGCTATGACATTTTATGTATTGACATTGTTTATTGGGCCTTATGTGCCATGCTATACCTTATTGCCTAGTATGAGGTAATAAGAGAAGTAATGGGCCTTAAGTGCCATGAGAAGATGTTTATGTAATAAGCATCATATTTACCTTGGTCAGGTGACCTGAAGGTGATAATTACCTTAAAAAGTGGTAATAATGCTCAATGATGAGCTAAGGGTTTGAATACCCAGAACCATATGATTATGGCATTGAGTTGCAAAGGAATGAAAATTCCCAGTATTGAAATGAGGGACTGAGATCCCCATGTCTTATAAAGACTGAGAAGTGATTAATGGAAATAGTACATGTTTTCTTTATAGCATTTGTTTTATTAAGTTATGTTTGGAAACTTGGCTGATGCTAAAAGAATATGATAATGTACTTAATTAATCAAGTGATACCATATAATGTAGTTGCCCTGATCACAGATCCATCAGCGTCAGAATTAGGTGAATGGTGAAACGAGTTTACTCGGAACGCATATTTTTGAATATGTGGGGGTAATTGGGCAATTATATCCTTATGCCCCATAGGCATTGCTACGGGCTATGTCCTATGAACGAGATTGGTTACAGACCATACCCCAATAAGAGCATGGCTACGAGCCATGACTCCACAAAATAATACCGGGCATTGGCTACGGGCCATATCCTGAAGAGAGTATATGCTATGGGCTATAACTCTAATAGCGATGTTTCCAGTATACCCTGGAAAGCTATCTAGCAGAGACACAAGATGTCCTGTATGTTATCTCGTACTGACCGAGATAGTTGAGGTCATGGGAATCCGGCTCTTCCATTGACCTATGTGTGGTACTGATGCTTTACGTAACCGTGGTCGGTTGGAGTATGAGCGGTATACCTCATCTCCTCAGGGCATAAGTGTGATTGTAAATGTAATCAGCCGTATAGCATGTTTGCTTAAGGATTGAATACGGAGATTCATTGGCTGATGTTGCATTTCTTTGTGCATTCCTTAGTAGATAAATGTTAATTACGTTTCTTTATATTCTCTGCAAAATAGACAGATGAATTACTTATCTACCATGGGTAGATGCAATGACCTCCTTGAGAATGGAGATTATCTTATTCTGTTCTATGATGAATAATTCTGCCTGATAATGTAAAAGTAACCCCTGCTCAGTTTTAATTTGATAAACTGCAATAATAATGTTTTTGGCGGAGAGTTATATCTCTCACTGGGGCAATTTTCAATTGTCTCACCCCCGTGGGAAACATTTTTAGGTATGCATGGAAGGCAGAGCAGAAACCCTAGAATAGGGAAAGAGCAACAGCAACAGCAGGGACAGCAATAAGATCTCAGGTAGAAATATTGTCTGTCTAGTCATATAGATAGTAGTCTTATGTGTCGTCTCTGTACTCTCAGGTCCTCGAAGTTTTAAATGTATCAATCTGAGTTTTGGCTTAGTGCCTCGAAGTTTTTATACTGCCTGTGTATATTTGTTAACAGGGCAGTCAATGTTGTAATCCTTGAAAAGGAATGGTACATGTTGTGTACTTGTGAACCATGATGAATTTGGAATACTTTGGTTCATGGTTAAAGAGTTTTCCTATGAATGGATCTCTTTGCAAAAAGTTTTAAATTTTCAGTGATTTTCAGTAATCTGCTGCAAATAATTCGCTTCCGCATTAGTTAATCATGTTTTTGCGAGACGATCGTTACAGTTCTACCCATTATAGGGAGGAACAACAAGGGAGTGACATTTGGGAGAACAAGTCGATACTAGTACATTGACTAGAAGGGACAACTCCTTCTTATCTATTCAACCAGAATGATAGGAGTTCCTAGTGGTCCGTGTGGACTATTATGGAGGTGAGGAGGTTGTTGCCACCCTCTAGGAGGACAAACTCAATCACCGTTCATGGTAATCAATTAGGAGGCTGCTACTGATGCTATCCAACTGAAACTTGAATCACATTGTAGCAAGGTATAGTCGACGGACTTGCTCTAGGACCAGGTATAAACCTTGCAAACCCTCTTTCCCATTACATAGTTGTTGATGCGATCTAATGTACAAGGGGATTATGGCAGTATTTTTTTTTCTTTGACCGTATTTGATGCCATATTTCCCTACAGTGCTATCAGAGCCACATCAATTTACAATGTTTTGGGATTTAGTTGATATGATCATATTATGGCTTTCATCGTTTATTTATTACATGTGATGAAAATTGTAACATACCCAAATTTAGATAATTATCACCTTTTACTCCTTTTTTATTTTAAGCTTTTATGTTGAACCCTTATTATTAGATTGGTAGGTGATGGGATGTTAATATCCTTTAAATATGAGAGTTTCATGCTAAAATACAAATATTTGAAGCCTTAATAGAAGAAATTGGGGATATTCATTAGTTTTGGGATTGATTTGCAAAATTATCAAATTAAGGCATTTAAGTTTAAAATTAGTCTTCTAGATTTTTGTGTGGATAGGTTTGGTTAAGAGAGAGTTAAACACAATGTTTGGTTATTAATAAAGGAATACATTTATATAGAGAAATACATTTTTCCTCAAATTGGAAGTTTCACACATTAAAGTTTTCCCAAAAGGCAAATTTGACTCCAAAATTGTATTTATTGGGTCCTTATTACCTAATCTACCAAATTTCACTTTAATTGGAAATTATTTACTCATCCAAATTGAAAGAGAAAGAAAAGAAATTAATTTCCTATCACTTTATTTTATTTTAATTTAAATGTCACGCTGATTTTGGAAACAAGATCAATCCATGCATGATTCTGGCCATAGGATCATGATCGGACGACTCGTGATTCATCATCTACCTTGAGACGTTTATGGAAATAGGCGGTCAAATTTGTAATTGGCAAAATCATGATTTCTCTCTTGATTTTTAACCTTTTCTAGAATATTCTTTGCCAATAGATTCATGACTCAATTTTGCACCGACCAATCCATTACATGAGAGTTTTTGTCAAGTAATTAAGATTTGCCCAAGTTCCCTCTCAAAGCTCTCATACCCCACCCTCTCTCTACCCCTAGGTATAGGGCCCTATATAAGTTTGACCTCTCCTAGGGTTTCTCCTCATCACAATCAATCTTCTTCTCGAGGCAATTTTTCTTCTTTGCTCACGTGTTGTTCCGCCATCGAGCTACTTCCCCTTACTGACTTGCAGCGCTTCACACAAGTAGCCTGCTCCATGGTCTCTGATTGCATCTAAGGGTAAGTTCCTTGGGCTTTGTTCTTTCTTACTACACCTTCAGATTGATGAATTGTCACTACAGTGTGTTTTCCCCACCTGAGTCCAATATGTTGCTCCATTTCTTATGGCAATGGCTTGTGCGCGAGGAAGGGGATGACTCCCGTGGTTTTTTTCTAATTCTTCCCTCGCCATGATCTTTTTTCTTATATTCTCACCTAGGAACATTAAGGTACTTTTGCCCTCTATTTTTATTTTTCTGCCTTGATGAGTTGGTGCCTCACTAGCAGTGGGCCTTGCTAGTTGACCGCCAATGATTGGTCCAACTTGGTGGAGTTGACCTTAGTCGACTGGGTCCGATGTATTGACTTAGATTTTTGGTAATTTTTGATTGGTTAAAACTTTGACAACTCATAGTTTTCTCTCTATTTATCCAAAATTTAAAAAAATATATGTTTTAAAATCCTTAGAATTTTCTCTACATTTTGGTATATTTTTCATTGCATGATTAATAGGTTCTAAAGATTTGATTTTTATGGTTTAAAATATTCATAATGTCACATTAATATTTAAGTATAGGTTTTAAAAGATAAAATTGAGATCTTGGAGTCACATCCATGATCAGTAACCCTAACCTATCCCTATAAGATCTAATCATGTGTTAATCTAGATTTTTATCAAATATTTGAGTTTTAGGGTTTTATTCTAACTTATGATCTTAAAAATAACTAAAGATAAAATCATAATTAATAAAGTTGTGATTTTGGGTCAAGATATCATTAATAAACTCTGAACTCATTTTTAGGTCTTTAACATGAGATGACCCAGGGTTTTACCGATGGATTTGGATTTCTAGGGTTTTCCAATACATATACATAAACCCTAACTAATGGATCTAAACTGATATGTAGTTGAGTTGACTATTAGGCTTGGAGGGTTAGGAATCAATATTTGATTTAACAACTCAGGTTAAGGTTTGTGCATCTTTCCCAATTATCTAGGCAATACCATGATGACAAATAAATTTTCCCATAAGAGGCATTACTTGTTCAAATCTTGATTATTCTTGAACATATCTTCAAGTTTCTGCTACATCTTGAATTACTACTGTTGTTCTCATTTAAGGTCTTCTGACATATTTTGTGACTTGGATGATCACATCCTCATATTCATCTCATCCTCAGTTATTTCATATTTATTATGATAAAACTTGAATCTTGCCTTTAAATTAATGTGTGTGTGTGAAAATAGACTAGATTTTATTTATTGTAGTAGTACATATGTACTTCCATATTATATTGGATGTGTGTATTCTATCTTTAGCATGCGTGCATTTTCTACTCATATATTTACAGGGGTGCGTGTATTCCACCTAGGGTGTGCGTCTTATGCCCAATATATTTTTAGGCTTGAGATTTATGGGTCTCAACCCTACATAAATAAAAACAGTCTAATTGTTTACATGCACTGTTTAAACATTATTATTGTTGATATATGACAAGATTATATTTTTGTCAATCATCTCTTTTATTATAATGCCTTATCCCTTGGCCTGATAATTCCTTTGGAACTTTTTATTTTGATCCCTTCTTAAATTGATACCCTACTCTACTTTTCCAAATACCTTAAGTATTGCCTAGTTGTTAATTATTGCCCTTACTCAATGTTCACTGACATCCTTTCCTTTTGTTTTCTTCTACCTTGTGTGTTTCATTCAACCCACCCAGAGGATGCACAACCTGAGCATCAAGAGATAGGTGGTGACATCCAAACTAGCTGTTGAGGATTTCTGAGATAGAAAGGTTACTCACCACAGACTGATCCAAGTAGTTTAAGCTTAAATTTTAGTTTGAAGGCATTTATGGCTCATTAGTTGAAATTCATTGAGAATATCATGTAAAAGTTATATTTAAATTTCTACTACAAATCAACTATGTTCATGTTATCATTATGTTTAAAGATAATTGTGAACCCCAATTATTTGAGTGACTTTTATTTTGTTGGATAAGATCTATTAGGGAATTCTACAAGTATTTCCTTAAATTTACATAAGGAGTGGTCCCTTCTAAGTTGCACTCCTTACTAGAATGGTATCAAAGCATGTTTTTGCTTGGTAATCTAACTATTCAGAAATCCTTAATTAGTATGTATGCCTTACCCATTAAACCTATATTTCAGGAGATCCAATCTGTTTGGCGACGCCGGTACTACCCCTCAGTCTGGCATTTCACAAGTATTCTCCACCGAAGAACCCTTATTTTGGCATGGATCCCCCTCTGAGGAACAACTCCAACTCTACTCATTGGGTCATCAACACCACCACCTCAGCTTTGACTGGCCTCATCCCTGAGCATGAGTTAGCCCTCTAGCGATAGTTTATCACCACAAACATGGTTGGAAAGTTGAACACCCCTCCAGTGCCGAATAATCCAAAGGAGTACACTATGACTAACTTCAAGAATATGCAACACCCCTACTTCAAGGGAGAAGGGGAATTGGATGGTCGATAAGGCTGCTGAGTGGGTTTTAGCAATCTAGCAGACTTTTGAGGTTATGACATGCCCTCCTCACCAGAAGGTCAAGTTCACTTTGTATGTGTTGGACGGACCAACGTGTGTCTGGTGGAACAGGATCACACAGAATTGTGACATCTCTATTGTGACAAGGGAGCAGTTCCTGATGCTACTCTGAGGAAAATACAAATGCACTTCTTCTCTTGAGAAGAAAGAAGTGGAGTTTTAAATTTTGAAACAAGGATCACTCTCTGTCCCTACATACATGTAGAGATTCCTATTGCTTGAGGAGTACATGGTTGGATTGACTAAAGAGCTCAGGGTTGATCTATTCTTTCAAGGCCTCAACTATCATGTGGGTCGTGCTTTAGTCCCTCAACTTCCTTGTAACAAACTGAATTCCAATGTACTTGAAATTCCATCCTATTCATAAAGATATCCTACTTTTCTTATATGTTTGTCCTTATTGTTAATTTTGTGGAAATCGAGGGACTTGGAGTAAATATGTATGTTAAAATAAAATTAGAGATAAAACACATTATAAATACAAGTAGTGAATAAGTGTCATAATCACCTCTCTTTACCTCTCTCCTCATAAAAGGCAAATAAAGCCTGTGAATGGGGACATTAACTTAATTGAGGGCCTTTGAATTAATGAGAGAATTTCCCCATATTTTTGTATAAAATTGTGATATAAAATCTCTCTCCAAATTAACTCAATATTCTTATACCTTAATTGACACATTAAAGACCAATATGGTGGTTAATAACCAAAAGGTGAATAAAAATGAGAATTAAAGGTATATGAATATTCTAGACTTGATTAAGGACCTATGGTTCAAATTTAGGATCATTTGACCTTTGTTTGACCCCTCAAATCATTTTTAAAAAATTGATTAAAGTTCTATTAAGAAATCAATTCAACTTCAGTAATGTCACACATTAAACGAAAGTCTGAACATTTAATGGAATGTCACATGTTACACTTACTCACACAAGCCATCCAATAGCTAAGATTCGACCATCTTGATTGGGACCTGATCTAACGACTCTAAATTCATCATCTACCTCCGACTGCGAGGTGTAACGGACAAACAGTTCACTCAATTTTCCTTCGAGTCATTCTTGCTCATTAATCGACCAATTGACTTGATTTCTTCACCATCAAATCCATTGCTTCTTCCCATTCATTTCGAGCCTTAGCTTGCCGGATGACTCTCCCAGATGACAAAATGCACCACTAGCAGAATGGAGCCTCCTCACCTCTGGGTCGTCAAGGCCAAACGACACCACCCCACCTATAAATACCCATGCCTAGAGCTCCGCCAATACACCAACAATAGATAGATACTCTCAATTCAGCCGAAGACACTCCCTAACTCCAACAACACCCCGAGCTCCTCCCTGACCTAGCGGGGACCTCCTCAGGCTAACGACGAGGTCAGTAGAGCAATTGTGAGCTCAGGTCAGTCTAATGCCTCCTCGCCTTCATTTCCAATAGTTCGAGCTTTGGTCATGATTCATGAAAATGCCCAATCTCAGGGCATGCTGCTCGATGCCATGTTGACACATGAGGGGGGGAGAATCCCCTGGTTGCTTTCCCCGAATGTCCCCTGATTGTTGTGTTTCTTCTATTTTTTACCCAAGGGCGTTTTAGTCTTTTCACCTCTCGCTTAACTAGCGTTTAATCGAGACATGTGAGCATGAACCCGCATCCTAGCCACGCATGATTGGCCCAGGTCAGCATGGACCTGGCCTTCGGGTCAGCTCTTTTGCAAAACTTTGAGCCCACGTCGTATTTTCCTATTTTTTGATCTTAGAAAATCCATAACCAATTACTTGAATATCAAAAAAAAAAATAACAAGGTGTGGATTTAGAAAAATAAACTCTATCAAATAAAAATGATTATTGAGCATGATGTCCAAGTTTTTGAAGAAGGTTTCTCAATGAACCAAAATATATAATTAAAAAGCCCTAAAATGCATAAATGATTCATTTCAACCTCAAATTGACTAAATGAATATGTTTTTCTAGTTAGAATAATATACCTAATCGTTTGATCTAGTTTTTAAACCCAAAATTGAAGTTTTACCTAGAAGGCCAAAAATTAGGGTTTCCACCCTTAATTCATTACAAACTTTAATTCTTGTGTTAAACACTTGTACTTAGGATAAAAGGGACTTGGACGTCTATAATTGAGGAAAAGTCAATTCTAGGATAACTCAAGTGAGGTATGTGCATGCTAACCCTAAGTTGGGGATTTGTACCCAAACCTATCTTCCCGATGAGGCATGAGCCTATTTTCAATTATTCTTGCTATTTCACTGTAATTGTTTAAGGGTCTTGGACCCCACTTGCAATGTTGTTAAAATTCATATATCTACCATTGAAATACTTTAGCATGATGATGAAAATGACTAATTAACTAATGTAGTGTACATGAGTACAAACCACATTTATCTGGGCATGAGCCCAGGTGAATACGACCACTCTCCCCAACTATAAAAATATTAGGGTCTTTGGGAATGTGTTACTCTCCCTCACCCAGAGGTTGAGGTCCGGTAGGTGCCTCATCCCTATATTAGTTTAATGTTGTCAAATTAAATCATGCATGCAACTTATTATTGTTTACCTTGGCATAAATTCTTATTTCTTGTGCTTGCCTCATACTCCTGAAATATCATAGTTAGTGAGCCTTTACTTTGCCATATTTAAACTATTAAATTGTCCTTTATCCTTAATTGACACATACATTTTTATCTCCGTTTGTAGGGTGATCCCAACCACCTAGAGCCAGGAAGAGGGATAGGACTAGATTGTAGTGAGGTTGATCAAGTGTGAGACTACCCAGGATGACTAGGTTACTGTTGCTAGGTCTTGTAGTTTATTTTCAGTTTATCTTTCAAACATTGAAATAAAGCTATGTAATAGCATAGGTTTTTAAATTCTGCTACTACTCTTGACATTTATTTGTATTTGGTCCATGCTTATTTAAATGTAATTATTATGCCTGCATCCCTCATCTTCTGAATTTTTTATAAAAGATGGATGTTGTGTATTTTCAGTTAGATTTTAGTAAGGAGGTGATCTCGCCTCTTTACAACATGGTATCAGAGCATGTAGGGTGGCTCCTAGCGCATGAAGTTGGAAGTGATGGTGTCTAGAAAGGGTCAGAACTTGGGGGCTGGCAATATTTTCCTCCGTGCCACTAGCTTGGTTTACGGGGACTCCCGAGTTCATATGGCACTGGCATGTCCTGATTTGATATGGAATGCCCAAAATAGCATGCCTATAGGCAATAGTAGCCTCATCTCTTTCTATTAAAAACCCTTAGAAATCTTACACTATGACCTTGTCTTTTAGGAGAGGAAACTTGTTTGGAGACTACTCTGACGACTCCAACCCTGAGACTCATGTCATCTCGCCTCCACCAATGATGACACATGAGTAAGAGTTGACAATGTTGCATCAACTTCTCTCAACTACTCTGGTGGGACAGTTATCCGTTGTTGCATCTTCAGCTAGTAAGATGAAGGAGTTCACAGTGACAAACTTCATAAAGATGCAACCACCATCTTTCAAAGGGGAAAACAAGGCCAACATGGTGGACAAAGCTGATGACTGGGTGTTATCCCTAGAGTGCACCTTTGATGGCATGACGTGCCCTCCTCACCAAAAGGTCTGCTTTGCGGCCTATGTCCTAGATGGCCCAACCTGCATTTGGTGGAATGGCATCTCCCGCACCCGAGTCACAACTGAGATGATTTGGGAAACATTAAATGTACTCAGAGACACTCAGGTTGATCTACACTCAGTCCCTAGGTCAAGACGTAGCACAACTGCCACTTAACTCAGGTTGAGAACAAGATTGTGGCCTACTCAACTATAGTGTGGGCCGCAATCTTGTTCACAACTGCCACTTACCTTCCAAAAAATGGTACACAAGGCCCTGGTTATAGAGTCGTACCCTGGATTCCAAGCTTCGGGGTCAAGTAGCAACAAACATAAGAGCTCTGGTGGATATCAAGCAAGAGACTGTTACGACTGATGCTCCTGCTCTCACCCACCTGGAAAGTGCCCTATGGTAAATGCACCTCCTTGGAGGGAGGATCGACCTGTACCAGTCTACCATGGGTGTGGCCTTCCTGGTCATATTCGACCAAATTGTCCTAGGTTTCAGTGAGGACAAGCCCCAGCCCAACAGCCGCCTCAATGTCAGAATCTGCCTCTGTAGAACAACAACAACAACAACCACAACAACAACAATAACCATCAAGGGCACCGATCGTCATTAGAGAGGCGAAATAGAAGGGTTTTTGCTATAGATGCTGAGGAAGCTGCTGAAGGCAATGAGGTCATCTAAGGTACTTTATACCTTAACATGCATCCGGTTAAAGCACTTTTTGATTTTGGATCGTCACGTACCTTCATATCTACATAATTTACCTCTATGCCAGAATTGGAATATAAATTTATGGACCATGTGTTAGATGTCAAAACCCCTAGTGGTAGAATATGCTCATCTTATCTCAAACTTCCAACCATGGACCTTTGCATGTTGGGGAAGATGTTTCTATCAGACTTTATTTTGTTGGACACGACGACCTTTGACATTATCTTGGGAATGGATTGGATGAAGAGATACAAAGTAGTCCTATTCTGTAAAGAGTAGAAGGCTATCTTGTTACATCTTGAAGAAGGAAGGATGTGTATCAAGGGTAGAAAATGAGAAGAATGGAAATTTATCATCTCTGCCATCAAAGATGAAAAACTCATCTCAAAAGGGTGTAGGCCATACTTAGCATCTATAGTTCTTGATGCCACCCCTCTTGCCCTCGACCATATAGAAGTGGTGAAGGACTTACCTAGTGTATTCCCTAAAGAAGTTATTGGGGTTGCCTCCAACTCATGATGTGGAATTCTCCATCGAGCTTGCACTAGGAACTTCACCAATCTTGAAGCCACCTTATCGCTTAGCACGAGCTAAACTTGCTAAGTTGAAGAAGAAGCTTCAAGAACTTCTCGACATGGGTTTTATTCGCTCAAGCATCTCACCTTGGGGAGCCCCTATCATGTTCTTGAAGAAGAAGTATGGTTCAATTCGTATGTGTATGGACTACCGCATGCTTAACCAAGTTACAGTGAAGAATCATTATCCACTACCACACATCGACGATCTCTTCGACCAGCTCAAGTCTGCCACTATCTTTTCAAAGATGGACTTGCAAAGTGGTTATTATCAGATGTGAGTGAAAGATGAAGACATATCAAAGACAACCTTTAGAACTAGATATGGGAATTATGAATTCTTAATCAAGCCATTCGGGTTGACCAATGCCCATGTTGCCTTTATGAACCTGATGAATCGAATATTCCATCCTTATCTTGATCGGTTTGTTGTGGTATTCAACGATGATGTCTTAATATATTATAAATCAGAAGACCAACATCATGAACATCTGAGATTGACACTCAATACTCTATGAGAACATCAACTTTATGTGAAATTCTCAAAGTGTGAGTTCTAGATCGAAGAAGTAATGTTCTTGGGTCATGTGATCTCCTCTGAACACGTTACGGTTGACCCTACAAAAGTATAGGTTGTAACCAAGTGAAAGTCTCCAAAGAACCCATATGAAATTTGTAGTTTTCTCGATCTAGCAGGGTCTATTGGAAATTTATCAGGAATTTCTCAGAGCTAGCTCTTCCTATGAAAAAGTTGATGAGAAAAGAAGTCAAGTTTGTTTGGACTCCCAAATGCGAGGATAGCTTTTAGAATTTGAAGCAAAGCCTGACATCTGCACCTATACATGGCATTACCTATCGAAGGCAAACCCTATGTCATTTTCATTGATGCTTCCAAGCAAGGTTTAGGGTGTGTTCTTATGCAAGAAGGTAAAGTGGTTTCCTATGAATCCCGCCAGTTGAAGCCAAATGAAGAAAACTGGCCTACACATGATTTAGAGATAGCAATCATTGTTCATTCTCTAAAAATCTGGTGACACTATATCTATGGAGTCAAGTTTGAGGTCTTCTCTGATCACAAGAGTTTAAAGTACCTGTTGAAACAAAAGGACTTGAATATGAGACAACGTAGGTGGATTTAATATCTTAAGGACTATGACTTTACCATCACATACCATCCCGGTAAAGCCAACGTAGTTGTTGATGTCTTAAGTCAAAAGAGAACTGGTACTTGTGCTGCTATAACCTGTCCAATATGGAAGAACATGGAGTATGTTTCTTGATAGCAACCATAGCCTGTGGAAATTCCAAATGATGAAGCTACTGACAAGTTATGTGTGCACATGGCTAGCTTATCCATCACCCCAACTTGGATTTCGGATATTGTTGTTGCCCAATTAGAAAGTCCTGAGCTAGAAGAAATGAAGACCTTAACCATGAAGACATAGTCTGATTTCTCCATCAGAGTGGATGGTGCTCTCCACTTTTGACATAGATTGTGGATCCCTGATGTCAGTGACTTACGACAAAAAGTTCTGAGCGAAGCTCATGGGTCAAAGTACACAATTCATCCTGGCATGACCAAAATGTACAAGGACCTACAACGAAGCTTCTGGTGGAAGAATATGAAGAAGGATATAGCCATATATGTGTCTAGATGTTTGACTTGTCAACAAGTAAAGATAGAACATCAATGACCTAGTGGTCTTCTCCATTCTCTTGAAATTCTAGAATGGAAATGGGAGAAGATAACTATGGATTTTTTCACTGGTTTTGCCAAGACCAGAAGGGGTTGTGATGTTGTGTGGGTAGTAATCGACCATTTGATAAAGTTTGCCCACTTTCTACCTTTCAAATCCAACCATAAGGTCGAAGACATGGCACAATTATACTTGGAGTGAATAGTTCATCTGCATGGTGTACCCAAGGCGATAGTATCTGATCGTGACCCAAAGTTCACCTCTTGACTATGGAGTCAAATTCAAGAAGAGATGGGAATTGACCTACATTTTAGTACTATGTACCACCCGCAAATTGATGGCCAGTCTGAAAGAATTGTACAAATTTTGGAAGATATGCTACATGCAAGTGTTATGGACCGAGGAGATGTATGGGACAAATATCTACCATTGGCTGAATTTACGTACAATAATAGCTACCAAGCCAGCATTGGGATGCCTCCATATGAAGCCTTATATGGTAGATCTTATCATTCTCCATTGCATAGGGATGATGTGGGAGAAAGCATTCTAGTGGAGACTGATAACATGCAAATGATGATAGAGAAGGTTTAGTTGATTAAGAAGCGTATGAAAGTCGCACAAGACTGCCAAAAAATGTATGTTGACAAGCATAGGTCTGATGTAAGCTTCTTAGTGGGAAACCATGTGTTCCTAAAAGTCAAGCCTATACGCTCTATTGTGAATTCTAATGTACTTGAAATTCCATCCTATTCATAAATATATCCTACTTTTTTTATCTATTTGTCCTTATTGTTAATTTTGTGGAAATTGAGGGACTTCGAGTAAATATGCATGCAAACTTAAGGAGTTAGTGCACAATTACCTCAATTAATATGTTGTTAGGATTTATGTTGCAAAATGTCCATACAAACGAAATAATTATTAAAATAAAATTAGAGATAAAACATATTGTAAATACAAGTGGTGAATAAGTATCATAATCACCTCTCTTTACCTCTCTCATCATAAAAGGCAAATAAAGCATGTGAATGGGGACATTAACTTAATTGAGGTCCTTTGAATTAATGAGAGAGAATTTCCCGATATTTTCATGCAAAATTGTGATATAAAATCTCTCTCCAAATCAACTCAATATTCTTATATCTTAATTAACACATTAAAGACAAATATGCTGGTTAATAGACAAAAGGTGAATAAAAACAAGAATTAAAGGTATATGAGTATTCTAGACTTGATTGTGGACCTATGGTTCAAATTTGGGATCATTTGACCTTTGTTTAACCCCTCAAATCATTTTTAAAAGAATTGATTAAAGTTTTATTAAGAAACGAGTTCGATTTCAATAATGTTACACATTAAACCAAAGTCCATACATTAAACAAAATGTCACACATTACACTTACTCGTGCAAGCCATCCAATGGCTAAGATTCGACCATCTTGATCGGTACCCGATCCGACGACTCTAAAGTCGTCATCTACCTCCGGCCGCGAGGTGTAATGGATGAACAGTTCAACCGATATTCTCTGAGTCGTTCTCGCTCATTAATCCACCAATCGACTTGATTTCTTCACCATTCAATCCATTGTTTCTTCCCATTCATTTTGAGCCTTAACTCACTGGCTAACTCTCCTGGATGATGAAATGAACCACTGGTTGAATGGAGCATCCTCACCTCCAGTTCGTCAAGGCCAAATGACACCACCCCACCTATAAATACCCATGCCTAGAGCTCCGCCAAGAAACTAGCAATAGATAGCTACTCTCAATTTGGCCAGAGACACTCCCTACCTACACCAACACCCCGAGCTCCTCCCTGAACTAGCGGTGACCTCCTCTGGTTGACGATGAGGCCAGCAGAGAAATTGTGAGCTCAGGTCAGTCTGATGCCTCCTCGCCTTCATTTCTATTCCGATAGTTCGAGCTTTAGTCGTGATTCATGAAAATGCCCAATCTTAGGGGATGCTACTCCAAGTAGCTCGGCACCATGCTGACGTGTGAGGGGGGAAGAATTCCCTGGTTCCTTTCCTCAAACGACCCTTGATCGCTCTATTTCTTCTATTTTTTACACAAAGACATTTCAGTCTTTTCGCCTCTCGCTTAAGTCGTTTTTGATCGAGACCCATGAGCGCAGACCCACAACCTGACCATGCATGATTGGCCCAGGTCAATGTGGGCCCAACCTTCGGGTTAGCTCTTTTGCAGAACTTTGAGCCCACGTGGCATTTTCCTATTCATTGATCTTAGAAAATTCATAACTAATTACAAAAATATCATAAAAATATAAATAAATAGGATATGGATTCAAAAAATAAAATATATCAAATAAAAATAATTCCCAAGCCTAATTTCCAAGTTTTCCGAGAAGGTTTTTCAATGAACCAAAATATCTAAATAAAAAGCCCTAAAATGCATAAATATTCATTTCAACCTTAAATTGACTAAATGAATTGTTTTTTTTAGTTAGAATAATATACCCAATTGTTTGACCTAGTTTTCAAACCCAAAACTGAAGTTTTACCTAGAAGGTAAAAAATTAGGATTCCCACCCTTAATTCATTACAAACTCCAATTCTTGTGTTAAACACTTGTACTTGGGATAAAATGGACTTGGACGTCTATAATTGAGAAAAAGTCAATTCTAGGATAACTCAAGTGAGGTATGTGCATGCTAACCGTAAGTTGGGGATTTTACCCAAACCTATCTTCCCAATGAGGCATGAGCCTATTTTCAACTATTCTTGCTATTTCACTATAATTGTTCAAGGGTCTTGAACCCCACTTGCAATGTTGTTGAAATTCTTATATCTACCATTGAAATACTTTTGCATGATGATGAAAATGACTAATTAACTAATGTAGTGTACATGACTAGAAACCACCCATAGTTTTGAGCATGAGCCCAGGGGAATGTGACCACTCTCCCCAATTATAAAAATATTAGGGTGTTTGGGAATTTGTTACTCTCCCTCACCCAGAGGTTGAGGTCTGGTAGGTGCCTCATCCCTATATTAGTTTAATGTAGTCAAATTAAATCATGCATGCAACTTATTATTATTTACCTTGGCAGAAATTCTTATTTGTTGTGCTTACCTCATACTCTTGAAATCTCATAGTTAATGAGATTTTAGTTTGCCATATTTAAACTATTAAATTGTCCTTTATCCTTAATTGACACATACATTTTTATCTCCTTTTTCAGGGAGATCCCAACCACCCAGAGCCAGGAAGAGGGTATGACCAGATCGTGGTGAGGCTAATCAAGTGTGAGACTACCCAGGATGACTAGGTTACTATTGCTAGATCTTGTAGTTTATTTTCATTTTATCCTTCAATCATTGAATTTAAGCTATGTATTAGCATAGGCTTTTAAATTCCACTGCTACTATTGACATTTATTTGTATTTGGTCCATGATTATTTAAAAGGAATTATTATGCATGCATCCCTCATCTTCTTCTTTTTTATAAAAGATGGATGTTGTGTATTTTTCGTTAGATTTTAGTAAGGAGGTGATCTCGCCTCTTTGCATTCCTATAACCTTTCAGCAAATGGTGGACAAAGCCCTAGCAATGGAGTCTTATCCTGGTTTTCAAACCCCAACACAGAACAATACGAGAAAGAAATTTGAGCATGATCAACGTTGAGACAAGTGTAACCGTTGCTACCGACACCATCCTCCTGAAAGTGCCCACAAGGAAAGGTGACTGCACCAAGAAACGATAGACATGTGATATACCATGAGTGTGGACAAATTGGACACTTCTGACCCTAATGCCCTCAACTGCAACAACGTCAAGTTCCTACCCAGCAACCTGCCAATCAACCTCAGCTTCACCCTAATATGCCTCCAAGAAACAACAATAACAACAACAACTAGGGTCAAAGTCCTCTGGTAGAGCATCGTGCTAGATGTGTTTTTGTTAGGGATGTTGTTGGCACCAATGATGAAAATGAAGTCATAGAAGGTATTGTACATCTACATATACAACCAATAAAAAATATTTTTTATTCCTATTCTTCAAATACCTTTATATCTTCTAAGATTGCAAGATGTTAGACACAGAGCCTGCATATATGAGCTATATTCTTGATGTTCAAACCCCTAGTGGTAACATATGCTCTTCTTATCTGAAAATCCCACCCATGGATTTATATATATCTGGAAAGATGTTTACAATTGAGTTCATCTTCTTGACGTCATCTTGGGTATGGATTGGTTGAAATTTTTGAAGGCTACCTTGTTTTGTGATGAGAAGAAGGTTAGCTTGCTTCACCCTGATGGTGAACGGTTTTACATAAAAAGTAGAAATCATGATGACAGACAATTCATCATATCAACAATGAAAGTTGACAAACTTGTCTCCCATGGATGTCGTGCTTATTTGGCATCCATTGTTTTAGATCTTTCACCACCTCAGTTAGAAAATATTGAAGTGGTTCAAGACTTCCCTGATGTGTTTTCTTAAGAGTTCCCTTGTATTCCCCCTTCTCTACAGGTTGATTTCACCATCAATCTTGTACCCGGTACCACCCCCATATCAAAACCACCTTATTGTATGGCACCCATGGAACTTGTAGAACTTAAGAAACAACTGCAAGAAATTCTCGACATGGGGTGTGCTCACCCCAGTGTCTCTCCATGGGTGCCCATGTTTTGTTTGTAAAGAAGAAGGATGGTTCTTTGAGGATGTGTATGAATTATAGAATGTTGAATCAAGTGACGATGAAGAATAGATATCCTCTACCACACATTGATGATCTATCCGATCAGTTGAAGTCTGCTAAATGTTTCTCTAAGATGGATTTCTGAAGCGGTTTACTATCAAATGCAGGTAAAAGATAATGACATACTAAAAATGGACTTCTGTACTTTATATGGGAACTATGAGTTCCTAGTGATTCCCTTGGGTTGACTAATGCCCCTACCACTTTTATAAACTTGATGAATCAGGTTTTTATCCGTATCTTGACAACCTTGTGGTAGAGTTCATCGATGGTGTTCTCATCTACTCCCAGACGATGTACGAACATCAGGAACATTTTTTGAGTGTCTTGCAGACACTTTGTGAAAACCAACTATATGCCAACTTTTCTATGTGTGAATTATGGGTAAAGGAAGTGAAGTTCTTAGGCCACATCATATCAATGGGTCACATAGTTGTGGATCCAGCAAAAGTAGAAGTTGTGACTAAGTGACAACCTCTAAAGAATCCCTTTGAGATATGAAGTTTCTTGGGCCTCACGGATTATTACATGCAGTTTATCAAGAACTCTCGTGAGTTGGCTAATCCTCTAACCAATTTAACTCGCAAGGACACCAAGTTTATCTAGTACCCAGAATGTGAAAAGAGTTTTCTAGAGCCGAAGTGTTGTTTGGCATTAGCTCCTATTTTGGCCTTACCCATAGAAGGAAAGCCTTATGTTATCTTCATTGATGCATCTAAACAAGGCTTAGGTTGTTTTCTTATGCAAGAAGGATGTGTTATACACTATGCCTCCTGCCAGTTGAAGCTATGAAGAAAACTATCCAATCCATGACCTTGAACTCATAGCTATTATTCATGCACTCAAGATTTGGAGGCATTATCTGTCTGGTGTGCAATTTGAAGTTTTCTTAGATCATAAAATTCTTCGCTATCTTATGACGTAAAAGGACTTGAAACTGATACAAAGGCATTGGATGATGTTTTTGAAGGATTATGATTTTACCATCACTATCATCTTGGAAAATCCAACGTAGTTACCGATGCTCTTAGTTGTAAGAAGGATGTCGTTTGTGCATCTCTTCACAATTTTGTATGAAAATGCATGGAGCATGTTTCTAGCTAAAGACTTGAGTTAAATGATTAGGTATATGATGTTTTCATAGACAAAAAGTGTGTGAACATGGCAAGTATCTCAATTACTATGTCTTGGATATCTAAGATTATAGAAGCACAAGAAACTAGTACTGACCTTAGGGAGACAAAGACTATGACAGAAATACCATAATCTAATTTCTCTATTGGTGTTGATGGTGCAATTTCTTTTTGTCACTGTTTGTGGATAATGAATGTGGATGATGTGAGACAGAAGGTGCTGAGTGAGGTTCATGGTTCAAAGAAAAGGTTCAACATGGAGAACTCAAAGAGAGGAAACCTTCCCACCTCTCATGGATTTGCTATCTTTATATCTCAATGTCCCAATTCTTGTGAAGAAAGGACATGTACAAGTAAGATTCCATATGCATCTACAATTAGATCTATCATGTACACGATGCTATGTACTTGTTGCGATGTCTTATATGCCTTGAGCATGACAAGAAGATATCAGTCAGATCTCGGTGAAGGCCACCGGATTTTCGTAAAGAACATCCTTAAATACTTGAGAAGAACTAAGAATCAATTTCTTGTCTACGGTAGAGAGAAAGAGTTGGTGGTAAAAGGTTACACTGATGCTAGATTCCAAAATGACAAAAATTACTATAGATCACAATCTAGATTTGTGTTTTGCCTCAACAATGGAGTTGTGAAATGGAAGAGTTCCAAGAAAAAAATAGTTGTTGATTCAATAACAAAGGCCGAGTATATTGCTTCCAGAATGCAGAAAAGGAAGTTCTTTGGATCAAAAAGTTCATCTTTTAACTTGGGATGGTTCCAAGCATCAACAATGTAATAGAGCTATATTATGACAACAATGAAGTTATTGCACAAGTTAAGGAACCTAGATCGCATCAGCATTCCAAGCACATACTATGATAGTTCCATCTCATATAAGAGATTGTACAATGAGGAGATGTGAAGATTTGCATAGTACCAACCGAAATACATGACTTCAATTTAGTTGCTAGATTAAACATATAAGATTTTTGTGCATACCACACCAGAGAATTGTCCAAACTCAAGTCACACATCAATCATCATCGTCAATGCATATGTAACGATGTAAAATGGGACTTTTCATCCTAATTCACAAGGTTGAGTATGGCAATTAGAGGAACATGATAGCCTTGGGTTGTGATCCTAATGAGACATCAACTCCAAATCCCAACTCCCACAGACTTTGGTTGTGATACACTACAACGACATAGACGTAGGTCTCGAATCACCCACAAAACTCATCAAAGGCTTGTTTTTCCGGTGGGAGCTTATGGAAGATAGAAGTTCCCTGGAGAGCTTGATTAAGGGTAATTAGATATTTGGGATACTTTGGGTGCTTTATTTAATTTTAGGGACTTGTTTTTCATTTGAGGGACTTGACATAAGCGCTCGTCGGGTGGGGTGTCCATCATTCGCCAGGTCTTTGAGTGCCCGTCATAGCACGTGGTTGGTGCACTAGGATGATCGAGACTCTACTTTGATTTGAGGAGTGTAAATTCTAAAATTTTATATTTTATTTACATTTGTTAATTGATTAAGTCATTGGTTAGGTTATTAATCACAAATATTGAGGAAATTATGGATTTTGGTTGTTTGCTATAATTACCAGCCTCTTGATATGTGTCTAGGTAGAGAGTGTGATTATACAAGAAGTCCCTCCAATAATCATGATAAGGATGTCGTGTTGAATCGTGTATATTCGTATAATTAACAAGCATCTAGAAAATCCACCTTTACTAAGTTAATTTGTATTTGTTAAGATATTTAGTTTTATGTTATTTTGTTTGTGCTCTCTTTAGTATATTGTCTCACATCCCATATTGGTGAACTTTGTATTTACTAACTACTCCTATCTCATATAGGGAGGGGGTCTATGCTTGTATTTACCATCAATATATTATATAATACTTTTAAATTCACATGGTATCCGAGTTGTTTAATCCTCCCTAGGCCTCTGCTAACTCTAATGCTTCCCCTTCCCACGTAACCACCTTCTCTTTTTTCCCTTCCTTTTTTTCTTTCTTCACCTCCAACCCTCGTTCCCCGCCACCCCCTGCATTATACGCTGCCAAAACCTTGATATCCACACCTATAAACCTACATCCCATCTACACCCATAAATCATCCACACACATCATCCTCTGAAGATCGTCCACACTCATCATCCTCTGGACCGACCGCCCACACCCGCAGAACCTGCTGTACCCCTATTTTATGTGCCCCATATAGTATTTTGTACCCCAGAGCCCCCAATTTTCTGTGCCCCATAGGATTTTTGACAATATCTATTTTGTGTGAAACTTATAGATCGGGTTAGCCAAACTTGATCCAATATCTACAAAATGATTCTTCTTAAGGTACTCCTGAACTCAAAAAAGGTACATATTTTATGACCCGACAAGTAAGAAATGGTTTGTTAGTGTGGATGTTGTGTTTTTTGAGGAAACATCATATTATTCTGATATGGGTTCACTTTATCTACATATTTGCTAGTTGATAACCCACTTCCTATTCTGGTTGAGTCGATGCCTCCTGAACCTGTTGCTCGTGTTCCTCCCAAGGTTTACCAAATACGTCGCAAAAATGCAACTCCCTTTCTGGCCTCTCCCTTAACCAACCCTCCATCTTTATAGACAGAACACGACACCAATCAGGTATATCCTGACATGGAGACTCTGACTAGCATTACTAAAAGGAGTGTTCTCTTGTACTCAACACCCTATAAACAAATTTTGTTCTGATGCTAATCTTAGTTTAAGTTTTACCAAATTTACTGCTTCTCTTTCCACCATTGTTGTTCTAAAAACTGTAGCTGAAGTCGTGATACATCCTACCTGACATCGTGCCATGGAGGTGGAAATAGGAACTCTTCAAACACAACATACATGGGACTTGGTGGATGCCCATGTTTATCATGTAGGCTGTCACTGGATCTTTACAGTTAAATATCAACAAGATGGAACGGTTGAATGCCTTAAGGCTTGTCTGATGCTAAGGGCTATACACAAACTTACGACGTAGATTATTTTGGGACTTTTTCTCCTATTGCTCCTCTTAACTTTGTACTTATTCTTATTTTGTTGTCATCAATAAAAGATGGCATCTTTTTTAACTCCACGTCAAAAATGCTTTCTTGTATGGCGACCTGCATGAGGAGGTATATGGAGAAACCTCTCAAATTTGTTTCTCAAGGGGGTAAATTATCCCCTCGAAAGAAAGTCATTTATGGACTAAAACATAGTTCAAGAGTGTGGTTAGATAAATTAATTCATATACTTACTAAGTTTAACTCTAAAAGTTCACATTCTGATCGTTATGTTTGTAAAAAAAACTACTGTAGGAATAGTTATCTTGATTGTGTATGTGGAGGAGATCATCCTTTCTGGGAGTAACCGTTAGAGTATTCAAGCTACCAAGGAACATATAAGCAAACACTCAATTACTAAAAATCTAGTAAAATTGCAATATTTTATGGCAATTGAAGTATCATACTCTTCTTCTGGAGTATCTATATCTCAACACAGTTATGTCCTTTATCTACTATAAACAAATTGGCATGTAGGATGCTAAGCCAATCAACACGCATCTGGATCCCAATACTAATTTGGATGATGATTCTTGTTCTTCATATCCTAATAGAAAGCAATATAGAAGACTTGTGGGTAAGCTCATTACTTGACAGTCACATGAGCATATATTACATCAGTTGTTGGACTTATTAATTGGTATCTTAATAAACCCCGACAATGTCATTGGGACGTGTGCCACATTCTCATATACTTAAAAATCTCTCATGGAAAGGATCTTCTATATAGGGAACTATAAGATTATTGGATATTCTAACTCTGGCTATGCATGCAGCAAGGTTGATCATAAATCTCCTAGGGTTGTTGCATCTTTGTAGGTTGTAACCTTGTCACTTGGAAAAGAAGTAAATTGTTATGGCTAGATCCAATATTGAAGCTGAGTATTTAGGCATAGCTCATAATACTACTTGTGAGCTTATGCGGGTTCAGGGCTTATTAAAGGAGTTTGGAGTTTGTGATTTTGATCTCGTGCCTATATATTGTGATAACAAATCTTCTATCTTCATTGCAAGTATTCTCACATTCCATGAGAGCACCAAGCATATTAAGGTAGACTGTCACTTCATCTGTGTCTATTCTATCCTGGTGTAAATCTACTGCATACATCAGAACTGGGGATCAGCTTGCTGACGTCTTTACAAAATTGCTGCCAAAGACAAGATTCATTTCTATGATGGACAAGTTGGGCATGCATGATTCCATGCTCCGCTTGAGGGGAAGTGTTATTATATTAAGTTTTATAATATTTACTTTGTCCTCTCTTTAGTATCTTGTCTTTTATACCATATCATTGAACTCTGTATTTACTGACTCCTATCCTATATAGGGAAAGGTGTCTATGCTTGTATTCATCATCACATAATACAATCCTTTTACATTCACAATATGTGCATCTTGGTTATTTATATCAATAACTACAACTAGAAGACTTGAGTCCTAGAAGGGATACTTATCAAAGTACAACTTGTACTAGTCACTTGTGGAGTCATCGTCACCCAGATGCATAAATGATCAGTTTCTAAATAAACCCCAACCATTTTCCATATTGATACTTCTAGCCTTGTCCTAACACCAACTCATTGGCAAAAGCCATGTTCAATGAATAGTATTACTTAAGGGTCCAACTACTAAAGAATATTTTGAAAAATTCTACACTCAGCCTCATAGCTTAAACGAAGGTCAAAAGCTACTTTTGGCATAGAATCACTCTTTCAAAATACTTATGTGCTATCTCCTTCATATGAGCTCCCTTCCCTATTGGACAGCATACATAGCAATACATTAAGCTAAACGATGTCAAATTCGATTGGCAGGTTTCGTTTGACATTTGCTAACTCATATTACTTCTATTAAGCAATAGAAACCCATGAGGCCAATCTACCATCATTCCAAGTTGTTGAACATTTGGGCAGAAGGATTGAGTTGATATTTTTGTTAGTTGACTATGCAAATGAATCATTAATGCTTCTAAGTTCCAACTTGAGAACGTCAACGTTATCCTTATGTCTATGTGTGTACGTGTGTATGAATATTAGTTCAAAATAAAAACTTGTATTGAAGCAATTGTTATAATACTATTTGTCTTTACTATCTATGTTTCGGTCGCTTAGTAATGTGTTTGGATTTAAATGCTCTCTACACTAAGACAAAAGAGTGTGGATCACTAACCAGAACAATACTTGTTACAACCCCAAATTTTGGGTTCCTTTGGTGAGAGATGTCATGTCTCATATTAAAGAGATTGGGACAAATAATGATATAATTTTTTTTTGAGAATAAATGGATTTCGTTTAAAATGGCCTTGTTGTTTTATTTGTGGGTTTTATTGGCTATTGGGCCCAATAACAAGGAAATTCAATTAATTAATGACTAATTGAGTTGTTGAGAAAAGAGAGATGAGGTAGAAACCTCTAGAAGGCAAAGGAATGTAATCCTAGAATGAATTTCGTGCCTCTTGGGTTCCTTGGGTTCCAAGGAATCCAAAGTTGCATAAAGAGTGCAATAAGAAAAGAAAAGATCGATTGAGTATTTCTTTATTAAGAAAGAAATTGAAAACAATGGTAAAATGTGGAAAATAAGTAAAAAGAGGTATAATTAAGTGATCCTTGGTGGAATTTCGTATCCCAAGGATTTCTTATGATAAAAGGAATACCAATGAGGAAAATAAAAGGGAAATAAAGAGAAATTCTCAAAAACAACTATTTTAATAAGAAATAAACAAGATAATGAGAAATAATGAAGAATAATGCATTTAGATGCATCTAGAAGGATAATGAGTATCCAATAAAAGGATTTCGAAATATTAGAGTTTCTTGGGGTCCAAGGAACCCTAATAAAGAGGAAAGAAAGAGAAAATACCAAAATAGCAAAATAAGAAGATAATGTGAGTATACCATTAATGTATTACATGGTATTGCTAAAAAGAAAGAAATTTCTATTAAAGGAAAACTTAATTTCGTGCCTAAGGGTTAAAAGTCAAACAATAAAGAGAGTAGGTGAGAGGAATTTCGAATTCCTAATACCTAATGGATATATATACATGAAGAGAGAGAAAGATATTTCAAAATTAAGGAAACTCCCTTTCCTATAAGGAGAAAACTTGTTTGCTTTGTGGGCAAGCAATCTAAGGCATGGATACTCCCCTATAAAAGGGGTAGACCCTTTGGGACGAGTTCCAAAGATTTTCCGCATCTCCCACTCTCTTCATCACCTTCTTCTTGTCTCTCACATGTGAAACCCTAACTGAGAGAGTAGAGAAGCCCTGGAGCAGACTAGGGACTGAGAAGTCATCATGTTGGGAGCAGGAATCTTCCTCGACGATCCTGAATGATCCGCTATCCCCTCTGGGTGCTCGAACCTCCACATTCACCTGCTGAAGGGATGGTCGCGGTTTTGCAGGTCGCCTGGCCTGAACCGTTCCCCTTGGCCACGGCCGAGGGCCTAGCCGAGCATGAGGAGGTGTGGCGGAGGTGGGGGGACCACCCCTGATAGTCTTCGGGGTCGGGAGAGGGCAGTAGGGCGATGTTCGATCGCTGCTGCAGCGGCATCTTAGGGTTCGGGAAGATTGAAGATGACCAACCCGCATCGGACAAGTTTTCCCCTCAAATTATCAAAGGACCAACAACTCAAGCAGGGGCAAAAGGGTCATTCCGTTATGTTTTGAATAGCCCAGCAACGTTGCATGGAGACGAGCGATGTGGCGCGCTCCGATTGGCCCAGGTAGGGTTTTCTTGCAAAAATCATAATTAAATATCGGTAGCTCGTATGGACACGCATGAAATATGAAAATTGATCAGAAAAATGAGGGGAATCTAATAAAAATAAAATTGAAGCTTGATTCTGTTTACAATTCACAAAGTATATAAAGATGCTATCTTTAATAGTTTAATCAATGAAAAACCCTAACCTTTGATGATTAATGAGTTAGAAAGGGTTAAATGAGTATATAAAGTTGATATTAGCCTGTTAATGATAAAAGGATCATTAAAATCGAAAAAGATGAACTTTGCATATAATTAGTTTAATTTCAAGTTTAATGTGCATGAATAATACTTTAATGGGCCTTGAAACCCTAATGTTGATTAATTCGACTATTAACGACTTTAATTGATTAATTTCATGATTAAAGTAAGAATATGCTATTTCGAGCATTAAAGTTCCTAATTTGTGGATAAATAACCTCAATATAGAAATTAGGGTTTTCGATTGAATCAAGGTAGAATTAATAATAGATAGAGTTCATATGGGAATTAGACCATCATGAATTATGAGTTGTTAATCCGAAAGAAACTAAAGGTGATAATTGAGTCTAATGACCTTGAAATAACTTAAAAGGATAAAAATAGTAGATTTAATGTGAAAGAGGCTGAATGGACTTATTTAATGGTTAATTATGCCTTTAATCCGAAACTGAGGATTAGATGTTGAAATAATTAGGGTTTAAAATAGTAAAAGATGAAGGGAAACCCTAATCACAATGGAAAACCTAAAAGTGGACTAGAAACCCTAAGAAGCGAGCTAGATTTGATAGATCTTAATGAAATGAGTAATAAAAGGAAATTGTATAATTATTTCAGGATATTATTGAATGCTTGCATGCTCATTGTTGTTTGGATTATTCCTGCACCTGAATCTACATGTACAGGTATGTGGTTACGCTTATGACTACCCGAATTAGTTTTCCGGGATTTTATCGATGTTTCCCTCGTGGCTTGAATTAAACTGTTTGGATGTATTTAATTCATGCAAAGTATAATGTGAATATGACTATCACATAAGAAATATGCCTACTAGCTCAGATCCTAGTCCCCTCTGTAGCTTAATGGTTTGACCTAGTAAATGGCTACCAATGGGGTAGGCCCATCAGGTCATTGGATGACTTAGTAAATGGCTACCAATGGGGTAGTCCCATCAAGTCACATTGAGTTCGAGATTGGACTACCTATGGGTAGTGCCATGCGACTCAACCCTAGATATTGATCTACATGTTAGGTAGGATCATGTAGGGTTTAATAAGGATCTACCTAGAGAGAGGTAGTATCTCAGTCCGCTGTAGGGACAACATAGAGATAGGGGATAGGAAAGGATTGAGTAGTATGGTTTAAAACATAACCTTGACTATTAAATGATAATTAGCTGATTACTCTGTTACTATAGTTGCACAATTATTGTTTCCCCCACATACCAGCTTCGGCTGACCGACGTTTTGTTTGTCGGCATTTTAGGTACAATGAAAAGAACAAACAGTAAAGTGGCACATGTGGTATTAATTGAGAATTAAAGTGCAAAGGAGGATTAGATAGATTAGCATCTGTATGGCTAGAAGTTTTGAAATCCCAGTTTTAAAAGGTATGCAAAGTTTTTATTTTTACCATATTTCAGTATAGTTGGTAGAATTTAATAATTGTTCATGATTATTTGTCGAACCTTTGATCCTGTTAATTGAATAACGGCACCGACCTTTTGGTCTCCCTTAATTGGGGGTTACTGAGAGGCGGGGTCATTACAATTGGTATTAGAGCATAGGTTCCTCAAGTAATCTGTAATAATTATTAAATTTTACAAATTCTGTAGAACCCAAGGGAGTTATTAGAGGATTATCCAAAAGACAGAGGTGTCTAGAAAAGGATCACGACCAGGGGCTGGCAATATTTTCCTCCGCACCGCTAGTCGGAATACGAGGACTCCCGAATCTGTGTGACTGCCTGGCCAAAGTATTAGGGTATGAATCAAAATAAGATACCTTTAGGACTCTCTCATCTTGTTCATCCCTTCTCAACTGAAATTCTTCTAAGGACCTTAAGGATTAGGGTTTTCTCTATTCTCCTCACCCTCTTGAGGTATGGGAAAAGTTAATAAGGACTAAGGAATCCTCCACCAAATTAATGAAAAGCATGTAATTAAGATGTCATGGACATAAGCTTAATTGATTAAGCGTAAACTAAAGAATAGATACATGCTTAGGTCATATGACACGAGTTGTCATTGCCCTCAGGAGAGACATAAGGATAGACCTCCTTGGCAGGGGGATGAGTAGAGAGAGTTAGTCTTGGAGGTAGAGACCTCCATTAAAAGTAGATACCTAGCACATCCTTTGAGGATGATGTTAACCCTAACCCTAAGTGAAGGTCGGAGAGAGAGATGACATGATGAGTTAGATGTCATGGTTGATCGAGTGTTTGGTTGGACATGCCTTTAGGATGCCATAAAAGGGTAGATGACCTAGTACCTTTGGCGACCAACCCTGGAGAGGGTCGTGCATGCTAGAGAGAAGGATATCTCCTTCATGGATAAGGTTAGAAGAGAACCTATAGTTACCCTATGGGCTTAGGCAAGTTGGGTATAGCTTGATGAAACCCTGGATAAGGGATCATGGAATAAGCATAAAGGGCTATGAATGATATTGAGCAAACCTAAGATCGAGCATATGCTTCACCCATGTGAAGGTATGCTAGTAAAGCTTGATCCTTCATGGAGAAAGGACATCTGGTAGTAAGGTTGGATGTAGAGTTAGTTCTAGAGAGAGAAAGAAAGAACCCAACAAGGAGGTTGGAAGCCTAAAACCCTGAGATATGAGGAACAGTGGGGAGTCGAGAATGATGCGACCTAAGTAGATGCTAGTGGTTGCCTTATGCTTGATTCTTGGAGGCTGACGATATCTTGGTTGCCTTTAGGGGAACCAAACCCTAAAGAGAGGATGATGCTTCTGGAACCTATGTGCCTATGGTATAGGAGTTTACCTGCTGAGATGAGACAAAAAGTGTCTTAGACCCTGAGGAGGTTCAAGTAACCAGTTGTGGGGCTTTATACCTAGTTGGTTGTCCTTGAGGAGGACTCAACTCTGAGGTGTTGCTCATAAGGATCATGGGAGTACATGGCATACCTTGGGCATGCTTGATTCGTGTTTAAGAGGTTGAGCATGTAGTTGGATATCCAAAAGTGAACCTAGGGTTCCTGGCCGAAGAGGGGAAGCAGTGTACCCAATGCTCCTGATGAGATTTGAGTCTCTATAGTTTCGAGCATGGTACTCCTCATGTGTAAAGGTAAAAGAAACCCCTTAAGTTAAGGGTATGTTTGATGAACCCTTCCCGAATAAGTTGATCTAATGTTGAGGAAAGAGAACAAGTATGACCTAGCATGGTTTAATAGGTGGTCTACTTGTGCCTTAGTAGTTGCTAGGTTAGGCATGCTCATATTGATGTAAACCCTAAGGATGCTTGTAACGTTGTTGTCAAGAGTTGTAGTTTCCTACCATCCTGGGAGAGGGACCCTTTAGTTGGGTGTATACCAGTTTTGTTGGAGTTAAGATAACCTAAAGAGGTTTTATAGGATCCTGAGAAAGCTAAGTGAAAAGTACATGGCATGAGATTGAACCTATAGACCCATAGTTAACCATCTCTAAGTGCATATGGATGTGTTACCATGAAGGTAACCGGTATGGGGCCTGACCAAGGTAGGCAGGTCGCCATGGTCCCTGAGAAAGGATGAAAGTCAGTCATGAATGCAAAGAGAGATGATGAAGGATTGGGTAAGGTTCTAAGTTGAACATGTACTATGTTAGAATCCTAAGTCTATCCTAGGGTCAGGTAGGGGTAAGACCGATGGAAGTAGGAGTTGCCTAATTCCCTAGTTGCACAAGACCATAGGGTCGGGAGGTAACATCTATCATTGTCTGAAGGCCATGGGTTAGGAGATTGATCGCCTTCATGAACTCATGGAACCCAAAGGGCAGATGAGTAGGGCACTCTCTGATGCATGAGGGAAGAGGGATGACCCAAAACGTGCCGGCACCCTATAGACCTAGAGGTGATGACTAAGGATTGTGTTTGGACCAGATAGGTTCGAGATCAGTTTTCCATGGAAGTAATTTTTGATATCATGATGTTTGTGATGTGGAGACATGAGTTGCACGTTTCAACTTAGAATTGAAGGTGTACTGGCAAGGTGGGATGTACCATCTCTACTCCTGGAATGGGAAGAACTCTGTATTTGGATGGCCGCCAAATGCTTATTTCTTCTTATTATGGGAGTGAGAGATAGGACAGTACGCATGCCTTACACCAAGAATAAGGATGATGTAAGTTGGAACGTAGCTACAAGGTATGAGGAAAGAGATGATAACATACCCTGGTGAAGTGAATGATACATGGATGGTTCACAAACATTAAGAATATTAAGGAGATCATCTTGTGAGGATGTTTTATCTTGAACTAAGTGGATTTTTGCAAGTGTTACAAGGAATCACAAGGTTGAGTTTGATCACCATGAGGATGAGCTCAGAGTTCCTTGATGAAGACAACCTTAGAGTTTGAGACGAGATGATAAGTATAATGCATGGAGGAGTATGTCTTCGACATTAACTATCACCTAAGGATAAGGAGTGGTAATGAAAGCTCTGGTTGAGATATAGCTACCTAGTTTAGCTGGAAGCTAGAAGAAGTTGAGGTTGTTCGAATAACCCTATGTTTGGGAAGAGGATGTGTTTTGGTTAACATACAGATGTAACAAGATAAGTTGAGCAAGTTAATGGTTATTTGGTTACCCAGTTTAGTCCTCGATGTAGTAAAAGGATGGTGATAGAACCTCAGATACACTTCTTTGGATAGGAAGGTAATAAAACCCTTTTGAGAGTGGTTTAGGGTTTCCGAGGTATCAAGCTTGAGGAATCATAACGATACAGGAGGACATGATATACCTTGGTACTACAAAGATAGTAAGTGATGGTAGCATTCTGGATGCTTAAAACAAAGTTGCATGTAGCATGTGGCCATGAAAGCCAAGAGGTGAAGGACGAACACCATTAACCCAGTGCATGGATATAAAGTATAAAGAGTTCCCGAGAGGGAATGGGAGTTCATCACTATGGATGTTGTGAGTCTCTCCTAGACCAAGAAGGTCAAGATACAATATGGTTATGGTAGATCGCCTTACCTAGATGACATGAGAAAGGAAGAGTTCTATCAAGGGACAGATCTGGTTGAACTACATATGAAAAGAGATGGTTCAACTACACCATGAGGCGAATTCAAGAGTTCTTGATGTGACCCAAAGGTTCGCTTCCATGAGGTGGGAGTAGATACATGAAGAGCTCAGTGTTTGTACAGTTTGTCACCCCATACTAATGGACAGTATGATCCAGACTAGAGGGTCTGATGAGAGCAAGTGTGCTTATTCAGGGTGATACATGGAGACAATTCTTAAGATGTGATGTTAACCACCATAGCCTTTATCGGGATGCAAGAAGCTCTATAGGGAGGTTGTGTCGGTCACCACTTCATTATGATGATATTGGTGAAGAGGCCTCGCGAAGGTCAGAAAAGAACCACAAGTGTGTGCAGATGAAGTCGCTTTGATCGTACAATGGCTGAGAGAGAGCCCAGTGGTGACATGAGTCACAAGTTGATGCAAAGCAGGCCGATATGCAGTTCACTGTGGGAGAATATGTGATGTGAAAATCCGACCCCTCTAAGCTACAGCTGAGAAGGCTGAGTCCCCGATATATGGGTCCATTTGAGATGGATTGGTGGAGATGGTTGTGTTAACCTTACCCCTCAGGATAAAATGATGTGTTGCATGAGTCCGATCTAGAGCACTATGTGAGGTACCCAAGCCAGGTGTTGTGCCCTGAACCTATTCAGCTTTTGAAAGGCTAAAAAGTCCTGAGTCACCTATGAGGGTACGATATACCAAGGTAAGAAAGAACTTAGATGGAAGAAAATGAGATAATGAAGGTTCTTGGGAAACACCATGGAAAGGGTAAAGCCACATGGGAGCCCTGATGGACATAAGAAGACTTATCCTATTTGTTTTCTTGTTTGATGGAATTTTGAGGGCAAAATTCTCATAAGAGGGGAAGGATGTTACATCCCCAAATTTTGGGTTCCTTTGGTGAGAGATGTCATGTCTCATATTAAAGAGATTGGAACAAATAATGATATAATATTTTTTGAGAATAAATGGATTTCGTTTAAAATAGCCTTGTTGTTTGATTTGTGGGCTTTATTGGCTATTGGGCCCAATAACAAGGAAATTCAATTAATTAATGAATAATTGAGTTGTTGAGAAAAGAGAGATGAAGTAGAAACCTCTAGAAGGAAAAGGAATGTAATCCTAGAATGAATTTCGTGCCTCTTGGGTTCCTTGGGTTCCAAGGAATCCAAAGTTGCATAAAGAGTGCAATAAGAAAAGAAAAGATCGATTGAGTATTTCTTTATTAAGAAAGAAATTGAAAACAATGGTAAAATGTGGAAAATAAGTAAAAAGAGGTATAATTAAGTGATCCTTGGTGGAATTTCGTATCCCAAGGATTGCTTATGATAAAAGGAATACCAATGAGGAAAATAAAAGGGAAATAAAGAGAAATCCTCAAAAAGAACTATTTTAATAAGAAATAAACAAGATAATGAGAAATAATGAAGAATAATGCATTTAGATGCATCTAGAAGGATAATGAGTATCCAATAAAAGGATTTCGAAATATTAGAGTTTCTTGGGGTCCAAGGAACCCCAATAAAGAGGAAAGAAAGAGAAAATACCAAAATAGCAAAATAAGAAGATAATGTGAGTATACCATTAATGTATTACATGGTATTGCTAAAAAGAAAGAAATTGCTATTAAAGGAAAGCTTAATTTCGTGCCTAAGGGTTTAAAGTCAAACAATAAAGAGAGTAGGTGAGAGGAATTTCGAATTCCTAATACCTAATGGATATATATACATGAAGAGAGAGAAAGATACTTTAAAAGTAAGGAAACTCCCTTTCCTATAAGGAGAAAACTTGTTTGCTTTGTGGGCAAGCAATCTAAGGCATGGATACTCCCCTATAAAAGGGGTAGACCCTTTGGGACGAGTTCCAAAGAGATTCTGCATCTCCCACTCTCTTCATCACCTTCTTCTTGTCTCTCACACGTGAAACCCTAACCAAGAGAGTAGAGCAGCCCTGGAGCATACCAGGGACTGAGAAGTCATCATGTTGGGAGCAAGAATCTTCCTCGACGATCTTGAACGATCCGCTATCCCCTCTGGGTGCTCGAACCTCCACGTTCACCTGCTGAAGGGCTGGTCGCGGTTTTGTAGGTCGCCTGGCCTGAACCGTTCACCTTGTCCACGGCCGAGGGCCTAGCCGAGCACGAGGAGGTGTGGCGGAGGTGGGGGGACCGCCCCTGATGGTCTTCGGGGTCGGGAGAGGGAAGTAGGGTGATGTCCGATCGCTGCTGCTGTGGCATCTTAGGGTTCAGGAAGGTTGAAGACGACCAACCCGCGTCGGACAAGTTTGCACCTCAGTGTATCAAAGGACCAACAACTCAAGCGGGGGCAAAAGGGTCATTCTGTTATGTTTTGAATAGCCCAACAACGTTGCATGCAGACGAGCGACGTGGCGCGCTCCGATTGGCCCAGGTAGGGTTTTCTTGCAAAAATCATAATTAAATATCGGTAGCTCATATGGACACGCATGAAATATGAAAATTGCTCAGAAAAACGAGGGGAATCTAATAAAAATAAAATTGAATCTTGATTCTGTTTGAAATTCAAAAAGTATATAAAGATGATATCTTTAATAGTTTAATCAATGAAAAACCCTAACCTTTGATGATTAATGAGTTAGAAAGGGTTAAATGAGTATATAAAGTTGATATTAGCCTGTTAATGATAAAAGGATCATTAAAATCGAAAAAGATGAACTTTGCATATAATTAGTTTAATTTCAAGTTTAATGTGCATGAATAATACTTTAATGGGCCTTGAAACCCTAATGTTGATTAATTCGACTATTAACGGCTTTAATTGATTAATTTCATGATTAAAGTAAGAATATTCTATTTCGAGCATTAAAGTTCCTAATTTGTGGATAAATAACCTCAATATAGAAATTAGGGTTTTCGATTGAATCAAGGTAGAATTAATAATAGATAGAGTTCATATGGGAATTAGACCATCATGAATTGAGTTGTTAATCCGAAAGAAACTAAAGGTGATAATTGAGTCTAATGACTTTGAAATAACTTAAAAGGATAAAAATAGTAGATTTAATGTGAAAGAGGCTTAATGGACTTATTTAATGGTTAATTATGCCTTTAATCCGAAACTGAGGATTAGATGTTGAAATAATTAGGGTTTAAAATAGTAAAAGATGAAGGGAAACCCTAATCGCAATGGAAACCCTAAAAGTGGACTAGAAACCCTAAGAAGCGAGCTAGATTTGATAGATCTTAATGACATGAGTAATAAAAGGAAATTGTATAATTGTTTCAGGATATTATTGAATGCTTGCATGCTCATTGTTGTTTGGATTATTCCTGCACCTGAATCTACATGTACAGGTATGTGGTTACGCTTATGACTACCCGAATTAGTTTTCTGGGATTTTATCGATGTTTCCCTCATGGCTTGAATTAAACTATTTGGATGTATTTAATTCATGCAAAGTATAATGTGAATATGACTATCACATAAGAAACATGCCTACCAGCTCAGATCCTAGTCCCCTCTGTAGCTTAATGGGTTGACCTAGTAAATGGCTACCAATGGGGTAGGCCCATCAGGTCATTGGATGAGTTAGTAAATGGCTACCAATGGGGTAGGTCCATCAAGTCACATTGAGTTAGAGATTGGACTACCTATGGGTAGTGCCATGCGACTCAACCCTAGATATTGATCTACCTGTTAGGTAGGATCATGCGGGGTTTAATAAGGATCTACCTAGAGAGAGGTAGTATCTCAGTCCGATGCAGGGACAGCACAGAGATAGGGGATAGGAAAGGATTGAGTAGTATGGTTTAAAATGTAACCTTGACTGTTAAATGGTAATTGGCTTATTACTTTGTTACTATAGTTGCACAATTATTGTTTCCCCCACATACCAGCTTCGGCTGATCGACGTTTTGTTTGTCTGCATTTTAGGTACAATGAAAAGAACAAACAGTAAAGTGGCACATGTGGTATTAATTGAGAATTAAAGTGCAAAGGAGGATTAGATAGATTAGCATCTGTATGGCTAGAAGTTTTGAAATCCCAGTTTTAAAAGGTATGCAAAGTTTTTATTTTTACCATATTTCAGTATAGTTGGTAGAATTTAATAATTGTTAATGATTATTTGTCGAACCTTTGATCCTGTTAATTGAATAACGGCACCAACCTTTCGGTCTCCCTTAATTGGGGGTTACTGAGAGGCGGGGTCGTTACAATACTTCTTGTAACTTAGTCTGAGAACAGGTGTATTCCCTTACCCCAAAAAAGCTCTCAACCTTACTCTAACAACAACAAAAGGGTCAACATCTTTGTTGCATAAATGTCTTTACAATATATTTTATGCTCATGAACTGCTTGGAAATGGCAATTATGTGAAGCATTTGTGAGAAGCCACCCAGAATAGAGCATGTCAAGGCTTCACCGCCAAGTAGGGATGAAAAATAGGTTTGTATGGATCATTCATCCCATATGATTTCATCCACATAAATTTGGTCAAATCCACACCTCCATTTTAAATAAAAACATAGCCATCCCTTTGAATGGGTCATGGGGACCGACTTTGTAGAAAATTGCAAACAAACATAGGAAATTTATCTAGTATGTTTGTTTAAAATTGTTGTAACTGTGAAAAAAATTGTATGCAAACCCTCTATTGTAGTATATTTAACTTTGAAATGGACACTCACTTTGCAAGAATATATTACGCCCATCATGTTGATTCTGACTTACCCAATCACTTAATGTCTGATTTTTACATTAGCTGTACCTTTTAGATGAAAATGATGCAATTGATGTCATAATATAAAACTTATTACTTGAGACAGAAACATATGATGTATGTATGCAATTTTTTAGTAAATATATACTTGAAATTTATAATTTATTACAGAATGGGAAGAATAGTTGTCATCAGGAATGTTGTTCTATTGTATTCAGGCCATCAATTAAGCAATTCTGAAATGCTTCATGTACATCAAGCTTAAATCACCATGTTATAGCATCGAGTGTTTCTTTATATATATTCAATGGAGCTAAAAAATTACGTAAAGAGAGGAAAGAGGGAAAGCTAGATGTAGTCTTGCAACTCAAGCAAAAAACAATCATCTCAACTCTCAACTAGGTCCAATATCAGTCAAATGGGTACCCTGGTCACCCAACTTGTCATTCTCCTTAGCTTGACCTTGTCACAAGATCTGAGAGAATGCAACAACCACATTCCCTTTGACGACAACCCTATTGTGAGACCTTGAGGGAACACTGCATATAATGCAACTTTCCCACTAAAGGGAGAAATTGAGGAGCATGTTGTTCACCTATTGGTGTCCTCCTGTAACCTCCTATCAAAGTGGGACACCAGCGCCATTCACCATGGGATCAATTAGCCAGTTGTTTCTTAGTCTAGGCACACCAGGCTGAAGCAGTTGACCAACTTCATGGGCATTGTCCCCTCGGGGCTGCAACATCGCCAACTGCTACAGTTGCCCAAACTCTGGCCAAACACTCCCTCAGAATGTCATTTCTCATCAAGGACACCCACTATGGCTCCGTGCAGTTCATCCCCACATCAATAGGGAGCTCAGTGGTCAGAAAATTATTGTTGAAGATCATATCTACAACCTTTCACACCTCCAGAGATGCGGTGGAATCAGTCCATCTGGAGCCCTTCCAAAGCTGACTTGATAAATCAAGAGGAAGAGGATGGATAGGATGGGAGGCTCTCCAGATATAGAGAAACATGACATGGTCATTAGAGAGAGAGAGAGGAGACTAGCTAGAAATAAAGAGGATGAAGTCGCCAGATGGGGAAAAAGGGATGAGATAGGAGAAGAGACTCGCAGATCTAGAGCAACGAGACAGGGAGTCAAGAACTATAGCGCATTATGCTGGAGATTTGTTCAGATCAAAGAAAAGGACACAGTGTTCAAGATGCAAAGGACACCAAGTAACCATTGTAATAGAACAATGCAAATTGGGTTGTAAAACACCAATGATTACAGATCTTCAGATGAAAAGGCCACAATAACCAGTATAGCAGTTCTGAAACTTTGAGGAAACTAAAAATAACAGTTACTGCTATCAAACCGTTTGGCACCACATAATCCAAATAATTACAATTTGTATACACAAAAGAATTGTAATTCTTTCTAAAAGAAAAGTGACAAATTAGAGTCAAGATAGACCACCTGCACACTTTGTGTCTTCTTTATACATAAATCATCATACTTAGAGTATATGATGCAAATTTTCAAGTCTCTGGGGTTAACAATATGAGGAATAGTTCTGCTAACCATATGAGTTGTCTAAACACATGGTTGCACACAAGAAGATAATTTATGGAGTTCACATGAAGGATAGATGAGATCAGGAGAACCTATCTAAATGACCAGAAAGTACCATCATAGAATTCATATTCAGATTATCATATATATTTACAACTCACTTGTAACTTACTAACTATAGTCCTTTAATTCAAGATTCCATTCAAGTTGCAACAACACAAGTTCCTAAGGTGGTAAGGTGTAAAGCCACCATCTCTCTCCAAGTCACCAACATCATCAATTGGAAATACAACTTTAGATTTTATCACCCTCAAATACCTCTTCCTACTAAAGGAGTCCACATTTTTAGTTCCAAAGACGTATTGCCCAAGGTAAGAGTTGGAACTCTTATTTGCATACTCTGAATAAATCAATCCAACTAGTTTTAATTGTAGTGACGGCAAGCAGAGACTTTGAAAAGGTAAAATTGCATTTCAAGAAAAGCTTTCCTCACCAGTAAGTTACAGTTAAATAACTACTGTTTTAAGATTATACCTTTATTTAGCTGCTACCATATCTAGAGTCATAGGTCCTAGCCACTTCCAATTGCAAGGGTCAGAACCCCTTTTGCAACTAGTTGTTCCACCTAAGTCTTTGTTTTCCCATGTTGTGCCAACTCCACTAGTTGAGTTTTATGACACATTACATCTGGGATCACCCATTGAGTTCCATCTTCACTTGTAATTCAAGAAACTACATTACAGACTACTGCTCTACTCAAATTCAACTTCTTTATTTGATTTAGATATGCTCATTACCTTGAGTAATACATGTGTGCCTTCATTTAAAACTTTGGATTTCTCAATCTGTTTCTATCTTAGATATGATGCAAAACATATTAAACTATCCTCCTATTATAACTGTTATTTTTTCCCTAAATATTTGAGGAATCTCTGTCTTATCCATGGTAGAAATAAGCCATGCTTACCAATGTGAAAAGACTTGATTCTTATGGAATAGAAGAGTCAGTGCTCTACCTTCTGTATCCAAAGTTTTTTGTTGTCACGAGGTATTTATTTCTACATATATTCTATGCCAAATAAGATTTTTTAACAGACCATGACTCGTTTTACAATTATGTATACTAACTGACTACTTTAACAATGTCAACCCTTAGAACAACTTACCTAGGTGTATTATTGTTATATGTTTTCAATAGCATGGGATGTTCATTAAAACAACTTTGTGTCAATACTGCTTTTCTACATTGAGATTTTATACATGGAACAACCACAAAGTTTGTTGCTCAGTTGGTGAATTCAACGACGATGTGCAAGCTAAGCATAATTTATTTGTCACATGTTCTTTCCATCCTTGATTTTCTAGATCTCATTGTGATTACATTTTATTAATAAGATTGCTCAAAGTTTAAATTTTGATTAGAAAATAGTGTCCTGCTCGAAGACAATGTTGGTATAGTTGATATATGAAAATCTACAATTATTTTTGCACTATGGATTTGGATAGGTTGATTTATGTTCTAGGTTGAATTAACCACATAAAAAGTGGAGCAATCTCTGACGCTGGAGCCATACATAGGACCTAAAAGAAACAAGCATGCTAGAGTGCAAACCTCTAAGTTCCAAAATAGATTAGACTACTCAAAGGGTTACAAAACAACTAAACCTACAAGTGCTAGTTGTTAAATTTATCTGTCTCACCATTACTATAATGAACGTGCCTTCTGCTATCAAAGATGCCATCATGGTCATGGATAAATCTCATATGGGATATTGAGATGTTTTTCGGTATATATCGTGTAATCTCAAGATGTCTATAGCAGATGTCTTTTCTACAAGATAAATAATTAAATCACTAGTTTTGATCCAGACTATGCTAGCTATGAAGTCAATCTGATTGGAGATACATCTTCCTAATATGATGGTAGTTTGGTAACCTGAATGAGTATGAAATGTATTAGAGTGTATATTTACTTAAGTGTTTAGTCCTTTACTGCAGTTACTTTTAGTCCATTTGTAATATGGGCCCAAGTTTGTCCTTGGCCCATTTGGGTTTGCTCTATGTCTGTACGCTTCCTCCCTTTTCCTATTTATAGGAAAGGGTGACAACCACTTTTCCATCAAGCAATAAGAAAACCTACACGTAAGGGGGTCTTCCCCCATCATAATATCTCATCTTCTACAAAATGAATATGTATAGTGGCTCTCTCCAAGGGTAGGTTCAGAAATAGAAGATGGCTTGTACCTAACAAGTTCAAACATCAGATTGACACTATCAAACTTATGTAGGGTTGTATGTAAGATGTGAGAAGGATAAAGATTTACCCTATCCTTAATAGGTAACAAGTAAGGTAAATGTGCACTTTCTTGTACCCTTTACAAAAACCCATTTACCATAGGATAAACAAGGAAGGTTGAGCATATGGGTGATTAATATTTAGGGAATTTAGATGTTCAAGAAGATCATATTGTAATTAACATAAATGAAAGATGCATTTACATTGAACATGCCATTAGTTACAGATTTCATATAAGAGGTTAAGTGATATATACTTACATGCGAGTTCAATACAAATATAAAAAGATAAGTACTTTTTATACTTGTTGGACATAGTTGACATTTTATAAAGTGAAATAAATATTGAAGCCATGCACATAATATCTATATACAAGAATATAATAGAGAAAAATTTAGGTTATTCTTTGTAAATATAAGGAAACAAGAATTAGAATATTTTAAGTTACATTTATGTAGAGATAATTGAATTGGAAAAAAGTATATCTAGTTGCTAAATAGCAAGCAAGTGCAAGAAAATATGTTCACTTTCCCAACCTAAAATAGTAGTGGGAAATAGGTAACGGGCAACAGGTAAATAGATGATGGGTAGAAAATTGATTTACCCTTACCCTGTAAGGCATGGGTAGAGGTAAAATGGATATTACTCTACCAATCCACAGCCTTATGCATGCACTTTGATAATCGGGTGACGACCCTAATTGCCAACAACCCATCATTCATGAGATAACCAACATATTGAGGTCACTTGAAAGTTTCTTGGTATTGAATTGATGTCCACAAAATCTCCATTCCATTATTATAGACTTCGGATCAAGCAACATATATTTTCACGAAACCTCTCTTCAAGAAAAGTCTAAGAGCTAGGCAATAAGGTAGGCATCCATTATATTAATACTCTGGCATGAGAAGAGTGTTGATTACTATATTAGATATTGTATTTAATTTTTATATATATTTATAGTTCTTTCACTCTCTTGTGTATTAGGTAATGAACTTCCGATGCTTTAAAAATAGCATGCAATATTGTTGAAGAGATCAACGTTTCCCACTGAAAACTCCAATACTTCTAGCCTCTCTCACAAAATTTGTAAACTGAATACATTTGAGGTAGAGCACAAGATTCAGTAATTCTAGTGCAGCCTTTATCCTTAGAGTGGTTTCCACTTTAAACAAACAAGCATGTTGAGCTTGGCCGTAGAAAACCCACAGTAGACCTAAAGTCGTCAATTCAACAAAAGAAAAGCACTTAAGACTTTAGAACCCAATATCACATTATGTCGTTCTCCCAAGCAGATGACGGAGTTGAGACAGCTCATTACGTGCATGAATCTCAAGTAAAACTATAGATAGTCCAAATTAAGTACAACAAATCTAGAAGTTTGAAGGAATAGACTGAATTATATATATTGAACCAACAAAAAGGCATAATGAGTGTTGTACCTCACATGCCATGATCGACTTATCAAATGAATCACAGCATGGGAGCATGTGTCACTGGCATATGAGTGCAGTTGCTAAGTAAATAAAGGTATCAAATGAATCTCAGCATTGCAACCTATTCGTAACAAGTTTATTCTCAGATCCTTAGACTTTGACTAGTTAGCTTTTACGAGTTGCATCCCACCTTTCAATTCATTTATGTTATTAGACCTTTATAATAGATTGCATTCATCGTCTACTTTCTTACATGTAATAGGAATTTGATTTTAACTTTAACGTTGGAAAATTCATAGGTCAAATATTTGTTAAGTTGTTGAATCAAGACTTGTAGTAAAATGAGAGACTGAATTCGTCGTGACAAAGAAACTGTCACCAACAATAGATGTGTTAAATAGAGAAGTGAGACTTAATGGGAACATGCAGTGATGAGAGATTGACATTCAATTGTAAAACAAATTCTCTAGCCATGGGCATACTTTATGGGCACTAAAGTTTATTTTTAAGGTGCTTATACCAGCCTATAATAGAGCAAATTGAACTAGTTTGACCCATACTCCAAAGTGGATAACCAGCATGTGAGGATTGGTTGATCCTAAACCATGGTGTCAAAATTGAATGAACAGATTGGTGGTGCCTAAATCCAGAAAGGGTTCATCCTAGAGCACCTTCATGCTATAAAAGCCCATTGCCTATCTAAAACTTAAGATACTTTCCTGCAACTTCCTAGGTTTAGTAAAAACAAATATTTCCAAAGTAATCCCTTAATTTTCTAAAGCTATATTGTTAGGCTGATTTGATTTTTTTTACTCACGTCAGCATCACCCACTAATAGATAGTTCAACATTATAAATTTGTGAAAACAAAAGAGCTTCCATCTATCTAAGTAGATTTCTTGTCTATTATGGCCTTTCTTTGTAGATTTCTTGCCTATTATTTGTCACATGTTCTTTCCATCCTTGATTTTCTAGATCTCATTTTGATTACATTTTGTTAATAATAAGATTGCTCAAAGTTTAAATTTTTATTAGAAAATATTGTCCTACTAGAAGGACAATGTTGGTATAGTTGATATATGGAAATCTACAATTATTTTTTAACTATGGATTTGGATAGGTTGATTTATGTTCTAGGTTGAATTAACCACATAAAAAGTGGAGCAATCTCCCACGGTGGAGACATACATAGGACCTAAAAGAAACAAACATGCTAAAGTGCAAATCACTAAGTTCCAAGATAACTCAAAAGAGTTACAAAACAACTAGACTTACAAGCCCTAGTTGTTAAATTTATCTGTCTCGCCATTACTATAATGAACATGCCTTCTGCTATCAAAGATTCCATCCCATTCATGGATAAATCCCAGATGGGATATTGAGATGTTTTTAGGCATATACCATGTAATCTCAAGATGTCTCTAGAAGAGGTCATTTCTACAAGATAAATAATTAAATCACTAGTTTTGATCCAGACTATGCAAGCCATGTAGTCAATATGACTGGAGATACATCTTCCCGATATGATGGTAACTTGGTAACCTGAATGACTATGAAATGAATATGTATAGTGGCTCTCTCCAAGGATAGGTGCAGAAGTCATAGTTCCATTGAGATACCCTCTTCTTACGATCAAACGATTGATTTCCCAGTCTAAAGCTAACGAATGAGAGGTACATCCAAACTAGCAAATTTGCCTTGATGGCTTATACCTAACAAGTTCAAACATCAAATTGACACTACCAAATCTATGTAGGGTTGTAGGTAAGGTGTGAGAAAGATAAGGATTTACCCTATCCTTTATAGGTAACATGTAAGGTAAATGTGCACTTTCTAGTATCCTTTACCCTACCCTTACAAAAACCCATTAACCATAGGATAAACAGGTAAGGTATGAGCATATGGGTGATTAATATTCAGGAAATTTATTTGTTCAAGAAGATCATATTGTAATTAACATAAACCAAAGATGCATTTACATTGAAGATGACATTAGTTACAGATATCATATAAGAGGTTAAATGATATACTTACATGCGAGTTCATTACAACTACGCCAGGGTTCAAATCCAGAGTATCTGACCCGGTCCAGGATTAGTTGTATTTATTCACCCGCTTCAGTACAACTACGCCAGTTGACCACAGACAGAGAGGTCTCACATAGGACCTGCCTAATAGCCACTTAGGCATTATTATGCCCACCACCAATACAAAGGGAGCTGATACCCCTGGTACCGTAACAATTCCCTCCCCTTAGCGTGTAGTTTCATCCTCGACAGTTACCCAAGACGGAAACGCCATCTTCAGCTTGTCATAGCTTTCTCAAGTAGCTGACTCCTTTGTCTCGCCTACCCATTGTACCAGCACTTCGACTCGAGCTATTTGGCCTGCTCTCACCATCCGTCACTCCAAGATCTTCTCCAAAAATCTGGAGGCCATGGCCCAGTCCCAATTGGGTGGGGACACCAGCACTATTGGCCGTTCACCATGAAATTTCTTCAATTGCGACACATGAAACACAGGATGAACTCTGGCCTCGCGAGGAAGCATGAGGCGATACACCACCATGCCCACTTTTGCTTCAATTTCATAAGGACCGAAAAACCTTGCTTCCAGTTTCTGAGACAACCGGCGCACCACAGTGTGTTGACGGTATGGCTGAAGCTTCAGCCAAACCCAGTCGCCTACTGCAAAGTATTGTTCCCTACATTTCTTGTCAGCCTACTTTTTCATCCGCTCCCATGCCCTTTCTAGATTTGCCTTCAGCCTGCGGAGGATCCAGTCTCTGGCTCGTAGCAAGTCATCTACCCCCGGGGATGCTATCGTGCTGACCTCATGCGGTATCAGTGATGGTGGGGGTTGTCTGTAGGCCACCTCAAACGGTGTGAAGCCATGGGCGGAGTGATGAGATGTGTTATACCAAAACTCTGCCCACGGTAGCCATTTCAACCAATCTCGAGGTTGTGAATTGCAGAAACACCTCAAATAAGTCTGCAGGCACTTGTTTAAGACTCCATTTGTCCATCCAATTGAGGATGATATGCTGAGCTGCGGCACAACTTGGTACCACTCTGCTTGAATAATTCTTCCCAAAATTGAGTAGTAAACACATGATCTTTGTCTGACACAATGCTGAGGGGAAACCCGTGCAATCGTACAATTTCAGCAATCAGTGTTCTCATATGCCCCGCATGATGCCACTTATGTGGTCGCATATGCATATGCGGCCCTCAGCCGCTCCACATATAACTATGCAGTGCTATTTTTGGGCATGGACCGAATATGCGGCATGTGGTCCGCATATGCGGCCGCTTAGGCCCCGCATTTCATTTGGTGACTTAAGTAAATAAATAAATAAAACCTCAAATAAAATCAACCAAATTAAATGACAACTTCTTCTATATAGTTGGTTTTAAGTCAGATTTTGAAATTTTACTACCTCAGAGCGGTGCAAAATATATTATTACATTTTACAATTGTTAATGTTTCATTATGCTCTTTCCTTTACTCTTTTTTTCCTCTTCTATTTTTCTCTAAGATTAGAACATGTTGCACTTGCCACAGTTCTTATTTTGTCTTGTATAAAACGGGAATCTATTTTAGATATTAATTGGATATGATATTTACTTTTACAAAGTATCGAATTTGTGTGCTTCCTAGGGAGTAATTTATATTCCCTATGACTTTTTCTTCTCTATTTATTACTGACTTGATTTCTTCATATCATTTTGATGTTTTGATTTTGTTTTTGATGTTCTTTTTCTATTTCTACTTTGAACTACCACGTGTTGTATTACTGTGATTATTCTTATTGTGTTCATTCAATAAATGTTCTGCTATGAACTTCATGTGTTAGTGTGTTGTATTACTTGTATATTCTAGTACATTATATAAGCTTAGGGTTTTGTTGATTGATTTTTCTTCTTGACGATTGGAAAATATGTGTTTCTTCTTCTATGATGTAATGATCTGTTGGTACATTTGGGGCTATTAGGCTATAAAACTAGATAGTATGAAATTTATGATTATGATTTTATTTTTTTATTAAGTATATGTATAAAATATATAATTGATTTTAAAAAAAAATAAAAAAATGCATATGCCCCGCTTATGCTCCCGCATTCCGCTAATACTCTATGCGGTACCCTGACCAAACACATACCGCATAACGCATTTCAGAACATTGTCAGCAATAAAGATTTCTGCCACCGACATTGCAGTGTAAGGGTACCCAATAGCCATGAAGTGACCATATTTGGATAATCTGTCTACCACTACCATCACCATAGATTTACCTCGTACTATCGGCAATCCATCTATGAAATCCATAGATATCCCTTCCCAAATCGCTTGTGGTGGCTCCAACGGTTGCAGCAGCCCTGCAGGTGCCTGTGTCTCATATTTGTTCTGCTGACACACCACACAATTCCTCACCATCTCCTTTATCTGTTTCTTCATTCCTGGCCAGTAGAAATCCCTCTTCACCCTATGCAGAGTTTTTGCATATCCAGAATGCCCCCCTGTCTTTGAACAATGTCCTTCTAAAATCAATCTCTTCACCAATTCAGACAGTGGACTGATATATAGACACCCCTTGTAGTAGATGAGCTCTCCCCTCTTTTAGTAGGTCGTGTGGTTGAGTTGCCCCTCGTCCCACTTCCGCAATAGGTCATGTAATTCTGACCTTGTTTGATAGTCTTGCCGCACTTCTTCTAACTAATTAGACACCACAGTTGTGATTCCCCCATAAGCCGTTTCTTCTTCACATCTTGACAATGCATCTGTAGCCCCATTCATACTCCCCTTCCTATATTCCACCACAATGGAATAGCCTAGTAGCTTATGTAACCATTTCTCTTGCGTAGGTGTATTAATTTTCTGCTCCAATACAAACTTTAGACTATGATGGTCTGTCTTAATCACAAATTGATTTCCCAACAGATAAGGTCTCCATTTCTGAACACATTCTACTGTGGCCAAGAACTCCTTCTCATATGTTGACAAGTTCAACTGCCTTCCTTTCAGAGCTCGACTGTAGTATGCTATCGGATGGTTATTCTGAGTTAACACTCCTCTAGTTCCCAACCCAGATGCATCACTCTCAATTACAAAAGGTTTCGAGAAATCAAGCATAGCTAGAACAGGTGTTGTTGTCAAGGCATTTTTTAGAGATTGGAAAGCTTGCTCCGCCCTGGTTCCCCATTCAAACCCATCCTTCTTCAACAGCACAGTTAAGGGAGTGGCAATCACTGTAAATCCCTTGATGAATTTGCGGTAATAACTCGCCAATCCCAGAAACCCTCGGCGTTGCTTGCTTGATTTTGGTACAGGCCATTGTTGCACATCCTTTAACTTGCCCACTTACATCGCCACCCCTTCCTTGGACACCACATGACCTAAATAATGCACTTCTTAAACAGCAAAACAGCACTTACTTCGCTTGGCAAAGAGTTTGTGCCTCTTCAGCACCCCCAACACATTACCCAGGTGTTGTCTATGCTCTTCCAAGGATCTGATGTACACTAAGATGTCATCAAAGAAAACCAACACACATCGCCTGAGCATGGGTCTAAAGATCTCATTCATTAAATGTTGAAATGTAGCTGGGGCATTAGTGAGCCCAAAAGGCATCACTATAAACTCGTAATGTCTTTCATGAGTTCTAAATGTTGTTTTCGGAATGTCCCGATCAAAGACCCTGATTTGATGATAAACCGACCTTAAATCCAATTTGGAGAACCAGTGTACCCCAAATAACTCATCCAAGAGCTCATCTATCACAGGAATAGGATGTTTATCTTTCACCGTGTGTTGATTTAGAGCCTTGTAATCCACACAGAAACGCCATGACCCATCATGCTTTTTAACTAGCAACACAGGCGATGAATATGGACTGTTGTTGGGTCAAATTAGCCCTTGAGCCCTCATTTCCCTCACTTGTCTCTCTATTTCATTCTTCTGAGCATAGGCATAACGATAAGGTGGTACAACTATAGCTTTGTTTTCATCTTTCAGTGGTATCTTGTGATCGACTGACCTGAGAGGTGGTAGTCCCTCTGGTTCTCCAAACACCTCTTGAAATTCATTCAGTATGTCCTCCACATTACCTTCATTCCCATTCTCCTTACCTTTTTCCCCAAGTTGAATCGCATACATGTGTAGCATCATCGCACATGCGACTCCCTATAACTCTTGATTCAGTACTTCTGCCCCAATTTCCTTCAGTTCGTTGGGTTTAATTCCTTGGATTTTGTATTGAACGCCTTGGATTTCAAACATCATCGTCTTGTCCTGATAATTTTTGCTAATGGTGCCCAACTTCTCCAGCCATGCCAACCCCAATACTAGTTGACGACATCCCAATGATAGGACATGGACATCTTCAGTAGTAGTGTAGGCTTGGATCTGAACTTTGCATCCTTCCAACATGCCTTGAGACCTCAAAATCCCACCTCCCCCTACTTCAACTTCTAATGATCAGGTGTGAGCTAGTTCCAGTCCCCAATCCTCCACCAAAGAAGTGTCGATGAAGTTGTGAGTAGCTCTCGAATCAACAAACACCAGGCACCGTCTTCCCTCCACCTATCCCCAGGTTTTCAATTGTCTGGTTTGCACTTCTCCTGTCACTGACTATAGGGATATAGTACTTAGTTGTGGTTCTTCTTCTATTTTCATTTCATCGTTTCCCAGATCCACCATGTTCCCCTGCTCAATTAGAATCTCCCAGCGGTCCCCCTCATCCTGGCACAATAGGCACAACAGCTTACCAGAACAGCAATGTCTGGGCAAGAATTTCTGATAGCACCTAAAACACAGCCATCTCGCTTTGCGATCATCCCTTTCTTCTCAAGTTAGTTTCCTGATGACTGGCGGTCCTGAACCCCCAGTTGTCCATGCAGACCGAGGTTTTGGTTGCTCCGGTCTGCTCCGTCCACCAAGGCTGAACGGCTCGCGCTTATGCAAGAGCAGCTTTGCCTCCGCCCCGGCCGCCTTCTCGTACAGATCCATCAGGTCGGAGAACCCCGCAAGCCAGATTTCCGCCCTTATCTTTGGCTTCAGGCCCCCTCGGAAGATAGGGCAGACCATCGAGTCGGAAATCGGATCACATTTGTTCATCAGCCTCTCAAACTCCCTTTGATATTCACGCACTGAGCCTTACTGCGTCAACCGCGTCAGTGCCTCCATTAGTTCACCTTCCAGTTCTGTCCCGAACCTCTTCAGTAATGCCTTTTGTAAATCGGTCTAGGTGCTCATACTTCCCCTCCTCTCGTACCAATTGAACCAATTCAATCCATCCCCGTGCATGAATTGTGTGATGACCTTCAAAGTCACCTTGTCTGAAGATTGGGGGTTTTGGTCGAGATACCTGACTACGCACTGGATCCAGTCCATCGGGTCCTCGCTTCCATTGTAAGTCGGCATGGACACTCGATTCGACCACTGGACCATCGCAGCGCCATCATCGATGAAAACCACCTCTCCAGATCTGGCCTTCACTCCCGTCTCCAGCGATTCCATCCGGCTTTCCATGACCTTCTGCCATTTTGTCAACTCTCCCAGCTGCGTCATCATCTACTGCATGAGCATTCGCAACTTCTCGGCCGGCGGATCTACTTCATTGTTCTTTGTAGCAGTCTCCCCGATCTGCGCCATTTCTCCTTGATCTGAATCGCTGCTTCTTGAGGGCGAGTCGTACAGATAAACGCTTCCACTCGCCTGAAGCGGTGTCGTCGGAGTAGGAAGGAGCGGTGGGAGCTCTGATACCAAAATGATAGGGTTCAGGCGTGAGCTTCGCCTAACCGAATTGGTAGGCCGCTGCTTACTATGGGAACCTATGGTGGACAGCAGAAAGGGGGATGAGAAGACGAGAGAAGAAGATGAGAGGGTGGTGGAGCCGGGGTTCAAATCCAGAGTATCCGGCCCGGTCCAGGATTAGTTGTATTTATTCACCCGCTTAAGTACAACTAGGCTAGCTGGCCACAGACAGAGAGGTCTCACATAGGACCTGCCTAATAGCCACTTAGGCGTTATTATTCCCACCACCAATACAAAGGGAGCCGATACCCCTGGTACCGAAACAGAATCAAGAATTGGAATATTTTAAGTTACATTTATGTAGAGAAAATTAAACTGGAAAAAAAGTATATCTAGTTGCTAAACAGTAAGCAAGTGCAAGAAAATTTGTTCACTTGCCCTACCTAAAATAGTAGTGGGAAATGGGTAATGGGCAACGGGTAATGGATGATGGGTAGAAAATTGATTTACCTTTACCCTGTAGGGAGTGGGTAGAGGTAAATGGATATTACACTACCAATCCACAACCTTATGCATGCATTTTGATAATTGGGGGACGACCCTAATTGCCAGCAACCCAGCGTTCATGAGATACCCAACATATTGAGGTGACTTGAAAGTTTCTTGGTATTGAATTAATGTCCACAAAATCTCCATTCCATTATTAAAGACTTGGAATCAAGCAACATATATTTTCACCAAACCTCTCTTCAAGAAAAGTCTAAGAGCTAGGCAATAAGGTAGGCATCCATTATATTAATACTCTGGCATGAGAAGAGTGTTGATTACTATATTAGATATTGTATTTAATTTTTATATATATTTATAGTTCTTTCACTCTCTTGTGTATTAGGTAATGAACTTCCGATGCTTTAAAAATAGCATGCAATATTGTTGAAAAGATCAACTTTTCCTACTAAAAACTCCAATACTTCTATCCTCTCTCACAAAATTCGTAAACTGAATACATTTGAGGTAGAGCACAAGATTCAGGAATTCTACTGCATCCTTTCTCCTTAGGGTGGTTTCCACTTTAGACAAACAAGCATGTTGAGCTTGGCAGTAGAAAACCCACAGAAGATCTAAGGTTGTCAATTCAACAAAAGAAAAGCACTTAAGAGTTTAGAACCCAATCTCACATTATGTCGTTCTCCCAAGCAGATGACAGTTGAGACAGCTCAGTATGTGCATGAATCTCTAGTAAAAATATAGAATAGTCCAATTGAAGTACAATAAATTAAGAGGTTTGAAGGAATAGACTGAATTATACATATTGAACCAACAAAAAGGCATGATGAGTGTTCTACCTCACATGCCATTATCGACTTATCAAATGAATCTCAACATTGCAGCCTGTGTCTCCGGCATATGAGCGTAGTTGCTAAGTAAATAAAGGTATCCACACTACAAGACTATAATGTGAATTACCTATAGTAGGTCTATTTTGATATTCACAATCAGAACATATAGGAGGTTCCCAAATATGTAGGCCTACGATGTGTCCCAACATACAAATGCAAACAGGAACAAGAATCATTACACATTTGCTGTTGAAGAAATTGTTCAACTTTTCTTTATTTGTCAATTGCTAATATTTTTAATATGACTGGTTTTTTACTTTATGTCCAAACAAACACAATATGTACAAGTGATGGTACATTTCAGTTAAAATCGGGATTTATTGAATGATAATTTGTTTATTAAAATCAAAATGTGTTGTTGTGATGGGGTGATTAGGGGAAATATACAATTAACTGTTGTATCATACTATTGAATTATTCATACCGATAACCGACATCAAAATAATCATGGCAGCTTTGGGATTTCAGACTGATTCATTTTTATGATGATTTTGATGCTTACCTTCCATATATTATCCAGTTTTAACATTTCATATTTGCTTTAAATGTGTATAATTCAGCACTCTGGGGCATGCTATACTTGTTAATTTCTATGAATGTATATATTCAGGTCCACCTTTTGGATCAAAAGTAGAATTTTGTAGAATAATCCGAATACAGGATAGATGATATTCTGTAATCAAAATTGGACAAAGACCTGGTACCATATATCAAGATCTTGATCGAAACACACATGAAGATCTTTGGCAAAAGATGATGACTACATATTAATAGATAACCATGTATCTAAACATAACCATATCTAGACCAAGTGTGCGCTTTTTGCTTCTCCCGTGAGTCATTAAATTTGTTAAACAATAAAAAGTATGGAAGCAGACCAACTTGTGTATTGTATTGTATACAAGGCATGTAGATTCATATACAGTTCGGTGGCGGCTAACAATGCAATTACACAGTATGGGACTAATCCCATATATATTAGAGAATATGAATAGGAAATAAGGAATAAAGAGTAATAAATAACATATATCATCATTATAACATGATTGTTCCCTAGGAAATTGCCCGATTTACACAAACCAACTACATCAAAAAAACAAACATAATTAACTACTGAAACATATATGAAGTCATCACATTTACATATACATCGCAGAGTCCTTAGCGTAAATAAACTCCAATTTTTCACAACATTGTGTAGCAGCGATATGGTTCATTAATTACACCTTCCGAATCAGCATCAATTCAACGGTCTAACTAGTGGATGGTTGTCACAAGCCATCACTTGGAAGTTTCCTTTCTAAACATCAATATATGGTGTGCTCAATGAACCATAGGAGCTGTATGAGATGGATTAGTTTTTTCATCAACTTAAGTCACAAATGAGTATCATTTCCAACTGTGAGACAATATACTAAAGATAAAAGAGAGATCTGCCATTGAAATTGTGAAGGTTTGGCAGTTCACCAATCAATGAGATTATATTTTAGTAGTTTTGTAGTCTTTTACAATGGGTTTCTCAAGCTGCTAAATATTCCTTGTAAATGGGAACTGTCCGTGTAGTATGTGATGATATTATATAAGATGAAATGTAAAAATAATGTATTTATCAATGTAAAGTGATTCATATAGTATAACAAAGATTTAAACAAAGGGATATAGGGATTATAATTCTCCTTAAAGATGGAGGAATCATTAAATAATCCCCTGGACAAAATATATTTGATGTATCAATGGCATGGATAAGTGCTTAAATGTCTATTTTGTATTCTGATTGGTTAAGATATTAAGTACTCTATCAATAGGAAGGACGTTCAAACCCAAATAGATATGTCGGTGTGGATGGCAAACTACTGTATTTGAAAAGTTAACTAGCACAATCATGAATTGTACAATAGAAGTATTTGGCCAAACTTCTTATATCCTGGGTGAGAATCTGCATAAGGCAATGAGTAGAATCTCAAGATCCAAAGCACTCTCATAAAAATTAATCCCTAAAAAGATGCCGGGCCAGATGGGGTAAAGTAGCAATTTCTTTCAGAAAAATTGGGGTCTAGTTGGCAAGCCAGTCACCATGACAATCATGAATGATTTTCAAGGATCATATCTCCCTTTGTTGCTTTGCAATTTGGTGTTATCGTGATTCCTAAAGTTCATAAACATGAGAGGTGCAATCAGCTGAGGCATATTCCTCTCAATAACTGTTGTCATTAACTAGCCTCAAAAGTCATAGTTGATCACATGAAACAGTATAGGGATGGCTGGGTTTCTCTGGCACAGAACAGTTTTCTGCCGGGACGCCACCTATCCGATAATAAAATCCGTGTACATGAATAGATTCATTATATGAGAAAGAAGAACTCTACTAACATGATGGCTATAAAACTGGACTTCTCTAAAGCATATGATCGTATGGATTGGGCTTTTGTAAAAGTTATCATGGTGAACGCTAGATGGCCAACTAATAGTGTCAACTATACTATGAATTCCATCACTGGTGGATCACCGAACATAGCATGGAGCGGCAACTTAAGACCTTGATAGTGAACACTAATAGAGGGCTCGGTCAAGAGGATCATCTATCCCCGTACTTGTTTTCTCTATGTATAGAAAGGTTAGTCAGTACATTGATGAAGCTTCAAATTCTGGTGTTTCAAGTCCTACTAAATTCTTGAAAAAGGGTCCAAATATTTCCCATGTAATGTTCGATAATGATATCATCTTATTTGCAAAAGCAACCAAGAAGCAAATTTGAGTCATTATGAAATGTCTGAAACAGTTTGGCAATATTTTTGGTCAAGAGGACTCTATTGAAAATTACTATATCTTGTTTTCTCAAACTGTTCCCAATTCAGGTTCAAAACTTTATATGCAATGTGTGTGGAATTGCAAAGACGACAGACATACGAAGGTACCTCAGACTGCCCATCTTGAACAAAAAAGTTTCAAAAACAAACTTATATCAGTACCCCGGAAAAGGTTGAGCGTTAGATTAATGCTTGGATTGCTGAAACACTCTCTTTTGCAGGTCGAGTGTGCATGGCTCAATTAGAGAATTTATTTGGGGTGGAGGTAATAAACGGAATCCTACTTCCCTTGTAGATTGGGAGAGAGCAACTCATGCCAAGAAGGATGGAGGCCTAGGGTTTGAAAGCATGAGGGAATGGAATACAGCCTATACGGCCTATGTAATGCAGACTGCGGAGTGGATGGCTCAAATAGAGAATTTATTTTGGGTGGAGGTAATAAACGGAATCCTACTTCCCTTGTAGCTTGGGAGAGAGTAACTCATGCCAAGAAGGATGGAGGCCTAGGGTTTGAAAGCATGAGGGAATGGAATACTGCACTACTAGCCAAAAGTGAATGGGAGGTGAAGAACCAAAGAAAATCTCTTTATTGTATTGGAGCCCAATATAAACATGCTTCGTTCACTAATCAGGTGGGCAGAGCTGCCACTGCCTTTTGGAGTAAACTCTACGGGTGCAAGAAAACTCATCGAGGAGAACATCACAAGAATTCATGCTAGTGCATATGATACTAACATGTTTAGAGATGCTTGCATTCCCATTAAACCCCCTCTTTCCATGGAAGTTCTCAACCCCATCCCTACAGAACTCGAGGATTTAACAGTCAGCTTCCTGATTAAAGAAGATGGAACTTGGGATAAAGGGTTTATGGATAACGACCTTCATGCAGTCACACAAAATAAGATCATCAAGCTTCAAACACCAAGTTCAGATGCAGAGAGCGATATATGGGCATGGAATAAAACTACCACTGGGTATATTCCACGAGCTTAATGTATCTAGTCATTAGACATGGGAAAGTCATCCAACACCCTAGGGTGTTTGAATCTGATCTGGAAAGCTAGACTACCTGAAAATTTTAAAATTTTCTTTTGGCTAGTAAACCACGGCACTTTGTAATGTAAAACTATTAGACAAATAATAAAAAATGATGCAAAAAGGTTAAAAGGAAATAATTCTTATTGCTCAAGTGTCTCACCAATGATGCAATAGACCCTTTTTATCGGCTTCGAAAAAAAATAGACTAGATGGACGGTAGACAATGTGGGACTAAACCATTTGACTTTACAAAAACCCTATAAAAGGGGGAAAATATTATAAAATAAACTAAGCTAAAAAAAACCTAACTAACGGCACAATGATGTCTATGCTTATAAGTTTGTGAAGGCGGAGCCTAAACTACATCAACTCCTCTCAGCTGTAAAAGAATTGACTATGTTAAGTCAGAACTGAGGTCGAACCCAATAAGATATGTATCAATATGGCGGAAATCATCCTAGGTGCATGTGGCATCTACAAGAGAACAGTCAAGCAAGCGAACTAGGAAATGATGTATGGTGTCCTGGCTAGTGAGCACGGTGCAGTCGTCAAGGATGATTTTGATGCGCTTGGGAGGCTGCTGAGGAAGTCGAGGCATAAGAGGTAGAGCGGCCGAAGATGGTAAGGCACAATGTCCATCTAGAGAAGTTGCATTTGGTGGTGGAGGGGGATTGAATGTACCAAGATAAAGACAAAGATCATCCACATTGAATACAATGCTAATGCCCCAATCTGTTGGAAGATTCAGTACATATGCATTGGGTCCCTGTTGACTAAGTATCTGAAATGTATCATGTTGCTCTGACATGAATCTTTTTGAAAGAATTTTTAGGATAGTGCACAAGTATGCACACGTACTAACATAGTCTCCCACATTAAATTCTTGAAATGGGTAGTGTGCATCTGCCAAAAGCTTATAGTTTTTATAAGACATAATGTTTTTGGCAAATGTCATCATGAAAATCATGAATGTGTTGGGCAAAGGTCTCTATAGTGTGGGAAGGATGGGCATAAGTGGGCATAGGTACAAGATCCATAGGCTGACATAGTTTATAACCATAAACAACTTTAAAAGGACTCTTCCATGTGGATCGATTCACAGAAGTGTTGTAAGCAAATTTAGTGGTAGGTAAGAGTAAGTCCCAATCGCCTAAGCGTTCATGCACAAGGCATCATAGAATGTTACCCAAGCTCATGTTAAGTTGTTAACCACCTCAGTTCGACCATCACTCTGAGGGTGAGACGCAAAAGAGAACTTGAGGTGGGTTCAAAATATTTTCCAAGAATCTTCTAAAGTAGCAACAAATTTGACATAGCGTTGACACTATGGTTGAGGGAAGTTTGTGTAGCTTGACTACCTAATTAAAGAAAAGACCAAGAATGAAGTGTAGCTATGGGTGGCAGAAGTCTGTGTAGCTAACAAATAAGAGAGGTGTAGGGATGTAAATGCGTAGGGTATTACCTGTTTACCCACTACACATACCTTGTAGGGTAGGGTAAGGGTAAGTGTGTGTTTTACCCACCACCCGTTTACCCTTTACCCGCTTCACCTACATCTAAATAAGGTAGGATAAAGTGAGAAGCTTTATTCTACCAGCTTTACCCATTTACCCACTAGTATAAGGTTAAATTATTAATTTCATATATAATACAATTATCAATGCCTAAAAAAGCCCTTACAAACCTCACCACTACTTTCTAAATGTGTACTATTATTTAATTCCAAAATCTTTACTCAATAATTGGTAACGTGTCACACTTAATATATTAGAGAAAAATAACTCCCTAGTAGTAAATGATATTATCAAAAAGGTAAGACCTTGTATGTACATATAAATGTTGAGGCAAATAGTAGTATATTCAGTGTATATCATTATTACTACTATCTAGAACAAGTTGTAAGAGTATATTGTATTTGATGTAGGGAATATTATACAAAATTATTGTTGAAAATAATGTATTTCTAATTCCATGTTGCTTTACCCATTTCACATGTTATCCTACCCATTACCCTATGGGTAAATGAGTGCTAGTAAGGGAAGGTAAACATTTTTAGGGAAAGGGTAATTACCCTACCCATTACCCGCAACTTTAAAGCGGGTAAGGGTAAGGGTGAGCCTTTACCCTACCCATTTATAGCCCTAGAGAGGTGTCAGAAGTCTTACTACAAGGTACCAAATGGGCCATCTCAAAAAACAATCAACAACCACAAACACAGAGTCATGGCCACTGAGTGTAGGGAAGGCCAAGAATGAAATCCATATTCTGGTCCTTCTACGGCTCATGGGGAATAGGGAGAGGAGTGTAGGGACTCGTATTTTGTCTTTTGGTTTTGGCCAATTGATAAGTACGACACTGAGACATAGTGCGAGCAACATCATGATGTAGGGAAGGCCAAAAAAGTTTGCCTTTGACTAGAGAAGTGGTCTTATCCCTACCAAAATGACCAGTGAGGCCACCAACATATAATTCCTAAATAAGAAAATCTTGAATTGAAGTGGAGGGGATACATGATTGGGTGCCACGAAAGAGAAATCCATCGTGTAGAACAAATCATAAAATCGGTCGGGTGTGATGCCAAGAAGTTTTGAATGAATAATTCCATAGTCAACCCTTCAAACGGTCCAGACCCACAACTTCAATGCTCATAGATTGGAGAGTGGTCAAACAATGACTAAGAGCATCGATGTCCTTGTTCTCAACACCAGAGTGGTGTTTGAGAACAAAGTATACTCCTGGGTAAACTCGTACCACTTGGCCTGATGGGGACTTAAATTCTTTTGGGAATTCAAGAAGCAAAGGGCTTGATGGTCAAACCAGAGGATGCACTCTTGATGTAGAAGATAGTTCCTCCAATGACGCAGAGGTTGCACAACAGTGTAGAATTTTGTATCATGAGTGAAGCATTTACGCTTTCCGCCATTAAGTTTCTCACTTAAAATTGCAATAGGGTGGCCTTATAGGCTCAGAATGACACCAATGCCAATACTTGAAGCATCAAATGAAACCTCAAACGGAATCAAAAAATTTGAAAGGCGAAGAATAGTGGCTTCCATCAATTTAGTCTTGACAACCTGAAAAGTTCAAGTGGCAGATGGTGTCCTCTCTATTTTATCATACTTTATCAATTCAGTAAGTGGAGCTATAATGGTGCTTAAACCTCGAAGAAAATAATGATGAAATGTAGTCAATTCCTGAAAGCTACAGAGCTTAGATGTCGTAGTGGGTTTGGGCCAATCGTAGATGGCTTTGACTTTACCAAGGTTAGCCTCCATACCGGTAGAAGATACAAAGTATCCAAGGAAAAGGACGTATCTTAAAGAAGAGAACACTTCTCTAGGTTGACATACAATTTCTCAGCATGAAGTGTGTCAAAGATGAGCTAGGTTCTTGTCCTTGATTTTACTGAAAGTCAAAATATAGTTAAACCAAACCAAAAAAAAATTATCAATGAATGGTTGAAACACATGGTTCATGACTCTCATGAAGGTGTTTGGTGTGTTGAGTAAGCCAAAGGGCATGACCGACCATTCATATAGTCCATCTGGGGTTTGAAGGCAATCTTCCATCATGAGACTCCTTGACATGGATCTGGTGGTAATCATTGTGGCGGTTGACCTTAGAGAAATAGTGGGATCCCGTCAATCGATCAAGCATGTCGTCAAGGCGGGGGATAGGAAATCGATATTTGATAGTGATTTTATTGATGGGTAGAAAGTCTACACACATTCTACAATCACCATCCTTCTTGGGGGTAAGGACAACAAGAACCGCACAAGGACTCTAGCTCTCATGAATTAAACCTTTGAGTAGGAGGGCATCGACCAGGCGTTTCAATTTAGCATGCTCCATTGGGTTCAATTGGTAATGATGTCGGTTAGGGAGTGATGACCCGAGAATCAAATCCATCTTTTGTTGAATATCATGCTAAGGTGGGAGCTCATCTGGGAGGCTAGTGGGTGTCTCATGTCCTTAAACTCATTGAAAGGGAGACAAGTTCTGGTGGTGGAGGATGAAAACAAGACATATGAGAGGGTTCTTTGATGTATAGCACATTCATGCATTTGGATTCTCAACTGGCCTTTTCTAGCTCTCTGCAGATGACAATGTATAAAGAGAGTTGGGATTGTGATCTTTTGGGGTTCTGGCGATTGACTCATTTTCAAAGGATAGACGAATGAGTAGTGGGCAAGAGGTATGCGTTTGCCTTTGTGCTTGAAGGTATCACAATAGAACGTCCCTCATTGCAGGCATGCAAGTCATAAATCCAAGGAGGAGTTGGCCAACATCCATAGGCAACAAATCACACCAAATGTGGTCTAAATAATCACCTCGAATGATGGGCAAAAGGAAATGTTGGGTGATGAGGAAGCTAATCTAGTTCACCCAATTATAGTTGGAAAAACCAGAGCCGACCTGACCAACCCGACCGGACTAAAGGGGGTTCGAGTCTTGATTTTTTCGACCCGACCCAAAATGACACAAGCTCGAAGTCTAAAGAACCCATATCTATTTGTGGGTCAGTCCGGGTTTGCAATTTTTGATCTGCAAAGCCCGATCAACCCAAAATTATATCAATACTTATTTTAATATTCTATATTTTGTAGTGTAGTCATAAAAATCATAATATGTAAAAACATATCTTTACGTTGTAACTTTCATCTTAGCAAACCTAATCAGTTTGGGTGTGTGTCATGTTATACCAGTCTAAATAGTCTTTCAAACTAGCAAATCAGAAAAAGCTTTAGGATTAAGTTTACCATCAAAAGGTGGGACATCTATCTTAACTCATTGAGCGATATCATCATGAGGTGGTGTACAAAATTTGCAGTAGATAAGCAAAAAGTACGGTAAATGATGGAAAGATCTTACCCAAATTGTGGGCAATTGATTGCCTCCTTGAATCTGATATAGTTCAAGATGATGTCTATTGGGGAAGTATGATGTGTGCCCCAATCTGCAGATTGTGGTTGCTTACTAGAAGTTGTGGCTGTTGGAGGTGGCGGTTGCAGACGTTCGACTACCAGCAACAGTAATTGCAAAAGTTGTTGGCAGCGGGGGTGCAGCGGAAAATGGCAGTGCGATAGTGGCGTTTGTGGTTGTTAGCGATGGTTATTGCTGCTAGGTAGTAGTTGTTTTTGTTGAGGGAAGCTACACGCAGTTGCATTGGCGGCTGGAGACTATGGTGGTTGGCGGCTGGCGGTAGCTGGGTATGGCAAATGAGGGTGGCAGGTAGGTCTTGCAGGGAGGGTGCAGCTAGATGTGGGTACATAGGAAGGAGCAAAACCCAAAGCATGGTTAGGGTTAGGCTCTGATACCACTTAGTGTCAAACTACTAGACAAAAAATAAAAACTATGCAAAAGGCTAAAAGGGAATAATTCTTATTCATCAAGTGTTTGTAAACAATGATGCGACAAAGCCTTTATATAGGCTCCGAAAACAAAGACTACACAGGTGGTAGAGAATGTGGGCCTAAACCACTTGACTTTACAAGAGCCCAACAAAAGGGGAAAAGCATAATAAAATAAAGTAAGCTAATAAAGCCTAAGGGAAGGACGACATCTACGGTTATAAGTACGTAGAGGCGGAGCCTGTCCTACATCACTTGTTAACCAATCATCAGAGAATAAGAAGGGATATGATAACTGATTGTACTTGCCCCATATGTAACAAGGAAGAAGAAACTATGTTACACAGCTTACAAGATTGTATGAGAGTCAAAAAAGAGTGGATCATCTTGAAAATTGAGGAGCAATTGTCAGAGTTCTTCAATGGATTCTTCTAAGTGGGCGAGTGCTTGCCTAAAATCTAAGGTGGATATAGTGAACCTTGTTATAACCACAGATTGGTTTATTTGGCAAGGAACAAGTGTTTCTTTGAAGGGATTATGATTGACCTAGAGCAACAAATCTCAATGGTTAGAAAGAAAGTTGACGCTATCAAAGAAGTGTTTAGTCTAAAGTTGCATGATCATATTGGCAATGTAACCCATTAGATTGCCCCTCCCTCAAGCTAGATCAAGATAAATGTCGATGCAGTTGCAAAGAAAATCAATTGTGCAATGGATTCTATTGCAAGGAATGGTGAATGGAACAATGGGAGATAGCCACAATGAATGCGAACTCTGCCTTGTCCCCAAAACTGTTGACCATTGACAGTGCCCTTGGTATGGTGTTGAGAATGGGTTCTAACAAGATCTAGATAGAATTTGATTGTAGGAATGCAGTAGATATTGCCAAAGGAAAGTCCCCACCTTTGCCTCGATAATCACTAGCATAAGAGGTAAACTTAGTAAAGAAAAGTCTGTGGAAATCATCTTTGCTAAGGGAGACTCCGATTGGGCCTTCGATGGTCTGCAAACTTCCACCTTAAAAATCTCAAAGGTAGATGTGTTTACCCTACCATTCCGGATTGTATCTTAGGTATTGTCAGTTCTAAACTCTCTCGTAATGGTAGTAGTACTACCATCTTCCATTCTAAAAGTAACCCTGATTTTGTAGTCTTATTTGTTTGCCTACAATAGGGTGTTCTGGTCCCTCAAAGAAAATTAGACTTTCAAAGTATCCACAATTAAAAAGTATGTCCAAGCAAGATCAATTGAAGTTAAATGAGAATTACATGTGCTACAAATATAGAGGAAGCAACAAATTGTGTCGCTTACCCTTTGTGGATGACAAAACCAATCCTCTAACTACATCAAAAATAAGCATATTAACCGTATCTACATACACAAATTGGTCGGGACATAGTGGAGGCATATTAAGAGGTTATCCATACACTAGTGGTGAGGGAGAATACTACCTTATGAAGTTACTTTAGCATCCACTACTTCAATTTATAGCTTATGGTTGTGGCTAAAAGTATTGTGGCCTTTACTAATATAAGGTGCAAGGGAATCATTTGCTTATTTCCATTCAGAATAACAACGGATGATCCTCAATCGTATTAGTTGTTCACAACTTTCTTAGCCCTACATTTGTTGCAAGACGCCTACGCCAAACTACGAGTAAAATTACCACCTTTCATTTGTTGCAAGACGCCTACGCCAAACCACGACAAAAATTTCCACGACATAGTCAAAAATCTTTGAAATCTTAAATATACATGAGGAGGAATAAAAAGGTGGGTTTGTTGATAATTCACATTTTGGTCCAAATTTATCCTATCTAAGCCCACCTAGCCAATACAAATTTTGTCAAAATTTAATCAAAGTTTGGCAAGATTTAGCTTGCAAACGATACTCATTAACTTATTTTAAGCATATAATTTCTGGTTTTCTAAAAATTGTGTGATAGTGTATCTAGTATTCGATACTCAATGCATACATACATCCTACAAACATCTTCAAACTTGATGTGGAAATTGAAATTGTTATCACACCCATTTTAAGCAATTGTTCCAAGAACGTTGTGTTTTTTGTAAATAACACTATCCTAAAATTTTATGCAAATTTACATAACAAGAATTCAGCTTTGATTGATTATATGTTGTTTACAATCCCATCAATAGTTTGGGCTTTTTAAAGAATTTCATAATTAAGTAGTAGCAGGAGACAGTGAACCCCTTACTGCCCCAAACCCCGAGTCGAACAGTGGGGAGATAAATCATTGATGGTATTTCCCAATGATCAAACCTAGGTCGCTTCATTTGAAGTCCTTGGGCTGATCCATGAGACCATCTTTGCATTGTTCATGAATTATAATTTTCACGTGTGCCATATTTGGTGTCAAGTGTATGCAAAGACAATATACTGAATGTAAGTGTTGGACATCCCTATCAAAGAAAATGTAATTAGACAAGTGTCTTCATGTGCGAAGAACAATAGTGATGCTAGATTATTTTTTAGGTGTCTTATATTGAGGAATAATATATCATGTCAACATGTGGAGTGAAAGGACCAACTCACACATTTTTTAGTTGTTATTCATCACTTCCAATAAATATAGTGTTCGAAACAAGTTTATTCTCAGATCCTTAGACTTTGACTAGTTCGCTTTTAGGAGTTGCATCACACCTTTCAATTCATTGATGTTATTAGACCTTTATAATAGATTGCATTTATCCTTAACTTTGTTACATGTAATAGGAATTTGATTTTCACTTTAACCTTGGAAACCTCATAGGTCAAATATTTATTAAGTTGTTGAATCAAGACTTGCAGTAAAATGAGATACTGAATTCGCCGCGACAAAGAAACTGTCACCAGCAATAGATGTGTTAAATAGAGAAGGGAGACTTAATGGGAACATGCAGTGATGAGAGATTGACATTCAACTGTTAAACAAATGCTCTGTCCATGGGCATACTTTATGAGCACTAAATTTTATTTTTAAGGCGTTTATACCAGCCTATAATAGAGCCTAATTGGACTAGTTTGACCCATACTCCAAAGTGGATAACCAGCATGTGAGGATTGGTTGATCCTAAACCATGGTGTCAAAATTGAATGAACAGATTCAATGTGCCTTAATCCAGAAAGGGTTCATCCTAGAACACCTTCATGCTATAGAAGCCAATTGCATATCTAAAACTTAAGATACTTGCCTGCTAACTGCCAAGGTCCTGTAACAAAAAATATTTCCAAAGTAACCCCTCCATTGTTTGAAGTTATATTGTTAGGTTGATTTGAATTTTTTACTCACTTCAACATCACTCACTAATAGATAGTTCAACATTATAAATTTGTGTAAACAATAGAGCTTCCATCTATCTAAGTAGATTTCTTGCCTATCGTTGCCTACCCTCCATGCCCAATTCAACATCAAACTGAGACTGTCGGGATTTATTAGATTGGAGATGCATTGAGCATCTCTCTCTGTGATGACTAGATCGTCGCCATCTATCGCCTGAATAATGTCCCTAACATGCCTTCTTTGAGAAAAGAGTGCGGTCACTGGAAGATTGCTTGAAGCCAAGATTCCTGAGGATGGTGCTAAGCTTATTGAAGCAAGCTCGAGGAGAGAGCTTCAGCCAAAGATAGAGCGATGAAGAGAGAAAATTTTGATCATACACTTTCCCTCAGTAACAAATCTCGACCATTGTGCTTATGGACTTCCCTAGAGAAGTCTCCATGTACAAGGGCATTCTCGATGTTGAGCTGGTAGAGTTGCCAATCCAGACAAGCGCCTAGAGAGATCATAATGCGGATTGACGAAATCCAAGTGACAGACGAGAATGTCTCAAAGAAGTCAATTCCATAAGCCTATGTAAAACCTTTAGTGACCCGACAGGATTTTGAGCGATCGACAAAGCGTCAGATTGATGCTTAATTGAGAAGACCCATCAACAGCCAACAATGTCCTTACCATGAGGTGCTAGACTAAGGTCATATGGGATATTCATGTTCAGATTCGCTATCCCATCCATCATCGTTGCTTTCCACACCAGGTGTTGAAGAGCATCCTTATGGTTTTTGGGAATGATGTTATTGTCAAGGGTAGTGGCAAGAGTTTGAGTCGTAGATGAAAGACGAGGAGACAAGTTAGAGAAATATGGCATTTACACATAAAGCCTGTTTACCTTAATGGTGGGTGATCATCTAGGGAGAGCTTCAAATCAGGTCATACTATGTTTTAGTAGATCGTGCCAAAACCCATATTTTCAAACGGATTGTAGGCTGCATTCTTGGGCCAAATATGTTTAAAAATCTTAGCTTTTATCTGCCCCACGTAATAGATTTGGGTTTACAGTCGGGTTGGGACCGGCCCAAATAACATCATGAAATGAAGATATATTCAAACATATATGTAGATACATATTTACTAATAGAGTTTAGGAAGTGAGTATCGACTAATATATCTAAACTATATGTATTTGCCACCATAAAACTACTAAACTTAAACCTAGGAAGCACGGACATGGACACAGACACGGATATGGACACGGACACGGGACACGGAAATTTCCAAAAATATAGGACATGAACACGGCACTGGACATCGGGAAATATAATATATATAGTACATATTATGACATATAATATGCTATATGTATACACACACAAATGATCTAAATAGACTATCCACAGAAAAAATCACCACAAAATCCAACAAGAATTCTACATATAACATCATATCCACAAGTCATAATATGGATTACATCACAACATATATTAAGGTGCTTGATTATAAAATTTTGAAGTAAAAATATATGGAATTGTAAAACTTAAAAGAGTCGGAAAATTTTGGGTATAGTGGTATTTTTATTATTGATGGAAGTAATGGTGAGCAACATGTATTATTAAGAGAAGAAGGGGAGGGGCGGGGAGATATATAGTTGTTGGTGATGGAGTAGGAGATGGAAAATGGTGTCTTGGAGGTTGAGAGGGAAGAAACGGAAGGGCAATACATTAGAGAGCTACTTAAGATGGAAAGTCAAGAGAAGAGGAGGGAAGATGGAGATGTAGAGAAGCAAGAAAAATAGTAGTAGTAGGGAGGCCAATATTCTGCTACTTCTACTTGGAGGAGGAGCAAAAAGAAGAGTAGTAGCAGGAGTGACAATAGAACATAGAAGGAGACGTGGAGGACCGACATGAAATAAGAGGGAGATGGGAAGCAATGTTGTGGCTGCTACCTCATTCAAATTGAAATAGAGGGGGGGATGAGAAGAGGAACAAGAGGGGGAGAAGAAAAAGAAGATGAGGGAGAATCATACAGAGGAGCGGGAAAAAAGGAGGTGAATGGACATTTTTGCAGCTACTATAGCTTTAGAGTAGAAAAAGAAGAGGGGGCCTGATGAAGCATGAAGAGAAGGATGGGGGAAGCAAAGGATGAAGAATTACATGGAACTGGAAGAGATTGTTGTAAATCCAACTACTTTCCTCGTGGATGATGTAGCAGTTCCTGAATGTTTATTAGTTGGTGGAGATGATACCGTTGATGATGGTTGATATAGTTGCTAAAGAAAGGCATCGATGGCTTATCTGTAACAGATGTAGCTTTACCACCTAATATTAGTAGGGCAAGAAGTATTGGAGGACAAGAGGTGGGGCTTGGAGTTTTTTTCATACACTCAAACTTAAGTGGCTTGGGATGGCATGTTTTGGATGTGTCCACCAAGTGTCCAAGCCGTGTCCGACACTGCAATAAAAAAATTCAAAGTGGACACAGTGGAGGCGTGTCTGCCACGTGTCCAAGGTGTGTCCATGTTGGACACGTGTTGGACACGGACACGGCAACCATCAGGAAGTGTATGTGCTTCTTAGCTTACAACTAGTTAGCCAAATCCAATTATCTGGCTGACAAGGATGTTGTCTAGATGAGAAATTGTTAAAAACATAGTCATATCCCATGTAGGAAATGTTGTTTGAAAATCTATATATAATTGAAAAATCAATCAATCATTTTTAGAATTTTTGCAACTTACCATTAAGTAGGAAATGCCCATTTATTTAAAGTAATGGTCTGTAATTGTCTAATCAAGATGATTTTTGAAAAACATCTAATGTAAGTAGTCAATATCAAACTATAGGTAGTTTATGTTTTAAATTATTGCTAACATTTCAAACATCTAATTGGCACATATAAATTAATTGTACTCTAGTACATTGTTTTTTCGACCTTATTTATGACCGGCCAAATATTATTTTAGATAAATTGTACTATAGAAAGTTTGTGGCCATATGCATGTTACAAGATACATATGATATATAAATATGTGGTTTTAAATACATGCATAGGTTATCGTTAGAGTTAATAGTTATTTATTTTATTATGTAAAAGGGCATAAATACGTTTGGTCCATTAGGGATTCATCTAAATCTTGTATTAGTCCCCTCTCTTATATATAGGAGCATGGCTTTGTCTAACAATATCAATCTAATTGCCTCCAATATTATTTCCCAAATGGTATTAAGCAGGCATCCAAAACCCTAGTTGTCAAGTAAAAGGGAGAAAGAAGAGAGATTCGTAGTCAGTGGGGAGCCACCCCTTCTTCCTTAATACTCCCCCATAGAAATGCCTATTACACCACATTAATTTCCATCCTCTCTCGGTTCCGCTTCCTTTCTTCGTCTGCAGGGACTGAGCATGGTCATGTAGGCCTCGACATACCACCAACACATCACTAGGTACAGCTCAAAATATCCCACCACAAGCAGGGCATGTGGAGTCTACTGATGCCCTTGCTTATGCTTTCTCAGACATGTACGACCCTCCACAACAACAACATTCATTGATGCTCTCGCCGGAATTCCCTCTCAATGGCACCCCAAGTAGCGCCTATCGGAGTCGATCCATTGCGTAATAAAGGAATGTATAACCTGAAAGAACGTAGTATTTGAAGTGGTTTATCCATTTGCTCGCTAGCCCAGTTCCCCCCTCACCATCTACAACATTTGATGCTCGAGCATGATCAAGTTAGACCTATGGCTCCAAACGTTATCAGGTTTGTTGTAGTTGTAATGATGACAACTGAGAAAAAACATATTTGGGAAGCGTAGGGTTACACAATGTGTGTACCCTCATATATATATTAGTGGAACAATTACATGTAGGTCCAAATAGAAAGGTAAATTAATAGAGCAGTAAATAAAGACATATATTAACACTCCCCCTCAAGTTGGAGCATAGATATCAATCATGCCCAACTTGTCCACAAGCGAGTTGAAATGTTTCTTGGCCAGCAACTTGGTAAGCATATCAGCAACCTGATCTTCTGAGTGAGTGAAAGGAGTGCAGATCTTGCCAGATAAGATAGTCTCTCGAATGAAATGACAATCGACTTCAATATGTTTTGTGCGCTCATGATACACATGATTATTAGCAATGAAGATAGCAGCTTCATTGTCACAGTGCATAGGGATAGCAGCAGAAGATTCAACCTCGAAGTCTTTCAGAAGAGATTGTACCTGTTAACATATATTCCTGCTTTATGTATTATATAATTTATTTTATTTTTTCCATACTATATGTGGACCTCTCTGTAAATGTTTCAGTTATATATATATATATATATATATATATATATATATATATATATATATATATATATATGAGGGTGCACACATTGTGCAACCCTACGCTTCCCAGAATCATTGTCTCTGTCACATGGTATCAGAGCAGGGATCCAAAACCTAGCATCATCTACCCACCTCTCCCTCCCTTCTCTCTCTCCCCGGCGCCGCCGTCCCCCCCCCCCCCCCCGGCCCCACCCACCCGCCGTCGGCCGTCGTCCTCCAGCCACCGGCCTCCCGCCGCCGCCTCTCCTCCTCCCTACTGCCCGCGGCGCTGCGAGCCGGCAGGTAGCGTCGCCGCCAGCACTACCGCCCGGTAGCTGCTGCGCGGCAGCCGCCACCGCCAGGCCGCTAGGGAGGGGTTTGCAGGCCCCTTCTCCGTATCCGCCAGACGGTCTGGCTTTGTGAGGGAAATCTTCGTCTGATCCTGTCCAGTGGTTTGATTCATACGTGACGTAAACCGATTCCTTTTTTCGATTTTTTCCTGCCTGCCCATGTAGGCCTTTGCGCCGCTGGGTTTCCTGCTACGCCTCGATGTAGTCTGTATGTGAGGGGTCCTCCGTGCTAGTTTTGTGCCGGTTTCTGTCTGCCTGACGGCGTAGTCCGTCTCCTACCTATTCGTGCCTTCATGTGCCTGCTTGTTCGTGCCTGCCTAATATTGTGCCTACTGCTCTCATGGTGTCCTCGGGCGATGACTTCCACCGTCAAGTTACGACTGTGAAACTTAACGGGCACAACTACCAGCATTGAGTATGCTCCATGGTGATTTATGCAAAATCCCAGGGAAAGTACTCGCATCTGACCCGTGCCGGTCCGGCACAAACTGCAAAGGACGCTGACTCTAAAGATGTGACGGAGTATGACGACTGGGTTCATAATGACTCGACCGTGATGACATGGATTCTCAACAACAACGTTGAGAAGATTAGCGTCACACTCCTTCACTTTCCTACGACGAAGCAGATGTGGGATCAGCTCGCCAGCACATACTCACATAGCCAGAACCCCAAGAAGGTGTTTGACATCACCAAGCAGCTGGGACGTCTACAATTCACGGGGACGAACATTGCGGATTACTTCTCTGACTTTACTAGATTGTGGGGGGAACTGGAGTCCTATCACCCCCTTTCCACGGACCTGGCTACCATGCAGCGTCAGCGTCAGGAGCTGCAGTTAGTCCAGTTCCTTTGTGGATTGCCTGAGTCCTATGCTGGTGCTGTGGACCAGATTTTAGCCAGTGACCCTCTACCGTCACTGCAGAGTGCCTACAAGCGTCTTCAGTGTCTGCCTTCATCTTGCATTACAGTGGCACTACCGGCTGGGACATCCATCATCTGAAAAGTTTCGTCATTTAGTTTCTGATATTGGCACTTGTAGCTTTCAGTGTGAGTCATGTCAGCTAGGAAAGCAGACTAGAGTTGTTTATCCTAGACACAGTCATATTAGCAGTAAAAACATTTTTGATTTAGTGCATTGTGATGTATGGGGCCCTTGTCATGTGTCAAGTTTATCTGGTCAAGTACTTTATTCTGTTTATTGATGATTTTTCTAGGACTACTTGGTTGTTTATGATAAAAAGTAGGTCCGAAGTTATGTCTACTATCAAATTCTTTTTTGCTGAGGTGAAAACACAATATGGTGTGCATGTAAAAAAAATTTGTACTGACAATGCGCTTGACTTTCTTAAAAAAGATGTGGATATTTTTTGCAACTCTGTTGGTATGTTACATCAGACTTCATGTGCTTATACACCTCAACAAAATGTTGTGGTTGAGCGTAAAAATAGACATGTGTTAGAAGTTGCCAGGACTATTATGATAAATACTCATGTTCCTCGCTCATTTTAGCCTGAGGCTATCTTGACTGCTTGTTTTCTGATAAATAGAATTCCATCATCTGTGATTGGAAACAAAATACCTATTCAAGTTCTTCAACCAGATATTCAGTTATTTATTGTGCCTCCTTGGATTTTTGGGTGTACTTGCTTTGTAAGGTTGATTGGACCAGCTTCTGATAAACTTTCTCCTCGAGCTGTGAAATGCATTTTTTTGGGGTATTCTCACACCCAAAAGGGATATAGATGTTACAGCCCCACTGTGAGAAAATGGTTTACTAGCAGTGATGTTGTATTTTTTGAGGATACACCTTACTATTCTACTCGAGGAGAAAGTTTACAGCCTAACCTTATTGCCACTCCTCTGCCAATTACTACTGATTGTGTGCCTGATATTACTGATACGGTGACTACTGAGCATATTACTCCTATTATTGTTTATCAACGCAGGAACAGAGCACCTCCTACACAAGAACCCCCCCACGAAAACCAATCTTCACCTCCAGAAGGTTCTGCTACACCTGAGGTAACTTCTGACCTTGACATACCCATCGCTCTTAGAAAGGGTACTCGTTCCTGCACATCTCATAGTATTGTTCAATTTGTTTCCACTGATCATCTGAATGTCCATTCTATCAATTTTGTATATGCCTTATCTGTTGTGGCTGTTCCAAAGAATGTCCAGGATGCCTTAAAGAGTACTGCTTGGACGTCTACTATGAAAGAGGAAATGTTGGCTCTAGCTGAAAGAGATACTTGGGGGTTGGTGGATCCACCCCCTCAGTGTAAGCTTGTAGGCTGTAGATGGGTATATGTTGTGAAATACCAACCTGATGGCACTGTTGAAAGGCTAAAGGCACAGTTAGTTGCTAAAGGCTACACACAAACCTATGGTACTAACTACTTCGAGACCTTCTCTCCTGTTGCTCATCTTAACTCTGTCAGAATTCTTCTTTCTGTTGTTGTTAATCTTGACTGGCCACTGCTGCAGCTAGATGTGAAAAATGCCTTCTTGCATGGTGATTTACAAGAAGAGGTCTATATGGAGCAACCTCCTGGGTTTGTTGCTCAGGGGGAGTCTCACAAAGTTTGCAGGTTAAAAAAGTCTATTTATGGACTCAAGCAGAGTCCCCATGCCTGGTTTGACAAATTGAGAAAAATTATGATTGAATTTGGGTTTCTGAGATCTCAGGTGGATCATTCTGTTTTCACCAAGAAGAGTTCAGCTGGTATTTTTATTCTGATTGTCTATGTTGATGACATTATTATATCTGGCAGTGATTCTCTTGGTATTCAGGCTACTAAAGCTCATCTAGGCAAGCACTTTGCTACCAAATATTTGGGCAAGCTTCGGTATTTTCTGGGCATAGAGGTCTCTAGAAACTCTAATGCTCTTGTGTTGTCTCAGAGAAAATATGTCTTAGATATACTGCAGGAGACTGGTATGCTTGGAGCGAGACCTGCTGATACTCCTCTAGATCCCAATGTGAATTGGGATGATGATTCTTCTCCATTTTTTGCTGATAATAAAAAGTACAGGAGGCTGATTGGTAAGCTCATTTACTTGACTGTTACTAGAGCTGATATTTTTACTGTAGTGGGCCTTCTTAGAAGGTACCTTAATAAACCCAGATAGTGTCACTGGGATGCGTTATGTCATATTCTGAGATATTTGAAGAAGTCTCCTGGCAAGGGACTTCACTACAGAAAGAATGGACACTGTTCTCTTGAAGGGTACTCTGATTCTGATTATGCAGGAAGTAAAGCTGACAGAAAATCTACTTCTGGGTATTGTACTTATGTTGGAGGCAATCTTGTTACCTGGAGGAGTAAAAAACAAAATGTTGTTGCCAGGTCCAGTGCTGAAGCTGAATACAGGGCCATGGCCCATACTACCTATGAATTATTGTGGGTGCGCTCTCTGTTACAAGAGTTTGGGATTGACTCTTCTTTTTCTATACCCATGCATTGTGACAATAAAGCCGCTATCTTCATTGCTAATAATCCTGTCTATCATGATCGCACCAAACACATTGAAGTCGACTGCCACTTTATTCAGGAATCCATTCCAACTGGCAAGATCTGCACTCCTTTCACGCGTTCTGAAGACCAAGTTGCTGATATCTTCACCAAGCTACTAGCGAAGAAGCAATTCTGCACACTAATGGACAAGTTGGGCATGATTGATATCTATGCTCCAACTTGAGGGGAGTGTTAACATATATTCCTATTTTATGTATTCTGTTATTTATTTTGTTATTTCCATATTATATGTGGACCTCTCTGTAAATGTTTCAGTTTTATATATATGAGGGTGCACTCATTGGGCAACCCTACGCTTCCCAGAATCATTGTCTCTGTCACAGTACTCATTGGAGCTCACAAGCAATGTGGGTCATCGCCCTGTATTCAGCTTCAGTACTAGATCTGGTAACAACATTTTGTTTTTTACTTCTCCAAGTGACCAGATTACCTCCAACATAAGTACAGTAGCCTGAACTAGATTTTCTATCAATCTTACTTCCAGCATAATCATAATCCAAGTAGCCTTCCAGAGAACAGCGTCCATGCTGTCTATATTATAGGCCTTTGCCAGGTGATTTCTTAAGATATCTCAAAATATTACAGAGAGCATCCCAGTGACACTGTCTAGGCTTATCCAGGTACCTGCTAAGAAGACCAACTGCAGTAGAAATATCGGCTCTAGTAATAGTCAGATAGATCATCTTACCAATCAGTCTCCTATATTTTTTACTATCTAGAAACATAGGAGAAGAATCATCATCCCAATTAATATTGGGATCCATAGGAGTATCAGCAGGACGTGCACCAAGCATCCCAGTCTCCTGTAACAGATCTAGAACATACTTCCTCTGAGATAAAACAAGGGCATTAGAAGTCCTAGATACCTCAATGCCCAGAAAATATCGTAGCCTCCCCAGATCTTTAGTAGCAAAATGTTTGCACAAGTGTGCTTTAGTGGCCTGAATCTCAGAATGATCGCTGCCAGATAGAACAATATCATCAACATAAACAATCAGAATGACAATACCAGAAGGAGTCTTTTTTGTAAAGACATAATGATCAACCTGTGACCTTAGAAAACCAAAAGCGGTCAGGATTTTACTCAGTTTATCAAACCATGTCTGAGGACTCTGCTTGAGTCCATAAATAGATTTTTTAACATGCAAACTTTATGTGACTCCTCCTGAACAACAAACCCAGGAGGTTGCTCCATATAAACCTCTTCTTGAAGATCCCCATACAGGAAGGCATTTTTAACATCCAGTTGAATAAGAGGCCAATTAAGGTTAATAGCAACAGAAAGAAGAATTTTGACAGAGTTAAGTCTGGCAACAGGCGAAAACGTCTCAATATAGTGAATTCCATAAGTTTGAGTATACCCTTTTGCAACCATTTGTGCTTTTAGACGTTTCACCGTTCCATCAGGTTGATACTTTACAGCATAGACCCATATGCAGCCAACAGGTTTGCACTCAGGAGGTGGATCCACCAGCTCCCAAGTTCCTTTGTCAGTAAGAGCAGTCATCTCTTCTTTCATGGCAGTCATCCAGGCTGAGCTTTGTAAGGCATCATGGACAGTCTTAGGAACAACAATAGCAGATAGAGCAGCCACAAAGTTACTAGCATGAATACTCAGATGTGCATTAGAAACATGATTAGCAATATTATGAGAAGTAGAGGAACAAGTGCCTTTTCTGAGAGCAATAGGCAGATCTAAGTCAGAGTGTACCTCTGCTGGAGTGGGACCTTCTTGAGGAGAAGATTGGTGCTACATGGGGGGGTCTTGAGTACTTTGGGACTTGTTCCTGCGTTTATACATAATAAGTGGAGGAGTAGTTTTAGCAGGTGAAGTGTCAGAGGTGCAATCACTCGTAACAGGCAATGGTGTTGTGATTATATCAGAATCCAGTGTATCTCCTTTAGCAGAGTAAAAAGGCGTATCCTCAAAAAGACTACATCACTACTTGTGAACCATTTTTTCCCAGTAGGACTATAGCATAGGTACCCTTTTTGAGTATGAGAATAACCTAGAAAAATACATTTTTCTGCTCTAGGAGATAATTTATCATAGTTTGGTCCAAGTAACCGCACAAAACAAGTGGAGCCAAATATCTGTGGATGTATAGAAAACAGAGTTACATCAGGCTGGAGAACCTAAACTGGAATCTTATTGCCAATAACAGACGACGGCATTCTATTAATCAGAAAACAGGTAGTCAGGATAGCTTCTGGCCAAAAATGTCTAGGTACATTAGAAAGCAACATTATGGTTCTAGCAACCTCAAGTAAATGCCTATTTTTCCTTTCTGCAACTCCATTTTGTTGAGGTGTATAAGCACAAGATGTCTGATGAATAGTACCCATAGATCGACAAAACAATTCAACATCTTTCTGAACAAACTCCATAGCATTATCAGTTCTCAGAATTTTAATAGGCACATAATATTGTGTTTTTATTTCAGCAAAAAATAATTTTATTGTAGATAGCACTTGAGACCGATTTTTCAACATAAACAACCAGGTTGCACGAGAGAAATCATCAATAAACAGAATAAAGTATTTATTGCCAGACAAACTTGGCACATGACACAGACCCCATACATCTGAATGAACAAGATCAAAAATGTTTTTACTCTCTAATTTGGGGAAATACAGTTATAGACTGTTTCCCTAACTGACACGACTCACACTGAAAACTGTGTGTTCCTACACCAGAGATAACATGCTTTAATTTTTCAGAAGATGGATGTCCCAGTTTGTAGTGCCACTGTAAGGCTGAAACTGATGAAGATAGAGCGGAAGATAGCGCCAAGTTGTCAGTCTTTTTCAATTCATTCAGATACTATAGACCATCAGGCCTTCATGCCCCCCCACCAATCTTCATCCTCATGCGAAGGTCCTAAAAAGTACAAGTACTAGGAATGAATGTGAGACTGCAGTTCAAGCTACACACAATTTTGCTAACAGATAATAAGTTCAGTGGAAATCGAGGCACATATAGAGCAGATTTTAACAAAAATTGAGAAATTATGTCTCCAACCCCAGCTACAGCCGTCTTGGAGCCATCAACCAGCATAACAGAAGAATTAGAAACCGGTTTAGATAAGGTTTTAAACAAAGATAGATTTCCAGATATATGAGACGATGCACCCAAATCAATCACCCATTTTTTATTACCAGTACTAGGTGAGGGAGCACTGATGAAAGCAGAATCACAACCAGAATATGTAGCAGCATGAGCTCCAGAAGCAGCTCCAGAGGATGACCCAGTATGCTCGAGCAGTAGACGCTCCACCTCAACACAGATGAAGAAGTCAGTAGTAGTAGAACTGGACGCATCACGAGCAGTAGGCTGTGACACTACCTCAGTGGTAGCATGGGTATCAGAAGTTGCATTAGCCCAGGCGGGCTTTCTATATTTCTCCCAACATTTTTCTTCAACATGATTAGACTGGCCACAAAAGCTGCAAAACCGTTGACCAATCTAAGGTCGTGCAGCATTAGGAGGACCAGAAGGTGCTCCACGTCCAGAAGAAATCCTCCCCCTCCCATCACTAAGAGGATGAGTTTCGTGAGAACAACCACGTTCACGGCCACGACCATGGCCAGACATAGCAGCAAGGGCAGTGGTATCGTCAGTATCAAAAGGTGACTCAGATGAAGATGACGGCAGGAGTTGTAGACGCTAAAAAGCACTCTGTAGAGTAGGTAGTGGATCATTGGCCAGAATCTGATCCACAACCCCAACATATGAGTCAGGTAAGCCACACAGGAACTGGACTACTTGCAACTCCTGGCGTTGACGTTGCATGGTAGCCAAGTCAGTAGACAAGGGATGGTATGCCTCCAATACCCCCCAAAGTCCCTTGAAGGCATAAAAATAGTCAGTAAGATCAGATCTCGAGAAGTGTAGATGACTCAGTTACTTTTTGATATCAAAGACTTTCTTCGAATTCTGGCTGTGAGAGTATGTACTAGCAAGCTGATCCCACATCTGCTTGGCTGTCTGTAGGTATAATAAGGTGACACTAATTTTTGTCTCACTGCTATTCAAAATCCAAGTCATAACAGTAGAATCATCTTTAACCCAGTCATCATATGCTTTGACATCCTTGGAGTCAGCGGTGGCAGCAAGCATAGGAGGTGGATCGTGCGTCAAATGTGACAGTTTCCCTTGAGATTTAATATAGATTTGCATAGAACAAACCCAGTGTTGGTAGTTTCTCCCATCCAGTTTAACAGTAGTAACCTGGCGACACAGATCCTCATGGCAAGATGCCATGACAGGCAGAGCACCAATCACCGACAGTGAGAAGAACAAGCAGGCACAGGCAGAACACGACCGCCTAGTTCCTCAGCTAGGCGGCAGTAGGCACAGTGGAACGACTGGACGGACCAGTTACATACAGGCTACGCCGAGGCACAGTAGAAAACCCGGTGGCTCACAGGCCTACACGGGCAGGCAGAAAGCAGATCTGAAGACGAAACCTCAGACCAGTGTACGGGAATCGGCGGATCGAAGTGCAACTACGAGCAGATCATGCAACGGAAGGAGATGGTGGTGAGCAGCACCGACAGAGACGCTCGGACAGGGGCTGGCCCAACGGGGCGCGGGGGGGGGGGGGGGGGGGGCGGGGGGAGAGAAAGGGAGGGAGGAAGATAAAGGAGAGACGGCTCTCCGGATCTAAACCTTCTCAGGTATCATGAGACAAAACAGATTTGGGAAGCGTAGGGTTACACAATGTGTGTACCCTCATATATATATTAGTGGAACAATTACATGTAGGTCCAAATAGAAAGGTAAATTAATAGAATAATAAATAAAGACATATATTAACAATAACCAATGGCCACAACCAACCCATCAGGCAAGGGGCCTCTGAGGATTCCTCTCATATGTAACAAATTGGTTGTAAGATCCAAAAAATTGTCCTCATGTCATAGTCAATGCTCCACAACTACAACATTGCAACAATGCTATGCGCTTATAGTCAGAAGCTCCATTTGGACCTTAGAAAGTACCTTCGTCATCATATTCTTGTGATGCTCACGGACCTAGAGCTTGCCACCAACTGATCTTACAGAACAAACAATTGGAGCTCTAGGATATAAACTCCTGTAAAACATGGAGATCAAACAAAGTTTGCACCAAGCTGGCACATAGTTGGTTGTGGTTTGTCGTTGCTAACAAGACTGCCAATGTCAATGAACTTCACATCATGCCCTAATAGGTAAATAAAATTCCATCAATGTGGCAAGGATGTAGTTCTTCACCAAAGCAACCAACGCAACATAAGTGTAGCACACAACAGTTGGCCAGCGCAACCCAGGGCAATCGGTTGACACAACAGAGCGCAACATGTGACATCCTTCAGCTAGGTTGCTAGCAGTTGGTGCTACTCAACATTACGCCAACAAGAGCCAAGGCTTCAATCTATCAATGTTTCTCATGTCTCAATAAAGCCATTTTTAGCAAGCTTTATGTTTGATCTCCCACCGGAAAACATCATAAACCTTTTTTTTTCATGTAGCAACGCATGTTGACCAGCTGCTATGTGCAACTTCCCTGTAACAATGCTTTTATCCAAACTACCATATGTCATTACGGTAGTGTTGCTTCTTGTGGGAACTACTTTGATAACAATGGTGACTTAGATAACTTCTACACGTTTCTTCCAACATCAACTACTCTAGATGCACGCTAAAGCTCCAGATGTTTATTCATAATAGCTCATAATCAAGATATTATCAATTTCAAGGGAAGTCTACCATGTTGTCACTGCTTCTGCCTTGCTACTATCTTTGTCGGGAGTAAGAGACATTTTTGCTACATGCTACGTGCTATCTTCTTTAGCGGAAAATGTTTTGAGTGCTTTAATTATTGTTGCAAGATTTTATGGTTTATTCTTATCTTTTTCTGTATCGGAAAGTTGGGTCGATGTTTCACCCATGCTCCAATATTAGGGGGAGAGTTAGAGTTCATGGTTATCTATTATATTATATTAATGGGCCTAAGTATGTTTTACCGCTTAGGGTTTGATCAAATGCCTGTATAAGTCTCTTTTCTATATATAGGAGCATGGTTTTGATTAATAATATCAATCTAATTGCCTCCAACCTTATCTTCCACAACAATGAATTTGAATATCTTGGTTCTTGGGTTCAGATTTACCTTTAGTCCAGACTCAGTCCGTCTAAGAACATAGGTCGAAAAATTTGGCCCGGCCCCCCATGTAAATTATATGAACAAGGTCTGTCTCAGCAGGGTTATGCGGGATGGGACATGGGTCCGATCGAGCCAGCCCAGTTCAATGCTCATCCCAACAATCGGCATGTCGAACTGTATTGACATCGAGAATGACGACATGGCAGCTTCTTGAAAATTAACTACTTCTCCTGATATACACCTTGGGATAGAAGTGAAGATTTGTTCGTGTTGTAGCCTTGTAGGTAGGATTACAGATGTTGGTGAAGATACGGGAAGGGTTCGATATCTAAGGTATCTATACCAATTGTGGTGGTGTGGGGTCAAGGTTCCCTATGGAGACGTTGATGTCATGTTCATGGAAGTTGACAGACATCAACATGCAATTGGTACTAAGGTTAAATAATTTTTACCCTTTTTGTGCCTAAGAGGGCCCCAAGAAGATGGTCTTCAAAACGCGAGGTGCGTAGTCACAATTTTGAAGTTTTAAATTATTCACAAACTTTTCATGAGACGAAGCTGAGATTGAATTTCACAAGATATTGAAACTCTTTCCAAAATCTAGGAATTATTTACAAACTTCATGAATTATTCCCGAATTCTGTGAATTATCCCCAAATTTCACGAGTTATTTAGGAATAGGAACATGTTGTTTGATTTGATAATTGTGAATATTGAATCAAAATGCAAATAATACACTCATAGGTCATGTGTGTATGACATGTAAATATGAATCATTCATATTGTCTTCTTTGCATTTAATTTTATGTTCCAAAATGTTTGATTGAATCTTTTCCAAATTTTATGCAACTTTCTTGCATCTATAACCCTATAAAAAAGAGTGTCTCTGCTCTGTTTGTCTGGTTTTCCAGTAGCTTGCTTGGCTACTTCTTTTTCCTTTGCTGTTTTTATTTTTTTTAATCGAACGCTTCTTTTTTTCATGTCTGCTCTTTGTTTGTCTTTGTTTCCAGTAGCTTGCTGAGCTACTTCTTTTTTTGACAGCTTTAAGTTATTTTTACTGCTATGTGAAATGGGGATGGAGTTGTTACAGATGTCTTATGTCTTTTGTCACAATGTAGTACTAATCATTAACCTAATGAAAAAAATATTTATGTGTTTATATTTTGATAATGACATGTCACACGTTAAAGAAGTCAATTGGTTGTTAATTGAACACATGTTTGTTGCAACCGTTTGACTATGTGCTCATTAGTTTATTCAATTGGTTGTTAATTGAACACATGTCTGTGTTCCAACAGTGTCATGTGCTCATTAGTCCTCTCTATCGGTGTGTGCAGATATTGCATACTAGAGAGTCAGCGAAAATGCGGCGAAATTTTTTAAGTTGTGTATCTTTATAAATTGGAGGAAGTCGGGTAATTTTAATCAAAATGATCTATCTTTTTGTTGGTGGAAAATTAATTATTACAAATGACAATGCGGTACCATCCATGAGTTCAACAACAAAAATCAATTTTTGTAGAAGTTTAATTATCCGCCTACTAGCTATTCTATTTAGATGTGTGACATTTTTTATTAAAATTGTGAGTCAAAATTATAAACTAAATATCATATTTTACAAACTATTTTTAGATTTTAGTAATTGCATTTCACGTGCTTAGCACGTGTTACCTGCTCGTAATTCCTAAAAGCCGTTTTTTTGCCTCACCAAGTGGATCCTTGTTTTGTGACCAAGGAACGAGGTATACAATATTGATGTTGTTTCGATGGTGTGGAAAATGGTATTTGCTTGTATATGGATGGAAATTTTGACAGATGCAATCCTAATTGTTTTGATGCCAAAATGGCTGAATTAAATCATGAAATTTTGCAGGTGGATCTCTACATCAAAATGCATCATTTTATGCAATAAAATTATATGTTGGATGCGTAGAGGGGTCCTTCATGTGGGAAGGGGTAAGGAACTTGGCTTGTTTCTTGGCAATTTTGATGAAGGGTTTTGATGACAAAATGTAGGAATTGTGTGGTGAAATTTTACTAGAACAATTCATAAACTAAAATACACATACTTATGTGATAACCTCATCTATTGTTCTCATCCCACATTATTTTTATTAACCTAGGCCTATGTCTCTATATGCATCATATTAGATTCTGAAAGAAACTATACATCAAGGCTTTCTATTGTCCATCTTCAAAGTCAAAATGTGACTTTGGAAATTGACTTCACGACTGTGAAGGAAGTTAGGAATAAGCACCATCACTAATGTGACACTTTTTTTTCTTCCATCATTTATTACCACGTTATTTTGATATGTAGTAGTGAATTCCCTCATGGATCATTCACAAAAGTGGAATGGATCTAAAAGCCATTATTACCAAGTTCACTATATGCATGTTGTCGGGATGCGATAATATAAGAAACGTAGTTACCATGTCCATGTTGTGGGATATGAGTAGCAAGTGCCATACATAAACAAATATAAGACTAGAATATTATAAAATCTATACTTTTTCACAATATTTGTTTGTTTGTGTTGTGAAGTAGTACATTTTCCTCCCTTTTATGACAATACTATTGATAAGAACATATGTATAGCAATTAGCTTACTACTAAAAGTGATTACAAATTATACTCGTATTTAGTGGATTATATACGTATATTATTATGATTATAATGTATATTATGAGATAGTGATGTAGATCTATAATTGCATACAAATAGGTAGACATATGAAGAAGCAGACTGAGGGATCTTTTCCAATTTAAGGCTTTTTAGATGAATTTATATTCTATTGAGATTGTTAGAATATAACATATTTAGTTAATAGGTTATTAGTCTATTGTCTACATGGGCATGTTGCCCATGGCCCGTTAGGGTTAATCTGCTTCTTTTGTGCTTCCTTGCGATAGCCTCCTCTCCTATATATAGGACAGGGTGTACATATCAATAGAACAACACAATATCATTGTATACGCTTCTTCACATGGTATCAGAGCAATAGCACTAAGGAGAGAACCCTACTGCCGCCCCTCCTTCACTCTACTCTCTCCACCGCCCGATCCAGCCCTAGCAACCACCGACCCTTCCTCTCCTAGAGAGAGCAATTGGGGGACAGCCCGCCTGCGGGTGGCTGCCGCCTCCTTCCATGGCTTAGGCCGCCCGCCCGCCAGGTACATCCCATCCTCCATGGTCGCATCTTCTTCCCCTTTCACATTGATTTTATCTATGAGCCGGCGTCATCCTTCTCGGCAATCTCTATCCAGTCTTAGTCTCTAGACAGCGCTATTTCCGATTCAGATCTATCTGTCGTCACTTTTCCCAAGATCTTTTTATCACACAGCTCCATCCGCCGCTATTGAAGCAGCCACGCCAAAGTAGATCTGCCTTCCGCTCCAGCAACTGCCGCCATCGTCTTCACTTCCTTGTTGCCTTGTCATCTCCGCGTCGAGCCGTAGCGCCATCCATCATCTCCGCCGCTGCGCCATCCATCATCTCAGCGTCGAGCCGCTCCATCACTCCACCGCTACGCCACCTCTCAGAACCCTGGACGACGCTAATTCCCATCTAGATCCAGTCGTGGTCAAGCAAGGAGCCACCACTTTTCATGATCAAAGGAGTACAAAAGATGCTTATTCTTGTCGACCCATGGTGCTAATTCCTGGGGTACTTGTCTCCTTGACGCTTCGAATTCCCATCGAGATCATGCATCGGCCACTGTCGATACGACATGTTGTCCAAACAACACGGTATGTCGCACTCCAGAAATCATCCTCACAACGCGGAGTTTCATCCAAAATGCAAAAGACACCGCGTGTTCGATTCTAAAACTCTTTCTGACGGCAACATACATGGTGTGTCTTCCTCAAACATGGGGTGTTAGCAAACAGCAGAGTTACACCTCCGACATCAAACACGGCAGGTCCACTTGGAACACGGCGTGTCGCTGGAGATCCAGTTCACGTCCCCGACATCCGACACGACATGTCGCATTTCCACACGGCATGTTGCAAGGAGTCAGTCAGTTTTCAGCAAAAGAGCTACACGGCGTGTCAACAATCTTACAGAGTCTACCTCTCAACCCTTGACAAGTTACTCGACGTGTCCAATCACAGACACGGCATGTCAGAAGCAGTCAACACACTTCCAGTTCTAGTTTTACGTCCTCCAAAGGTCTATTGCTCCTCCAATACTTGATGAGAATCAGACCTTGTTATTATTTTTTGACCCAACAAAATTTTTTCAGGTCAAGAAAAGTTCCATTTATTTTCTCTATTTGGATCTTAACCGGGTTGGTTTTGCATATTGATTCCAGTTATTGGTTTTAATGCCGAGATACCATTCCGACAGTGCCACTTCTTCCCCCTACTGAGAAATATTATGGTAGTGTATCTCCTCTTTCTACTGACGTTTCCATTTCGGTAGTCCTTTTGTTCTTCTCTACATACTACACCTCTCGTTCTACCCTTTCCCACCCACCCAACCATCATGCATGCGTCTTTCTACGTGCGGGGGGTCATATTTCCCTTTTTCCACACCATCTACCCTCGTCGTATTTGGTGTGCGGGGGGATAGAGGAGAGAGATGGATAGAGAGGGTATGAAGAGAACATGAGAGAGAGGATATGAGAGAGGAGACACATGAGATGAGATGATATTCCAGGCTATGTTCATGGAGCTTCATGATCCTCAGCACACCTGGTTTCTTGATGTCTTTGTGGCGCATCATTCCTATTTAGCATCATGTTACATTTCAGACAACATTGAAGGATCTCCCAGTTGCAGCATTGACACCAAGACTTTTGCGTCTGTATCGCATTATGTACGTCAGGACAAGAGCTTGATGTGCATACTCCGGCCTCTAGTCCCTTTGGTGTTGATGACTGAAACAGAACAAGTGAAAATGGAGAGCTTAGGGTTACACAATGTGTGTACCCTTATATTTATAATAACATAACATTTACAGTGAGGTCCATATATAAAAGTAAATTAACAAAACACTAAATAAAGACATATATATATATTAACACTCCACCTCAAGTTGGAGCATAGATGTCAATCATGCCCAACTTGTACACCAGAGAACAGAAGTGCTTCTTCGCCAGCAGCTTTGTAAAGATGTCAGCAACCTGGTCTTCAGAACGGGTGAAAGGAGTGTAAATTTTCCCAGATAGAATAGCTTCTCTGATGAAGTGGCCGTCAACTTCAATATGTTTTGTGCGTTCATGATAGACAGGATTGTTGGCAATAAAAATAGCAGCTTTGTTATCACAGTGCATTGGAATAGCAGAAGAAGACTCAATACCAAAGTCTTTCAGAAGAGACTGCACCCACAAGAGTTCACAGGCAGTATGGGTCATGGCCCTGTATTCAACTTCAACACTAGATCTAGCAACAACATTTTGTTTCTTGCTGCGCCAGGTGACAAGATTACCCCCTACATATGTGCAGTAGCCAGAAGTGGATTTCCTATCAATCTTGCTCCCTGCATAGTCAGAATCAGAATAGCCTTCTAGAGAGAAGTGCCCATTTTTCCTGTAACGGAGGCCCTTGCCAGTGACTTCTTTAGATATCGCAAAATATTAAATAGAGCATCCCAGTGACACTGTCTGGGTTTATCCAAGTACCTGCTAAGAAGTCCCACAACAGTAGATATGTCATCTCTTGTCACAGTTAGATAGATCATCTTACCAATCAATCTCCTGTATTTTTTGTTATCAGCAAACAACAGAGAAGAATCATCATCCCAATTAACATTGGGATCTAGAGGAGTGTCAGCTGGCCTTGCACCAAGCATACCAGTTTCCTGTAACAGATCCAGTACATATTTCCTTTGAGATAGAGTAAGAGCATTAGAAGTTCTAGACACCTCTATGCCCAGAAAATATCGTAGTTTTCCCAGATCTTTAGTAGCAAAATGCTTGCAGAGATGGGCTTTAGTAGCCTGAATAGCAATAGAATCACTGCCAGATAGGATGATATCATCAACGTATACTATAAGTATCACAATACCAGAGGAAGTCTTCTTTTTAAAGATAGAATGATCAACCTGCGATCTCAGAAAACCCAAGGCAGTCAAAATTTTGCTCAACTTATCAAACCAAGCCCGAGGACTCTGTTTGAGCCCATAGATAGATTTCTTTAGCCTGCAGACTTTATGTGACTCCCCCTGAGCAACAAACCCAGGAGGTTGCTCCATATAAACCTCCTCTTGCAGATCACCATATAAGAAAGCATTTTTAACATCCAGTTGTACTAGAGGCCAGTCAAGGTTAACATCAACAGTTAGTAGAACTCTGACAGAATTAAGACGGGCAATAGGTGAAAAGGTTTCAAAGTAATCAATACCATAAGTCTATGTATACCCTTTAGCAACAAGGCGTGCCTTCAGACATTCTAAAGTACCATCTGGTTGATATTTGACAGCATAAACCCATCTGCAGTCTATTGGCTTACACTGAGGAGGTGGATCCACCAACTCCCAAGTCTGTCTGTCAGCAAGAGCAAGCATCTCCTCCTTCATAGCAGTAGTCCAAGATGTACTTTACAAGGCATCCTGTACAGTCTTTGGAATGGCAATCGCAGATAAAGCAGTGACAAAGTTGCTAGCATGAACACTTAAATGATCAGTAGATACATGGTTAGCAATATTGTGGATAGTGCAGGAACGAGTACCCTTCCTAGGAGCAATAGGTACATCAAGATCAGAGATTACCTCAGGTGACGCAGAACCTTCTGGAGGAGAAGATTGGCTTGGATTGGGGGGTTCTTGGGCAGGTTGAGATCTGTTCATGCACTGATAAACAATAAGAGGAGCTGTCGGTTGTACAGGAGTAGTGGCATCAGAAACACAATCACTAGTAATAGGCAACGGAGAAGCAATAAGCTCAGAATGAAGACTATCTCCTTTAGTAGAGTAGTACGGTATACCCTCAAAAAACACAACATCACTGCTTGTGAACCATCTCTTTGTAGTTGGACTATAGCATCTATACCCTTTTTGTGTACGAGAATACCCTAAAAAGATACATTTTTCAGCCCGTGGAGATAGTTTATCATGAGTAGGACCAAGCAATTTTACAAAGCATGTAGAGCCAAATATACGAGGAGGTACAGCAAACAAGGGTTTATCAGGGTGCAGAATTTGTACAGGTATTTTATTTCCAATCACCGAAGAGGGCATCTGATTTATTAGAAAGCAGACAGTCAAGATGGCTTCTGACCTGAATAATTGAGGTACATTAGCATGCAACATAATAGTTCTAGCAACCTCTAGCAAGCGTCTATTCTTCCTTTCAGCAATGACATTTTGTTGAGGTGTGTATGCACAAGAAGTCTGGTGTATAGTGTCAGCTGATTTACACAACAACTCGACATCTTTTTGAACAAATTCAAGTGCATTATCAGTTCTAAAAATTTTAACAGGCATAGAGTATTGTGTTTTCACCTCAGCAAAAAAGAATTTAATTGTGGACAAAACTTCAGATCGACTTTTCAGAAGAAATAACCAAGTGGCCCGAGAAAAATCATCAATAAACAGAATAAAATATTTGTTGCCAGATAGACTAGGGACATGACATGGACCCCATACATCAGCATGAACAAGATCAAAAACATTTTTACTACTAATCTGAGAACGTCTAGGATAAACTGCCCTAGTCTGTTTGCCTAATTGACATGATTCACATTGAAACACATTTGTCCCTACATCAGATACAATATGGTGCAGTTTCTCAGATGATGGGTGCCCAAGTCTGTAGTGCCACTGTAAAGCCGATACTGAAGAAGATACTACAGAAGCCAGAGCCACATCGTCCACTCTTTTCAGATTGTCCAGGTAGTACAAGCCATCAGATCCTTCATGCCCCCCACCAGTCTTCATCCTCGTGCGAAGGTCCTGAAAAACACATGAACCAAGAACTATAGTCAGGCTACAGTTCAGGCTAAGCAAAGTCTTGCTAACAGATAATAAATTCAGCGGAAACTGAGGCACATAAAGAGCAGATTTCAACATGATATCAGACACAATGTCTCCAATCCCCGAAACAACAGACTTGGAGCCATCAACAAGCATAACAGACAAATTAGCAATCGGTCTAGACAAATTTCTGAACAACGACCGATTCCCAGAATCATGAGACGATGCGCCTGAATCAATAACCCATTTTGTATTACCAGAACTAGAAGACGGCGCAGTGAGGAAGGAAGTGTCACAACCAGAGTACGTCGCAACATGTGCTCCAGAGGTGGTGGCAGTAGACGATGAGCCAGTACGCTCAAGCAACAAGTGCTCGACCTCAGCACAAATGAAGTCAGCAGTAGAAGTACCCGGGGCATCAGGCTGGGTAGACATTTTTGAAGAGATAGTAGCATCAGTGGCCGCATTGGCCCAAGCCGGTTTGCCATATTTTTCTCAGCATTTATCTTCAATATGGTTAGACCGGACACAAAAGTTACAGAAGCGTTGGCCCGTCTGAGGGTGAGCAACAACAGTAGCAGTAGCAGGTCCAAAAGATGCTCCACGATCTGAAGAATTCCTCCCCCTGCCAGCACCAAGGGGAGGGCGAGTGTCGTGAGACCGACCACATCCATGGCCATGACCACGACCAGACATCGCAGCAAATGCAATGTATCACCAGTGTCAGTGCGTGTCTCAGATGACAATGCAGGCAAGTGTTGTAGCCGCTGAAAGGCACTCTGTAGAGTAGGTAGCGGATCACTAGCTTGAATTTGATCCACCACCCCAGCAAAGGAATCAGGTAAACCACAGAGAAACTAAACTACTTGCAACTCCTGGCGCTGACGTTGCATAGTAGCCAAATCAGTAGACAAGGGATGGTAGGCTTCCAATTCCCCCCACAATCCCTTGAAAGCAGAAAAGTAGTTTGCCAAGTCAGATCCCAAGAAGCGTAGGTGGATGAGCTGCTTGTTGATATCAAACACTTTCTTGGGGTTCTGACTATGTGAATAGGTACTAGCAAGCTGATCCCACATCTGCTTTTTCGTCTGCAGGTATAGTAGTGTGACACTGATCTTGGTCTCACTACTATTCAGAATCCATGTCATAATCGTAGAATCATCTTTTAGCTAGTCATCATAGGCTTTCACATCTTTTGAGTCGGTTGTTGCAGGAGGCACCGGAGGCGGATCACGCGTCAAGTGAGACAGTTTGCCTTGTGATTTGACATATATCTACATGGAACACACCCAGTGCTGGTAGTTTCTCCCATCCAGTTTCACCGGTGTAACCTGACGGCGCAGATCCTCATGTGTAGACGCCATGAGGTAGAAGCAGACCAACTCCCGGAGTAACAAGTAGGCAGCAGAAGGCAGGAACAGGCAGAAGAAGACTTCCAACGTCCTCAGGTAGGCAGCAGTAGGCACATATCTACAGATTGGAAAGAAGTATATTGGGGGACCACTACTTCATTACAAGCTATGCACAGGGCGGTAGGATGTACCCAACCCCTAGGAGCCAAAGCTCTAAAGGGGCCAAAGTCCAGTGAGTCAAAACTCTTAAGAATTTGATTCTAGTGCTATCTTAATATTTAACAAAATTCAAAAATAATGAATTTAGGGGTGGTGACCTTTAAAGGCAGGAAAGGCTTACAAATAAGTTTAGCGTTCACCACCAAATAAGATATATGGAATTCAAGAGGGAAACAAGATAACACAATAAGTAAATTGAGAATCTAGTACCTTTATCTCAAGCAAGAGCCCAACATTTTTTACAATCGAGATCCATAGAGACACAAAGTTGAATGATCTAGAAATGAGAAACATTTTGAGTCACGATATAGTTCTTGGATTGGAAATCACTTTCTTGGTTTTTATTACCATTTTATACCTAAGTGAGTAGGATATCTTAATACTCATCTTTTTGTTGTTATAGTGTATTATCATGAGATCATTAAGTTCCTCCCCATCAATATATTTATATCTTTGAGAATATTTGTTATAATATTCATTACTCATGTTCATAGTATTTATAATTTATAAGTTCTCATATTACATAATACTACTTATGTAGTATAATAGCATGGGACACATGCATACACATTATTTAAGGGAAAATATTTTCTAGAGGTTTGTCTCCATGTCTTTATGGGTCGCCAAAGTAGTGATATAGCTAGCACTAGAACTTTAAACCATTGGATTCAATTTCTCCATATATGTCACCCTTTTATTCTTTTTTTGTTTATTAGATTGCAATCTAAATTATGTAAATCACTAATAAGGGTATTCAACTTATGGTTTAAACCATGGGTTATATTGATTGGTCATTTTCCATTCTTCTTCTTTAATTTCTAATGGTGCATCACTTTCACTATACAATTAACAAGATCATACATGTACATGCGTGTGTCAAATAAGACCAATGTGTATCTAGGTTTTGATGTGTGTTTTCTCGTTACCATTGATTTATTTGACCTATTATTAATTCATCTAAGTATTTATTTATCAGTCTAGGATTATATGATGTATTCGATTCCAAGTGAGATGTAATGCATTAACATATAATTAGTTGTAATTTAGGTAACCAAATGTCATTTTTATGCTATGATTATACTTATCCATTATGACCCTAATATCATATCACCAAGTATATGATCATAGGAATGATACTTAGGCCAATAGGGTTTATTGTTCTAATTATATACTCCCTTATGATTTAACCTTCATCATGCATATTCTTATTATAGTTTCTCAAAGTCAAAGTAGTAGAAAAGAGGACAAACTTGTTATGACTAGGCTACTAGTTCTGATTGATTTGTACTCTAGATTAGCTAGAAAATCACATAGAGGTTTGCAAGTTTTATATAGCTTGGTCAAGAGTTTAGCCACATGGTCTTGATGAATGACCTCTTGTATAGTCTTCAGATGGTCGACCTCCAAATGATTTATCAGGCTTTGCTTCAGATCAGATTCCACAGAGAGGGAGGAGGAGTTTAAGGGTGGTGGTCGAGGTTCTTGGTGGTACAATGTCTGAGTTGTTGTAGGTTGTCGTTGCCATTGTGTAGGTTATGACTTAGTTGGGTATGGTGGTAAAGATGATGATAGGCATAGGTGGAGTGGTGTTTTGGAAGGGAGTCAATTGATGTTGCTATGGGTGGTTGGGGTGGTTTGGCACATCGAGGTGTCATGTAGTGTAGACTTTCGACACATTAGGCCAGAGGAAAACAAGGAGGAAGGGGCATCGGTGGAGGCAGTTTTACCACTAGAAGATTGGAGAGGATTGATATGGAGTGGTTATCCACAATTTCTTGAAGCCTGGGATAAATGATGGCATGGTTGGAGAGCATCAGGTCTTCAATCTAGGGGTTGAGTTGTCGAGTTGTAGATGTCAATCGAGACAAGGGGATGAGGGCACTAGCAGGTCACGTGTATGAAGTAACATAGTTGTGGGTTTTTCTTCCAGGACCTAGGGATTTGGAGTATTTACATGTGTCCAGGTTAGAGATAAATTTTGAGAGGAGAGAGTAGGTGTAATAGTGTTCAGTTGAGTTGAGGAGGGGTGCTCAATCTACAGAGGTTGCTGGTGAGATCCAACACTGCCCTAGCAGCATAGCAAGACCAGAAGAGACTAGCGTAATGTTTTAGTTGAGGGTATGTGTGGGATGTGTCTTTATGGATGTCCTTTGTAGGTCTTGGGAGTAGAGGTGGTCTAAGATGTAGGGTATGGTAGACCCACAACAGGACAGTGGCCTGAGTTTGCAAACGACAAAGATATGGATTGGAACTACTAGTAGGGTTACCAGTTTATCTCCTCGAGGTTGGGTGTGTACAACATGTTATATATTAAGTAGGGGGTTCTTAGGTTTTTCTAGATGAAGGTAATGAGAGGAAGAAGAGGAGAGGATGTGGGTCGGTCTTTACTCCTCTATTTATGATATTAAACAAGTATGTGGGAATTTTAATGGTATTCAATGCTCGACATTGGGGACCTTGTTGCGTACATGTGAAGGTTAGGGCATGAGTCGACGTGATAGGGGTTAGGAAAAACAATTGGAGAAGGAAGACATTCTATATAACGACTTCACATGGTATTTGGATGCAAGGAAAGGGGCACCATCTTGTTTATTTGCCTAATCGTCAGCTAGGGTAATTGGGAAAGAGACAAGCTTTGCCCTTAAATTGGTTAATTTAACTCCTATATTAAAGTGGTTATATCTCCCTTTTTCCTAATCACTTTGTAATTTCTAAGAGAGAATCTGATTACTCTAAGATTTTAAACTTATGGTCCATTTTAATACAATATTGTTCCAATCGTCTACTTTCTAATAAAGTAAATATAAAAATACTAACTCCTCAATTATGTTCCTAAGATGACTAACTTAATTTATCCCATAAATGGTTCAAATATACATATGTATTAATGTGTTCATGTTTTCATTTAGTCCAAATACAGACAACTAAATCAAGATTATATCATTCATGTAAGGTTAAATCAAAATGTGTGAGACCGCAAGTATTGAACTACCCTAATTGAGAATGGAATGACTCATTAACCAAAATGAGGGACATATCTGCAGATATTTCTCTAAGGTATGATCATCTTATTTAGATAAGAGAATGAAATAAAAGGCTAACAATTTGATGTTGATAATAATATTGAAAGGAGATGTTGAATTGGAGGATCAATTAGTTAGTGAAATCAAGTTTGGGAGGATTTTAAAATTACATCTCAAAATTAAGTATAGTACCAAAATCTTGTACGTTACAATTCTCCACCACTTAAAGTGGATTTCATTCTTGAAATAAGTTTTTCCATGGTCTACGTAGGTACTATACTCCACCCCTTAAAAGGATTCAACTAGAAGTTTAGATGGGCATTTCAATTATAATGTATCTTTCTCCACTTTTCTAAAATCTTACCTTGCACCTAAATCTAGGTGTTAAGAGTTTCATGTGACACTCCACTAGGATTTTCTCACATCTCCATATTGTGACTTAGCTCAAGAAATCATCAACAAAATTGATAAAATCATTTTTCTTTATATAGTATTATAATGAAGATAACTATTTGATGAGAAACTTTTTGAAGAAAAAAATATGGCCAAAATCAATGTGATGAGTAAGTCACAATCACCTTTGCCAACATTCGCCATACTAACTATTTAACTCAATAGTGAATAGAATATTTGCATGGAACCCAAGGGTCACTAGAATAACTTCACTTATAAAAGGTAAGAGGGACATTGTTTCTATTAAAGTAGATTTACATATTCCAATTAGGGCTTCTAATCCAACTATTCACCTTTCAAGTACTAGTTTGTTTTATAGTTGAAATCACGTTCCATTTTTTAAACATCCTAATTTGGGTTGACAATTTTTTCTAGGAGTTCTGATTTTCCCAAGTAGTAATAATCACCTTGGCTAGTTCAGTATGCAAAGTGAGGAAACCCCACCACCACCAAAGTGGATAGGGAGTAATTATGCCAGAACCTTCACTAAAAATCCTTCCTTAGACATCTAGGCTCAATTCTCTTATGGTGAAGTTATTAAACGGTGTATTAGACAACTAATTTCACCTATGTTTCCATTTTTATGTTAGGTGTATAGACCTAGGAAGACTGGAGTTGGTGGCATCCACTTGCCTAAGTTCTAGGTGTACTAGTTCTCTAAACCTAACTTCCAGGAGACATGCATGAGTGTCTATTGTTCATAGCTTTGATACCATGTTGTAAATATCTGATCTTTACGGTCGAGTATGTACAAAATAATATAAACAATGTAAACAAATTTTTGTTACAATCATGCTTTTACATCAGAGTCGCGGAAGCATTATGAAAGATTATAAATTTTAGAATAAGAATTGATTCCTATCTAGTCTTCAACAGAGGACATCTCATGCACGTCTCTTCTAGTCCATCTTTGTATGGCATGTCCATGAGTTCCCAAAGGGAACGAAACCACACATGGACCCTATGAAGGGAAAACATGGGTCATCATGGATGGTACTAAATTCAATTATTGAGCTATTTAAAATATGGGAACAAAGTATGATTCAGGTATAAGATCAATTCTAGGAGAGAACTATTTAGTGGAGTCAATTTAACAATATAAGGATCACAAGAATTAATATTTTTGATGTTCAAAATTCAAGATTGAAATTTCAAAACATTTTGTATCTATCAATTATTCAAGATTTTCCATGTTCAAGACATCAAAATCTCAAAGATTATTTCCAACAAAATGATCCAATTTACATATTAGGATTAATCATTATAATATCATTTATTTATCAATGACTAAAATGGCATGTGTTCAATCATCTATGAGAGAACCACATGGTAGCCTACTATTTCAACTAGTATATTGGGGGATCATTAATCCATTACAACCTATGCATAGGGTGGTGGTATATGCCCAACCTCTAGGAGTCAAAGCTCTAAAGGGGCCAAAGCCCAAAATGACCAAAAGTCCAGTGAGTTAAAACTCCAAGAATTCAATTCCAGTGCTATCTTAATATTTAACAACCTATAACAATAATGAATTTAGGGATGGTGACCTTCAAAGGCAGGAAATGCTAATAAAATAGTTTAGGGTTCATAGCCAAACAAGATATATGGAATTCAAAAGGGAAAAAAATAACTCAATAAGTAAATTGAGAATCTAGTACCTTTACCTCAAGCACGAGTCCAACATTTTCCACAATCAAGAACCATAGAGACACAAAGTTGCAATATCTATAAATGAGAAACATTTTGAGTCGTGATATAGTTCTTGGCTTGGAAATCACTTTCTAGGTTTTTATTAGATGAAATACCATTTTATTTATAAGTGACTAGGATATCTTAATACTCATCTTTTTATTTTTATAGTGTATTATCTTGAGATCATTAAGTTCCTCCTCATCAATGTAGTCATATCTTTGATAATATGTATTATAATATTCATTATTCATGTTCATAGTATGTATAATTCATAAGTTCCCATATTACATTGTACTACTTATGTATTACAATAGTATAGGCCACATGCATACACATAATTTAAGGGAAAATATTTTCTAGGGATTTGTTTCCATGTATTTATGGGTTGCCAAATTAGTAACATAGATAGCACTAGAACTTTAATCCATTGGATTTGATTTCTCCATATATGTCCCTTTTGTTCCTTCTCTTATTTTATAGATTGCATTCTAAATTATGTAAATTACTAATAAGGGTATTCAACTTATGGTTTAAACCATGGGTTTTATTGATTGGATATTTTCCATTCACCTTCTTTGATTTCTAATGGTGCATCACTTTCACTATATAATATACAAGGGCATACATGTATAGGTGTGTTTCAAATAAGACCAATGTGTATCTATTTTATGATGTGTGTTTTCTGGTTATCATTGATTTACTTGACCTATTACGAATTCATCTAAGTATTCATTTCCCAACCTAGGATTATATGACGTATTAGACTCCATGTGGGATGTAATGCATTGACATATAATTGGTTTAGATTAGGTAATCAAATGCCATTTTTATGCTATAATTTTGCTTATCCATTATGACCTTAATATCATATTACCAAGTATATGATTGTAGGCTTGATACTTAGACCAATAGGGTTTATTGTTCTAATTATATATTCCCTTCTAAATTAACCTTCATCATGTATATTGTTATTATAGTTTCTCGAAGTCAAAGTAATAGAAGAGAGGACAAACTTGTTATGAATAGGTCACTAGGTCTGATTGATTAGTACTTTGGATTAGTTAGACAATCACACAAAGGTCTGCAAGTTCCATATAGCTTGGTCGGGAGTTTAGCCACATGGTCTTACTGAATGACCTCTTGTATAGTCTTGAGACGGTTGACCTCTGAATGCTCTATTCAGGCTTTGCTTCAGATCATATTCCACATAGAGGGAGGAGGATTTTGAGGGTGGCGGACAATGTTCTTGGCGGTGCAATGTCTGAGTTCTTGTAGGTTGTCACTGCCATTGTGGTGGTGATGACTGAGTCAAGTATGACAGTGAGATGACAATAAGCATGGGAAGAGTGGTGGTTTGCAAGGGAGTCGGTCAAGGTTGTTGTGGGTGGTTGGGGAAGTTCGATTGCATCAAGGTGTCATGTAGCATAGACTGCCAGCTCGGTAGGCTAGAGGAAAAGAAGGAGGAGGGGGTGTCAGTGTAGGTAGCTTTTCCACTAGCGGATTGGAGAGGCTTGATATGGAGTGGTCATATGCAATTTACCGAAGCCTAGGATAAATGATGGCATGGTTGTACAGTAGCAGGTCTCTGATCTGGGGGTTGATTTATGAAGTTGCAGATATCTATTGAGGCAAGGGGATGAGGGTGCTCAATAGGTCATGGGTATGAAGTATTGTAGTTGTGGGTTTGTCTTCTAGGACCCTAGGGATTTGGAGTGTTTATAGTTGTTGAGGTTATAAATTATGTCTGAGAGGAGAGAGTAGGTGTTACAACATTCAATATGAGTCAAGGAGGGGCACACAGTCTATGGAGGTTGTTGGCGAGATCCACCGCTGCTTGGAGGTATAACAAAACCAAAAGAGACTAGCACATTGTTTTAGTTGAGGGCAAGTTTGGGTGGTGGCGTGAGGGATGTCCTTTGTAGGTCTTGGGAAATGGTGGTTGCCTCAGTGGTGGGGTATGGAAAACCCATAGCATGCCAGTGGTATGAGTTAGTAGGCGATAGAGATATGGACTGGCGCTACTATTAGGGTTGTCAGTTTATCTCCTCATGGTTGGGTGTGTACAACAGTTTATATATTAAGGAAGTGGATGCTTAGGGTCTTATAGATGAAGGGGATGAGAGGATGAAGTGTAGAGGATGTGGTCAGGGTTCACGTTCGATCATTACTCCTCTATCTGTGGTTATAGTCAAGCACTTGGAAATTATAATGGTAGATAAAGGTTTGACATTGGGGGCCTTATTTCATTCATGTGAAGGGTTAGGGCATGACTCAACGTGATAGGGATAGGAAAGACGATGGGAGAAGGAAGACATTCTATTTAACGACTTCACTTGGTCTTTGGACGTAAGGAAAGGGGCATTTTCCTATTTATTAGCCTAATCGTAGGCTAGGGTAATTGAGAAGGAGACAAGATTTGCTCTTAAATAGAGTAATTATATCCTATATTAAAGTGGTTGTATCTCCCTTTTTCCGAATCACTTTGTAACTTATAATAGAGAATTAGATTAATCAAAGATTTTAAACTTATGGTCCATTTTAATGCAGTGTTTTTCCAAACATCTACCTTCTAATACCGTAATTTATAATAATAACTCCTAAATTATGGTCCTAATATGACCAACTTAATTTATCCCATTAATGGTTCAAGTATACATATGTATTAATGTGTTTGATTTTTTTCATTTATTCTAAATCTAGTCAACTAAATCAACTATATATGATTCATGTAAGGTTAAATCAAAATGTCTAGGCCCACAAGTATTGCACTTCACTAATTGGGAATGGAATGACTCATTAACCAAAATGTGGGACCTCTCCAAAAATATTCTCTAGGGGAAGGTCATCTTATCAAGACAAGAGAATGAAATTGAAGGCCAAAATTTTTATGATTGATCAAAATATTGAAAGGAGATGTTGAATTGGAGGATTGATTAATGAATGAAATCAATTTTGGGAGGATTTCAAATTATAGCTCAAACTTAAGTTTAGTACCCAAATTTAGTATGATACAGTGGGTTACCCACATGATGAGTGTTTTAATGCTATACATAATCTTTGGACCTACCCCTCCTATACATATTAGTATGCTTGAGTGATGATGTAATCACATCTAAGCTCATGGGCTAAACGGGGGAATGCATTATCTTCTACATATGCATCTTGTGATTGTTGCTTGATTTTCAAATTCTAAGATCACTGACTTCTTCATTCTGTAGGATTGTAAACACCATGCCTAGATTATTCATTACTTGCTAACATCTTCATGTTTAATACAACATTCTCAAATCGACAATCTTATCAAACCAAAAATATTCTTAAATCAAAAATCTTATTAAACTAACAATATTTTCATATCAAATATCTTATGATACCAAGAATCATGACCACAACCAATCTTAAATGATAGCAAACAATCATTTCAAATCAATAATATCTTTGAACCATCTGACTGAATGGCCTCTTCAAACCATTTTTGAAAAATCATATCATGCTTACAGTCTCTTTACACAGAGTCAATAAACTCAACCAAACAATATCCATATCTATGCTACATCAGTAGGATATTGAGGTTTTACTATATTGATTGAGCCAATATTTCATAAACCATACCCATCCATGAGGTTGTCAAAATTTACCTTTAAATACCAAGTCTCCTTGAGTCATTTTCTCCATCTTTCCTATTACCATGTTGTAAAAGTGAACATTCACGACATCTTATGCTTTGGTGACCTTTCTAGGATCTTCTGACTTTATCCACGTTCGAAGCTTCCCAATTTTTGGCCTCTTCTCATGAGCCCACCAGTCAAGCATATCTATTAGTATCTACTAAATTTTTCTAAAATTAATTTAGAAAACGTTTGACTATCCCTTTGATCATCCTCTCACATTTGGCTATTGATCAAATCAAAATGAAAGGTTATCCATTGCAATGAATACCTCTTTTGGAATCCTTTTAAGTTATAAATACATATATTCTAAATTTCAAACGTCCAATGCTTGCCCAATTTTACCTACAATATATGTTCTTTCATGAACAAATCACATCCAACTTTGTATCATTAGCTTCAGCCTTGTGACCATAGTTACCTACTTGAAAGGCCATCTGACTCAGCTTGATCCTTTCAAGAAAAAGCTTCATAATCATTCCACAAGGATTCTTAATCCTCAATGTTGGACTTAACTTCTAAATCATATCTAAACTATCGACTCATTCCCCTTGTATATCATTACTATTTGATCCAAAGGATTTTCTAGCTTGACTAAGATGTCACCATGTAGCACCATGGTCTGCCCATATTCTCCTACACCACAATTGACATGGACCATGACGTAAAATTGTACCATGTATCCCTTCACTTTCACACCACGGTCTAAAACTATGATCTAAAATTGAATCAATATGCACTTTTCTTGTGAGTAGTTCTCTCAAGAAATCTCCCCTGATGAAAGATGAGTCTCACACAGTGGGATACATATGGATATTCACCCATATTCTTTAGACCAAGTGGGTCACCTTGTTAATATACACCATTTTTCTTATGAGTATTTTTCTCATAAATCTCTCAAAGGGGGAAAGGAATCTCACACAATAAGATCACTGTGGATATCTAGCCATAGTGTCTAGAACCAAAATTGGTCACCTTATCTATGTATACCCTTTTCTTGTGATATATTTCTCTCATAAAAACCCCTTGATGAGATAGGAATCTCACATACTGAGATATAGATGGATATCTAGCCATAGTCTTTGTCCCTGGGTGGGTCACCTAGCCCCTATATACCCTTGTTCTTGTGAGATATAATTCTCTCATAAAAATCTTCCATGAGGAGTGATAAATGTATATTCATCATGTTTTATTGTATATTTTGTATTTGGTTTTGCATGTTTGGATTGCATCACTTTATATTCACTTACATAAGTTTTAGAATTCTATGCAATTTATTTGGTATTTGATATATTTTTTATTTGTTTAGGTTGATGCAAGTAGAAGAGAGGAATCATTATCCAATCAAGAATAACTAAAAAAATGATCAAATATTGCTTATCGTCACTCTCAAACTCTAATAATTGCATTGAGGGTCATATACTCACAGACAATCGGCTAGAAAGTATAATAGGTCAATAAAATTTCTCAAGACTTCATATTCAATGTTGGTGTAACATACTGAAATCTCCTATGTACCTTTTTGTACTCTTTTCTATAAGCTTTGTCCTTCATTTTCATTCCATTTGTCCTTGGCTTTGATTTAAAAGAAATTAAGATGGTTATTGGATAAATGTTTCCCATATATTCTTATTTCAAGGTTGCATGCACAAATGCCTCAGTTAGAATTAGATAATGGGTCTAAAATGCAATTTCACATTAAGTAATAAAAAGAGTAAAATAATTCGTCCTAGAACCTTCTAGCATTTCCTAGAATATGAGAGATAAGAAGAAAAATCCGAATTTTATAAAAGGAAGAAGATAAATGTAATAATTAATGGTAATATGAGAATTTATGGGTAAAGAAGATAATTATAAAGATTTTTGCAACAAATATTATAATCTGAAACCATCATGATAATTTGATAATTAAATTCGTTTCCTTGAGCAAAAAGTAACTTAAGGGTCAAGTATCATTTAAAATGGAACATAAATATAAATATTAATAACATTATCAAAAGAATATAGGAAATATGCCAATAAAGAAAAATAAAATATTTCATGTTCTCAAATCAGGAAAATTACTTCAAATTCGTATTCTAAACATAAAAATAAGCCTCTGTGCAAATTTGCAACTAATTCGGATAATATATGAATAATGAGTAAAATAGGAGAGAGAAGGTGTGTAGAATGTTCTATTTATTTAATAAATATAAAGATAATTTCAACTTGTGAAGATAATTGCAAAATCGTGTTCCAAACCTTTAAGGAGACTTATGGGTGAAGTTACACTAATTTTAGATAATGTTATCACCTCTTTTGAAGGAGGAAAGAGAAAATGACATATTAATTATTTCACCTATCAAACTTTCTCAAAATGCAAAACTAACTCCATAATTGGATTCTACGCGTTGAAATAAGTCAGGATATAAAATTTCATAATTTTTGGACAACGTTTGAGCCTCCACAAGAAGAGAGAGAAAAACATTTAAAAATCTAATAGTTTTAATCGACTTTTGCTAAGGGTTATTTCCCTGATCTAATGCGAGATCGGATGGCTCAGAGTCATTGATGGACTCGGGTCCATCGATCGGACGGTCCGCGATCGTCTTCTACCTCTAGTCGAACAAGGAAACAAGTTCCTTGTTTTCGTTTTCTTAAAATCGATATATCTCGAGATTTACTCGATGATTTTCGCTCAAATAACTTGCGTTGGTTTCCTTGCGAGTTTCCGAACCGATTTATCCCAAAAAGTTTGGGATTAGATGCGTTTTCGAGAAATGCCCAACTCGGCCGCCGGCTACTTCTCCTTGCTCCTACCCACATCCTAGTCTAGGGTTCCTTGCCTATAAATATCGCAACCCCAGTGACCGCCATCACCTTAGCAACCTGATCATGTCTTCAATTTGGACTTTCGTGGACGATTCGACACCCAACAAGCCGCCGAAGATCCCAAGCTTGCGGCGCATATTGTGCTCGTTTCAGTCAACCTCGTTTCGAATTGAAGGTACCCTGGAATCCGTCGTTCTTTCTTCTTTAATTCGAGTACCTGAACGCGAGTTTTGGTCGAGTATCGCGGATTTGCCCAAAATTGGGGCCAAGCACCTGCTCACGTCGATCGGGCGAGAGGAGGAAGATGACGCGTGGTTTTTTTACCGTTTTGCCCCCACCTAATTCTTTCTCCCTTTACTTTCGCTCGGGGCAACGCCGTCTTTTCGCCCCTGGTTTGGTCCGCACCGCGCGGCTGGTAGCGAGCGAACGCGGGTCGCGGGTCGCCGCTGCCGAGCGCTCGCCGCCGCTCGGCCATCCAGCCTTGCCTACGTGGCAGGCTGTGATTGGTCGAGACTAATTAATTTTTATAAATTAATCTGTTGGTCAAAAATTAAAAATAAATAGTGTTTTGAAATCAGGAAAACGAGATCTATTTAATAAAAATGTTTTTGAGATCTGATTTTGAGGTTTGCGAAAATGTGTTTTTAAAATCGATTTAATTATCTTAAAATCACTAAAATTAACCCTAAGAATCCATATTTCCAAAATATACAATATTATATGTTATTTTGATCAGGAAAACCTAACTAAGATGGTTATGAGGTTTTTGAAGTCTGAATCGAGAGTTTGTGCAAAAAGTTAGTGAATTAGGGTTTTCAATCTTTTAAATGAATACATGTAATTCTGATTTATGAATCTAATGATGTATTAGGTAATTTGGGTTTATAATTCGTGTGGAGAGTTGAAAAGGGAATTCTAGAACACCTGAGGCTAAGGTATGTGTTTAGTATGAGTTTTGATTGTGCATCTACCTATCAGTTGGGAAATCTTTAGTCCATTACCTATATTTCTTTATGAGGTTTAACTTGATCTAAATCCTTGAATCTTGAAACTTAAATTGCTTATTGCCTCAAAAGTAGATGTAGTATTCTCTTGTTTGGGTATTTATACGCCACTGCCATGTTATATATTCTTTTGCTTATTCTTGCCATAAATCTCTTGTTAGCATGAAATTAAATGTTCTATTTAATCTTTAAGTAGTGGTACTTATGTACAACCACCCATAGAGGGCATGTATAAAATCGCCCTAGGGGAATGTTTATTATTGTCCCCATTAAAAATTGTAGGTGATTGGAAATGTTTATAATTCTTCCCTCACCTAAGGTTAGAGGTCCGGTAGGTGCCTCAACCCTACTTAGTTAGATAGACATATTAAATGACATGCTAAAACCTTTAATTATTTTGTTAATGGCAAGTTCTCTTATAAAAACCTCATACTCTTTGATATATTTTTACACCAAATATCTAGCCTAATTTACTTGTTACAACTTTCTTTGCCATTGATAGATTATTAGTGTAACACATACTTTCTTTGTTTTCCCTCTTGTTGGGTGTCTTCCCAACCACCCAGGTGTTGGTGCTGAGCAAGGTGAAGGAAGGGCTTGAAGAAAGATTCCTCTGCTGTGATCGTTAGCTTGACAAGAAGGATGGCTAGGTTGCTATAGCTAGATCCTCTTATCTATCTTATCTTTTCTTTTAGAAAGCAATGATGTAATAAACAATAAAGCCATTAGAAGGCTTGTTATTTCTTTCTTTCCGCTGCTATTGACATTTTATTATGTATCTGGAATCATGCTTATTTATTTGGAATATTATGCAATCATCCTCAAAGTCTAAATTTTTGTTAAAATTGTGGATGTTTGTATTTCCTTTAAATTTTAGTAAAGGGGTGATCTCGCCTCTTTACAGTTGGAGTTTGGTATTAAAGATGAATTCAAAGCAAAATTTAATTAAATATAGAATTATGCTATTTCTTGACCACTTGAAATAAGCCAGTTGGTCCTTAAGTTATTTATTTTGCCAACAATGCAAATCAATAGCAAATTACTTAAAACCATTGGATCATGTCAGATCAACATGAAACCTTGGGTCATGTTGTAAAAATACTATAGGTATGTCTAGATAACGCATTGTATTCCATACAACTCCCATCCCAAACTTTAGCCATCACATGTAGAGTTAGAGACACATGTCAACAACTTGATGTGAAGATGCGCTTCATCAAAGGATGTGACTAGAGACTATAATTGTTGTTTGGAGGGTGGTTGTAATCCATAGAGCCTCTCTTCTACATTGTTACACTATTTATGAGCATATTCTTCTCTTATTTCTCTTGTAGCTTATACGTGAATAGAGAGTAGATCATTTATCAAGGGGTGTATCCCTTTTTCTTGCATTGTAGTCTTGTATTGTGAATCACTACTTTTACAAGCTATTGGGTTTTTTGTTTGCTATAGTATGATTTTTAGATTAAATACCTATCTTTTGTGTCTATTACAATCCTAAACATAGAAACATTGAAATCTAGAATGAGAATATCAATATATCATCTTTGAACCTTAGATGAGATATTGGAAGGGTGTTCTTTAGGATGATGGGTTAAAGATCCATATGTATCGAGACCTCAAGTCTAGAGGGTTGTTTTTCATTATAGTTTACATATTTCAAAAGGATATGGAATTTCATTGGCCTCAATTACTAGTCATACATGTGAGTCATGATGCAATGCAACATAGTGAATATGGGTAGTAGTGGTAAAGCCTCGTCCCCCAATACTTTAATAATTTAGTCATCTTATTTTTAATTATTTCCTTCCATTTGTTTGTTTTGCTTAGATAACTTAGTAAATAAAAAACTAGTTAGTTCAATCAATCTTTTTACATAACTTTTTTTATCTAGGATAAAATCCAAATTGTCCTTTAAAATATTGTCATTTGGGTTTGTTACTAAAGCTATACTACAATAAAATCTATCTGCTTGCGGGTGATATTATCATACGAGATTTAGCTAAAAACTAGGATTTTATTTTCTAGTGAATTTTTTATGTGATAATTTTAGCCTTACGAACCACCTAGCCCTACCCACCCCCATCTCCTCTCCTTTCACTAGTCATCGTTGTGGCACCCATCGTCACATCAAAGCGAGATTATTCAAAACAAAAGCAGAACTAATACAAAACATCCAAGATTATCATAAAACATGGTAATTAAAATCGATTCCATATTACCACAAAGGCGAAAACATATAACATCTGGGTCCACATGAAGCCACTTGTATTATATATCATGCCACAAAATGATACATATCACTATTCACTTGGCCAACTTGCCACAGTCTGTTACATATGATAACTTGTTCACATATACAAGCCATATATGTACAACCATGGCCTACTTCCAAAACTCGTGTCGATATATAACATCTACAAACACCCCCAAGGACCTGAGAGTACTTGGAACAACATATAGGACTCTACTAAAAAATACTAGCAACATATCCAACCTTTAACATCTAGCTCCTCTTACTGCTCGGCCTCAATTACCCGATCTCTACCTCATTGTGCACGACCACCTAAAAGATGTGAAAAACCCATGGGGTGAGACCAACATCTCATCGAGAGGTATAACTCTTCGCCAACAACTATTATTAACATAGATAAGATAAAGTTGTAAAGTAACATTATTATCAGGTTGAGTAGATTTAGCAAAATGATATGAGTAAGGCAATTAACATTGTTTAAGCAATTCAGACATCTACAATTGAGCAGTAGAACATCTTATATTTTTAGAAGGAATATGAAGAATATGTATGACACTTATTTTCTCTTACCGCATTATGAATCAACTAATCAATACAAGAGATAAGGCAAATGGTCTATAAGGAGTGAGATCCCAGAGGAGAACCACTCCCTACTAGAAATAAAAAGGCAACATCCCATACCAAACGCCAACATAATTTTTTTTAACAAGAGATGATAACCAATTCATTCAATATGTATGTATCATAACACAATAAGTAGAAGCGGAAGAGAAATTATCAAACTATTACAAAGCTTGTTATCTTTATACACCACTACACCACATATGGGTGAAACAAAGGAAAACTATCTTAAACAAACAAGGATCCAACTGAGGGTCATCAAACCACCTCTTTAACGTCTTCCAAAAGCTCATCTACAAAGGTTGTTGCCCAAGTCTACCTTGCTATCCTCTCATTGATCTAAACTTGGGGTTGGAAGCATACCCCACAAAAAAGGAAGAATAACATCATCAAAAGCTGGTATGTGCATACTAAAAAGGAAATTGAGCAATATATGCCATTAAGGACATTAAATATAAAAGCTCCCCATAGAAGAGTAAAGTACTACCCAAAATAGGCATAAAAGACATGAACATCAATAAAAGATACAGATAGAAGCAAAGTATAATAACAAGGCATAAATGTGTAATATTGGTGAAAAAAACTAGAATAATATATCATGTTGGTAGGAAATACACATCTACCATAAATGTGGGGTGAGTAGGAAATGATACACATCTACTCAAAAGTGGGGTGAGCAGGAAATGATACACATATGCTCGAATAGGAATTTTAAGATCTGCCCATGTATTTAAGTATGCAGGAATTTTAACATCTGCATTCACACATGTGGGAATTTTAACATCCACATGAAAAGCGCATACAACATTATACTAGTAGTCACCGCATGATGCATAGCAAAAGCATAAGCAAGAAATAAGAAAACATGAGTTCAGGAATATCCAGCATGATGTGCTACATATACATCCACTACCATGGTGGGAAAAGAAGCACATAACAACATATAAACATCCACCTCAAAGTGGGCACATATCATCAAATAAGTCCAACATGCTCAAAGAATAAGAGAGAGTCCAAAAGAATATCTATGATCACAAGATCAGTAACAAAATAAGATAGTTCACAAGAACCATGATATCAAAAGAAAAGAGCAATGTGTATAGGCTATCGTCCATAGGACCAAGAGAATGAAAATATAGGTTAATCGCTCAACATAGAATAATAGGAGATGCAAAACATACCTCTCTTAAGAGTCTACTCTGTCCAAAGCTAAGTCTAGGTCCAAGACTAGGCCTCCAAGAACTTATGATGCATATATGTGGAATTAGGGTTAGGTTTTCACTAGTTATTCAAAACCCTAAAAATCACCTTTTTATTATTAGTGAATTAGGTTATTAAATCCACTCCATATTTTATTTTATTTCATTTAAAGACCATAACATATTTTGTTATATTTTTCTGACTTATAGATATTTAATTATGAATTTTATAAGTTATTACTTATTTAGATTAATCCATGAAAATTACTTATTATTAATCATTGAATTTAGGTGATAAAACCAACACCATTAGAAAGCCCTTTTTTTTAATCCAAAGAATATTTATTTGTTATATTTGTCCCAATAGATAATTAGTTATGCATTTTAGAATTTTGACCAATCAGAAAATTAGATAAAGCCATGTAGGCAAGAAAACCCATGAAAAGAAAGGGAAAACCATGTCGGGCCAACATGAGTTTGCCCAATGAACTCCAACCAAGTCATTGGTTCAATGGCTCACTTGACTCGCCCCAAAGCAAATGATAAGAGGGTGAAATGACGGAAATGCCCCTAGAGGAAAATGAAACAACAGAAGGAAATCAGGGGTAAGATCGGGAAACCACAGGAGGTCTTCTTCTTCATAGATCCCTACCATGTGGGAGCCGAGCAGGCAAGCAGGTGCTTGCTAGAAATTGGGCAAATCACCGATGAACAATGATTCATGATGCCAAGGGCATGGAAAGATAGAGAAGCAACACACGAACTCACCTCTCCTCGCGATTGAAAATCGGCAAAACCAGCCACTCTGATGAGTTGCCACAAGGCCAACGAACAAAAGCAGTTCGGCAGTAGTTAAACATGCACCCAACTAGGAAATTAAGGCAATAGAAAGCCTTCAAGTGGTCCAACATAACTGGAGAAGGGGTTTGATATATATAGGGTTGCCTCTCATAGTTTCTGCAACCTGACGCTTTGAGAAGGGGGAGGTGAGAAAGGGGAAAAACTCAAATATGCAGAGTTAGAGTTCGAGTAGGAGATCAAATCAACCATATTCGAAAGTTGAAATTGATGGTGAAGGAATCTCGTGGATAGGTTGTGTGTAGAGAGAGAAATCAGAGTTTTAAAAACTCTCAAAAATGGTGCCCGCTGCCAGCTCTACGCGAGCTTGAAGATGACGTTCAGGCCATCTAATCGTGAAGAACGACGATCAAGATTGAAGCGTGAGATTTAATGGGTGCGTGACAGAAGAAAATTGAAAACCTAATCGAATTCAAAATCAAATAATGTGATGCATTAAATTTATTTCCATTTTCTCTCTCCTCTTTTGATGGTGCAAACGAATCCTAAATTGGATGAAATTTGACAACCAAATTGATAACACCCAAATTTATGCATTTATGCTAAGCATTTATTTATGGTTTTGTGCCACTATAGCCTTAATATGCCCAAAATAACCCATGTTTCTTATCTTTTAGTAATTTATGTATTTTCTTAGATAAAGTTACTCAACTAGACAATTTTGGGACTTGTAGGCACCGAACCTGAAAAGACATCTATTCTCCATGATTTCTCCCCAACACGATTTTTGCAGCAGCTAGAATCCCATCTTTCATGATCACAGTGGACTAAGCATCACTATATGCACCAACTAAGGAAACTTTTGATATTATGGACCCTATTTTTGATTGCCAGTCCTTTATCAGGACGCGGGCCCCTCGACCACCAGTAATAGCCCCCCCCCCCCCCCCCCCCCCGTGGGGGTGGGTTTGGTCCATGATACCACGACCCGTGATAAATCTTCCAAGACCGTGATTGCGATGTTGGAAGACAGACCACGACCACGATGCTAGAAGACAGACTGCGACTGTGATATTGGAAGACAGACTGTGACCTCGACTGTGACCTCGACTGTGACCTCGACCTCGACCGCGACCTCGACCTCGATCGCGACTGTGACCTCGACCTCGACCTCGACCGTGATCGTGACCTCAACCACGACCTCAACCGCGACCTCGACTATGACCACAACTACAACCGCGACCGTAGAGTTAAGTTGGTGCACACCTCGACCACAGTACTAAGTCGGTGATCTGCGCCTACAAATACACACACCCCACGACCTGGAGAGGGGTTCTGCATTTTTGGGAGGTTCCAACTGTTGGTTCCGACCTGATGAGGTTCCCAAAGCCCCGTGGGAGAGTCTGGAGGTATGAGAAGGCCGAAGTGCTCGTCCTCCACCATTTTCCACCTCCATCCCCTAACCAAGTTGTTGTTTGGGGGAGGATCTAGAGAGAGGAGGCCAAGGAGTCCAGAAGGTCAAGGAGGACGACCTAAAAGATGAGATTCAACCTATACGGAGGCTAGGGAGTGAGAGCCACCTCTCCTCTATGGACTAAATCTCTTCTTCTTCCGTTCTCCTTTGTTTCTGTACAAATGATGTTCTTCCAACTTTATTCGGTGCCAATTATGCTTGTACATGGCTAGTTGAACTCCTTCTTGGCTATGTAGCCCGTTTTGGGTATGTTTATGTACTTTTACCTCAAGCAAGCAGTTTTATTTTAGATCTAGTACGTTGTTGTTCTATCTTCTCTTTCTAGTTATGATTGTTGGTTTGGTTGATCTCTTTCTTGCTTGAGCCTCTATTTCTGCCTATATCGATAAACTCGTTGTAGAAATAGATAAGAGAAGGTAGTTTGAATATGAATCTGAGAGGAGGACGGTTCAAGGTCGTCTGTTCCTAACATCCCAGAACATTCTAAACCTGAGAGGGTATCTAGAATATTCTAGGATGTTGGTTTGTCATCCTCGAGAGAGGTTTCATATCATCGATGGATTTTAGTCACACTACGTGAGAGCGAGTGGGATGACCCCACAGGAACAGGTACCACGGTGCGTAGTAGGTTTGGATGTAGATTTCTTGCTGAGGTGTTCGAGGGTTGTCTACGCCCAAGAATAGGTGCATAGACTGCCCAACTTGTGGTTACATGGCCAGGGACTTCTTTCTCTCTGATTTAGTAGAATCCTACAAACTCTGTTTTGTTTTCTTTCTTTTGTTTCATTTTAATTCCTGACAAACTGCTAGACTAGTTCTAGCTCCTTACTTTTATCGACTATCGTCTTGGCTTATCTAACTTAAGAACAAAATCTCAAGCATCCTAAATGTCACCATGTCACTGTGTTCGACCCAGTATATCTACTCCGACCCCGTAATAAAGTTGCGGGGGTCCTTGAAGGTTTCAGGTTATAAATTTAAAAGTTCGATTCCTTCTGAATCCGCCTCCCCTTTCTGGAGGGGCATTTCATTGGGACTATCACAAACTATTTTTGGTATGAGGAATCTAAATATGAAGTTAGATTTTCCTTTTGAGAACTTTTAATATGTTAAATAAACCAAATTCTATTTTATCTTTCCTCATGCATTAACGACTTTAAGATTCTCCAAATTTGATGAAACTTCACCCAAAATTTATATTTAATGTGTTGTATATGAATTTACCATCATTTTTACATGTTGGAGCTATTTGAATAATTATTTAACATATTGAATGTTCTACACACTCTCTCTCCTGGTTTCACTTTTTAAGCAAAGTTTCTCCAAATTGGATGAAAATTTACCCAAAGGCTATATTTACTATGTAGATTATGAAGCTAATATTATTTTCCTCTTTTGGAGTCATTTATTATTTTATTTGATATTTTAGGGAAAACTTAGATCTTATCTTTCTAAAATGTATTAAATTAATTATTATTATTATGTGAATAATGTGAAACTCGACTCCCAAGGCAATTGGGACCCAAGGAACACAATTTTTAACTTAGATTTCACTTTTGGAGTTTACTTTAATGAGTTATGACACAATTAATATTTGTGACCATTATTATCACATGATTTCATTATCTATCACTATTGTTTATTCCATTATGTTAATATTATCACCAAAAGAATTATGTGGGATTATTAGCACGAATTTTATATTACTTCATGTGAAATATTTTATGTATCCATTATTGACCAATGACTAATGTGAGAACATTAGGGTACATTAGGGTGATTCGTTCATGCATTATCTCATTAGGGTTATAATAAACCTTGTATGGCTAAGTCCAACTCCAAGGTAGGGTCTGAGATCTAGTATGTTACAACACACCACCCCTTAAAGGGATTTCATCGTCAAAATCTAAACATCCACATATAAGAAAATAACTTATTCACCACCCCTTAAAGGATTCATCTTATTAAATCAAACTAATCTTTAGGTACAAAAGGTTTAACTACACTTCCTTACATCCAACTATAAAGCATCATGCAAAAAGGACACATAACTTGTAAAGCCTTACTATAGAACTATGGATCAACTTGTTCTTGTTCATCCTCGCTAACTTCTTCACCATCCAAAGCAAAAGCTCTTCCAGCTTGCCTTTATACATGTCTTCCTCTATTATTGTTACCATTATTCTAATGAGGTAAGGGGCTTGTTGTTGAGCTGGTACTTGTCCATTATGAAGCTTGGGGCAGTAAGGGCGGACATGTCCAGGTTCATTGTAGTGATGACATATCGGTAGTCTATCCTTCTTCTATGCAACATGGTCCTCAGTACGACGATCACCATCATGGTTCTTCCTCTTGTGATTGTTTTCTTTGTGGGACTAGAATCCAGGATATGAAACTATAGCTAAGGCCTTATCCACCATCTATTGAAAGGATAAGGGTATTTGTGGGATAAGAGAATGACCTATATTATAGTTGAGTCCTTGTAAGAATAGGTCAGCTCTACGCTCCTCACATAGTCCTTCAGCATACCTCACAAGCAAGAGGAACTTTTGCACATAAGCAGAAATAGTCATGTAACCTTGCTTCAAACTATAGAACCCAGCTTCCTTCTTCTTCAAAGTAGTAGTGTAGATGTATTTCCCATGAAAGAGCACCAAGAACTGCTCTCAGGTCATGGTAGATATGTCATGAGTCCTTGCAATTCCATTCCACCAAACTCTTGTTGGTCCCTCCAAAACATAGGCAGCAAACCTAACCATCAAAAGTCCTCTCTATTGCCAAGACCCAATCATCTGCTTTGTCCACCATCTCTAACTCTCCTTCACCCTTAAAGGAGGTCGGTTGCATCTTCATGAACTCAATGATTGAGTACTCCTTAGGTTTGTCGGACACATCTAGATTGTTTAACTTCCCTGCCATGGTTGTGGAGAGAAGCTACCTCAACATGGTCAACTCTTTTTCAGGATTGATGACTATTCTCATATTAGTAGCAGTAGAGGTTGGGGTTTCTTGTCTTACTAATGGTCCACTTTCGGTTGGAGGAGTTCCTTGTGTCACTGGAGTAGTAAAGGGTGGATCCATCCTTGGCATCCCAAACCTAGGGTTCTGAGGTATCTCGTAACCGTATTGGTTGTCAACTGTCGAGTTATCTCCCGCCATTAGGGTTTGGCCTGCACAAGGAAAGGTAGTAGGTATAAGCAACCTACATAAAGGTAAGCATCTTAAGGGAGATGAGATCAAAATAGTTAGATAACTGACTTCTAGTGGCTTTGATACCATGTTGTAAGGAGTGAGATCTCAGAGGAGAACTACTCCCTACTAGAAATAAAAATGAAACATCCCATACCAAACACCAACATAATTTTTTTTTATAAGAGACGATAAACAATTCATTCAACATGTATGTATCATAACACAATAAGTAGCAGCGGAAGAGAAATTATCTAACTATTACAAAGCTTGATATCTTTATACACCACTACACCACATATGGGTGAAATAAAGGAAAAGTATCTTCAACAAACAAGGATCAAACTAAGGGTCATCTAACCACCTCTTTCACGTATCCCAAAAGCTCAGCTACAAAGGTTGTTTCCCAAGTCCACCTTGCTATCCTATCCTTGATCTAAACTTGGGGTTGGAAGCATACCCCACAAAAAAGGAAGAATACCATCAGCAAAAGCTGGTATGTGCATACTAAAAAGGAAATTGAGCAATATATGCCAATAAGGACATTAAATATAAAAGTTTCCCATAGAAGAGTAAAGTACTACCCAAAACATGCATAAAAGATATGAACATCAATAAAAGAGAGAGATAGAAGCAAAGTATAATAACAAGGCATAAATGTGTAATATTGGTGATAAAAACTAGAATAATATATCATATCGGTAGGAAATACACATCTACCATAAATGTGGGGTGAGTAGGAAATGATACACATCTACTCAAATGTGGGGTGAGTAGGAAATGATACACATCTACTCAAATGTGGGGTGAGCAGCAAATGATACATATCTGCTCGAGCAGGAATTTTAACATCTGCTCTTGTATATAAGTATGCAGGAATTTTAACATATGCATTCACATATGTGAGATTTTAACATCCACATGAAAAGCACATTCAACATTATACTAGTAGTCACCACATGATGCATATCAAAAGAATAAGCAAGAATTAAGAGAATATGAGTTCAAGAATATCCAACATGATGTGCTACATATACATCCACTACCATGGTGGGAAAACAAGCACATATCAAAATATAAATATCCACCTCAAAGTGGACACATATCATCAAATAAGTCCAACATGCTCAAAGCATAAGAGATTGTCCAAAAGGATATCCATGATCACAAGATCAGTAACAAAATAAGATAGTTCACAAGAACCATGATATCAAAAGAAAAGAGCAATGTGTATAGGTTATTGTCCATAGGACCAAGAGAATGAAAATATAGGTTAATCGCTCAACATAGAATAATAGGGGAAGCAAAACATACCTCTCTTAATAGTCTACTCTATCCAAATTCAAGTCTAGGTCCAAGCCTAAGCCTCCAAAGAACCTATGATGCTAATATGTGGAATTAGGGTTAGGTTTTCACTAATTATTCAAAACCCTAAAAATTGCCTTTTTATTATTAGTGAATTAAGTTATCAAAACCATGCCATATTTTAGTTTATATCATTTGAAGCTTAAAACATATTTTATTATATATTTCTAACTTATAGATATTTAATTATGAATTACAAGTTATTACTTATTTAAATTAATCCATCAAAATTACTTATAATTAATAATTGAATTTAGGAGATAAAACTAACTCCATTAGTAATTCCTTATTTTTTTGAATCCAAAGACTATTAATTTGTAATTTTTGGCCCAATAGATAATTAGTTATGCATTTTAGAATTTTAAGCAATCAGAAAATTAGATAAAGCCATGTAGGTGAGAAAACCCACGAAAAGAAAGGGAAAAGCATGTCTGGCCCGCATGACTTGGCCCAATGAATATTGGCTAAGTCAAGGGATCAATGGCTCACTTGAATCGCCCCAAAGTAAAGGGATATGAGGGAAAAATGATGGAAATGCCCCTAGCGGAAAATGAAATAACAGAAGGAAACCTGAGGTAAGATCGAGAAACCATAGGAGGTCTTCTTCTTCGTAGATCCCTAATCCATGGGAGTCGAGTAAGCAAGCAGGTGCTTTCTATAAATTGGGAAAATCATCAATGAACAATGATTTGCGACAACAAGGGCATGGAAAGACAGAACACACAAACTCACCTCACCTTGCGATTGAAAATCTGTGAAATCAGCCACTCTAACAAGTTGCCACAAGGCCAGTGAATAAAAGCAGCTCGGCGGCGGTCGAACATGCACCCAACAAGGAAATTGAGGTGATAGAAAGTGTTCACACGGTCCAACAACACTGGATAAGGGGTCTGATATATATAGGGTTTCCTCTCACAGTTTCTACAACCCGACACTTCGAGAAGGGGGATGTGAGAAAGGGAAAAAAACTGAATATCCCGAGTTAGGTTTCGAGTAGGAGATCAAATCAACTAGAATTGAAAGTCGACACTGATGGTGAAGGAATCTCATGGATAGGTTGTGTATAGAGAGAAATCAGAGTTTTAAAAACTCCTCAAAAGGCGCTCACCGCCAGATCTACGCGAGAGTGAAGCACGCGATTTAAAGAGTGTGTGACAGAAGAAAATCAAAAACCTTATCAAATTCGAAATCAAATAAAGTGATGCATTAAATATATTTCCCTTTTCTCTCTCCTCTTTTGAGGGTGCAAATGAATCCCAAATTGGATGAAATTTGACAACCTATTTTTGATATGAGGAATCTGAATATGCAATTAGATTATCCTTTTGAGAACTTTTAATGTGTTAAATAAACCAAATCCTATTTTCTCTTTCCTCATGCATTAATGACTTTAAGATGCTTCAAATTTAATGAAACTTCACCCACGAGTCATATTTAATGTGTTGTACACAAATTTGCCATCAATTTTACATGCTGGAGTTGTTTGTACAATTATTTAACATATTGAAGGTTCTATACACTTTCTCTCTCCTAATTTCACCTTTTAAGCAAGCTTTCTTCAAATTGAATGAAAATTCACCCAATGGCTATTTTTAATACGTAGATTATGGATCTAAGATTATTTTCCTCTTTCTGAGTCATTTATTATTTTATTTGATATTTTGGGGAAAACTTAGATCTTCTATTTCCAAAATGAATTAAATTAATTATTATTATGTGAATAATGTGAAACTTGACTCCCAAGGCAATTGGACCCAAGGAACATGATTTTTAAATTATATTTCACTTTTAGAGTTTCCTTTAATGAATTATGACACAATTAATATTTGTGGCCATTATTATCACATGATTTCATTATTTGTCACTATTGTTTATTCCATTATGTTAATATTATCACCAAAAGAATTATGTGGGATTATGAGCACGAATTTTGTATTACTTCATGTGACAAATTTTATGTATCCATTATTGGCTAAAGACTAATGTGAGAATATTAGGTTACATTACGGTGATTTGTTCATGCATTATCTCATTAGGTTTATGCTAAACCTTGTTTGGCTAAGTCCAAAATATCAAACTTCCAGGGTAGGGTCTGAGGTCTAGTATGTTATAGGGTCATCCAATGTGAGTCGTGTTTAGCCCTAAGCAAATATACTACATGACTAGTTACGTAAGGACCCATTCCTAAATTACTTTAATTCCTAGTTAGATCTTACTAAGTATCAATAGTTATTGATTTAATTTTTCTCCTAATCAGGTCCAATATTAATTAAAAGCATAAACCTTGTTTGTTAGATTAATGTTGTGAATGATTAGGTTAGTAGGGTTATAAATTTAAAACCCTAATTGCATGAAATCATCAATACAGAATGTGATGATGAATTTGGTGTTAAGTATAACAATCTAGTAAAATATTTTTATTATTTTGTGTGTGACTTATATTACTTTCAATCTTGGATATCTATTGTATAACTCAATTATGCATCTTAATGAAAAAATTGAAAATTTTTAGAGTTTCTTGGACCTGTTGATCGGTCGAGTTTCCCCAAGAAAAACTCAGCCGATCATGCCATACAAGCTTAAGTATAGCAGTGTAGTATTTGATTTTTTTAATTTATTTGATTATACAATTAAGGTCAAATTTTAACTGAAGGTTTAATACTCAGTTTTCAACAATAATTAAATTTTCAGAATTTTTGGAAGAATTTTTGTATCACAACAGAACCTTGATCGGTCGAGTTCTGAGAGAGACAAATGCGACCGACCAGATTTTTCTGGAAAAATAAAAAAAGACTAAAAATGTTTATAATTAATTATTCCAAGAACCTTAATGAGTATATAGGATTCTATTATGACCCAAGCACCTCTCATTTCCATCACACACTTTAGAGCTTCATAATTCTTGAGAGAGGAGGGGATTTTAGGGTTTGGAGAATCTGAAGTGGAAATTTCAGACTTCTAGGTTTTCTCTTTCCAAGGTTGGTAAATTCTATATAGATCATTGATCTTTACTAGGTTTATTTGCTTATATTATCTCCTATGTATATAACTCATCACTTCCATGATTTGGATCAAAAGATTCCAAATTAATCTCTTCTTTCATTCTTTCTTCTTCAATTCTTCTTCTTCTAGGTTCTTGAGTGAAGAGGAGCAGGAAGATTCTAATTTTCTTGAAGCAAGGACTTGATTCAAGAATTAGCAGTAGTAGCTGGGCTATGAATTTCAGGTGTTTCACACCTGAGGTGAGTGGTGTAGGTTCATTTGAAAACTATTAGTGAACTATAATCCTAAATCTCCTCATTAAACTACAATTGGTTGAAATTGAGAACTCTAATAATGCATAGGATTGTTTACTTATTTGACCTTGGATATGATTTCTGTATTGATCCTTGCAAATGAATTAAGTGGATGTTATATTATCTTGATCATGGGTAATGTAAATTTAATTGAATTCAGATTGCATATTCTTATTACATATACATTGTAAATACCACATATTGTTTAAATATGGAGTGTTGTCTATGATATGTGAAATTTTTGAGTTGTGATTGTTTCATGCAAATTTATATGATGGAAAAAGGATATGTAGGGTATATGTAATCTGAATTGAAACATATATTCATCTGAAACCCTAATCCATATATCTTAGGATTAGAATGTGAAGTCACATATGTGCCATATAATAAACCCTATTTTCCTTAAAGTGAGTAAATGCACTTAATATCCACTATAAACTAATCATCTAGATAGGAGCCCTAAACACTGTGATTTTCCCTCGAGGTTTGCATTGGGGAAATGAAATGGATTCCTTCTAATAGTACTTGTATTATGAAAAGGAATGTCAGAGTGTGATTCTAGACCTTGAAGGTTAGGTCACCAAAATTTAGGAAAGATTTCAAGATGTGATGCTAACCTAAATTCTTTGTTGTTGAGTGAATGAAATGCATTGTATTTGAAACATTGTTATGGAAATTGTGATCTTGATGTGAAAGGTATTAGTAGGGATAGCTTTTTTAGTATCTCATGCGTGATGCCCTAGCTTTGACATTTATGTCATTAAACCCATCTCATGTACCTGAGATGAGGTTTGTAAGGTAGAGAGGCTTTATGCTCTTACCTAGCCAGTGTTTGGCAACTTTGAGGTAGACCATAGTTTGTTGTTTATCTTAGGGTTTTAGGTTAACCCTAAGATGTGGATAGTGAGTCGTTGTCACGAGAACCTGGCATGGATACTTTTACTTGATCAGGTACAAATCAAGTAATTTTAGGGCAAACCTAACAATGAATCTTGACAAGCTGAGAACAAGATTTGATTATCAATATCCAATTACATGTTAGTTCTATTTGTTATTTCATGTTCATATTATGTAGTTTATATTTGTCATTATCTACATGATATTTAGAATTGGTTGATTTAATCTGCAATATACTTGTCTCTGATCAAGTAAAAAAAAGGATTAGTTCAATGCTAGTTTTGTCTTGAACCTATTCCACTCACGCAGTGTGTTGATAAGTGGTGGTTCAAATTTTTACAGGTAGTGATTCAACTTCAATTCATCCAGGATTCTCATTTGTAGTCGTATTTTCTTCACCGTCTGAGGTGGAGAATTGTCTTCTTGTTGTAGGTTATATGTATAGGTTGTCCCTGTACTAAGGAGTTTTGGGAGGGTGTGTGTGCTTATAGTGATGTACTTTATCTTGATCTAGGATTCTTATGTGAATTTAATAGTGTAACTTTCTACTTCATGTTGTACTAGAGTTTTATCTTGAATAATGCTGACATCTTAGGCTTGCTTATATATGATATGTCGAAAATGAATAGTACTTAGTTGCTTGTGCCAGATTTGGAATTAAATGGAAAAAGTTATTTGTGTTTTTCATATAATAGAATTCCTTGATTCCATATTTTAATTGTTAATTTGAGATTTAGTGTGGTTAGTATGGATAGCTTCGTGGGGTCTCAAAGGTGGGGTCCTACAAATTGTGGTATCAGAGCCTAGGTTATTGTTAGTGCCTATGTACATGGACATTAGATGAGTCTATGAGTCTTATTAAATCCTTCAAATTATCTAATGATATATGGCATGCTCTCTTTTCTTTCAAATCATGGCTGGTAGAGGTGAAGAACAGGCAGAGAGTCTCTATGCGGCACCTCCATTAGGTGGTGCTAGGGATGAACCAGGGTAGGAAGATCCTATTCAAGTAATGGATCAACACCATGCAGTGACTACCTTATCTACCACTGATCCTCTCTATGCTATGGCAAGACTAGTGTCATTGATGGCTCATGCAGCAACAGGGGTAGTTCCTCCATCTCCTCCAAGTGTTCCTAATCCATTGTGTGATATTAGCAGGTCTTATGAGAGGCTGAGAAAGATGGATGCCTATGACTTCTATGGCACAACTGATCCTGCAGAAGCAGATTCTTAGCTATATGAAACTGAAAAGGTGTTTAAAATAGCTCATGTATCTGATGTAGAGAAGGTGAACCATGCTACTTATCTCCTAAAAGGTAGTGCAAGTCACTGGTGGAGCATGGAAGAGACACACCTGGCTTAACAGAGTCTGACATGGGTTGAATTTAGAAAGAGGTTTGAGTCCCGCTATTATCCTGCCACATACATATGTGACAAGATTCATCAGTTTGAGACGCTGAGACAGAGACAGATGATAGTGACTGAGTATGAGTTTCTATTTCTTGATTTGCTTAGGTTTTGTCTGCAACTATGTGTCACAGATGAGGATAAGATCAGGCATTTTGAACAAGGTCTGAACTATGATATGTAGGAGAAGATAGCTGTGATAGAATCTATGACATATTTTCATGCCTTTGTTGATGCAATCAGGCGTGTGGAGCATGTCATTCAACAGAGGTGGGATTTTGAGACCCGTAAGAGGACAGGTGGTGAGTTGAGCAGGCCAGGACCTAGTGTATAGTCGAGGATGACTAGGCCGCCTACATATCCTTCTAGGAAGCCAGACACACCAACTAGTGCACCACCACAAATTTCATATGGAAGGGGTACTACTACTTTTGCAGCTAGGGGACCAGCACCACAGAGGACATAGAGTACAGGAACTGTGATAGGACCTCATAGGCTGAGTTTTCACTCAACACCACCACAATATACATACTGCAATAGGTTTCATAAAGGTCCATGTTGGGGCCCTGATTTCAAGGGTTGTTTTGTATGTGGTCAGGAAGGACATTCTGTTAGGGATTGTCCACAGAGAACTCAACAACAGTCAATGACTAGAGTACAGGGACCGGTGTCACCACAAAGCTCAGGCAGAGGGTATGCATCATAGGTAGGTTCCAGTACTTAGGGAGCCACAATACATTAGGGTAGAGGATGAGGTCGAGGTAGGCAGCAGGCGACAGCACGTGCTTATGCTTTGACTCAGCAGGAGGGAGTTGTTTCTCTATGTGTTGTGATAGGTCAGATTTGTTTAGTTACATCCATTCTTATACCTATTATAGTGTTTATTGACCCTGGTGCTACACATTCTTCTGTGATTCGGGATGTCATAGCTAGAGGTCAGCTTTCTATTGAGGAGCTACCTTATGATTTCTTATTGGAGATACCTATTGTATAGCCTATAGTTGTGATAGAGGTTTGTCCAGGATGTGTTCTAAGATTTTATGGATAATGCATACAAGTGGACTTATTACCACTTGAAGTGCATAGCTTTGATATTATTCTAGGCATGAATTGCTTAAAGCATTATCAAGTGAAGTTAGATTACTTTACTAAGCAAGCTATCTTCTCTAATGGAGATATTTCTTGGATCTTTCAAGGTGATAGGAAAGTACTATCTACATGTTTGATATCTTCTATAGTTGCTGAGAAAATGATGAGGAAGGGATGCACATGTTATCTTGCACATGTAATGGATACTAGGGTTGAGAACCTTATCTTATCTGATGTACCCATAGTAAAAGAGTACAGTGATGTTTTTCCCGATGAATCGTAAGGATTACCTCCAGTTAGAGAGATTGATTTTGAGATCAATCTACAACCTATTGCACAAGCACCATATCGCATGGCTCCAGCTGAATTAAGAGAGCTAAAGAAGCAATTGCAAGAATTGCTTGATAAGGGTTTTATTCGATTGAGCACATCGCCATGGAGAGCACCAGTGCTTTTTGTAAAGAAAAAGGATGGCACAATGAGTTTGTGTATTGATTATAGGCAAATCAACAAATTCACTATCAAGAATAAATATCCTTTGCCTAGGATCGATGACCTATTTGATCAATTAAGAGGGGCAACAATGTTTTCTAAGATTGATTTGAGATCAGGTTAACATCAACTCAGGATCAAGGTTGAAGATGTCCCTAAGCAAACTTTTAGGACTAGATATGGGCACTATGAGTTTTTGGTTATGTCGTTTGGACTAACCAATGCACCATAACCTTTTATGGATTTGATGAATAGAGTATTTCATCAGTACCTTGATCAGTTCATTGTTCTTTTCATTGATGATATCTTGATATATTCTATAAATAGGGAGCAGCATGAGGAGCATTTACGGTTGGCTTTGCATTTACTAAGACAAAATAAGCTGTATGCTAAGTTTAGTAAATGCGCGTTCTGGCTATCTGAGGTGGCATTTCTAGGCCATGTGATTTCCTCTAAAGGGATTTGTGTAGATCCTAAGAAGGTAGAATCTGTAATCCAGTGGGAGCAGCCCAAGACACCCACTGAAGTGAGGAGTTTTCTTGGTTTAGCAGGATATTACAGAAGGCTTATATAGGACTTCAGCATTATTGCCATGCCTTTAACTTGTCTGACAAGGAAAGACGTCTAGTTCGTATGGACAAATCAGTGTGAGCATAGCTATCAACAATTGAAGAAGCTATTGACGTCTGCACCAGTCCTAACTCTTCCTGAGACAGGGAAAGGTTATGTTGTATATTGTGATGCTTCTAAGAAGGGTTTAGGTTGTGTTCTTATGCAAGATGGCAAGGTGGTGGCATATGCTTATAGACAATTGAAGAAGCATGAAGAAAACTACCCTACACATGACCTCAAACTTACTGTAGTAGTCTTAGCATTGAAGACATGGAGACATTATCTATATGGAGAGCCTTGCCAGGTATATATTGATCATAAGAGCTTGAAATACATCTTCACACAGAAAGATCTAAATATGAGGCAACGTAGATGGCTTTATTTGATTAAAGACTATGATTGCACCATTGATTACCATCCTAGAAAGGCAAATGTGGTGGCAGACACATTGAGCAAAAAGTCATCATCTTTTATGCCTTCTATAGAGATGAATTCCAGGGCATGCATTAGAAGGGACATGCTTTTGTCTTTGAGTAAGATGAATGTGCATATGGATATGACATCTTCTGGTGGTCTTCTAGCACAACTCTAGATAAAACCTATGTAGGGGCAACAGATTAAACAAATGCAAGGCACCGATCCTTATATTCAGACTTTAGTGAAGGAGATGCAAGAAGGGAAGAGAGAAGGCTTCCACTTCACTAATAAGGATCTTTTATGTTTTCAAGGAAGGTTATGTGTCCCAGATTAGGCAGAGCTAATAAATATTGTGCTTGAGGAAGCACATTCATCTATGTATGCAATGCATCCAAGTAGTTCCAAAATGTATAAAAATCTCAAAGAATTGTATTGGTGGCCTGGAATGAAGAAAGATGTAGCTGATATTGTTGCAAAATGTGGTATATGTCAGCAAGTAAAGGCAGAACATCAAAGACCTAGTGGATATTTGTAGCCTTTTCCTATACTAGAGTGGAAATGGGATCACGTGACTATGGAGTTTGTAGTCGATTTACCCCATTCCTCTAATGGACATGATTCCATATGGGTTGTCGTACATAGATTGACAAAGAGCTCATTTTCTTCCTGTCAAGACAACTTTTTCTACTAAAAGACTAGCACAAATATATGTTGATGAGATAATCAGACTACATGGAGTTCCAATTTCGATTGTATCAGATAGAGGTCCATAGTTTACTTCTAGGTTTTGGGATAGACTACATGAAGAAATGGGAACTCAATTGAAATTTCGTTCTACTTTTCATCCCCAGACTGATAGACAGTCAGAAAGGATAACACAAACCCTAGAAGACATGCTTAGGGCATGTGTTCTATAGTTTACTAGAAGCTGGGACTCACATGTTAGCCTGATTGAATTTTCATATAATAATAGTTACCAATCCAGTCTTGGAATGGAACCTTATGAATCTCTATATGGTAGGAAGTGTAGATTGCCAGTATGTTGGTATGAGACTGGTGAAAGATAGATGTTGGGACCTGAGATGGTACAACAAACCTCTGAGAAGATCATTGTGATACGCCAACAATTGAAGGCTGCACAGGATAGACAGAAGAGCTATGCAAACCACAGGTGTTGACCTCTTGAATTTCAAGTAGGAGACCTAGTATATCTAAAAGTTTCTCCTTGGAAAGGTGTACTTAGGTTTGGGAAGTGGGGCAAGTCAGCTCCTAGATATATGGGACCATACCCTATTTTGCAACGGGTTGGAAAAATAGCTTACCAACTTGAGTTACCACCTGAGCTAGAGAATCTACATAATGTGTTCCATGTATCTATGCTAAGGAAGTTTCATCCTGATACTAATAAAATCTTCTATCCATCTGATGTACAGTTAGTATATGATGTGACTTATGAGGAAGGTCCAATTCAGATCATGGATAGGAAGATCAAAATGTTGCATAGATGTGAGATACCTATGGTGAAAGTCGTATGGAGATATCATGGAGTTGAAGAAGCAACATGGGAACTTGAAGATGAGATGCAGAGATGCCATCCTGACCTTTTCTAGAGTTTTGAGACAACTCTAAAAGGAGGGCAGATTTGTAAGGACCCGTTCCTAAATTACTTTAATTCCTAGTTAGATCTTACTAAGTATCAATAGTTATTGATTTAATTTTTCTCCTAATCAGGTCAAATATTAATAAAAAATATAAACCTTATTTTTTAGATTAATTTTTTGAATGATTAGGTTAGTAGGGTTATAAATTTAAAACCCTGGTTGCATGAAATCATCAATAGAGAATGTGATGATGAATTTGGTGTTAAGTATAATAGTCTAGTAAAAGATTTTTATTATTTTGTGTGTGACTCATATTACTTTCAATTTTGAATATGTATTGTATAACTCAATTATGTATGTAAATGAAAAATTTCATAATTTTAGAGTTTTCTGGATCTATTGATCGGTCGAGTTTCCCCAGGAAAAACTCAGCGATCATGCTATACAGGCTTAAGTATAGTAGTGTAGTATTTGATATTTTTTAATTTATTAGATTATCCAATTAAGATCAAATTTTAAATAAAGGTTTAATACTCATTTTTCAACAATATATTAAAATTTTAGAATTTTTTTAAGAAGTTTTGTATCATAATAGAACCTTGATCGGTCGAGTTCTGAGAGAGACAAACTCGACCGACCAAATTTTTTTAGAAAAAAAAAAGACTAAAAAATGTTTATAATTAATTATTCCCAGCACCTTAATGAGTATATAGGACTCTATTACGACCCAAGCACATCTCATTTTTGTCCCACACTTCAGAGATTTGTAATTCTTGAGAGGAGGGGATTTTAGGGTTTGTAGAATCTGAAGTGGAAATTTCAGACTTCTGGGTTTTCTCTTTCCAAGGTTGGTAAATTCTGAATAGATCATTAATCTTTACTAGGTTTATTTTCAACTATTCTCTCCTATGTATAGAACTCGTCACTTCCATGATTTGGATCAAAAGATTCCAAAGTAATCTCTTCTTTCATTCTTTCTTCTTCAATTCTTCTTCTTCTAGGTTCTTGAGTGAAGAGGAGCAGGAATATTCTATTTTCTTGAAGCAAGGACTTGATTCAAGAATTAGCAGTAGTAGCTGGGCTACGAATTTTAGGTGTTTCACACCTGAGGTGAGTGGTGTAGGTTCATTTGAAAACTATTAGTGAACTATAATCCTAAATCTCCTCATTAAACCACAATTGGTTGAAATTGAGAACTCTAATAATGCATAGGATTGTTTGCTTATTTGACCTGGGATATGATTTCTGTATTGATCCTTGCAAATGAATTAAGTGGATGTTATATTATCTTGATCATGGGTAATGCAAATTTAATTGAATTCAGATTGCATATTCTTATTACATATACATTGCAAATACCACATATTGTTTAAATATGGAGTGTTGTCTATGATATGTGAATTTTTGAGTTGTGATTGTTTCATGCAAATTTATATGATGGAAAAAGGATATGTAGGGTATATGTAATATGAATTAAAACATATATTCATCTGAAACCCTAATCCATATATCCTAGGATTAGAATGTGAAGTCACATATGTGCCATATAATAAACCCTATTTTCCTTAAAGTGAGTAAATGCACTTAATATCCACTATAAACTAATCATCTACATAGGAGCCCTAAACACTGTGATTTTCCCTCGAGGTCTGCACTGGGAAATGAAATGGATTCCTTCTAATAGTCCTTGTATTATGAAAAGGAATGTCAGAATGTGATTCTAGACCTTGAAGGTTAGGTCACCAGAATTTAGGAAAGATTTCAAGATGAGATGCTAACCTAAATTCTCTGCTGCTGAGTGAATGAAATGCATTGTATTTGGAACATTGTTATGGAAATTGTGATCTTGACGTGAAAGGGATCAGTAGGGATAGATTTGTTAGTATCTCATATGTGATGCCCTAGATTTGACATTTATGTCATTAAACCCATCTCATGTACCTGAGATGAGGTCTGTAAGGTAGAGAGGATTTATGCTCTTACCCAGCCAGTGTTTGGAAACTCTGAGGTAGACCAGAGTCTGTTGTTTATCTTAGGGTTTCCGGTTAACCCTAGGATGTGGATAGTGAGTCGTTGACACGAGAACCTGGCGTGGAAAATTTTTTACTTGATTAGGTACAGATCAAGTAATTTCCGGGCAAACCTAACAATGAATCTTGATCAGCCGAGAACAAGATTTGATTATCAATATTCGATTACATGTTAGTTCTATTTGTTATTTCATGTTCATCTTATGTAGTTTATATATGTCATTATCTGCATGATATTTAGAATTGTTTGATTTAATCTGAAATATACTTGTCTCTGATCAATTAAAAAAAAAGGATTAGTTCAATGCTAGTTTTGTCTTGAACCTATTCCACGCACTCAGTGTGCTGATAAGTGGTGGTTCAAATTTTTACAGGTACTAATTCAGCTTCAATTCATCAAGGAGCTTCTCATCCGTAATCATCTTTTCTTCACCATCTGAGGTGGAGAATTGTCTTCTTGTTGTAGGTTATATGTATAGGTTGTCCCTGTACTAGGGAGTTTTGGGAGGGTGTGTGTGCTTATAGTGATGTACTTTATCTTGATCTAGGGTGCTTATGTGAATTTAATAGTGTAACTTTATACTTCATGTTGTACTAGAGTTTTATCTTGAATAATGCTTACATCTCAGGCTTGCTTATATATGATCTGTTGAAAATGAACAATACTTAGTTGCTTGTGCCAGATCTGGAATTAAATGGAAAAAGTTATTTGTGTTTTTCATATAATAGAATTCCTTGATTCCAGGTTTTAATTGTTAATTTAAGATTTAGTGTGGTTAGTATGGATAGCATCGTGGGGTCTCATAGGTGGGGTCCCACAAATCTTTTATTATGCCCTAAGGAGATGAGGTGTACCACTCATGCTCCAACTAACCACTACTAAGTTCAAATCAGTGCCATACAAGATCTAGCAGGATCTAGAATCCTATGATCTCCCACCACCCTTGGTCAGTCCAAGTCAAGCCTAACTTCAAAACAACCTAGTCTTCCATGGTAAATAGGCACAACACTAATGAGAACAGAGTTACAACTATGGTTACACTCCTATCGAGGTATGAATACAACCATCCTCAAAATATATCATATACATATATTAAATCACACCACTGAGATACGTCCTTGACCATTCTCTTGTCAGGGTATGATCGCAACAAATCCTATGAAATGCATATACTTAACAATATACGACTTCGAGCTTCCACTAAGGGAGAACTCATTTCACCATCTAGCAAGTACCGACACTGAAGATGGATATATGGCACAGGGAAACTACATGATTAGGGTTTCACTTGATTAATTAAGCCAATTGGGTATCCTTTATCATTGATAACATTACAATGTACCAATCCTAATCACATTCTACAAAGATAAGTGTAATATAAAACTCCAAAAGATATAAAATATATGAGGTATAAACTTCTCACATCATAGCTTGATATCACTGCCATACAAGGCCATCAAAATTATCACATCACTAAGGGTAGTGATCCCTCACTGCATAATTAGAGGATAATCAAACTAGGCACAAAGCCTCTTCCACATCATAATACCCACATTATATAGCTCATGTGCAACATCATTATCTCATCATGCCTCATAATGGTTCATAGTCGCCACTGTGTCTTATGTAAGAGATATCATAGCATTCACAAACTATGATGAATATTCCACCTGCAAGGTTAGAGTTACACAAGTAGGAGACATAAAGGATACTTCATTGCATGCTATACACTTCAAACAAGGTAAGCATTACATCATGTGTTCATAATCAGGGTTAAGGTTTACTTATATGTATCCAATTAGGGTTTCTAGATCAGAAATTATCAAAACATCCTAATCACCATCTTTACTCGTATTCTTGGAACATCTTACGTTGTCATCCACCATTAATATTAGGTCAAGCATACCAACCAAATGCATGTTATAACACCTCATCATTCAAAAAGAACTCAGGGCTACTCACCTTATGCGATCGAAGGGAACACAAACCATCAAGGTTGAATGAAAACACAAAGCTCTGTGACTGTAGAGATGATATCACATGTCTTCGACCGAAGAGAAAACTAGGTCTTAAATGACCGAAGAGACCATATCATACCAGCAGTCAAAGATAACCATCATGGTCTAAGACCATCAATCTATGTGACCGAAGGAAACAACCCAAAACATCATGATCGAAGAAAAAGGGTCATATGTGTGATCGAAACTAAGGGAACCATCTCATTGACCAAACATCACCATGAATACTTCAAATACTTCGAACACAACATGAAGAACATCTTAGAGAGAAAAGTACTCACAAATCATGATCAAAACAAATGGATAACCAACAAGAAACTAAAATCTCAAAAGAGAGATACTTCAAGGCAGTCACCACATAAAACCCTAGAAGTCTGATCACCAAAACATAGGGGTAACCAAACCATTACCATGAGGGAAGAATCCAGGATCTAAACCATCACATGCATAAAAAAATCTCCATTATAACAAAGGAAAAATATAGCCTTAGGTAAGATGGGAAACCAACATAAAGCATGTACATGTAAAACTAGCACTTCCATCATCCATAGAATATCAGGTATAAGAATTAGGGTTTGGTAAAGGAGAAATTTCATGCAAGATCATTGTAAGAATTTAAACTTTAAACAAGATATCATCATCAACAACATGTGATCACATTTTAGGAATAAGTTTTGCATGTAGAATTAAAGTGAAATAATAGTAGGGAAAAGAGTTATATAACCCACCTGCTTATGACAAAACCACCTCCATGCAAAGAGACCCAAAGAAGAGAGAAGACATAGTTTTGATTACCTCCATGACCAAGCTAGTCACCACCTCAAAAGAGAAGAAAGCCCTAGGTTAAAGGTAAAGGAAGCGAGATCCAAAACCCTAGGTAGAGAAATAAAGAAAGAATGAGAAGATCTTCATCCCACTTAGGTACTACCATGGAAAACCATAGATTTGACATCTATGGAGAGCAGTTTTCTCAAAAAGGAACATGGAGAACCATGGGTTTGGCCAAGAGAAGAGAAAGAGGTCTTGATGGATCACTTACCTAGGATCAAGGATCACCAACAAAAGAAGATGCTCCAACTTAAGATCACCACATGCAAGATGATCAGCCACCAAAGCTCCAAGGATGAGCCCTCTTCACCACCATCCTCCAAGGGCTGAACTCCAAAGATTAGAGAGGGAAAGAGAGTGTAAAAGGACCATATGCATGGGAAAAGAAGGGTACACATACTCATGGGTGGAGAAAGGTGGAGGGGATTAGGTGTCATGCACATAGATGACACTTGTCCATCTAAGATCAACCATGCATCCACTAAAACCATACAATACACTAAGGTTGTGAAAAACAAGAAGGATAAATGACCTCACTTAGTCCTAGAGGTCCATCAGTCGAAGGGAAACATGGCCATACAGGCTCATGGTCAAATCAAAACCAACAACCAACCACATATGAAACCCTAGGATTCCTCTTCGACCATAGAGAAGGAAAAGCTCTTCGATTGAAGGGACACCACCACCACAAAAACCTCTTCGACAAAAGAGCTAGGAAAAGGAACATCAAGGGTGGACATAGAAACTAAGAATTCAAACGATCAACATATGGTCAAAACCATACTAGGACATCCAAGCAAACCCTAGAAACAACACTCAAGATGTCACCACTTCTCTTCTCATCAAACCAAGGAATAACATGGAGCCCACCAACATCATACTCTCTCTCATGATGCCAAAATATATGAGATACATCCAACATGTGAAAAATTGCAATATAACCCCTCAACATGGGTAAATTGTAATTAGGTCCAAAACAAGAATATGTGTAGCAAAACTAGCTCAAACATCATCCAAATAGGTTCAAACTGAAAACATAAATAGGTCACATGTTATTTAAGCTCCTCGCACAATTAGATTAAGGTTTAAGCATCCTATTAAACTAGACAAGCAAGATCAGGCACTAAGCTAGGTCAGGGGTCTTAAAACTAAAATACATATCTAAGGAATCATTAGTACAGCTAATAAGATTAAAAACCCTAGCACGCCATTAAGTCATAATAATTTAGAAACAAGATATATATAGTTATAATAGGGGATAAACATGTTTTCTTTGGTTTGACTAACATACCTAATATATTCTTAGGGAAAAACCTAACTTCGTGGACCAAGTATATCTATTGAGTTAGATGTTAGTCTTGAAGATCAAGTATGAACATCCTCTATTTTATTTTGGGCATTATTTGACTAAAACCTACATTCTTTTTAATGAGTCATGTCTTGAACTATTATTCTACTTGAAAATCCAATTATTTGGACATTTATATTTGTTGATCTTAATACATATATTCCTATTACTGTTTGAAATACTTTGTTGCTATGGGTTATTGAACCCTTCTTTTATGATTTCCATCTTAAGTGAAATAGACTAAAATGCTAGTCTTGCCACCCTATTTATGCATGTTGTGTGTTTAACTTGAAAATCTAGAATAGTGGTACTTATGTACAACCATACTTATAAAGGGCATGCACATTCCATCTTGGGTGTGCATTTCCACCCTTATTTATTTTAGACCATGATCCTATGGTGTTATGGCCCTATTTTAGGTATATTTAGTTTACATTGTTATGCATCTAAAAATTATTGTTTTATATTGAGATTGTTGATAACTATTATGGAAAGGCACTTTTATTCTCATGTTTGTAATCTGAATTTTAATATGCCTCATTTCTTTTGTTACATTTCTCTTGAACCCACCTAATTTAAAGACAACCCCATTTCTTGTGTAACATCTCTTATACACTCGTAACCAAATATAATGCCCAAAGCATTTATTATATGTACATACTCAACCTTTGTTGGCAAATACCTTGTTTCATATGTTTAGGGTGATGTTCTCTTCCACCCAGGTGTAGGTACATTAGAAGACAAGGATGCAGGAAGATTGTATGCAAGGTATTGCACCTAAGGATGATTTGGAATGGCCGGGTTTCCCTCTGCAACGGGTCTTACATGTGATTAGATTTATTAGGTGTATGACTTTTACTTTTGTATACCACCTTTTATGGTAAGGAACAATTGTAAAAGAATCATGATGTAACCTTGTAATAGTTTTGTTTCTGCTGCTTATTTAACCATCATGCTCTGTGTTATATATACCATTTAAGAATTAAATGAAATTCATCCTTTTTTCCATTTTTGGAATTGGATGGTTTTATATTTCTCCCTTTAGTGAAGAGTGGATCCCCTCTCGGGTCTCACTCTTCATAAAATGGTGTCAAAGCCTAAGCAGTTGGTTACTTGACTATTTCAAGGTATCCTATATTGTTCCCTAATTAGGTAATTATGTGACCCATTAGAGATTTTGTTCTATCTACTTCTTTCTAATTAGGGTTCCGATCCCTTATAAAATTGGTCACATCATTTTCCCACACCATGTTAGTGGTTAAAACTTAGCATTTGCCAAACCCTTATTACCCCACCCTCTTTGTGGAGATGTGGGTATCACTACATAAGAATTGACTCTTCTACTGATTAATACACATCTCTTGATTCTTAGGAGGTTAGATATAATAATATTAGGTGTGGATTGACTTGAACATGCACAATTAGCTTAATCCTAATTCTCATCTTTAACCCTTTCTCCTTGTCATTTTTCTCGCATGCTTCAAGTACATTGATGTTGAGGACTGGGCATGCATGGATAACAAACATAGATCTTGACATGAGTTTTTGAGTTATAATGATTACCTTAATTATAAGTGACAACCTAAACTAGTTTGACTATGGTTAGGTATGTTTTCCTTCAACATGGAGTATCCCCACATAGCTCTTCTCAAACCTGTCTATCAAGGGATGGATACCCTTCAAATTGAGCCTTTTATGCCCAATAGATGAGAATTGGTTGATGAAAGCTATAGCTTTCGATATATATCCTTACGTTCTCACCTCTGTCATCTCCAATAGTATACTTAGGTGATCTGGAGACTATGATGAATATCTTTATTTTATAGATCATGTTGCCTTGTGGATACACTAAGGATATAAATGAACATGTAACAGAGAAACTCCAAATCTCTTCCTATAATGTTGGGTAAACTCATGATTTCCTTAGGTATCGGGATGAGGTAGTGTGAAATATGATTAAGAATGACATGGGGAATGGTGGACGTAGTGCTTTGTTAGGTTTTAATTGATGTTGACCATGGGTAATAAGTAACCCTTCTTTCTCCCATGCTTACATATGAGAGAAGCTGTTATATGAACATTTAGGTGATAAAAGGATTAGACCCCTTTCTGTACAACAAAGTAGTGATAGGATAAGAATGTATGTGTGGAGTAATGGAAGGTGAATAACTTGGTTCTCAAATCAATTTTGGTGCCAATTTTGCATCTTCATTAGAAAGTTGTTATCATTAAATCTATTTTCATTATTGAATTATATGTACAAAAAAAACTTTCTTTGGTTTCATCGATGAGTTTTCAAAACTAAGTCACCACCACATGTAAGTGGAGTAGTAGAGAAACCCTTTAGTGGGGAAACCCTCAATTGGTATGATCAACGATGAGACCCTGGTCTAGATGTCATGTACCGAGTACTAAGAAGAAATTGTAGACATATAAGATCTAGTTGTTCCACCCTTGTTTCCCCTATAGATGTTTAGCTAGAATATAGACTAAGCTTTTCAAGGGTGGAGTCACGTACACTTTATTCACTAGGAGTGTAACTTAACTTAAGGACTAACTTAATAGTATTTTCCATCAGTAGTGTCAGAAAAAATGTAGTTACTACGTAACCAGGGTAAGTGGGTAAAACTCTTAATTTTGAATACTAAGAATGTAATTTAGACAATTAAGGTAAGTCTTATAATTTATATTCACATGTCTTAATTGTATACCTTAGTTAGGTAAGTTACTAAAGAAAAAAAATAATGATTAGTGGAAGGTGAAATCACTTAATAATGAATACAATACTATTAAGATAGCACTACATTTTGATGTAACTTCCTTGCATCAACACCTTATACGAGGAGACTAATGGAAACTTGATGCATGAATAATATAGGTTCATCATTGAACTTTGGCTATGATTATGTCATGCAGTGGTGTTCATTGCATGTGAATTAGAAATACTCAATTGGGTTTATAAGTACAACTTAGTACACCTGGCTAGTGACAAGTGGATTTCAGGGATGAAATCCTCTTTAAGGGATGGATTGTTATAACATACTCAATTCTAGCCATATAGGTTAATACTCCCCTCTTCGACGCCCATTATGATTATGTTAATATATAGTAATTTTATCCTTAATATAAGGTATGTAATGGTAGTTGAAGGCAAATAGCATAATATAGTTGAAATAACCATTACATTTAAGACATTAGGATTTGAAGGGCAAACTAAACTAATAATAGGATTCAATATATGAATACACCAATTAATATGCTTGACCCTAATTTTGACCCCCTATTATCCTATAGGATTAAAAGATAAAAGGATTGAGTTACTAGAAAATATTGTGCCACCATTTATTATAGGAGTAAATACATTTAATGAATGGTTAATATACAATTAGGGAGATCTAATAATAGACATTTTAAAATATAAAATTAATGTTGAAACATGATTCCTCATATCCAATTTATCCTACGCATCAAATTTTATGTCTTTTGATAAGGTTTTATCAACCATATTGAATTAGTAAAGTAACACATTAGAACTTATGTTTAATGGGTATAAAGTCTCACTATTATCGTTCAAACTTTATTTGTTGACCTATCACACGGCCAAGCCCATCTTTTCTCACAGATCTCGCGGGTCGGGGATTTATCCCCTACATCACAACTGCTTCCTATGCAAGGGAGCAATGGTTTTCCACCTGGTCTCTCCCTCATGCCCCTAGGTCTCACAACACTTTCCTCACCATCCTAATCCTTTGCCTTTAGCCTTACAAACCTCCTAGCCCTACCCAACACCATCTCCTCTCCTTTCTGTAGTCATTGCAAAAGCACCAGTGATACTACCTATTGAGGAAACCGCTACGAACGCTGTCCTCCTCCCATAATGTGGCATCGTAGAAAATAAGACCACCATGGGCGCAACTATCATTATGGTCTCCTCTAGTGTCCTCACTGTCAAAAGTCCATCATTCGTAAGACAAGCATGTCTTATTCCTACTTCTACTTGCATTGACGACCTATAACATAGTTGCACAAGTCCTTCGGCATGGAGCCCCCGGTACGTGATGGCCTAAAACCAACCTCAGATCCCTCACACTTCCCTCTCTTTCAATTTACATTGTTCCTATTCAGTGCCATAAAACCTCACAACCTTTCTCTTTCTTAGGCTCAACATCTACAACTGTAGATCAGTAATGTTCTCATCACCTCTTCCTCTAGACCTTATTTTCCTTCACCCCTGGACCTCTCTTATCCTTTCCAACCTTTGTCACCTCCATCTTCTACATTGTGCATCTGCTACCTATGTGCATGGCATCACAATCAGTGCCACCAACTACTAACAAACCACCATGTTGTCTTGTTGTTACACCTACAAAATAGAACCCCATCCTTGTTTGCATCCTCACTAAAAGCTCCTTGCCATAAGAATCATTATTTCTTCCTCATCCTTTCACTTCTTAGCTTCCCTAAACCTAGCATTGTCTTCTTCATCAGACCATGTGCCCAATCGTCTTGTAGAGAAAGATCATTGTAACCTTCTTATTCCCTTGATTTCTACTTCTACAATTGCCTTCTGACCCTCATCTTTCTTTCCTTTTGCTAGTGACACACAAGCTCTGGCCTAGTTGTCTGTCTGGAGTCCATTCCATGCCTTCACACCTTGATGACACCATGCTCACTAAGTACAATCGAATATACAAGCCAATGTATCAAACACCAGTGATATGGGTAAATGAGAGCCTCCGTTTCCCCTAGTCTCTGAATTAGAGGAGTTGGATTCAACCTGGTTGAAATAAGGGAGTTAGAAGTCAATCCATTAAACATGGCATGTAGATTTATCATCAGAAGAACCATCCACTATTTATTTGGTAAGCATGCTCTTAATTTTTAGTAGGACCATGGTAAGTAAATTAGGGATATTGATCCAATAACAACTATTGCATTAGGGAATAAAAACAATGATGACCTAGACGATATCAATCACTTGGTTACCACATACAAATATGGAACTATACCTATAACAATTGTTAGGAATTTTATAACCCTTTGTATCATATCTTAATAATTGAATCCATATAAGTAAATGTACTAGGATATTTAAACTATTATAAAACAAGTGAGCAATCCTATTAGTTTTTTTGTAAACCTGGTATACATGATTAGTCGTTAAAGTTATATGTGATTTTAAGTAAGATGATAATACTCTGATTCCTCCTACCATAGTTATGTAACATATATGTGGTTAAGTAGTTCATCTGTCATGCCATATATTATATGTACTCTTAAGTGAATCTTAATGAGAAACTATACCTACCAAAGATGTTAGGGCCGTAAAACCCTAAATATAGATAACAAGTATATTTTGGACTACCCTATGATGATTAATTAGTCAAATCAATGAATATAGTCACAATCTTGTTTGAATAACCTTTAAGACTCATCTTAAAGTATAATAATGTGGATAATGTCTGTGACCCTAGTTGAGTATATTCAAACTATATGCTATATAGAGAGATGATAAGATTACAAGACCTAATGAGAGGAATACATATTTTCACCAACACATATATATTATGTAGATAAATGTAGACTTATGTGACTGACATGAATCTTAAAACTAAAATACATATCTAAGTAATCATAGGTACGCCTAATAAGATTAAAACCCTAGCGTGTCATTAAGTCACAATAATTTGAAAAAAAAAGATATATGTAGCTATAACAGGGGATGAACACAATATTCTTAGGGAGAAAACTTGACTTTGTGGACCAAGTATATGTATTGAGTTAGATGTTAGTCTTGAAGATCAGGTATGTACATCCTCTATTTTATTTTGGACATTATTTCACTAAAACCTACATTCATCTCTTGAACTGTTATTCTACTTGAAAATCCAAATGTTTCGACATTTATATTTCTTGACCTAAATACATTATATTCATGTTGTTGATTGAAATACTTCATTGCTATGGGTTCTTGGGCCCCTTCTACTATGATTGTCATCTTATGTGAAATAGACTAAAATGCTAGTTTTTCCACCCTATTTATGTGTATTGCGTGCTTGACTAGAATATCTAGAATAGTGGTACTTATGTACAACCATACTTATAAAGGGTGTGCATATTTTGCCCAGGGTATGTGTTTCCCCCCTTATTTATTTTAGGCCACGATCCTATGGTGTTATGGCCCTGTTTGAGGTATATTTAGTCTTCATTGTTATGCATGCAAAAGTTGATATTTTATATTGAGATTGTTAATAACCGTTACACTAAATGTGATTACTCAAAACATAAAACACAATCGATCATTAATTAATCACATACCCAAAAATATGGGAAATTAAAACCAATTTCAACATCAAAACCTGCTCAAAAACATTTGCATAAGAGCTCAACATCTTTCTTGTATCCATACTATGCCAAGAATTTGATACAAATTGTTCTATCGCCTTATCCACAACATATATACACATGAGAACAATATTCATATTTTCCACACAAATAAGCATTAACATGCTAACAAAAGTCTGATTTGTCTGAAACACCATATACAAACTTTTCCTTGCCGGACTTGAGAGTACATGGACGACTCTAGGACACACTAGACATTTAACCAACTTTCTCAAAGATTCATGACTATATTTCTTCTTTACTTCCACGGTTCTATTGTCATCACTGACGATTATCCCAAAAAATGTGACGAACCACAAGGGTGAGACCCATGTCCCAACAAGAGATATAATCTCCAACAACACTTATTCATTACAATATTTTAAATAGTAGATAACTGAGCAGTTGGAGTATTTAATAACCAATTGAACAGTTCAAGTATGCTAAATAGATTAAGAAAATATTCTTAGAAATAAGTATGATTATCAATGTATATATATAGGTCACAAATAAAACCATTTCTTTGGATAGATATCTACTCAAATTTCATCAAATTGCATCTAATAACAATTATCATCATTAATCTGACTATCATCATATTCCTTGCTCACAACATAAGAAATTTAGTAGCATAAGCATCCCTGGCATCATGAATATGTCTAGTAACATATCATGGCTATCAATATTGGCATCTCAAATAAAGGTAATAGATCTATATCGTAAGTAGAACTAACATCATAGCACAATTAACTGCATAGGCATGATTAGCAGTTTAAGCATTTCTAATTACATATGCATGGCTTGCAATATTAAACATATCTAGAAACATCATCTTAACCATCGATGTTAGTATATTTTACAACATAAGAATGTTTACAACTTGATCATAACTAAAGCATAAGCATATATGTTATCTCTTATTGTACTATACATGATCTCAGTAAAAAGAAAGCAAACAAGGGTTATCATCCAATACGAAGTGTTGTGTATAACCCTAAACAAATATGCTACATGACTGTCTTACATCTTCTATTATACCCTAGGGAATTTGAATTGTACCATCCAAAGTCCAACCAACCCCTGTGAAGGCCTATTCAGTTCCGTATAAGATCTAGGAGTGTCGGTATCCTAAGATCTCTCCTCTACCCAGTAAGTACAGGCCAAAAAAGGTAGTGACATATCAGTCAATGCTACCACCACAGTGACATATAGTCAAGCTTCTAACAACTAGTCCTCCCTTGGTACAGGTCACGACACTAGAGAATAGGCTCACACATGGTCGTTCTATAAGACGCACCTACAATTATACTACTTCCTTTCACACATCACAATATCACAATATTCGAGGCATGACAACAACCATCCTCAATTTCTTGATATTAGGGTACCAAGCTGTCTTCACATACTCAACGTGTTATGTATGCACTCTAAGTTTCCCTTAGGAATACTTGTTTCACCACCAGTAAGTTCTGACCCTGAAATAGTTCTACAGCACAGTGCACTACATGATTAGAGTTTCACTTGATTAGTTATCCCCAATGGGGTGAATTAAGGCTGCATCAAACAAGTGGACATACAATCCCTAATTCATCTCTAACAAACATTGCTATATAATAGCTTCAAAAGATATAATACATATGCGACATAATTTCTCATATCAACATCACATGGAAGTATTCTCCTACCAATCAAGAGATTATACTTATCATCAAATCCTCATCACATGATACTATTGTCTTGCCATTCATGAGACTATACATGTCATCATACTATCACAACATATAAATCTTTTTCACAATATCAAAGTGTATCAACCCTTATCAACACAAGAGGATTACACCTCATTTAGGGCTCAACCATGCCCAAAAGTCATTAAGGCCATCATACTATTCCCTACAAGATCATCCTTATATTTCCATGCCTTATAACAAGGCTCAACAACATCACTTACATATAATACACCAGACAACACAATATTACATTAATGAGCTAGGAGATATTCATAAACAATCATAGCAGGGTTATATTAACATTAAGAACATTCCTTTATTACATCAACATGCAAAGAATCTAAATATGATTAACCCTCATCATATTCATAATGTACATGTTTAGCATAAGAAAGTATCAACCATGTGGCTATGATAACCACCAATTAACACATTAAGGTTATGATCATATTAAGGAGATTATTCCATCATCATGCCATCATATAATAAGTTTAAACATGAATACTCATATTTATGTATTTTCATTAGAGCTAGGTTCAACAAGATAAATTATATTAATATTACTAATCAACTCTCATACCCAAACCCTAACTCATGGAATCCCCATTGGATCATGGATGCATAAGGTGAAGCATCACCATCACATTCCATACCATTCTCACGTATAGATCCACACATAACTCAAGATGTAATGATCAAGTCATAGCATACTAGGGTTCAACCAAAAAAGAGAGTACTCCATGATTCTATTCATCATTGAAGGGGTTGTTCATAATCAATTACCATCACTTGGTTATATTAGGGCTAAGTATAACGAAATATACTTCATTAGGGTTGCCCATTAACTCATTATATTTATTATCAATTCTAATCATATGAGGGAAAGGTAAGACTATATTATTAAGGTAAACCTCCATTAGGTTTCAACATCACTCAAATCATACAAACTTACCATAAGAATCATCCCTAAACATTGGATTGTTGATAAGGTAAGACTATTGGTTGTTTACATAAGTAAACACCTTGAATAAACCACCTATGAAGTCATTGAGTTGTGCTCTAGAAAGAGTCACCATTTAACCCCAGACAAACCTTGCTTAATAACATAAAAAGTTCTATTGAGAATCGGGTAAAACCCACAAGTGATTGTTTATTAAAAACAAGTTGTCAATAAATTTGCTTCTTAAGATGATATCATAAAGGAAACCATCTAAATCACTTTATTCGGGACAACATATTACATTAGGCATCATTATAATTTATTGGATGAAGAATCATTAGATCTTAACCATTGGGTCAAGTTCATATATTAAAACCATCAATAGGAGTATAGGTCCAACCATTGCATCAAATGCCCAAAGAAATAGTTGGTTTAAGGATTAATTGATTCTACAAATACATGCTTAACTCACCATAGGTTGTGATACCTAATCCACCATCAGTAGTGAACATTAAGTCACCATAGGTTGTTATATCAACACTATATTCATTAATCATCATCGGATGTAAAGCTAATGTCACCCTTGATTCATAGCATCATTAGGGTACTTATTTGCTTATCATTAAGATTCTAACTAAGCCAAAACCTGACCTAAGGGGTGAACGTCATTTGACACCCGTGGTCACCACCATAATTTGTCATGAAGACAACACCATCAGTTGTTGCAATGGTACCACTATTTGGTCATGTGTTTACAGAAGAAATTAGTTTTAAACCCTAAAATTGACCATTGGTTGATGGGTGCTTAGCACCACCGGTTGTCAAACCAACCTGACGCAAGTCATCTTATATATTATGAGTAAGGTACACATTATTACAAGTTCATATAGAACTGAAATTAGAATAGGGAACATCATAAAAATCAAAATCCAAGTCTAACATAGCTTTTTAGAGCATGGATCATCATTTTAAAGCAAGAATATGAGCTAGCAAGCTCATGGTAAGCAATAAACGTGGAGAAAGTTATAAAACTTGCCTCTAATGAGAAGATAAAATCCCAATCAGAAGAAAAATTGAGCAGGTAGGGTAGAAAATCCAAGCATAAGCTCTCAACTAGTCCATCTAACACCTTTCTCCATCAAACAAGCAAACCCTAAGCATAAGGAGCAAGAAAGGTAGGGTTTTCGAGCTTTAGAACAACGTCTACCATGGAACAGTAAATTTCTGACCTGGAGGAATGTCTAAGGAAGGATAAGAGTAAGAGAATTGGAGAAGGAAGGAAGAAAACAACTTTCCTTTGTCAAAATTCCTAAAAGATGACCTTGGAAACCCTAGGTATGGCTAGATGGAGCTCTAGGAGACCTTCTTATCTGAAAAGAGGTTGTCTTATACCTTAGTGCACTTAGTTACACATCAAAATAGAGTGGAGTCATTTATCTAGGTTAGAGGAAATAGAAAGAAAGAAAAGGTTTCGTACTTGGGCAAGGAATTGGTAGATAGCCCATAGATAAGGATGGAAGCAAGCATGAGGTGTACAAGTAGCTCCCCATTTGTACATGGCCTTAAACTATTAAGGATATGCAGGCAGCCACACAAGCAGCTAACCCAATGTACATGGAGACCTGCTTATCCCTCATTTCTTGATTTTGCAAGAAAAGAAAATAAACCATTTGCTTGATAGCTCCTAAAGGTAGCTCATCCATCAAGGGGTAAACCCTAAAATACCCTTGAGGAAAACACCTCCAAACCAACGTTCAACTAGGCACCCCATGGCTCAAAAAGATCAAGAATGATGAGAGAACATACAAAGAACATAATGAACGTGATAAATTTCAAGAAAAACCTCCCAATTGGGTAAATTGTAGAAAAGTCCAAAATGTACATAAAATTGCATAACTTACACAAACATTGTTCAAATTGGACCAAACTTGAAACTTAAGCTTGTATTATGATTCCAAATCAAATCACAAGGTTAGATTATAGTTATTATAATTCAATAATGGTAAGTAAGCATGTTCGACCATTTAAGCAAGGTTAGGGGCTCACAACCGTAAACCCCTAATAGGGATTTCGCCCCTGAAATCCAAGGTAAACAAAGATGGATAATTCTCATGCACCTCATCACCAATATTACACATGGTAACTTTCATCTCATGGTTATGTCACATTATTCTCATAGAAGTCATATTCTTCTCCCTCAACTCTTTCATGTGTCACCTTGGTTCCACATAAGAACTGTTGTGCCACATGTACTTGTCTGGTAGTACCTTTCAACTTGGGATTCTAATGTAATCTTGTACTATACTATATGTTTTATCACACATCACTCAGAGGCCATACTCACTGGTTCTTATTAAACATAGAACATCATGCATATCTTATCATATGTAACTTTACAAGGTTTGTCTCAATGCTCCTTTAATGATTGTTGTAATTAACAACTCAATCAACCAGGTAGGCATCCCCTAATTTTCAAGAACTATGAGGAATATGTTTTAGATGATTCTCCAATCATCTCAATGGTGGACTGGCCATCTATTCAGTTGAAGAATCATACACTTGTCTATAACTGTTAACAAATATAACTTCCCGATTGACATTGTTAGGGGTAGAGCAACGACATTGTCTTCATCTTATCAGGATTCACATAAAATACATAATAGATGTATCATAACTCCAAAATGATACTTTAGTCAATCCCCAACTCATTATTGCTAGACTTGTCACAAATAAGTATAGTTACTTCAACATTCTTAAGGTTTATTAAAGATGTTGACCATGTTACTGATCATCTCTGAAATACCTTGAGATGTCATCATTCAAAGCTTGCTACAACTTGTAAGACATGACCTAAACACTCTATTCCTCATATTCATAAACTCTATTGGTACATCGGTTAGTCTAAACGACATAACCCTAAGCTCACCATGGTCGTGTAACTTATATCATCCACTCTTACTCTTATCCATTGATATTATGATCCTAGGTTTATCTTAAAGGAACACAGTAACATGTTTGTTGATCAATAGAACAACTATCCTTGATAGTGGTCTTTCCCATCTATCACTGAACCATACACAAGATTATAGAATCATTTTTGTTTTTCCTTGCAAACAACATTTAGAGGGTCATCATCAACTCACTCTCTCTCTCAGGGAGAGAAATACTTAGAATGTTCATTTAATAAACAACTCCAACCTTCACATACTTCCCATACTGTTGATACATCTTAGATACTAGGATTCATTACCTTGGTATCCATCTCATGTGCTATAAGGAACCCACATCCTTATCTCATCTACTTTTACCAACATAACAAATCTCAAAACATATAAGAGGAGTCTTCCTAATTATTCGAAGGCCCAAAATCAAACTCATCACAAAATTTATGATCTTGGAATCATAGTCCAAGCAACCTTTTGCTATAATAAGCCATCCACCCTCATGTTTACAATGAATCCACACATACCAAGTGGCAATGATCCACTTGAAAGTTGTGCCCTAGAAAGGAAAAACACAAAGGGAAACACACTTCCCACATCATAACAACATTGTTCAAGGGTCACTAGCAAAATGGTAACCAATTCTATTTTCATTACGCAAGTTACAACTTCTTATGTATCATTTTACCTTTTTCATTTTGGCTTCCTTGCCATTAGCATAGGAATCATCATGATTAACATATCTCATTACTTCTTCCTTTATGACTATTTAACACACTTGGGTATGTTCTATTATTTTATTATGTTTCTCGACAACTTATCAACAGGTAAATCATCATATTCCACATTTTCTTCATTAAACATGGATCATCTCCCTTAATTTCTTTCACATTCCATGCTGGTTTTACATTAACACTTTCTTACACACATAGGTTGGTCTGAGATTAACTCAGGTTCCTCCTTATTCCTTTGTCATTATTCCCATTCATCTTCTCATTTTATACTTATTATAGGAGTTCTCTTGATCTTATGTGGATTTCATACCTTGATTCACTTTATAAGCACAAACTTATTTGTCTTTTACTTTATTCACATCTCTAAGAACTAATGTTTTGCTTATTTGTATTCATATTTAGATTTCATGGTGTTGTGTCTTTCTCTTTAGCTGCCAAACATTCAAGTTTTGATAGATTATGAAGCAATTCTCATCTTATTTAAGGTAGGATTGAGATATTCACACCATGATTTCTTATTCATTATGCTCTTTAGATTGTCTCAAAATGACTACTTGATCAGAGTAATTAGAAAGATAACAATCTAAGAGTTCCATACTTACCTTTTCTTCAATAATTGAATACCTGGCCAGGGCATCCAAGTGATGAGATTAGGTAGTATGCACTATATTTTCATGTCATGTTCCTTACTTAAACATCACCCTAGTCCTAAGTCCTAGTGTCCATGTAGACTCGGTGAATCTAAAGCTCTGATACCAACTTGTGAGAACCGGTTACACTAAATGTGATTACTCAAAACATAAAACAAAATCAATCATTAATTAATCATAAACCCAAAAATATGGGTAAATTAAAACCAATTTCAACATCAAAACTCAAATAGTAGGATACCATGTCATTCTATCATATATGATTGAACACATGTAATTGTAGTCATTGATAAAGAAATGATATGGCATTGCTTAATACTAATATGTAAATTTGATCATTTTTTTGCAAATAATCTTCGATACTTTGATGTCTTGAACATGAAAAATCTTGCATAATTGATTGCTACACAATGTTTTGAAATTTCAATCTTAAATTTTGAACATTGAAAATATTAATATTTGTGATCCTTATTTTTCTAAAATGAGTCCACCAAATAGTTCCCTCCTAGAATTGTCTTATACTTGAATCATACTTTGTAACTATATTTTAAATATCTCAATAATTGAATATATTACCAGCCACACTGACCTATATTTTCCCTTCATGGGGTGAATGTGTGGTCACATTCCCTCTAGGAACTAATCGACATGTTATACAAAGATGGACTAGAAGAGATGTGCAAGAGTTGTCCTTTGTTAAAGATTAGATAGGAATCAATTACTGTTCTAAAATTTGTAATCTTGTGTAAAAGTTTCATGACTCTGATGTAAAAGCATGATTGTAACAAAAAAATGTTTATATTTCTGATATTATTTTGTAAATACTCGACCGTAAAGATCATAGTTTTACAACATGGTATCAGAGCTATGAACAATCGATACTCATGTATGTCTCTAGGAAGTTAGGGTTAGATAACCAATACACCTAGAACTTAGACAAGTGGTTACCACCAACTCTAGTCTTGCTAGGTCTATTCACCTAAGATAAAAATGGAAACAAAGGTGAAACTAGTTGTCTTATACACCTTTTAATAACATCATCATAAGTGAATTGAGCTAAGATGTCTAGGGAATAATGTTCAATGAAGGTTGTGGCATAATTACTCCCGATCCACTATGGTGGTGGTGGGGTTTCCTCATTTTGGATTCTGACCTAGACAAGGTGATTTTTATTACTTGGGAAAATCATAATTCCTAGACAAAATTGTCAACCTAAATTAGGGTTTTAAAAAAATGGAACATGTGATTACAACTATTGAACAAACTAGTACTTGAAAGGTGAATAGTTGAACTAGAAGCCCTAAGTTGGAATCCAAATGAATCTCCTTTGAAAGAAACAATGTCCCTCTTCCCAGTTATAAGAGAAGTTAGTATGGTGACCCTTGGGTTCCATGTAAATATTGTATTCAGTATTGAGTCAAATAGTTAGTATGGTGAATGTTGGCAAAGGTGATTGTGACTTACTCATCACGTTGATTTTGGCCATATTTTGTTTTTGTATCAAAAAGTTTTCTGTCAACTAATTTTTTTTATTATAATACTATATGTATAAAGAAAAATGAATGTATTGATGATTTATTGAGCTAAGTCACTATCATGGAGATATGAGAAAATCCTTGTGGAGTGTCACATAAAACGCTTAACACCTAGACTTAGATGCAAGGTAACATTTAAGAAAAGTGGAGAAAGCTACATTATATTTGAAATGCCCATATAAACTTCTAGTTGAATCCTTTTAAGGGGTGGAGTATAGTATCTAAGTGGACCATGGAAAAACTAATTTTGAGGAAAAAATCCACTTTGAGGGGTGGAGAATTATAACATACTTGATTGTGGTACTAAACTTAATTTGGAGCTATAATATGAAAACCTCCCAATCTTGATTTCATTTACTAATTGATCACCCAATTCAACATTTCCTTTCAATATTTTGATCAATTGTCAAGTTTTTAGCCTTCAATTTCATTCTCTTATCTAAATAAGACGACTCTTCCCTAGAAAAATACTTGTGGATAGGTCCCTCATTTTGGTTAATGAGTCATTCAATTCTCAATTAGTGTAGTTCAATACTTGTGGGCCTAGACATTTTGACTTAACCTTACGTGAATCATATACTCTTGATTTAGTTGACTAACTTTGGAAAAAATGAAAAAATGAAAAAATCAAATACATTAATACATATGGTATATGTGAACTATTTATGGATTGAATTAAGTTGGTAATCTTAGGGCCATGATTGAGAAGTTAGTATTTTTATAAATTACTTTATTAGAAGGTAGGCTTTTGTAACAAAATTGTATTAGAATGGACCACAAGTTTAAAATCTTGGAGTAATATAATTATCTCTTAGAAGTTACAAAGTGATTAGGAAAAAGGGATATATAACCACTTTAATATAGGAGTTAATTAACCTTTTTAAGAGCAAAGCTTATTTCTTTCCCAATTACCCTAACTGATGATTAGGCAAAGAAATAGGAGGGTGCCCTTTTCCTTGTATCCAAAGACCAAGTGAAGTTGTTAAATAGAACGTCTTCCTCCCCCTACTATCTTTCCTAACCCCTATCACATTGACTCATGCCCTAACCCTTAGCATGAATGCAAAAAGGTCCTCAATGGTGAACCTTGATCTACCATTAAAATTTCCAAGTGCTTGACTATAACCATAGATAGAGGAGTAATGATTGGATGTGAAACATGAGTACATCCTCTCCTCTGTGCACTCTCATACCCTTCATCTAGAAAACCCTTGTAATACCCTTCCTTGATATATAAACTGTTGTACACACCCGACCTCAAGGAGATCAACTGATAACCTTATTAGTAGCATCAGTCTAGATCGCCATCATCTACAAACTCAGGACACTGACCTATTGTGGGTCTACCATACCCCATTGGTGAGGACACCACTACTTCCCCATACCTACAAAGGACATACATCACACCGCCACTCACACATACCTTCAACCAAAACATTACACTAGTCTCTTCTGGTCCTGCTGTGCCGCCAGTGTGATGATGTATCTTGTCAGCTACCTCCACAAATAGTGTGCCCCCCTTGACTCATTCTGGACACCATTACACCTACTATCTCCTCTCAGAACTAATCTCTAACCTCGACACCTATAAACACTCCAAATCCCTAGGGTCCTCGAAGGGAAACCCATAACTACAATACTTCATACCCGCAACGTGCCAGTGCCCTTATCTCCTTGCCTTGATAGATATCTAAAACTTGAAAACTCAACCCCTAGATCACAGACCCGCTACTGTCCAACCATTCCATCACTTATCCTAGGCTTCAGGAAACTACATATGACCACTCCATATCAATCCTATCCAATCCTCTATCAGCAAATCTTCCTCCACTGACGCCCCTCCTCCTTGATTTCCTCTAGCCTACCCTACTAATAGTATGTGCTACACGACACCTTGATGTTTCAAAACCACCCAAACACCCATAGAAACCTCAATCTACTCCCTTGAAAACCACCACTCCACCTATGCCTATCATCATCTTCACCACCATACCTGACTCAGCCATCACCCCTACAATGGCAGTGATAAATTACAACAACTTAGACATTGCATAGCTAAGAACATTGGCCACCACCGTCAAACTCTTCCTCCCTCTATGTGGAATCTAATTTTAAGCAAAGTCTGAGTAGAGAATCTAGAGGTCATTCATCAAGACCATCTGGCTAAATTCCCTACTAGGATATGTAGAACTTGTAGACCTTTGTGTGACTACCCGAGTAATCCATAGTACTAATCAATCAACACTAGCATCCTAGTCATAATAGGTTGGTCCTCTATTCTATTACTTTGACTTCTAGAAACTATAATAGCAATATACATGATGAAGGTTTAATCAGAAGGGAGTATATAATTATAACAATAAACCCTATTGGCCTAAGTATCAAGCCTACGATCATATACTTGATATTAGGGTCATAATGGATAAGCATAATTATAGCATAAAAATGACATTTGATTACCAAATCTACACCTAAGTATATGTTAATGCATTACATCCCACTTGGAATCTAATATTATAACACTCGGGCCCACTACCTAGGGATCTAGTAGAGTTTTAGAAATGACAACTAGCCCCACAAACCACCTGATGCGATGATTTTGAGTCGCATTTAGAGACCTATTTCATATGTGTTTTGTGCGTTAATTACTCATTTTTATGGATATTATTGCATAATTCACTTTATTTGGTCTTTGCCATCATTTTATATCAAATCCCCTTTGTTTTACTATTTTGAGCATTATTTATCATCTTATTATAAATTGTGTGGATTTACTTGGGCTTGTTGTGAAATTTCAGGAAAAACAAGTATCTGCTTCCGTCGATACCATCGACGGAAGTCGATACCATCGACCAAGCCACAGGTTGTCAGCCGAGAAGAGCAATACAGAGTCGATACCATCGACACCTAAGTCGATGGTATCGAGATCCCTTCAAGTTGCTGGCGAGGAAACTGTCGATACCATCGACCCAAGTCGATGCCATCGACACAAGAGGATCTACAGCGTCGCTAAACGACAACAACCGACGCTAAAGGAGTCGATACCATCGACACCCAAGTCGATGGTATCGAGATCACCACAGGCGCTCAGAATAAAAGAAAGGAAAGCTGCCGCTAATCCGCTGGGTCGATACCATCAACCCGCGTCGATGGTATCGACGCCGGCACATATGCGTTGGATCTGTTTTGATCTCGATCGGACGGCTGTTGTTATTTGACGACCTAATTAGGGACTTATACCTAATGACGGCCGCCCATGTTGAGGGGGATCTGAATTTTTGGATTGCATGAGTGCCGAGGAGGAGAAAGGAGAACGGAGGCCGAGAAGCTCATCCCGGGTGATTCGGACGCTTCCGAAGACGATTTCCACCACCGACAGGCGGGGAAGCTCGTGTTCTACGCCAAGGATCCACCGGTTCTTCTCCGTTCAGGGGTTTTCCCATTTATTTCCCATTTTTCTTATGAATTCCCCAATTTCTACCATGTATTCGTGTGAGATGAACATGAGAGGCTAAAACCCTCAATCGTTAGGACCGGGAGTAGCCCGGGAATGCATTGTATGACATTTTTATATCAATAATTCATATTTTTCTCTCAAATCCGTGGTATAGATTCATTTTCTCCATTTCTATTGTTATGCTTGATCACCATAATAATAATTTAACACCCTTAATCACTTCGACAGAAGGATTAACGGTTGAAAAGAGATGAATTCTACATTAATCAATAAAACCCTTGACAAAGGAGTTGTAAAATTAATGGTGGGAACTGAGAGACCGTTTATAATGCACTTAGTTTAGGGGAATGATTACTACGACGGTGGAATCAACCTAAATCTAAGTAGTGAATTACACCACGACAGTGGGTAATTCTGTTTTCAGGCCACTACCCGGATAGAGAGAGAAGTGTGAGGAATTATATGAAACCTAATACAATGTTGACCCGCGGTGAAACCGCCATCCTAAAGATATCCCTTTGAATTGATTAAATTAACCTTTAATCGATTGTTTTCTTTGTTTGATTTTTATTTTCTTTTTAATTTGAACACAAAACCCTACTTTGTTAATCGGTCTAGCTGATTGCGATTAGTTAGTAGAAGTCTCCAATAATTCACGTATCCCTGAGTTCGACTCGGGCCTCACAAGGCCTATATTACTCGACGCGTATACTTGCATTTAAGCACGTAGTAAAATACACGTCAAGTTTTTGGCGCCGTTGCCGGGGATACGGTGAGTTATTGGCACTTTGAGTGCTAAGAGCGGCCATTCTAGGCCACATTTTTTATTTATTTTAAAACAATTTCAAAAATTCCTTTATTTCTCTATAATTGTGTTGACTCGTTCAAAGCATTGTACTGAACCCCTATTTCCATATTTCAGGTACTTTGCATGGTGCATACACGTAGTCGAGACTACGTGAATCGCACACCTGAGGTTCCATCTGCGGGACCAGAGGACGAGGACTACTACGAGGAGGAACACCACAGTGATATAAATTCTGAATCTGAGCAAGAACAAGAAGAAGTAAAGGCTGAAGCACAGACAATATGGGAGAAGATCAAGGCGTCTTCTTCCTCGGCATCAAAGGGGCCTATAAAGAAATAGGGGCTAAACATTCCAACCTACAAGATCGATCCAGCACTGATTAACCTGGTTAAATCAAACGCATTTCACGGATTAAAAAATGAAGATCCAGTGGCCCACATCAGCCAGTTCATGGAGAACTGCGATATGGTGAAGATAGATCGATTTCCACAGGATGTGCTCTACCTCAAGTTATTCCTGAGTTCCTTGGCTGGAGTGGCAAGAGAGTGGCTTCATAACCTCGACGACGAGTTTGTTGAATCATGGGATCACATGGTGGAAGTTTTCTTCGAGAGGTTCTTCCCTCCTGAGAAGACCAATGATATGATCAGGAAGATTCACAATTTCACCCAACAGGCGGGTGAAACTTATTCTGAGACTTGGGAGCGATTCCAAGTCATGTTGAGGAGATGTCCACACCATGGACTGGACAAGGAAACCCAAGTGAAGATCTTCTACTTTGCTCTCTCCGAGCATGATAGAAGCAATTTGGACTCGGCTGGCTCCGGATTTTTCTTAAATAACACTGATACAAGATGCTGGGAAATACTGAAGAATATGGCACGAAAGCAATCTTGGGGAGAAAGAGAAAGAGGCCCAGTTGAGCAAGCAAGAGTTTCCAGTGAGTCAAAGGCAATGAGAGAGTTAAACGAGAAGATGGATCTTCTCACAAAGAAGTTGCTGCAGAAGGAAGACAATGAGTCCGAGGATGAGGCTCAGGTCAAGTACATGAGGCAACAACAGGGGTACAGGAATAACGATTATTCATGGCGGAAGGACAAGAAATTTTCATGGAAGGATCCAAATAACTTTCTGCAGGATCCGGACGCCAAGCCTGCACCGGTCACGGAGGACAAGAGCACGGAGTTGCTCAATCAAGTCATAAAGCAAAATCAAGAGTTGATGAACACTTTTGGGCAGCAAATAAAGCAGCAGGGTGAATTTATGAACCAGTTTGGGTAGACTTTGCAGAGCCACGGGGCTCAAATGAGAACTATAGAGACTTCCATGGCGCAGATGGCAGCCGAGATTGCAAGCTTGAAGAAGCCGGCACATCCGGGTTTTCCGGGGAACACCAATATTCCCGGGGGAAACCAACAGGCCAAGGCCATCTTATTGAGGAGAGGTAAGAAAGTGTTAAATCCAAGGGCAGATGACACAAGCACACTGCAGGACACAGTTGAAGAAGCAACAGTCAAAGAGCAGCCCGCACCTGTCATAGAGCAAACTGAGGATATAGCTGAAGATGGTAAGGAAGAACAAGCCACTGAGGAGGAACCACAGAAATTAACTCCCTATGTGCCACCTCACCAAAGGGCATATACCGTTCCGGTCCCCTATCCCAATAGTGCAAAAGCAAGAAAGGTGGATGCACAGTTTAAGAAATTTCTGGACAGCTTTAGGAAGTTATCAGTGAATATTCCTTTGCTAGAGGCGATTGAACAAATCCCGTCTTATGGGAAGTTTCTCAAAGATGTAATCACCAAGAAGAGAAAGATACTCGACACTGAGGTCGTGGTATTGAAGGAGCAAGTGAGTGCTTTTATTATGGGCACTTTGCCGCCAAAAAGATAGGATCCCGGTTGCTTCAATATTTCTTGCTTTATTGGGAAGTTCAAATTTGGCGAGGCACTTTGTGATTCCGGAGCAAGCATCAATCTGATGCCCCTTTCTACGTTCAAGAAACTTGGATTGAAGGAGTCGAGGCCAAGTAACATGACCATCCAATTGGCCGATAATTCTGTGGTGAAACTGTACGGAATCTGTGAGGATGTTTTGGTAAAGGTAGACCGCTTTGTTTTTCCGGCTGATTTCGTCATTATGGAAATGCAGGACGAGCACGGCAATGAGTTACTACTTGGTCGCCCATTCCAAGCTACAGCTGATATGATCTTGGAGATGGGGAGAGGTCGCTTGACCTTGGGCATTGCGGATGATCGCTTTGAGATGGTCATGCCCAATGGTAATGCATCTAATAAAGCAAAAGCACATTGCAACATGGTTAAGCATGTGGAACAAAATATCTCACTTTGTCTTGGGAAGCCATTTTTGGATATGGCTCATGTTATGAGCAGGATAGATAATGGGACCCTAGCAGTGGACCTTATGGAGCAAACTAAAGTTGTCTCTTTATGCAAGGCTGTTGGGTTTCCAAATGATGAGAATGAGGACATTCCACCTTCATGGGAGGATGATGTGATTATTACTTCCATCTTTGATGCATATCCGGAATTGCCTTTGGAGGCGTGTTTGTTAAATGTCACTTATGATTGGATGCGGAGTACTTCACTCAAGGAGTGCGCCAAAATGCTTCAAATGCTTCCATGTTTCTACACGAGGCACTATGAAGATTTGGGTACACTTCCCCCACCACTACAATCATCTCTTATTTGCCCACCTGATCTGGAATTGAAGCCATTGCCCCCGCATCTGAAGTATGTCTTTCTAGCTGAGGAGGACAAGTTACCAGTGATTGTTTCTGCATACTTGAGTGCGGATGAGGAGGAGCAACTACTGATAGTGCTCAAGAACCACCGTGGAGCTTTTGGGTGGTCTGTGGCGGACATCAAGGGGATCTCCCCTACACTTTGCCAACACAAGATTCGGCTCGAGGAGGGAGCCAAGCCAGTCATACAGCCTCAAAGACGTCTAAATCCAAGCATGATGGAGGTTGTCAAGAAGGAAGTCATAAAGCTTCTTGCTGCAGGGATCATTTATGCCATATCCGATTCAACGTGGGTGAGTCCCACACAGGTAGTCCCTAAAAAGGGGGGAATCACTGTCACTACAAATCTTTTGAATGAACCTGTCACCACCCGATTGGTAACCGGGTGGCGTGTTTGCATTGACTACCGCCGATTGAATGCCGCAACTCTTAAAGATCATTTTCCATTGCCATTTATCGATCATATTTTGGAACGTCTAGCTGTTCGGTCGCATTTTTGTTTTCTAGATGGCTATTCGGGGTACAACCAGATTTCTATTGATCCTTTGGATCAAGAGAAGTCTACGTTTACATGTCCCTATGGGACGTTTGCTTACCGCCGTATGCCGTTCGGTTTATGCAATGCGCCGGCGACTTTTCAACGCTGCATGCTCGCCATATTCTCTGACATGGTAGAGCGGTGTCTTGAAGTTTTCATGGACAACTTCTCGGTGTATGGAGCGTCTTTTGATGAATGCCTTTATAACTTAGATAAGGTGTTGCAGCGGTGCGAGGACACACACTTGGTCCTCAATTGGGAGAAATGTCACATGATGGTGACGGAAGGAATTGTGCTAGGACACAAGGTGTCTAGAAAGGGTCTTGAGGTAGACCCCATAAAAATTGAGGTGATTTCTAAGTTACCCCCACCAAATTCTGTAAAAGGGGTGAGAAGCTTTTTGGGACACGCCAAGTTTTATCGGCGATTTATGAAGGATTTTTCGAAAATCGCAAAGCCATTATCGGAATTGTTGGAAAAAGACGCAGTTTTTGATTTCAATGAGAAATGTCTTCACGCATTCGAGGTTTTGAAGGAAAAGTTGATTTCAGCTCCGGTTGTTCAAACGCCGGATTGGACAAAGCCATTCGAGTTTATGTGTGATGCGTCCGATTATGCAGTGGGAGCTGTTTTGGTACAAAGGGTAGATAACAAGCCTGCTGTGATTTTCTACGCCTCAAAAACGCTTAATGATGCTCAATTGAACTACACAACCACGGAAAAGGAGTTACTGGCCGTCGTGTTCGCCTTTGAAAAATTTCGGCAGTACTTAGTGGGTTCTAAGGTGGTTGTGTGGACTGATCACGCTGCAATAAAGTATTTGATGGAGAAGAAGGATGCGAAGCCTAGACTAATTAGGTGGATTTTGCTTCTACAAGAATTCGATATTGAAATCAAGGACAAGTCGGGAATTGAAAATGTGGTGGCTGACCACTTGGCTAGGTTAGAGAGGGTTGATGAACAAGGTTTGAACATACCCATTACCGAGACCTTTCCCGATGAGCAACTTTTAAAAATTGATTCTAAAGAACTATGGTTTGTGGAAATTGTGAATTATTTGGTTTGCGGGATCATCCCGGAGGATTGGTCCTATCAAGAGAAAAAGAAATTCTTTCATTCATTGAGATATTATTTTTGGGATGACCCGATTCTCTTGAAGCAGTGCAGGGATGGTATTCTTCGCAGGTGCGTGCCGGAGGTGGAGTACGAGAGTGTTCTCCACCACTGTCATGCGTCGCCTACAGGAGGACACCATGCTAGCTCACGGACAGCAGCCAAGGTGTTGGAAAGCGGCCTTTATTGGCCCACTTTGTTCCGGGATGCCTATGATTTTGTTAGGCAATGTGACCCGTGCCAGCGCGCAGGTAACATCTCAAGGAGACAGGAAATGCCCCTGAATGTATTTCAGGAAGTTGAGGTATTTGATTTATGGGGCGTTGACTTCATGGGACCCTTTGTGTCCTCAAATTCAAATCTTTATATCTTACTTGCTGTAGATTATGTGTCGAAGTGGGTGGAGGAAATCCCCACAAGGACTAATGATTCGAACGTAGTGTGCAGGTTTGTCAAAGAGAACATTTTCTGCAGGTTCGGGATTCCCCGAATGATCATAAGTGACGGAGGCACACATTTTCGAAATCAGAAATTCGCGACACTTTTAAAGAAATATGGGTTCAAGCACAACATCGGCACCCCATATCATCCACATACGCAAGGACAAGTGGAGGTATCAAATAGAGAAATCAAGAAGATTTTAGAAAGGACCGTAGCATCCACAAGGAAGAATTGGAGTGTATTGCTACCGGACGCGCTTTGGGCTTATCGAACGGCGTACAAAACACCTATAGGCACCACGCCTTTTAGGTTGGCGTACGGCCGAGCTTGCCATCTTCCGGTGGAATTGGAGCACAAGGCCCATTGGGCGCTAAGAAGGCTGAACTTGTGCTATGATGAGGCCGGGAGAAAAAGGATGTTTGAATTGAATGAATTGGATGAGCTACGCATGACGGCATATGAGAATGCCCGCATCTACAAAGAGCGCACAAAGCTGATCCACGATCGCCATATTGAGATGCGCACGTTCAAGAAGGGAGACAGCGTTCTATTGTTCAACTCCCGTCTCAAACTGCATCCCGGGAAGCTGAAATCTCGGTGGAGTGGACCCTTCATTGTGGAGGAGGTGAAACCGCACGAAGCGATTCCCGTGCGTGATGGAGATGCCACGTTCTTGGTGAACGGGCAACGCTTGAAGTTGTATTTTGGTGGGAATTACAAGAGGAAAGTGAATGAGGTCAAACTCATTTCACTTGTGCATGAATGAGATGAAGGGAAGACGTCTAGCCTAAGACGCTAAACAAGGGTGCTTGTTGGGAGGCAACCCAACCATCGGTACATTAGGATAGTTTAATTTTAGTCATAGATTGCTTTTATTTCGTTTAAATTTTAGTTTAAAAATGATACCTTGATCCGTTTGTTGAATGTGCAGGCACAGGCAGGGTCGATACCATCGACACATCCGTCGATGGTATCAACATGGGTTCAGGTTGACACCAGCAAAAATCACACTGTGTCGATACTATCGACACCCCCGTCGATGGTATCGACATGGTCGCAGACAGTTCGCAATAAAAGTGTCGATGGTATCGACACCCCAGTCGATACCATCGAGATCTCTGGAGATATTCAGACGAATTTTGCGCAGTCAACTCGATACCATCGACGGCCTCGTCGATGGTATCGACATCATCACAGGTTGAATGCAACACAACGGCGGTGTCGCAATAAAAGCAAGTCGATACCATCGACATCCGTCGATGGTATCGACGGACATGTCACCGATCCCCACACAGACATCGACGACGATCGCAACAGCCACGTCAGCGATCCGGGTGCTGCGTCGATACCATCGACTTCCGCCGATGGTATCGACCCGTCAGCAATCCGGGTTTCTCGATCCAGCAAATGTCAGCCGTCGATACTCGCGAGGGAGGCGGATACCCGCGAGATGTGTCGATACCATCGACCCACGTCGATGGTATCGACGGGTCAACAGGGGCACTGATCAAGCCTATTTAAGGGGACTTGCAACGTCACTTGACATCACACCTTCAGAGCAAGTATCCTCCTTTGCGCCGAGCACTCCCCCGAGCCCTCCAAGACTGAAGAGAAGCGTCATCGAGCGGAGATCTTCATCGAGCGGAGAATTTCTTCTCCATCTTCACCGAGCTCTTTTCTTCTAATCTCATCTTCTCGCAACCATGGTGCACACCGCCAGAGCGTCGTCCTCAAGCGCTCACCCTATGGAGATTGAGGAGTTCGTTCCTCCCCCACCCGCTTCCATCCCTCGTCCATGCCTAATTCATGCCAACATGGATGTGAGGAAGGTCTACGAGGAGATAATGAAGCGAAAGTTCGAGCCCACTCGGTATGTGGACCGGGGCATGATCCAGGAGTTGGGATTCGAGGCCAACTTGGCCTATGTGCTTCATGGACAAGCACGCCTCACCAACATAAGCCTACGCCCAGACGAGCTGCAGTACCATGCGGATGGGCAGCCGTTTTTCGGCGAATGGCCCAGCTACAAGGAACTGGTGGCGGAGTTCATGGCGTCTCTCGACGTCTGCATCGTACCAAACGACGTGGTAGCATCGGACCGGGAATGGATCAAGGGAAGGGTGTCCTTCCGACTCTTCAACAACAATTACAATCTCACACTGGTCCAGTTCAATCAAATCTTCAACTGGATCCACTCTCCACATGATCACCGAAGGCCGAACTCCCACACCGACTATGCAAAGATCTTCTCCGAGCTAGTTACAGTGCCGGCGGGGAAGACCGTGAGCTACCACAATGCAGCGGTAGCAGATTTTGAGCACACGTTCGTCCGGGTCTTGCATAGGATGTTGAGCTTGACATTCTTCACTCGAAGTGATCTTGCTTTGAGCAAGTTTCAGGAGAGTGACTTGTTCTTCCTTTACGCACTCCTGAAGCGTCAACCATGCAACTGGGGGGCGTTCTGGCTACAGCGCATCCTGGCGGTGAAGAGGAGCACAAGGAAGGCTCCAATCCATTTTGGTGGTCTTGTCACCAAGTTGGCGCTTTACTTGGGGTTGAACCTTCAGTCCATGACTCCGATCTTTACGAGGAGCAAGGTGAACGTGCAACACTTGCACCGTTCAAATCTCATTCTTCTCCGGGACAGGTTGGCGTACGCTCATTGCCACGTCAACCAAGCTTATCAGGAGAGCTCCCTACCGGACGACGTCTTCAACATAGAGGGCATGCAGCACTTCCGGTGGCCAATCATAGCCATCGAGTCCTCCGAGGAAGAAGGCGGTGGTGACAAGCAAGAAGGCGCGGCTGCAGAGGAAGAGGAGGCTTTCACACCTCTTCAAGCACGTGTGGCACCACGAAAGCGTCCTAGGATGCATCCGGGTGCATCTTCATCATCTCAGCCCCCGCCGCCATCACCACAGTACGAGCAGCCAACCGTGGATCCCTATTCCATGCAGGGGATGTACACCATGCTACAGGACATCCAGCAGACTCAGCAGCAGCACATGGGTATGTATACCGGCATTCATGAGACTACGAGCCGGGTACTTGACAACCAACGGGCTATGTTCGAGAACGAGCGGCTCATCCTCGCCAACCAAGAGCAAATGCACACCCGGTTGCAGCGGATAGAGACGCAACAGGAGCCTTTCTTCGACCATTACTGGAGTCAAGACTACTTTGGAGGCTATCCACAGCCTCTGCCGAGGGCCCAATATGATCCAAGCTTCCAGGGGGAGTACCCGTCTTGGGATCCTACGGCACCGCAATACCCACCACCGCCTCCGCAAGATTGATCAGGGTATCACTGTTCCACCCTTAAGTTGGTTTTTGACTATGAGGCCATAGTCGAATTCAAGCTTAGGGGGGTGGCTGGAATAGCTCTATCTTTTATCTTTTCTCTAGTTGTTTTTAGTTTTTGCTTTGTTATTTGTTCTTGCAATTTTAGTTTGTTTAGGATCCACATCTATCTAGTGTAATCGTGGATGTCTTAAAAATTGTCATCTCGCTGTTTTCATGGGAAATTTAAGGGAATTTAAAAATTTTTGTGTCTTTTGGATAGCTTAACTTGGTTGTCCTTGGGAAACTTGTCCTATGAAAATGATTGATTATGTCAACTCTAAAGCAATATGTCACACCCACACCCCCATTGACTCATGAAAAGTGGATAGTAACGGTTGTTTGAGCCTAACCTAATCAAATGGTAATGAGACCTTAATTGGATATACGATAAAGAACCCTTTGAACTACTACACATGTCAGTAAGGAGGGACACATGATATTTTTCTAAGGTTCAGTAACTTAATCTTGTGATCATTCCACTTCATATTTTTCCCTAATCCACCAAAGAATTGGAAGTAAAGTACAGTTTTAATTCCTCCTTGCGTGCATAGCATGTAGATAGGATTTGCATTGTTATTTTCATACTTTTGCATAAAACAGAAAAAATGTATAGTGATTCATGCACATTACCTTTAGGTGCATGTCATGTAGTTGCACTCATAACTTTCATGATTTTCATGCATAAGTACACCATGTACCTCAGTTTGTCTTGAAAAGTGATCTAAATTGTTCCATACCCTCGAAATAGTACAAAGATTTCCAATCATGAAGAAAATAGCCTAACATATGTATCTCTGAGCAATTATGGATATGTGGGCTAAGAAAAAAAAATTCTGAAAATCTGAAAAAATTGAGAAAAGAAAAAAAAAAGAGAATTTAGAAGGAAATGGAATAAGAGGGAGAAAGGAACAGGATATCACTTGCATAACAAGGAAATTGAATACATGATGTGGCTTAATTAGATTTCTATCTCTTTTTGAGGTGGAAGGTTAGTGCATGCATCATTCCACCCAATTTTAAGCATTAGGGCATTTTCAATGTGCATTTACATCATTTAGGGCATTTTGTTGTCTGCATTTTGAAACTGTGTAATACTTCCAAATTCTTCCATGAACCACCCATTCCATCCACCCGTTGCTCGGATTGGTAGGCCACCGTGATTTTCTCCTCACTCATGTTTATCAGGAGAACTGCTTCCATGTAGATGGTAGTTAGGGCGAGCAACGTAGTGTAGGCGATCACAAGATGCACTAATGCTGAATCGGCAAATTTTATTATGTTAACTGCCTTATGTGATAGTGTTCATCGGTTTGAAGGATAATTTCTTTTATTGATGATTATTGTCGCCTGTAGGGTAATTACTATTTTGTGATTAGGAAAGGCTGGTTTGAGAACGTTCAGTGGGAGTCATGTGGAATGTGGGGTGCTGTGTTGATTTTTAGTTGACATCTACAATCTTATTCTAAAGATTAGTTGCTCGAGGGCGAGCAATGTTTAAGCTTAGGGGAGTTTGATGCGATGATTTTGAGTCGCATTTAGAGACCTATTTCATATGTGTTTTGTGCCTTAATTACTCATTTTCATGGATATTATTGCATAATTCACTTTATTTGTCTTTGCCATCATTTTATATCAAATCCCCTTTGTTTTACTATTTTGAGCATTATTTATCATCTTATTATAAATTGTGTGGATTTACTTGGGCTTGTTGTGAAATTTTAGGAAAAACAAGTATCTGCTTCCGTCGATACCATCGACGGAAGTCGATACCATCGACCAAGCCACATGTTGTCAGCCGAGAAGAGCAATACAGAGTCGATACCATCGACACCTAAGTCGATGGTATCGAGATCCCTTCAAGTTGCTGGCGAGGAAACTGTCGATACCATCGACCCAAGTCGATGCCATCGACACAAGGGGAGCTACATCGTCGCTAAACGACAACAACCGACGCTAAAGGAGTCGATACCATCGACACCCAAGTCGATGGTATCGAGATCACCACAGGCGCTCAGAATAAAAGAAAGGAAAGCTGCCGCTAATCCTCTGGGTCGATACCATCGACCCGCGTCGATGGTATCGACGCCGGCAGATATGCGTTGGATCTGTTTTGATCTCGATCGGACGGCTATTGTTATTTGATGACCTAATTAGGGACTTATACCTAATGACGGCCGCCCATGTTGAGGGGGATCTGAATTTTTGGATTTCACGAGTGCCGAGGAGGAGAAAGGAGAACGGAGGCCGAGAAGCTCATCCCGGGTGATTCGGACGCTGCCGAAGATGATTTCCACCACCGACAGGCAGGGAAGCTCGTGTTCTACGCCAAGGATCCACCGGTTCTTCTCCGTTCAGGGGTTTTCCCATTTATTTCCCGTTTTTCTTATGAATTCCCCAATTTCTACCATGTATTCGTGTGAGATGAACATGAGAGGCTAAAACCCTCAATCTTTAGGACCGGGAGTAGCCCGGGAATGCATTGTATGACATTTTTATATCAATAATTCATATTTTTCTCTCAAATCCGTGGTATAGATTCGTTTTCTCCATTTCTATTGTTATGCTTGATCACCATAATAATAATTTAACACCCTTAATCACTTCGACAGAAGGATTAACGGTTGAAAAGAGATGAATTCTACATTAATCAATAAAACCCTTGACAAAGGAGTTGTAAAATTAATGGTGGGAACTGAGAGACCGTTTATAATGCACTTAGTTTAGGGGAATGATTACTACGACGGTGGAATCAACCTAAATCTAAGTAGTGAATTACACCACGACAGTGGGTAATTCTGTTTTCAGGCCACTACCCGGATAGAGAGAGAAGTGTGAGGAATTATATGAAACCTAATACAATGTTGACCCGCGGTGAAACCGCCATCCTAAAGATATCCCTTTGAATTGATTAAATTAACCTTTAATCGATTGTTTTCTTTGTTTGATTTTATTTTCTTTTTAATTTGAACACAAAACCCTACTTTGTTAATCGGTCTAGCTGATTGCGATTAGTTAGTAGAAGTCTCCAATAATTCACGTATCCCTGAGTTCGACTCGGGCCTCACAAGGCCTATATTACTCGACGCGTATACTTGCGTTTAAGCGCGTAGTAAAATACACGTCACCACCGCTAGCCTTAGCTGCGCACTTTGTCTTCACTCAGGCTCAAACTAGAATAAACTTCCCAACTAGTCACCCTCCTAGTACTACTCTAGGCTGAGCACACTTAACCATTGTGTTCTTTAGTGATGGGCTCCCTAAAAAGGAGGTGCACCTTGGTGATTTGTGTAGTTCAATCATTCCTTTATGATCATTTATTTGAGGCCTCAATTACTAGGATGTAACAATCTCTCCACTTGGAATCTTGATGTCCTCATCAAGGCTCGATTATATGGCCTCATAATATTTCCCCATTTCAGTGCAGACCTAAAATGACCCATGGACACCCAACTCCTGATCGTGGAGCGCAAGGGTGGATACATCACCATGGACAACCCTTTCCAACATGCCTAGACCCCACAACTCAATACTGGCATTCCACATGTCCATGTGGGACCTACCTACTAGAGGGGTTATGACTCTGATACCATTTGTAACACCCGGGCCCACTACCCAAGGCTCTAGTAGAGTTTTAGGAATTACAACTGGCCCACAGACCACCACTGGCCTTAACCATGCACTTTGTGCTCACTCACATACAAGCCAGGAGGAATTTCCCTACTGGTCACCCATCCTAGTACTACTCAATGATGAGAAAACTTAACCAAAAAGTTATTTAGATATGGGCTCTCAGAAAAGGAGGTGCACCTTGGCGATAGGGGTAGTACAATCATTACTTTTGAGTTCATTTTATCAGAGGCCTCAAATCTTGGGATGTTACAAATACATCATATATATCCTAGGTTGAGAAATGTATACTTAGATGAATTAATAATAGGTCAAGTAGATCAATGATAACTAGAAAACACACATCAAAACCTAGATACACATTGGTATTATTTGACACACACGTGTACATGTATGACCTAGTGAATTGTACCGTTAGAAATTAAAGAAGACGAATGGAAAATGTCCAATCAATATAACCCATGGTTTAAGCCATAAATTGAATACCCTTATTTGTGATTTACATAATTTACATTGCAATCTAATAAACAAGAAAAGGAATAAAAGGGGGCATATATGGAGAAATCAAATCCAATGGATTAAAGTTCTAGTGTTACTATGTTATTACTTTGGCAACCCATAAACACAAAAAAAATCCCTAGAAAATATTTTCCTTTAAATTATGTATATGCATATGGCCTATACTATTGTACTACATAAGTAGTATTATATATATGGGAACTTATAAATTATACATACTACGAACATGAGTAATGGATATTATGGTACATATTCTCAAAGATATGACAACAATTTGGTAAGGAACTGAATGATCTCAAGATAATACACTATAATAATAAAAACATGAGCATTAAGACATCCTACTCACTTAGGGATAAAATGATAATATCATTTAATTAAAACCCAAAAGTCATTTCCATGCCAAGAAATATATCATGACTCAAAATGTTTCTCGTTTCTAGATCTTGCAACTTTGTGTCTCTATGGATCTTGATTGTGAAAAATGTTAGACTCTTCCTTGAAATAAAGGTAGTAGATTCTTAATTTACTTATTGAGTTATTTTGTTTCGCTCTTGAATTCCATATATCTTGTTTGGTGGGGAACCCTAAACTATTTTATAAGCATTTCCTGCCTTTGAAGGTCACCACCCCTAAATTTGTTATTGTTGGATTTTGTTAAATATCAAGATAGCACTGGAATTTAATTCTTGGAGTTTTGACTCACTAGACTATGGTCCTTTTGGGATTTGTCTCCTTTAGAGATTTGGCTCCTAGAGGTTGGGTACGTCATGTCTCCCTGTGCATAGGTTGTAATGGACTAGTGGTCCCCCAGTATACCAGTTGAAATAGCATGATACTGTGTCATTCTCTCATACATGATTGAACACATGGTATTGTAGTCATTGATAAAGAAATGATATGATATTACTTAATCCTAATTCATAAATTTGATCATTTTGTTGCAAATGATCTTTGATATTTTGATGTATTGAACATGGAAAATCTTGGATAATTGATAGCTACACAATTTTTGAAATTTCAATTTTGAATTTTGAACATAAGAAATATTAATACGTGTGACCCTTATTTTGCAAAATTGAGTCCACAAAATAGTTCCTTCCTAGAATTGTTCTTATACATGAGTCATACTTTGTACATATTTTTAAAACCTCTTAATAATTGGATTTAGTACCAGCCATGTTGACCTATATTTTCCCTTCATGGGGTCCATGTGTGGTTTCTTTACCTATGGGAACTCGTAGATATGTTATACAAATATGGACTAGAACAGACGTGCAAAAACTATCCACTATTGAAGACTTTATAGGAATCAATTCTTATTCTAAAATTTGTAATCTGGTGTAAAGCTTCCACCACTCTGATGTAAAAGCATGATTGTAACAGAATTTTTTATTTATGATTCTGATATTGTTTTGTAAATACTCAATTGTACATATCACATCTTTACACACAATTTCATTGGTTATTGATACTACTACCAATGTACATTGTGACTACAATGAACATAATCAGTCATAAGTTTTAGGGGGTGATGTCCTCAAGGATTTCAGACATCCGATATTATGTTGATTGTGTACCTTTACTAATTCCCCACACCTCATCCATGAATTCAACATGAGTGTTGGTACTTGTTCCATCGAAGCATGAGTATATATGTAATTGAAATGAAAGTTTATGGATTTGATGCTTTCTGAATCAATCCCATGATAAATAGGGAAATGAATTTAAAAGCAAGTGGGAAACCCCCATGCAAGCATGTGTTATTCATCCCTTTCCCAAAAAAAACCACACAAGTAGGAAAATATCCAAATTAAAATTTTAGACAACCGAAAGATATCATGTATAATTGTCTCTTTCGTCCTTTTTTTTGTTTTTTGGTGGTTTCTTTATTTTGGAAATAATTTAGGAAAAAGAGGAAAAAAGGGGAAGCAAAATAAAACCTCAAAAGGGAAGCAAATTGAAAAACCTAAAAGGGAAGCGAGAATTGACACCCTAAAAAGGAAAATAATATGACAAACTTAAAATATTAGTGATAGAAAAGCTCAAAAGGAAGTGAAGGCAACAACCCTACAAGGGAAGAAAAAACAACAACCCTAAGAAGGAATCAGTAGAAACACTAAAAAGGAAAAGAACGACAACTCTAGAAGAGATGCGATAGAAATACTAAAATGGAAAAAACCTAACCCTAAAAGAAAAGGGATGGCTAACCCTAATGTGAATGGTAGATAAAAAATGAAAACCACAAGAAAACCTAATAGAAGATATAAAAAATTGACAACAACTTAATCTAGAGGAACATGTCATCCCTCCATAACCGTGTCTTGGAGGAATGTTACATTTTGCGGTTTGCAAATAGAACTAAACAAAAGTAAACATAAATATCCTGAAAGAGAAACTTAAGAAATAAAAAAGAAAATAGCTTAGACACGTCTAGCACTCCTCATTCAAGTCTCTATATTATTTTATCCATTAGAAAAATCCTACAAGAAATCTAACTCCATGATCATGTAAAACTCATAAAAAGAATAAAAAGAACAAAGCTTAAAGTCACCATCATGTTTTATAAACAAAAAAAGAAAAAATGAGGGTAAACATTTAAATTATAAAAAAGACCAAATTATATTCCTCTCAAGGGTAGATGAAAGTGGAAAGTGTTTCCAAAGATGAATTTTGGTAGACCAATTATGTGTAAGAAGGTGGTAGGAAACCCTACACCAACTTTTAAATAATATTGTATTTTCATATATTGAATTCGATGAAAGTATCATTCAAGTTTTATTTCCATTGAAAACCAATAAAAGAAAATTTAAATGTGATTTTTAGTTTGCAAATATTTTGTAATAGAGATCATTGTGGTATTCCCACATTTTCCTAATGATCCTAAGTTTTAGGTTTATGGGATCCCAATCACATCATGATCTTCCAAGGTAGAGATCTATCCAAATAAAAAATTATGGTAAATGTGAGAGAGAGAGATTGAGACTTGATATCATTAGGATCTAGTTTTGTTGTGCAGTTAAATCAAGAATTATTTGAAGTATCAAGATTACATGTGATTAGATCGAGATCAAGAAATTTTTATTAATAAGGTAAAAAGAATGACGTTTCACCTACTTAATCATAACAATCAATGTGGAAGAAGTAGTTTAGGAGTGACTGAGAAGTTTAGACCATGAATAGCTGATTAAGTAGTTAAGATTAGATCACAATGAGTAGCTGGGATCAAAACAATTAAGAGAAATAGTTTTATAATAGTTTTAAATCAAAATAGTATAAAAATATTACCATTTCTATAGCCTATTTAGGACTTGATAGTGGTTGTTATAGAGTAAGAATCCTCTAGTGACTCAAGAAACTAAATGTAATTAGGAAGATAGTTGGTTTTCTAGCTTAAAGAGAATCAAAAGGAGCAACCATGGATGGTGGGTATGAGGGGGTACTTATACAATAAAATTAAGGTTCGAGGGTCCTAGAAAGGTTTTGTAATAGGGACAAATGACTTCTTCCATATGTGAGACCGACCATATGGTGGAACACATGATTCCTCCACGTGGCACTAAGTTGAATACATGTTTCAATCGGGTCCCCTGATAGGAATAAGGACTAACACTATTCGAGTTTCTTTTGGATTTAGTGAGAATGTTTTGAATATATCTTGGATAAAAATAGTTTGGATCATGGGATTGAGTGACATGGTAAAAAACTCAATTAAAAAGGAAGGAAGATAAGAGATAAATCTACGACCAAGTCTTCCCTTTTTGCAAAAGATATGTATTTATATGAAGATAATGACAATTGAATCATGATTTAAAAATGAATATTATATCTGAGATACTCCAAATCAGAATTTAATGAAAAAGACATAAAAATCTCAAATAATGGGCGAATTGCACTTAAGTTGCTTTTTGTATGTGATCCCCCAAATAGTGGGAAATGAGTGGTTTTATGGGAAAAAATGTGAAAAAGTGCAAAACAAATGGTATAAACTCCACCATTATCTAGAAAGCATATCTGATCTTGATTGCTAAATGATTGAATAATAACGAGGTGTTAACATGGATACTATAATAGACAGTCTATCCTACGGAAAAAACTTATAACAAAAAATATTAGTACATTTAAAGGTAACTTGCATTGAGTCATGTCATCTCTTGTATGGGTAATGAAAGAGTAGCTAGGGCTTATTTATTTAGGTGTAATCATACTATTGAGTGTAAATTTTTAATGTTAATAAACATCACAAGTTCACATCCTTTTCATGTGACTACACGTTACAAAACATGCTCTTAGAATGGTTGAACACGATAATTGAAAGCCCACCACCTTCCATGTAAATGATTTTTGTTTGTTAGTAGAAGTGCTGAAATTTGAAGACATAATGATGCACTATCAAGAATGTGATGATGCGATGGAAGTGTGTGGATTTATAATGCCCAATATTCTAGATTGATTTGATCTATAGATGCTAGGTCTAAAATAAAAGTCAAGATATAGAGTTTAATTTGGGGTTGGGGTGGCTTCTCCTTTACACAAATCACTTGTTAAACATATATCTAATGTTGAAGTCTCATAGAAATGAGTTAGGAATCAACGTGGCCATATGGGGTGGCCATAACAACATATTCTTCTAGCTCAAAGTTGATCATAATTTAAGGAGTGAACACTTATAATCATTTGTAATTGAGAATAATTGGGATCCCATCTAAATCTCGAGGTACAATGAGGTATCACCTGTAGAAAGTTGTTTTCTAAGCATTGAAGTAGCACAAAATATTGTTATAACACATGCACTAGAATGCCTTTTGTTATCAAATTAGTTTAAATTTATAGGCATCCATATCTTACAATGAATATGTGCTTCTAAAGGTATCTAATTTGCATATGAGATTTAGTTCTATACATGCTTCCACATTCTGAATGGACTAAACACTATCACCTTATCCTAAGTTGTTATATGAGTTAATGAACAATGAAAGAAAACATGTTGTATGATTTCCCAATTTTCTTTAGATAGCAGACATAGGAAAGGCTCATGTAAAACCCTATAATTGCAATTGGGCCATACAAATAGTTTATTATTTCAAATCTACCTTAAGAGAATATGGGTCTTTGAAGGGCATTTAACACACTAGAGATATTTTCTATAATGTGAGTTTGGCCTGAGTGTATATATAATTTTTGTGCAGTGCTTACATATATGACTTAGCTCAAGGTCAAGATACATTAGGTTTGTTATAGGGGCTTGATAATTTTGTTAATAAAATAGTTTATGCTTTTACTTAATCCCATATGTCCATCAGTTCTCTTAGATATATTGATTCTAATAGAAGTTAGGAGTTTATTGGTCATGTCTACAGAGATATGTGTTAATGTTGGATGAATGTGTATATCTAGTTTGTACTAATATAAACATCCCAGTGAGGACAAGGGGTCAGATCAAAAATAAATTTTATGGTGGTATTGAGGGGTAATGAATATGAAATCATTGATGATGCTTTGATATTTTAAACTTTTATTTTACAGGGGAGATAAAGTTATGTTGTTTAGTTTAGAATGCTTTTGTTTTAAATTTATACTAATCTATGTTTACATAATACAACCAAGAAAAACATCCATTTCGTATCACATTGACTAAATTTTTTATTGATCATGCATTTTGGGTGCATACTAAAATTTAAGACTTCCCATCCACTTGTAATTTTGAATCGCAAATGGAATTTCAATTAACAATGTATCATCTTTTGTAGTGCCCTACAAGGATCACCTAATCTCATTGAATATTAGAATGATCTTAGGGAGAGGTATGAAACTAATAAAGTATGATGGTATGAATAGGTAGACACATTAATTAGAGTTAAACATCCTATATTATTTAGAAATTTCATGCCCCATGAAGCAAGACATTACATCATTTTTTCTATTATGATTTGCCAAATGGTTGTAGGTAGTTTTCTTGGAGATACATTCAAGACAACACAAATGAAATTGTTCAATTTTGCACTTAATCATGGAGCTATATGTTTTTTATCGGATTGCATCATCTATATTGATACCCAAAAGTATGGATTTCTCAAAACTAAGTTTATGTCTAGAGATATCTTGGAGAAGACCAAGAGTGCATAGGTAATTGATGACATTGAGGTCATAAACAAAAATGATTGTATTGTTAATGAAATGAATGATGTCAATTATATAGGTTATAAATCTTGGATAGGAGATCATTGTGAACTGCTAAGCTGACATAGAAGCCAATATAAAAGAGACAATAACAAAGATTTTTAGTTGATAAATATCTCCTTTGTCTAAGTCCATTCAAGCTTTTAATATATCCAAATGAAGTTCCATTGATGATAAGTAAGGATCTACTGGAGCTTAAGAAATGGTATATCCATGAATTCTATTTCTAAAAGTATTCACCCCTAAGCATTGCATTAAGGAATTCTAGTTTATGTTGTCAAAAGATTCTCAAAATCCACCTTGATGATATGGGGGGATCCTTATTTTGTGTTCTCTACTATCTTTTTGCGTAATCTATTACAACAAAAATCAATATGTTTTGAATTTGTAAGGTTATGATAGTATATATTCTTGAAATGTGTTGTTATAGTATGTATTATCTCTCTACAATTTTATGTTATCAAACCATCATAATTGAGAGAGTGAATGATAGATCATTATTTTTGTGACTATTACAGACTTTCTGAAAGAATTTTGTATGATTGTCACCTTCCTTCAACCATGTTTGTTTTGATCTTTATTTTTGAATAATTTCTTGAACTAGTACAATTTGTTGAATATCTTCTATTTCGTGGTCAATATCTAGAATAACAAATATTGATTTGTCTTCCATATCAAGCAAGGTTTGTTTTATGTATTCAATAATTATGTATATGTTATCGAAAAAAATATTCCTCCAGAATTTAAGTTATTTTCCGAGCATCTTTAAGGTAGTTGTGTATATTCGTCACTGATTTTTTTATCATCCTTTGTTTTCCAACCAAAAAATACTACATTCTTATATTGTGTATATATGCACCAAAATTCTTCAACTTTGAACATGTGTGGTCCCAGGGAACATGGTTAGTCATTAGTGTTATAGGCAATGTAATCTAATGATATCTTTTCTACCACCAAGAATGAACATAAGGGGATTTTTTTCTTCTCTTGAGTTGAATTTAAGAAATCTATCATCATTGCCTGATTGTGATATTTACTCTGGGTGAAGTTCAATTTTTTAACATTTAAGTCTTCCATATATGCTTCATTGATGACATTACTTATTTTTTAAAATATTTTGGTGATGAAGTCGAGTATCACTATGATAAAATTGTTCTTTGATAAAATGAGTGCACTCATAGTCTCCACCTATAAGCCAATGAAGATTTTTGTGGTTTATAGCTAGGTTGTTTATCTCTCTGAACAAAGCAATTTTGTTATGACTCAATTTCATATAGTCCAGTATATACCCAGGTGTAGTTGTTGCCTATTTTTCAAACACAAGTGCAATGCTACAATATGTGATTATAGTACCAATTCTATCATTTGAACATTATTGGAACCTACTAATATACATTCCTTGATGCCTTCGCATGATATTCTAACCCACTGATTTATTTGTTTGCATGATGGGACTTGTATCTAGAGTAGAATATATATAAAAGAAACATAATGAGGGCTCTAAGACTTTTATTCACCAACTAGTCGCAATCACCATTGAAGGAGTTTCTAGACAAATACCCAGGTAAAACACAATAGTCCAGATAAGATTTGTGCCAAAAGAAGATTATGTTGTAGTATAAGTTCTTGACATGGAATAGATAGAAAAATGGAAAATTTTATGACAAATCTAGGATATGATGTATTGAAAAGGGCATGGTACAAATAGTGTTGGGAAATATGGCTACATAATAAGTAGAGGAAATAATTTTTTTACTACCATATTCCCCGTAAACCAATAGATCGCGTCAACAACTATATGATAGGAAGGATGGTTTTGAGAATATACCTGGTCCTGGAGCAAGTCTCGTGACATCTCCTCATCATTGTAGATGTGTGACTATTTTCTAGTTGCATTGGTGCTCGTCTGCTATTCCTCTTGGTCTCACCACACACAATAGGTTGATGTCATCCTCCTAGTGGCAGACAACAACATCCTTGCCTCTATGGAAGTCCACATAGACCGCATAGAACACTTTTCATTCTACCAGAATAGACAAGAAGGAGTCGCCCCTCCTATTGGTGTACTAGTCACCAACTTGCTCTCCCACAATTGTTTCTCCCTTGGTGTCCCTCACTTTATCATGTAGGACTTGATCCAACTCCTCTATTGATTACCACAACCAGAGAGGACAAAAATTATCAGAAGCAATTGAGTTGTGTTCCTGGGAATCCTCAAATACCCCTCTATTTATGGGAGGGTTTAGGGTCTGGGTTCCCATTCTATGTGAGAGTGGAAGGGACTGAAAGACAACCTACGATCACTAAATTGGTTGGTTGGAAACCAAACCTGTCAGTTCACATGCGAGCTGATGGATTCAGTTACCGCATCGTTCGTTTCTCCATGTTTCCAGATCGCATATGAATTAGCAAATTCTAATCCAATTAATACCCAACATGACGTCAACACTAATCCTTGATGCACTCAAATTTCTCCATGAATTGAATATCTCGCATACGAGTCAATTGTTTCGTGACCCTAACCGATCAGTTGGTTGAGATGAGTCGATCAGTTCACTAAGTGAACCAACCAATAATTTGACAGAGATGAGTTGATTGGTTCACTCCCCAGTTCAAGCAAAACTAAGCTAATTCAATATCTAACCAACATGATGCTCCAATCGACAATTTCATCACATGATCCGATCGATTGAGAGTCCATTCGGTTGATTTGTTGCTTGAATTGAATACCAAAACACTTTAGTAATCAATCCAATTATCATTCAAGATCAAAAATTCTCTTCTAGGTCATGAGCTATGCGTGTGACCCTATAGGTCCCATATTACATGGGCAGTGAATGTCCATAAGCTATTATGACATCACAAATAATGAGCAATGCCTAGTTACACATTGGTTCTACCCAAGTAATTAGAAAGTTGGAGAACAACTTCAACCTACAGTATGTGTATGGTGTTACAATATTTGCTTAGTTCCTTTGTCACTAATGTCTATATTGAACTCGAGGAATGGATTGATCATCCTCTTCAAGATTGAATCCTTATTCCTTGATATAGCAGACTGTTTGAGATATATGTAAGCTCAATATTACATATTGACTCACATGTGCACGGCCATGCATTTTTTAGTTTCACTAATTCAAGAGGCCTAGGATATGATACTCCCATAGGAGGGATAAATATGATCTACATCACTCACAGTCAGTCCCCATGTGTCACAATCACCCAATCATCACCTTTGTGGCAATCCTTATTCAGGATTACATTTGATGATGTCAAAGCATACTGAATGACATGTGACAAGTGTAGTGACTTTAGGTCTAAGAACCACAATCACCACCAACACTATGAGAGCTAACTATGACCACCATAGCAATGGTTTCCATGTGTTAATCTCATGGTGGATTTGTTCTCTACATTGTACTCTAATAAGTACCTATGTGCTTGGTTTGATATCACCATATCAGGACTAATGAGATTCTATCATCAACCAACACACACTCAAGTCTTATGTGTTATTGTTGTCTAGAAAACTTCCAAAACAATATTCGACTAGGGACATAATGAGAATGTATACTCTTAACATCCGTATGATCTCATTGTTCAGGTCACATACTTGAAGACATGCATCATTGGGTAAAATCATTCTCTAGACATTTATAATTTTACTTCATTATCTCATAACTGAATAAATTAGAATAAATTGGAAGCTCACCTTTATTAATAATTAAATCATTTACAAGTTATGTCGTTACAATTAGCATATGATTGGATCTTTGGGCATACATACCAATAGGCTACCACTTGCACTTAGAGACAATCACCCATGAATCATATTTTAAGTGATCTAACAGGTTCACCATGCTTCTGCTGTGAAAGTGCTTTTGTTAAGGGATCAACAACATTGTTTTCAGTTGTTACTATATCTATATATATATATATATATATATATATATATATATATATCTTTACTTCTCCTCATTATACAATCTCTTATATAAGATGGAACCACCTTTATATATGCCTTGAGTGCTGATGCGATCTGGGTTCCTTAGCTTGTGCAATAGCTCCATTGTTGTCACAATATAGCTCAATTGCGTCGTTGATGCTTGGAACAACCCCAAGTTTAGAGATGAACTTATTGATCCATACAACCTACTTTGCTACATTTGATGCAACAATATACTTGACCTCGATTGTATAATCAACAGATATCACTTGCTTAGAACTCTTCTAGCTTACATCTCTGTTGTTTAGGCAAAATAGGAATCATAATTACAATATGTAACCATGTTTGTTAGTTTGAAAGCATGCATCAGTGTAACCCTTTACCACCAACTCTTCCTCTTCGCCATAGATGAGGAATTGATCCTTAGTTCTTCTCAAGAACTTAAGGATGTTCTTCCCAGTGAGCATTGCCTAGATCTGATTGATATTTTTTCATCATGTTCAAAGCATATGAGACGTCAGGATGGGTACACAATATTGCATACATGATTGATCCAATTGCTGATGCATATGGATTCAAACTCATGCATTCCCTTTCTTCACAAGAACCGGGACATTGAGCTTTATAGATGGTAACTTCATGAAGCATGGATAGGTTTCCTCTCTTCAAGATCTCCATGATGAACCACTTTGACACTTTGTCCTTTTGGATCTATCTCTATAGATCTTTATCCCCAAGATATAGGGTGCTTCTCCTAAGTCTTTCATAGAAAACATATTTCCCAGACATGACTTTACCTTTAGTAAAGTAGGGATGTCATTCTCCATCAACAATATGTCATCCACATACAATATGAGGAATGTAACTATGCTCCCACTAACCTTATTATACACACAAGGTTCATCTTCATTTGAATAAAGACAAACTCTTTGACTGTCTCATCAAAATGATGATTACAACTCTGAGATGCTTACTTCAATCCATAGATTGACCTTTATAGCTTACAAACTTTATTTGCATCATTTGGATGTATAAAACCCTCAGGTTGTGTATATACACATCCTCAAGAAGATTTCCATTAAGGAATGTGGTTTTAACATCCATATGCTAAATATCATAGTCATGATAAGCTACAATAGCAAGCATGATCCTAATGGACTTAACCATGGACAATGGAGAAAAGGTTTCATCATAGTCAACACCTTGAACTTGTTTGAAACCCTTTGCAACCAATCTACCCTTATAGGATTGTAAATTACCATCCATGTCAGTCTTATTCTTGAAGACCCACTTACACACTATGGGTTTTACCCCTTCAGGTGGATCCACCAAGGTCCATACCTTGTTGGTATACATGGACTCCATCTCAGATTTCATGGCCTCAAGCCATTTCTCAGACTTTGGTCCCTCAATATCTTATATATAGGTTGTTGTCTCATCATCTATGACCAACTCACCACCTTCCTGAGTCACAAGATGTTCAAATCTCTCAGGTTCAAGGTGTGACCTATTAGATCTACAAGGTACCTATGTTACTTGAGGAATTTGAGATTCTACAACACTATGTGATTCTCTTTGTTCCTCATGTACATCTATCAGTTCAATGTTTTTTTTTGGACTCAAACCTCTTTGAGTTCCAATTTTCTCCCACTGGTTCTTTTAGAAATAATTTCCTTTTCTAGGAATACAACATCTCTGGTAACAAATACTTTGGTGCCAAGTAGGGAATGAAAGTAATATCCTTTAGTCTCCTTGGCATGTCCAACAAAGTAACATTTATCATATTTATGGCCAAGATTTTTAGGAAACATTTTCCTTGCATAGGCTTCACATCCCCAAATCTTCATAAAAGACACATTGGAACGCTTCCCATGCCATATCTCGTTTGGTGTCTTTTTAACCGATTTAGATGGTACTCAATTTTGTGTAAGCATGGTGGTTTCTAGAGCATAATCCCAGAAGGTAGTCAGAAGCTCTGCTAAACTCATCATTGATCACACCATATCCAACAATGTGCAATTCCTTCTTTCTAATACACCATTATGTTGAGGTGTTCCAGGTGGAGTTCACTAGGAACCATCCCATGGGCTCTAAGAAGGTCCTTAAACTCTTGGCTTAAGTATCTCCTCCTCAATTAGAGAAAAGTGCCTTAATACTTTTCTCAGGTTGGTTCTGTACTTCATTCATAAACTCCTTGAACCTATCAAGAGTTTTTGACTTATGTGACATTAGGTAAACATAATCGTACCTACTGAAGTCATTGGTGAAGGTAATGAATTACTGATACCCACCTCTAGCAGTTGTTCTAAAAGGCCCACATACATAGTATGTATGAGTCCTAATAGATCACTAGCCCTCTCATTATTACAAGTAAAGGGGATTAGTCATCTTGCCCAACAAACATGATTCACATGTCTCTATTGATTTTAAATCAAAAGAGTCCAGATAACAATCTTTATGGAGTCTGGATATGAGATTCTAATTTATGTGCCAAAGGTATGTTTTGTTTGATTAGTAGAGTTTTAGTCTTTTGGTATTTATGTTATAAACATCTGTCTTTAGATCTATAAAATAAAGACCATAAGACATTAGGGAACTGCCGTAGAAGATCCCATCTTTAGAAATAGAACATCGTCCATTCTTAATATGAAATTCAAATGCATCCTTGTCCATACAAGATACAAAAATGATGTTTCTATTTATCATAGGTACATAATAGTAGTTCACTAACTCTATTATAAGCCCTATGGGTAGAGATAAACTATAGGTTCCAACTACAGTTTCCACAACTCATTCTCCATTTGTAACTCTCAGTTCCACCTCACCCTTTCCCAAAGGCTTACTTCTTTTTAGATCCTGCATATTCGAACATATGTGAGATCCACATCTAGTATCTATTACCCATAATGAAGAAGTAGATAAGTTTATCTCTACAATGTATACACTTGAAGTCGAGATCACCATCCTCATGTTCTTCTTCCTGAATGACTTCAAGTGCAAAGGATATGTTCCTCTTGTACTTTTCTTTCTCTTCTTCTTGAGTGTTGAAGATCTGGATTTGGGCTTGGACTCAGAACTCTTCATGGGCTTGATTTCATCCTTAGACTCAACTGCACAGATCATCATCATGGATTTGTCCTTTTTCATTCTTTCTCTGACATGAATCAACATACCAAGAAAATCTGACATTGGTCTGGCCATATTATTCACATGATAACATGTAATAAAGTGGCTATATGATTCTGGTAATGATGTCAAAATCATATTTGTGGCCAACTCTTGGCTCAAAGAGAATCCTAATTCTTCACAATGATACACATTTTCAATCATATTGAGCACATGTCCTTCTACTAAGTTTCCCTCTATCATCTTACACTCATTGAGTGCCTTAATAACATCTCCCCTTTCTTTCTTTGTGAGATTATAAATTAACTTTCTTAAGATGTGCTACCATATCAAGAATCCCCATGTCCTAGCATTGATCATGGAACTCATAGTTCATGCAACTTAGCACAAGGTACTTTGTATCCAAGGCATCATTGGCATGCTTCCAGTAAGCATCCACTTCAACCCTATGCGCATCAGGTGTAGGTATTTCTGGGTCTGGCTGATCAAGGACATAGAGCTTGCACTCTTCATTGAGAACCCTTCACAAAGTCCAAAACCAATCGTGGAAATTTGTTCCGTCAATTTTGTCCTTCCTAAGGACTGATCGTAATACTGATTTGTTTGTCATTTGATTCTATAAGAGAAAACTTATATTTTATCAAAACCTTTTGATTTTATTTGATTTGATTTTTTTAACAATATTAATTAGGTCTTTAATTAATTATCAATCACACTATTTTTTTTCAAATTTATAACTCTCACATATCTATTTGGCAGATTGCAACGTATAACCTTCTAGTTAGCCATGATTTAAAACAATTCAACTATTACCTGGACAACTCCAGCATCCATAGTCAATTATTAAGGTAGGAAACTTTTGCCAATTGCATCATATGCAATTCTTGAATAGATGCTATGCACAACTCCTTGCCATGATCATCTGCATGCTTCTGGTGCTTAATCTCATTAAGACGACACAATTAATCCTGATCCAAAAGCCTACATTATAATAATGTACCCCGCTTGATGGGTCCACATTATTACCATCACACTTCCACGAGATAGATGACACACCACCCTTAGGGTGCCCACGCTTAGTCGATCAAGATTTTCATGTGTGTCATTTTTAGAAAGAATCTTAGACTTAATATTTGATTTGGGGAGTTTGTATTTATAAATATATATAGTTTATCCAATCACCACATATATAGTATGTATCATATACATGCTATATCTCACAATGAAAGTATGCAGCAAAAAAGTGATGGTTTTGGCCAACCTAATGTAATTCCTTAGAACCATAAGGAATTACCACAACCTAGGGTCCACATCACATGTAGAAACCTATTGTTGAAGAATATCTATGCTTTCCAGTCTGGGTTGATTGGTTCAACCCTTGAACGGATCGGCTCACCTCCTGGCCGGTCAGTTGGTCATCTCACTAGTAGTCTAATCCGCGGTTCACTATCTTCTAGGTCCTCCATCCGATCAGCTGGGTTCTCCAATCAATCGATTTTGACTCGTCATCCTGGTCCTTCAGCCAGTCGTCTCACTGTCGAGACGATCGATTGGCATGGTATGAGTGTATTCATCTTTGTCATAATAAGAAAATAAACTATCCTACTACTACATGATTGTAGAGAAACCTTGAGTTACATTTGAGGGGAGCAAAGGTTTGAGAGAATAATACTTTTACAATTGGAAGATAAGGTAGAGGATCGATATGCAAACTGAGATAAAACACGATTAACCAACAACATGACCATGCACATATAATTACGATTACTGGTCAGAACCATGCTACACATCCACCATCAAAACTCACTTTTAGGGCGACGTGTGTTAATTCCACATATATATCATATATGTATATTAGTTTGGGATTATGCACAATATTTGATTGGATAGAATTATTCACATTGCCTGCAATAATTAAATGATAAAACCAAAAACTGATAATATTGATTATCCCAAAATGTAGTACATTGACGTGGCTCTGATTGTACTTTGGGAAATATGGCTACATAATAGGCAGTGGAAATAAAAAAAATTTAGCACCACATTCCTGATAAACCAATGAATCACGTCAACAACTATATGATGGGAAGGATGGTTTTGAGGATATAGTCTCACCATGGACAACAAGTTGATGTCGTCCTCATAGATGTAGACAACAACCTCCACTCCTCAATGGAAGTCCACACAAACCACTTAGAACTCTTGTCGTCCTACCAGAACACACAAAAAGGAGTTGTCCCTCCCGTTGGTGTACTAGTCACCAACTTGCTCTCGCATAATTGTTTCTCCCTTGCTATCCTTCCCTTTACTGGGTAGGACTTACTCGGGCTCTCTACTCGTTACCACCACCAGAGAGGACAACAATTGTCAGAAGTAATTGAGTTGTGTTCTGGGAAGTCCCCAGTACCCCTCTATTTATAGGAGGGGTTAAGGTCTGGGTTCCCAGTCTGTGTGGGAGTGGAAGGGATCAGAAGATCATGAATTTTCACAACTTGCGAGTGCCAAATTGGTCGGTTCACATGCAAGCCAATCGGTTCAATTTCTGAACTTGTAGTTTTGCCATGTTTCCCAATCACATATGAATTAGCAAATTCGAATCCAATTAATGCCCAACATGACATCAACACTAATCCTTGATGTACTTGAATTTCTCCAGAAACTAGACATCTCACCCTACGAGCTGGTCATCTCACGACCCCAAATGGTTGGTTGGTTGAGCCGAGCCAATCAATTCACTTAGTCAACCAGTTAGTTCACTCCCCAGTTCAGGATGAACTCAGATAATTTAATATCTAATGAACCTGACACTCCGACTGACAGTTTCATCACATGAGTCGATTGGTTAGGAGTCCAATCAGTTGATTTGTTGCTTGAATTGTATACCTAAACACTTTAGTAATTAATCTAATTATCACTCAAGATCAAAACTCCTCTTCTAGGTCATGACCTATGTGTGTGACCCTATAGGTCCCATATTACGTTGGCAGTGAATGTCCATAAGCAGTTGTGACATCGCAAGTAATGAGCAATGCCTAGTCACACATCATTTGTTGGTATAGTATGCACAGAGAGCCAATCGTATGAAGATTGCAATGAGGCATATGATACTTGATTTGATAATGATAAAGGCAATTCCATGTATTATGTTTCTCACTCATGAGATGATGACACATACATGATAGATGTCTAAAGAATGATGGGACTCAATGACATATGTCTTTAGGTTGAGGACCTGAACAATGAGACCATATGTATGATAAGAGTACATACATTCTTGTTATGTCCCTAGTCAGATATTACTGTGGAAGAAAAATAGACAATATTAATACATAAGACTAGAGTGTGTGTTGACTGATGACAGAGTCTCATTAGTCATGATATGTGATATCAAGTCAAGCACATAAATATATGTTAGAGAATACTATATCAGACAGACCCACTGTGAGAGTGATATATGGATACCATGGAATGGTAGTCACAATCATCTCTCATAGTGATGGTGGTGATTGTAGTTCTTAGACCTAAAATCACTGCACTCATCACACTACACTCATCACATGTGATTGGGTACACTTTGACATCATCAAACGCAGACCTAAAACATGGGTTGTTATAATGATGATGATTGGGTGACTTTGACACATGGGGACTTGACTGTGAGTGATAGATATGGGATTTGTCCCTCCTACAAGGAGTGTGATATCTAGGGCCCCTTGATAAGAGAGACTGAGAATTGTATGGCCATACTCATGTAATTCAATATATGATATGTGAATTCACATGCATCTCATACAGTCTTCTCTAGGTCAAGGAACATGGATTGAATGTTGAAGAGGATGATGTTCCATGCCTCAAGTTCAATCTGGATGTCAGTGATAAAGGAACTATATGATACACTAATCACATATTGTAGGTTGAAGTTGTTCTCAAACTTTCTGAGTTACTTGGGTAGCAATGATGAGTTACTAGATTCTGCTCATTGATTGTGATGTCATAAGTTGTTATGAACATTCACTGTTAACGTAAATTGGAACCTACATGGTCACACACATAGGATACCCTTGGAAGAGGAGATTGTCCATGGATGATGTTTATATTGAGACTAAAGGTGTTTAGGTACTCAATTAAACATACAATTGACTGATTGGACTCAGAACTATCAAGTTCAAGTGTTAAACTAGCTGGTTAGAGTGTTAGGTCGATTGGAGACTGCATTGGCAATGTCAGGACTGCCAACCGACCGGTTCACCCTTGTGAGCCGATCAGATGGTGTGAACCAACTGACTGGTTCACTTGGTGAATCGGGAAGCTCAAAGTCCTTCCAACTAAGGAAATAAGGAATTTCCTGGTTGAAGGAAAACTTTCACGTTTCACTTATTCAAATCAATTGGAATAAGGATTAATATTTGCATTAATTGGAAATGATTGAGGAAAATCAATTATAGGCATGTCTGGGAAGTGAAGCGACTAGTTCACTGGGTGAACTGACCGGTTCAAACTCCCAACCAATTTGTTCACTAGTGAACCGATTGGCTCACCTTGCCAAACGACCGTTTTAGTTATGAAACGACCGGTTCGCCTGCCATCATACAAACTATTCATGGAATTTTTGGGTCCTTCTACTCTTGAATAGACCGGTCCATGTGGACTATCTACATAGGAGGGAGAGTCTTCCGCTTAGGAGGACACATCAGCCACAGTCCATGGTGGAGGCTAGAGTCCACACCTGGAAGATAGGTTCTATACAGACATCGTCCAAGACATGGCATTGAAGACCACACATGGATGCCATGTATTATCGCTGAGAAAGCCCCAGGACCAGGTATATCTCGCTAAAAGAATCCTTCCTATTACATAGTCATTATTGCGATCTTCTGTTATGGGTTAATGGCCAGTAAATTTTTTGTTTTCACTGCCTACTCTGAGGCCATAAAACCCAACAGTGGTATCAGAGACAAATTAATGTATTGTGTTTTGGGATAAATCGATATGATCGGATTTTGGTTTTACTGTCACTTATTTATTGCATACGATGTGAGTATTTAAAATGACTAATGTGCATATATGACTAAATACCACATGTGATCACAAACTAATATACATATATGATGTGGTATATATGCAACTGATACGCGTCACCCTAAAATGGTTTTGATGGTGGATGTGTAGCATGGTTATGGCTGATAAACCCTTTGTGTGCTTGGTTGGTTATGGTTTTCTGCATCTCAGTTTTCATACCAAGAATCTACCTTCTATTCCACATGCAACTCGAGATAACTTGAGATCATTTCTCTTCTACCTTTTCTCCCCTCACGTAACTTGAGGTTTCCCAAAGATTATGTAAAAGTAGGATAGTTTATTTTCTGTTACATTGAAGAAAGAAGATGTTCAACTACCGACAAGCCAACCACCTGGAGGACTGAGGAGGATTGCGAAGGATCTAGACCGATAGTCTGATGGCCCAACTACTTGTTGGAGGTGTCCAGACAATAGAGGCCAGACCGACCAACCAACCAGCCAGGAGGCAAGCCAATCATGTCATGGGATGAGTCGATCAACCCAGAATGGTTCAACCACAAAGATCTTCATCAACAATAAGTTGCATATGATGTAGACCTTAGATGACTGTAATTCCTTGTGGCTCTAAGGAATTACAATAGGATGGCCATAATCATGTCTTTTATCCATATTGCATGTTTCTCGTTGTGGTTATAGCATGTATATGATATGTACTATAACAATGTGGTGATTGAATATGTATATGTACTAATATAAAATCCCTCAAATAAAATATTAAAGTCTAAGATGCCTTCCATAAGTGGCACACATGAAAAGCTTGATCAACCAAGTGTAGGTTATGCCAAAGCGCGGTGCACGGTCCATCTCATGGAAGTGTGATGGTATACATGTAGGTTGTACCAAAGTAGGGTGCATGTTTATCATGTCGGCTTTTGGGTCAGACTTAACTGGTGATTCTTAGAGAGTCTAAGCTCTAGAGGCATGCAGATGATCATGGCAAAGAGTTGTGCATGTCATCTATCCAAGAGTTGCATATAATGCAATTGGCATGATGGCCTACCTAAATAGTCAAGTTGTGGGTGATCATCCAAAGTTGACTCATAATTTGATGAAATATGGATCTTTGTCACTAGAAGATTGTACGCTGCAATCTTCTGAATTGGTAAAGGAGGGTTGTCAATTTGAAAAAAATAGTGGGAGCGATAATAATTAAATACCTAATTAATATAGTCAACTTTATCAAATCAAACAAATAAAAAATATTTTGAAAGGTTGCAAAATTCTTTTGTAGAATCCAAATGACAAACATAAATAAATTATCATTGTGATCAATTCATAAATAGGATAAACTTCAAATCTAGTTTGGGACTTTTGAGAAGTGTTTTCAATGGTGAGTGTAAACTATAAAGTCCTTGAAAGACCAGATCCAGTTGAACCACTCCAAATGTGCATAAGGCTAAAATTGGATTCTTACTTTATGTATGCCAATGATGCCTAAGACATCAAGAACCTTATGCTGAGCTATATGAACTATGAGTTGCATAAATATCTTGAAGCATGGACATTCTTGAGATGGTTATACATCTTAAGAATCATGTAAAGCATGAAAGGTATAATGTCTTTAAAGTGATGTTTGAGTATAATTAGACAGATGGAGATCAAGTATAATCTCATATGCTGAATATGATTGTGCATATAGATTAACTGTGATAGGTCATGAGTTGACCAAACATATGGTTCTACAAATTTTTGTGTGAATCATATAGCCAATTTATCAAATGTTGAATAACTTGGCCAAACCACTGTCTGAAATGCTTGGCATGATGATGCCAAAGCATGAATGAAAAAAGGACAAATCTATGATAATGATCAGCAGAGTAAAGTCCATTCTAAAGCAAGGTCAAGAAGTGTTCTGAAGCAAAGCTAAGGACTAAATCTTCATTACTCAAGATATGGAGAAGATGTAAGTGTAAAAGGGAATATGTTCTTTTTCACTTATAAATATAAGAAAATAAAGTACCACCATTGTCATTTGTTTGACATTGGAAAGGGAACTGTCCTCTTAATAGAGGATCTCAGTCAAAAGAAAGAGATAGAGATCTCTACTTCAGGACCTGTGAGGAAGTAAGCTAGAAACTATAAAGAGCAAGAGTTTCTATCATTACAGTTACATCATGGCATTCATGGGCGTGTAATAGAATAAGTGAATTGCTATTATATACCTGCCATCAATGAAAACATCATACATCATGTATGGGACAGAGTGTTATGGACTGATGTTTCGTTTTAAAGATATGATCTTTGATGGCAATGCCTATGTCTCATCAACTATACTTGATAGTTAAAGAGACAAATGTGTGTGATACATGTAATGAATGACATGATAACTCAAACTTGAATGCCTATATCGGTGTCATCTAGAGCACATAAATGGGAATCACATTTATGGAATCCATATGATGGATATTTAGACTCTTTTGGTTATTGAACCAATAGAGACATGCAAATCTCATTCATTGAGTAATATGACAAAGTTTCTTCACTAGATGTAGTGGGAGAATGATTATTATATTAAGGGTTATACATATTGATGTATATAGACCTTTTAGAATAAATGCTAAAGGTAATCAATAGTACTTCAATATATTTATTGATGACATCAATAGATATGGTAGTTTATATTTAATAAAATACAAACATGAATCTCTTGAAGTGTTCAAGGAGATCATAATGAAGTACATAACAAACTTGGTATAAGTAATAAATTTCAACATGATCGATAAGGAAATACTATGAACCAAGAGTTTGAGAACCTTCTAGAAGATCATGATAATGTATCATAATGGACCCCATCTGAAACACAATGATAGTGTATCATGAGAAGTGTATCTGAAAGAAGGTATCACACCTTGAGAAGTCATAGTGTGATTACTAGCTAAAACTTCAACTTTCCTTTTGGGCACATGCTTTACACTAGGAATAAAGAGAATCACAAAATGTTGTGGAATCTCAAAGTTCCTTAAGTAACACACATAACTCATGGTTATGGTAGAACACACCTAGAGCTTGAATGATATATGATATCTCATGGACAAGAAGGTAGTGAGTTGATCATATGGGGAGTAAACAGTCTACCTAGAAGCTAATGAGAGTCAAAAACTGAGATATGGCTTGAATCCATGAAATCCAAGATGGACTCCATGTACATCAACAAAGTATGACCTTGGTGGATCCACCTGAAGGGGTAAAATGCATAGGGTACTTTTGGGTCTTCGAGAAGAAGACTGACATGGAGGGTAAGTTAGTTGAAAAGAGTTTCTAACAAGTTCAAGGTGTTGAACATGGTGAAATCTTTTCAGTAGTTACCATGGATAAATCCATCTGGATAATGCTTGCCATTGTAGATTAATATGACTATGAGATTTGGCATGTGGATGTTAAAACAACATTCCTTAAATGGAATATTGTGCATGATGTGTATGTAACACATCCTAATAAAGGTTTTATAAATCCAATAATGCAAATAAAGTCTATAAAACTACATAGATCATGGTTTGGATTGAAGCAGGCACCTCAGAACTAGATCTTCAATTTGATAAGATAGTCAAAGAGTTTGACTTGAGTCAAAATGAAGATGTAATGTCTGATTACAAGAATTTAGTGGGAGCATATATATATTCCACATATAGATGGAGAGTATCATCCTTATACTACAAAATATGGCAACGAAGTGCATTCTAAAAGGTTTTTAGAGAAGCATCCTATGTGATATGAATCAAGATCTATAGAGATAGATCAAGAGGGCTTCTTGACCTAAGAAAGAGAACATACATTGGAAAGATGTTGAAAGGGTTCAACATGATGAGAGAAAACTTGTCCATTTTCCATGGAGTTAGTCTCTCAAGAGCCAAGTGTCCCAATTTTTATGAAGAATAAGGAACACACAGATAGATGACATATGCATTCACAATTGGATCTATCACATATGAACTCATCTCGTTATGTTTTATGTATTGGACATGACAAGAAAATATAAACTAATTATCTTGTATGTATTGGTCATGACAAGAATATACAAACTCATCATCTTGTATGTATTGGACATGACAAGAAGATATGAACTCATCATCTTGTATGACAACATGATATAAATATCCAGTTATCTCGTATGTATTGGATATGATGAGTGGATATCTCTTGAACTCCAGTAAGAGTTACTATAATACCATGAAGGACATCTTTGTATACTTGTGAAGTACTAAAAGGATTAGTTATTTAGTTATGGCAATAAGGAAGAGTCGGGTGTAAAGAGTTACACCGATGCAAGCTTCCAAAATGAAAAAAAATGTGTTTGACCTTGGAATAAGAATTGTTAGTTGGAAATGTTCCAGCATAAGACAATGATGAATGTATATTCATCATGAAATTCAATTATCACTTTGGGACCAATTCAACTCTATACATACTATTTCACTCAATATGAATCGTAATGTGCAAAACTACTTAGTTGATTCGATTACCAAGGTTTTAACTAAACATCATTCATTTAATACAGATTTTGACAAAGCTGAACAAGTAGTCAAGGTCCACCTTCATCTCTGGCTCCGATCAAGATATCTAACCAAGCAATTCCACCCATTCTCTCTCAAGACCATTTGAACCCATTCGGTCTCAAGACCGTTTGAGCCCATGCGGTCTCAAGACCGTTTGAGCCCATGCGGTCTCAAGACCATTTGAGCCCATGCAGTCTCAAGACCGTTTGAGCAACAGAGACTGATTGGAGGCATCACTCAGCTGCAAGGAATCGAGAAGTGCATGAACTCAAGGTCGCAAATTAGAGTCCTAACCACGACCGTGGTGGTCCAAAACGGTCATGGTCTTCTGCCATCACCACGACCGTGTGGTATGGCCACGACCGTGGTAGACCTGAGCTTTCACTTGTCATGACCGTGGTCAATGAGCCACGACTTTGGCACCCTACCTGCATCAACCCTCTCTCACTCGCCACGCCCATGCGCGGCAGCACGACCGTGTGGCAGCTACCTCACCACGACCGTGGTGTCACGCCACGGCCATGGCTCAATGCCGTCATGGCCAAATTTCTCACCTACCATGCCCGTGCAAGCTGACACGGCCGTGGGACAGTAGCTTTACCACGACCGTGGTGCCTAACCACGGCCGTGGTGCTTCATCTTCAACCTCCGACCAGCACACTTTTGCAGCTCCTGAGCAAGGTCGTTTGGGGGTGATTCGCAGACCAAATGGGGTCGCCCCGAGGCCGTTGCACCTACAGATGAAGGTCGAAGATCGTTCCTTTACCAGAGGGCCAACAGATCGTTTGACCCAGCTGCTTACGAATTCAGTTACTGCTCGAATCCATTACAGGAAAGCACCACGATCTTTCCAAGACCATTTGCCCTTCTTCGACGCAAGAATGTTTGGCCCCCTTGTGGGTTTCAGACCGTTTGATCGACATGGAGTGAAGACCTTTTGAGCAAGATCGTTTTATAGACCATTTACTGTTGCTGACCGTTTTCCCCCTTTTCATAAGACTGTTTGGAGGAGAGCAAACGGCCTGTGAGACCGTTTGGTCTCATGCGGTTTCCAAACCGTTTGCTTAAGATCATTTGATCTCATGCGATTTCCAAACCGTTTGCTCAAGATCGTTTGATCTCATGCGGTTTCCAAACCATTTTCTCAAGACTGTTTGGTCTTATGCGGTTTCCAAACCGTTTGCTCAAGACCGTTTGGTCTTATGCAGTTTACAAACTGTATGCCCAGTTTTTACAGACTGTTTGGGCTATTTTAAGTGAAACCATTTGGGCAAAAATATCTGCAGACCGTTTGGGGTCAGTCCCGTGCCTATAAATAGGACCCCAAGGGTCCTCACTGGGACATCGGTTCTGGGACACCGACAGGCTGCCTGTATACAGATCTGATCCGAAACCAGTCCAGTCTGCGTCAGTTTCATTTCACCTACTGCCCGTGTTGCAACAAGGAGGATGAGGAGAGAAGAAAGACGGAGCAAGGGAGACTGTCCAGTCTGTCTTGGCAACTCCCGTTCGTGTCCAGATCTGCTCCGACACGACGTAGGAGGTCGTATCTACTTCACCAAGCTGCGACTACCTTTTGCACTGAGTCCATGGTGGATTTCTTTCTCTTTCTCATTCTTCTTGTTTCTCGCATCATGAGCGAGTAGTACCTTTTCACTGGGGTGTGGGGACTAGCCCCGCTGCCCATGCAAACATGTCATATTATTAACCATCCATGGCAATGTATATAACTTTTCATTTCGTTGTTAACCGTTATGTTCGTAGTTGATTAATTTCTTGCTTTCATCTTTGTTCTTCCTATGTTGTGAGAATATCTTTATGTAGGATTGAATGTCGTTTAACATGTTGACTCCCAAACTAGAAATAGAATGGGATTCCTTGAGGTCGTAAGTGTATGATCCGCAAGGGGACGAGCAATCTAGCCTTCGGTGACGCTTCTGCGTACCTAATGCCTGTATAGGGGGTTCACAGCCTTATTTGGATTTTGTATCTTCTTGTTAATCGTCAATGTTTGCTCGTATATAAATCGGCTGCTTGCTTATCGATTAGCACGGTTGACTCCCAAACTAGAAATAGAATGGGGTTCCTTAAGGTCGTAAGTGTATGATCTGTGAGGGGATGAGCCATCTAACCTTCAGTGACGCTTTTGTGTGCCTAACGCCTGTATAGGGGGCCCACAACCTTAGTTGGATGTTGTATCTTCAGAGCCGTAAGTATGTGATCCGGATGGTGATGAGAAATATGATGCCAAAGGTGATGCTTACGCGGACCTAACGCCCGTATAGGGGGGGTTTGCAGCAGCTCTACTTAAATAGTTATATCTTGCCTGGATGTTTGATGTTTAGATGTGCTTGCATGAGCAGTGGTGGTGAAACCCGATACCATCCCGACGAATCCATATCATTGATCTTAATCTAGCTTAAATTCAGTCTTTACTTTTCTGCAATTAGTGTAATTAACCTCAAATCAACCAATCGTTTTAAATATTAGCCTTAACTTGAACTAGACTAGACTAACAAAGATTCTTAAAAATGTTGTCCTTTGGGTTCGATCCTTAACTATACTGCGATAAGACTTGTGCGCTTGCAGGTGGTATTATTGCACTTTAGTTTTGGTAAAAACTCGAGGATTTCAACCTCGAGTGAGTTTGTTAGTGCGTTTAAAATACCACGTCAGACAATTGATTAATTCTACAATAAGAAGCTGAGTATCTTAGTGTTACAAACACTGTAAAGGATATTGTATGGATCTAGAAGTTCATATGTATGAACTTATGGGAGGTTCATACCATTGGTAACTCAGTAGCAATATTGTGACAACAATGGAGCTACTGGTTAGGCAAAGGAATCTCAGATAGCATAGTACAAGACTTCCATCTCATATGAGTTGTCGTACAATGAAGGGATGGGAAACATGCAATATACTGACTTAAAGCAAAAGTTTCTTACCCACTATAAAAGTGCTTGTGCAACAGTAACAAGATGGACATATTAAGATCACTTGGAATATGAGTCGTGGGTGATTTCTCTAAGTGAAAGTGGGAGTCTGTTGGTATAGTATGCCCAGAGAGCCAATCATATAATGATTGCAATGAGGCATATGATATTTGATTTGATAATAATAAAGGTAATTCTATCTATTATGTTTGTCTCACTCATGATATGATTACACATACATGATAGATGTCTAAAGAATGATGTGACTCAATGACATATGTCTTCAGGTTGAGGACGTGAACAATGAGACCATATGTATGATAAGAGTACATACATTCTAGTTATATCCCTAGTCAGATATTACTGTGGAAGCAAAATAGACAACAATAATACATAAGACTAGAGTGTGTGTGGACTAATGACAGAGTCTCATTAGTCATGATATGTGAAATCAAGTCAAGCACACAGATTTATGTTAGAGAATAGTATATCGAACAAACCCACTGTGAGAGTGATACATGGATACCATGGAATGGTAGTCACAATCATCTCTCATAGTGATGGTGGAGATTGTGGTTCTTAGACCTGAAATCACTGCACTCATCACATGTGATTGAGTACACTTTGACATAATCAAATGTAGTCTTGAAACATGGGTTGTTATAACAATGATGATTGGGTGACTTTGACACATGGGGACTTGACTGTGAGATAGATATGGGATTTGCCCCCCCTACAAGGAGTATGCTATCCAGGGCCCCTTGATAAGCGAGACTGAGAATTGTATGGCCATACTCATGTGATTCAATATATGATATGTGAATTCACATGCATCTTAGACAGTCTGCTCTAGGTCAAGGAACATGGATTGAATGTTGAAGAGGATGACGTTCCATGTCTCGAGTTCATTCCGGATGTTAGTGGCAAAGGAACTATATGATCACAGTAACACTAATTACAGATTGTAGGTTGAAGTTGTTCTCCAACTTTCTGAGTTACCTAGGTAGCAATGATGAGTTAATAGATTCTGCTCATTACTTGTGATGTCATAAGTTTTCATGAACATTCACTGCCAACGTTAATTGCAACCTATAGGGTCACACACATAGGATATCCCTGAAAGAGGATATTGTGCATGGATGATGTTTAGATTGAGACTAAAGGTGTTTAGGTACTCAATTAAACATACAATTGACTGACTGGACTAAGAACTATCAAGTTCAAGTGTTGAACTAGCTAGTTAGAGTGTCAGGTCAATTGGAGACTGCATTGGCAATGTCAGGACTGCCAACCAACCGATTCACCCTTGTGAGCCGATCGGCTGGTGTGAGAAAATCGACCGGTTCACTTGGTGAACCGGGCGGCTCACAGTCCTTCCAATCGAGGAAATTGGGATTTGCCCAGTTGGAGGAAAACTTTCATGTTTCACTTATTCAAATTGATTAGAATAAGGATTAATCTTTGCATCAATTGGAAATGATTAAGAAAAGTCAATTGTGGGAAAGTTTGGGAAGTGAAACGACCGGTTCACTTAGTGAAATGACTGGTTCACTTAGTGAACCGATCGGTTCACACTCCCAACCAACTAGTTCACGAGTGAACCGATCGGCTCACCTTTTTAAATGACTGTTTCAGTTGTGAAATGATCGGTTTGCCTGCCGTAGTGCAAGTTATTTATGAAATTTTTGGATCCTTCTACTCCCGAACAGACTGGGAACCCTGGCCCTACCCTGTACTATAAATAGAGGGGTACAAGGGGGCTTCTCAACACACACAAATCAGAACATCAGTTGCTCTACAAAGTTGTTGTCCTCTCTGGTTTTGGTAACTGATAGAGCCCGAGCAAGTGCTACCCGACTAGGGAGGTATAGAAAGGGAAAGACAACTACAAAAAAGCAGTCTGAGTTCAGGAGAGTAGGTTGGTGCTAGTACACCAACAAGAGGGTCGTCTCCTTTCTTCCAGTTCTTTTAGAATGGTAGGAGTTCCAGGTGGTTCGTGTGGACTATCTGTAGAGGCGGGAGATGTTTGTCGCTCATGAGGACACATCAGTCGCAGTCCATGGTAGAGGCTAGAGTCCACCACTATAAGACTAGGAGCTACACAGACACCGTCCAAGACATGGCGTTGAAGAGCACACATGGATGCCATGAATTGTCGCTAGGCAAGCCCCATGACTAGGTATATCTCGCTAAAACCATCCTTCCCATTACATAGTCATTGATGCAATCTCTTGTTATGGGTTAATGGCCAGTAAAACTTTTGTTTTCGCTGCCTACTCCGAGGTAATAAAACCCAACATCATTTCTATCCAAGTAAATGGAAAGTTGGAGAACAACTTCAGCCTACAATTTGTGTATGGTGCTACAATATTTGTATAGTTCCTTTGTCACTGATGTCCATATCGAACTCAAGGCATGGATATGTCATCCTCTTCAACATTAAATCTTTGTTCCTTGCTATAGCAGACTATCTGAGATATATGTAAGCTCAATATCACATATTGACTCATATGTGCAAATCCATGCATTTTTTAGTCTCACTAATTCAAGAGGCCTAGGATATCATACTCCCATAGGAGGGACAAATCCCATCTACATCACTCACAATCAGTCACCATGTGTCACAGTCACCCAAAAATCACCGTTATGATAATCCTTATTTAGGATTGCATTTGATGATGTCAAAGAATACCTAACGACATGATGAGTTTAGTGACTTCAGGTCTAATTCCCACAATAACCACCAACACTATGAGAGGTAACTATGACCACCATAGTAATGGTTTCCCTATGTTACTCTCATGGCGGGTCTATCTAATACACTTTACTCTAATAAGTACCTATGTGCTTGGCTTGATGTCATCATATCATGACTAATGAGAGTCTATCATCAACCAAATCACACTCTAGTCTTATTTGTTATTGTTCTCTATCAATTTTTTACAACAACATCTAAGTAGGGACATAATGAGAATGTATACTCTTAACATCCATGTGATGTCATTATTCAAGTCATGTACTTGAAGACATACATCATTGAGTAAGGTCATTCTCTAGACATTATAATTTTACTTCATTATCTCATTACTGAATAAAATAGAATGAATTGTAATATTTCCTTTATTAATAATCAAATCAAATACAAGTTATGCAATTGCAATCATCACATGATTGGCTCTCTGGGCATACATACCAATAAATAGTTCATGATGCTTCCACACTAGATTATTGATTTGTTGTCTGATTGAGATGGCTAGGATTGTCAGAAGGGAGATAGATAAACATAAAGCTAAATAAGCAAAGGACAATCTACATGAGAGTTCATCCTCTCACCTTTAAGATGGACCAAAAATACTACTTGATAGTAACTTGAATGCTTAATAGCAAGAATTAATACCAACCATGAAATCTAGAATCTGAATGATGCATAAAAACCCTAAAACTCCAAGGTAGTCAATAACATGCATGAGATAATAGTAGATAACGAGGAAGTACTTATCTATCACTTCATTTGTCTTTCCTCTCTCCCTCTTCTGTCTTATGGGTTTTAAACTTTATATTACCTTTTATTATTTTACTCACTCTTTAGTTCTCATCTCCTCTATATCTCTATCCCCACTCCAACCATAATCAGATCATTAAAGTGTATGGGGTGGACAAAGACAAATATAAACTCCTTTTGATAAGAGTTTTATGGAAGTAGGAAATTAAGGTTGGAGAAAACATTCATCATATTGGACACATTTCTTGAAGGATAGGACCTTCAACTTTGATGTAGACAAACTTCATCCAAATAGAGTTTAACTACCATATATAGATTAGATATAGTTGGAGAAAAAATTTAAATGGTGAATGCCTACACACCATGTAGAAACATGAACATAATTTTCAAAGAAAAAATGGCACACAATGTATAGTGTGAACACATGTAGATGATGTGCACATTGTGTGACTGGTTACATGTTGTGTTGCAAGTCAATTGTAACTACCATTAGGAAGACCTTCATGCCATGTAGGAAATGAAAATACATGCAAATGACATGGACTAAATTTTTTGTATCAATCAAGATTGATGAACTTAATTGTTCTTGGTGATACATTATGTGGGCTCTGATCTCCAAAACCACGATATAAACTTAGCGGAAGCATTCGATTAGTTGCGGAATATGAAAAATTACTGGAAATTAAAATTTTTGAGACAAGATCTGGAAATTATAAAACTCCATTTTATAAGAAACCAAGTAAATAGTTTACATCTCTGTTAAACCACTTCTTGAGTAGTTATATATAACATGATTCAAAATCTCAGGAGCCAACACCAAAAACTCAAATCACTGATTCCCAGGGCTTGAGAGTACAGAGACGCATAGGACTATCTAACTACATAACTCAGCAGCCAGTATCTCCACCTGAGATTCACTGCTGCCCCTGGTACTGTTGTTGTCGTTGTTGCTCATCCTTAAACGGTCTCCTTCGTCTTCGACGACCACCTAAAAAGAATTAAAATCTACGGAGTGAGACAATGTACAAATTGTCCCAGCGAGAGTTATAACTCTCAACTAGAAGCTTTATTATAACATTAAGGAATATCAAAGACAAGATAACATAAATCATACAACAACAGGTTTAATTACAAGTGAAGCAATTTCTACTTAAGCAACCATGTCTTTAAAGCATATAAAGGACATGTATACAAAGTATCTGAACAGATCATTAATGTAAACAATGTAACACCAAACATTGTTCCTCATAGTTTAACCTAAGCAGATATACTACGCGGTTGGTTATGTTTTACAAACATTATTATGCCCTGTGGAGATGAGGTATACCGCTCATACTCTAACCGATCACTAGCAAGTTGCATCAGTATCATACATAGGTCATCAAAAGAGCCGGATTCTTATGACCTCATCTTCCTCAGTCAGTTAGAGGATTGTTTTTTGGACATCTGGCGGGACGTCTTTTGTTATAGCTTACCAGGGTAATCTGGTCCTTCGCTATTTTAGAGTTACAGTGGCATTCTGTACTCTCTTCGTCATCGGAAGATTTCTTGTTTATCTCTCACCGATGCGGTGTTTGTGTTTTCTTTGGGATATTTGTGATACATCTCACCGTTTGGTTTTGTAGTGAAGGATTTACGGTATCAATTCCTACACTAGGATGTAAGGATTTACGCATCCATTTCCCCCACATACTCAAGAGTATGTGATCCAGGAGTTCCCTTGGGAAAACCTATTTCACCATCATTTCGTCTCTGACAATGATGGATCTATGATCAGGGCTCTACATTATACTTGATTAGTTAGGTACATTCAGTATTCTTTCAACATCATACATTGTTCTTCAAACAATAACATTGGCATAACAGCTATAAAATACGAATACTAAATGCAACAAGCCTAACTCTTATCAATCATCATTTCTCAATACATTCATCACAAGTCATCTCTAAAGCATGACCTTGATGGTATTTATGGCTCTCATAGCCCATTTAATTCATAGGTTGCCATTGACAAGGCATCAGGATATATCACTATTCATAAAGCTAAAGCATGCTTTCAATGAATATAGTTTCATGATCCATACCTGGATATGATCATCATCTCATGACCACCTGCATGGTTAATTCAACTGATAACAGTAAACAATTTATTCTAGAAGTTACACTTTCAAACTCTTAGAAGAGTCAAGTTCCCCAATATTCATCAATTAGGGTTATTTATTTCCTTTACTTATGATTAGGAATATTGATTCCTCATCTCATACTTCAATCATGAAGATTCATGCTCAAAAGCATATCTTGGAAATAGGGTTTCACCCTATACAAATTAAGGTTATTGAAATCTCCTTATCTTATAAGACATCATATTTGGTAACTTGTTCTCAAGGTTTCATACCTAAAAGCATGACACAGGACTAAGGTTAACATACCCCATCCTTCATTGTTAATATTTCCTTGTTGGATTATTAGTCCAATTCTAGTATGCAACTCTACCATCCTTGGAAACATACCAGGGTATGGTGAGTATTTGCCTTAAAAACAACATTTATTGAACATCATAACGATTATCAATTCAAGGTATGAATTCACTTCTCAATCTTATCATGGTGTGAATACATCATACTCATTGATTTGACTACACTTTATTTAAAGGTATTACCTTATAAACATCTCCATAAATCAGGGTTTACTAATCACATCACATGTTATTACCCTAAAATTAGGGTTTACTATTCATCTTATGGTGAATTGAACTCATAGCATCATCATGTATGAGAAACATCATCATTAAAGCTCTTAGATAAGATTAAGATTCACTAAACATCATAATTAGGGTTTCCATGATCTCACATAGGTGGATCATACCCTAATCATGCACATTCATGTGTATTGAAGGTATCTTACTTGAGTTTCCACCATAAAAGGGTACTTTCTCTCTCCCATGATACTTTCTCTCTCATCTTACTAGTAGATGGTGATTACACCACTCTAGATCAGGTTTGGTTAAGTCCTCATTGACTAACATAAGTCAAGACATCACTATCATGTGATTAGGATTTGATTAGAACAAAGTATTACTCAATTAAACCCCTCAAGGGTAATTTGGTAATTTACCTCATGATCACCATCATGGGTCAATTCATTAATCACTTAGTCCCTTAATGACCTAGGTTACCATTAGGGTTTAGATCAGATCACCATTGAACCAATTACATCATTAATTGATTAAGTACAAACCACCTTGAAAATCTTCAAACGGTTTCAACCTTCAACCACCAAACGGTCTTGAGACCGTTTGGGTGTGTTGACCATTTTGACCTTCAAACCGTTTGAAGCTCATGCGGTTTGAAACTGTTTGATCAAAGTGCTTTGAGATCGATTGGTCCAAACGACCTTGAGATCGTTTGAGCCCAAACGGTCTTGAGACCGTTTGGCCTCAAACGGTCTTGAGACCGTTTGGTCCAAATGGGCTCAAACCGTTTGGACCTCCAAAGTGGTTCAAAAGTTACAATTGGTCATGGATATGTATGCTGAACCCCTCAATTAACCAAATCCATGATAACCAATTATAAATTGAGTTAACCAAGATTAGCCTTAATCATTTGTACATCAAATTGACCCTCAATTGAAAGCCAATTAGGGTTAAATCCATCTCAATTAGGGTTTCAAATCGGATGGTCATCAATATTCAACAATGTGAATCAATTCAAGGTTGAACCTATCAATTGATCTCCAATTGGGCCCAAACTTGGCCCAAACGGTCTTGAGATCGTTTGGACATCATCCAAACGGTCTTGAGACCGTTTGTCCAAAATTGGACCAAAAACCAAGTGGGTTGGACTAGGATTGAACTCCAATTAGGTCTAAAATCAGCATTTTTATCAATTCATCAACTTATTGCAATTGGACCTTCAAACCATTAGATCATCTCAACCCTAGACCTTTAAACGGTCTTGGGTTGTGCCCAAACGGTCTTGAGACCGTTTGGAGGAACCCCCAAACGGTCTTGAGACCGTTTGGGTCCTTCAACCCAAAACTCAACAAGATCTATACTTAGAAAACAGCAATTTGATTATTTCAATAACCCTCTGTAATTGGGACCTCATTGATCAAATTACCTTAACCCTAGACCTCCAAACGGTCTTGGGTTGACACCAAACGGTCTTGAGACTGTTTGGATGAGTTCCAAATGGTCTTGAGACCGTTTGCCCATCCATCCTTTGGACTCTAGTGAAAATTCATCAAGGTTTGATCTATTGAGTTGATCATCACATCAATACTTAATTGCAATATGATTTGGTACCTTTGGACCTTCAATTGATCAACTATACTTGACCCCAGACCTCCAAACGGTCTTGGGGTGACCCACAAACGGTCTTGAGACCGTTTGGGTGATCCCCAAACGGTCTTGAAACCGTTTGGGCTAATCAACCCAAAATCTCAACATAACTCATTGCAGATTCAGCACTAATTTCAATTAGGGTTTGCCCTATTAAACATCCTTCAACTCATGACTCGTTTGGAATTAATCCCTCAAATTTGGTGAGTCATTAATTAACATCATTATGAACAGTAATACCAAACGGTCAACGTTTGGTCAACCATCTTAAACGGTCTTGAGACCGTTTGCCCAAAAAGGGCAAATTATACAGATTGAAAATCAGAACTTAATTCAATTGGTTTTGCTAATTGATTTACTCATATCTCACGATTCCTTTGGAGTTAACCTCTCAAATGTTGTGGGTGATTAACCTACATAATTATGAACAAGATTCCTATACTGTATTTTCTTGGTCAACGCGTCCAAATGGTCTTGAAGACCGTTTGCCATCATAGGACCCTGAAACCGTTTGCCCACCAAACGGTTTCAAACCGTTTGAGCAAAGAGGTTGGGACCGTTTGATAAAGTGGAAATATGTGGATAAGAATAGGAATTAACGCTCTTATCTTCTACCTTTAGAACAGTAGCAGTTCTTCACGATTTTTCTTGCAAGGATGCAAGGGAAGATAGGGAAGAAGAAGATCTATCAACTATATGCATAGAAAAGATGTATAATCAAAGCATAAAGTTTAGAGTTATAAAACCCGCCTAAAGCTTGCTCCTTGAGCTCCAAGCTTTCGAGCTCCAAGCCTTTAATGGCGTCCTAGAAGCTCCACAGGTCGGCCAAGGTGAATCCTCCAAGGAAAGTTGAGAAGAGATGGCTAGAAAGATAGAGCTAAGTGAGCTAGCCATGAATTTGACCTTGAATTCGAGTTTCATCCAAGAATTTAAGCAAAAGGAAGGATCCAAACCTACCTTGCACTCCCTTGGTCGTCCTCCTGAGCTCCAGAGCTCTCCTTAGTCAGTTTGAGCAAGGGGAAAAGAAATGAAAGGGAGAGGGTCGTTCCCTTGCTAAGTGAGAAAAGTTGTATATATACTTAGGTGAATTTTCAACATAAGGACATATGTTTTCCTCATTTCTCATCTAAGTCCTCCCTTTCTTCCTTGCACGTCCCCACATCTTATTTCTAAGGACAAACTCCTTCTAAGGTCAAGAATTGAAGGCAAAGAGGATCAACCCATTACTAAAGCATACACATAAAAGGCTATTATACATACACCTTGATTATTCAATCACAAAGGTGTTCTTTATTATATGATTATTCACATGAAGTGACCTTTTCATAATTTCTCTTCTAAATGGTGCTAAGAGTCATAAAATATGTTTTAGATGATGTATTTTACAAGTTGCACCCCTCAAATTGGGTAAATTGCATTTTACACCAATTTAGGGTTTTCAAGTACAGGGGTTGCTTCCAAGCTGCACCTTGGTGCTCAAGCTTGGGAAATCCCTCAAACCTCATCATATTCATTCTTATGTTGTCTCAACATCAAAGGAACATATAAACATGTGAAATTTGCAAGTTAACCCCTCTGATTGGGCAAATTGTACATAGGTCCCTGTATTGCAAACAATACTTCAACATTGGTTTATAAGGGACATAAATGGAAACATGTGTTCCATAAAAGCTCTAATTATATACTAAAGGATAATTACAACCATAGAATTTCATAATTAGTCAAAACACCTAGGGTTAGCTCATAACCCAGGTCAGGGGTGTTATAAATCATAAACCCCTAACAAGGATTTCGTCCCCAAAATCTCAGGAAGAAAAGGGGAAAGCAGATATTGTTTCAGCATACACATTGTTACATCCTTAGGTAACATACCATTTCAGGGAGATGTTATAGAACTTTGATCAATATTCTTTAGGATCAAATTCAAGCCCTGATATTTATTCAAGACTATATAAGGGCCCTCTCACCCTGAGTCTATCATCATATCTGATAATCAGCATACTAACTTCCTTTATTATATGCATTAACTATCTCATCAGTTATTCATTCTTATCATAAAGAAAAGTTTTCTTGTCAAACAAAGATTTATTTATCAGACATTCTGGAGAAGGATATGTTTATTTTAAGAACATAAACCCCTAACAAGGGATGTTCTTAAAATTCTATCTTTATTTAAGAACATAAACCCCTAACAAGGGATGTTCTTAACATTCTAGCTTTGGTATTAATTACTTTTTTATCAAAACTTTATATCTTTTTCTTCCTTTTATCATGGGACATTGCTCATTACATATATTCTTTCAATCATTACCATTCATGGTTGACCTTCTCTATTCTCATTTTCTTATCTTATGATGCTCTTTAAGTTGTTTCAGATTGACTACTTGATCAGAGTAATCAAAAGATAACAACTTCAAAGTTTCCATATTTACTTCATCAACAGTAATGTTATACCTGGCCAGGGTATATGATTACTGAGGTAAGAAAATATGTACTTGTATATCACTATGTTCCTTCTCTTTTTCCATCCTTACATACATAATTATTAACTTTTATTGAATCCTACATCCAGATCAATTCTTTAATACATTTCTTCTTATAGAAGTAAACATGTATTATAAAATGGTTATATCTGATGCATCATTGAAATCTTTTATGAGACCAATCAAAGAATAGTTCAATCAACTACTATTTTAACTTGTCCAAAAGATCATAAGGAGATTTATAAGAAATACCATTGATCTTGTCTAATCAATCATGGTTCGAGGATTCTATCAAATCCTTGCATATCAAGGTATTGGATCCACTCGAATGTGATGATTAGAAAAGAAAAGGATGCAGGAAGATATTACCTCCTGCATATCAGTAGACTCACTCAACGGAGTCTCCAACAACAACTTCCTGCCCTATGACTGAATGTCATATTGCAGTTACGGATCACTCTTCGAGTGATAAAAGAGTGCGTAGCACCCGGGTCAATCAGAACAGATATTACACAGGAATTAGACATATCAGAATATAAAAGTTCATCTGACCTGTCACAACCCGTGGTTCGACCACTGCATCAGGTGGGTTCATAGCAGAGAACCTCACTATTGTCTGTGGTTGATTTGGTGCAGATGATCCAGCTTGGGACGCTCGTCCACGTCCTTGAGTTGCTCCTTGAAATTGCCTTCTCTGTGATCCTTGTTGTCCTTGTCTCGGAGGCTGTGTCACACTGACAGGCCAAGACTGATAGTCCTTCTTCAAATGTCCCACCTTACCACAGTTTTAGCAGCTTTTCTCCATTTGTTGTGGTCTAATGGGTTCCTTATCCTTTCTGGATAACCGTTGCCTTGATGTACTAGGTCCTGGTTGTGTTGGGGACATCAGAAACTTCTTCCTTTTGGGAATTCCAGGCCTTTGCTTCTGGGTTTGGATAGGCCTTTTCCCAACTCTTCTTCTATATATCCTTTCTAGACAATTTGATCTGATATGTCCAGGCTTCCCACAGTCATAACAGGTCATGTTTTCTGGCTGTATTCTAATCCCTACATTACTGTGGACTGATTCATCAAGCTGAGGCTGAGCATAGGCTTGCTCTGAGTTCAAAGCTTCATTATTTACTTCTGCTTCAACCTGCTGCTGAGGGTTACATATCCTATGGATATCCAAAACATCATCATTAGGAGCTGGCAATCTGGGTTGTACTGCTAGTGTTTGGTCCACTAGGTATATCATGGTTTCCCTAAATTCTCCAACAGTGATTCCTAAGGAAGGATTCCTTATCATGGTTGGATTAACTAGGGGAACCTCAGGTAAGTGTTCCTCTACTGTTTGCTCCTCTGTACTTCTTCTAGGTGTAGCATTGTTGCTTTCTGCAACAAACTCCTCGTCCTTATATGTCTTCTTCTCCTGAGGAGCAGAAGATTCTATTAGATGAGGAAGAAACACTAAAGACAGACTCGACATCCTAAGTCCTATGTCTCTATAGACTCGGCGAACCTAGAGCTCTGATACCACTTAATTGTGGGCTCCGATCTCCAAAACCACGATATAAACATAGCGGAAGCATTCGATTAGTTGCGGAATATGAAAAATTACTGGAAATTAAAATTTTTGAGACAAGATCTGGAAATTATAAAACTCCATTTTATAAGAAACCAAGTAAACAATTTACATCTCTGTTAAACCACTTCTTGAGTAGTTATATATAACATGATTCAAAATCTCAGGAGCCAACACCAAAAACTCAAACCACTAATTCCTAGGGCTTGAGAGTATAGAGACGCATAGGACTATCTAACTACATAACTTAGCAGCCAGTATCTCCACCTGAGATTCACTGCTGCCCCTGGTACTGTTGTTGTCGTTGTTGCTCATCCTTAAACGGTCTCCTTCGTCTTCGACGACCACCTAAAAAGAGTTAAAATCTACGGAGTGAGACAATGTACAAATTGTCCCAATGAGAGTTATAACTCTCAACTAGAAGCTTTATTATAACATTAAGGAATATCAAAGACAAGATAACATAAATCATACAACAGCAGGTTTAATAACAAGTGAAGCAACTTCTACTTAAGCAACCATGTCTTTAAAGCATATAAAGGACATGTATACAAAGTATCTGAACTGATCATTAATGTAAACAATGTAACACCAAACATTGTTCCTCGTAGTTTAACCTAAGCAGATATACTACGCGGTTGGTTATGTTTTACAAACATTATTATGCCCTGTAGAGATGAGGTATACTGCTCATACTCCAACCGATCACTAGTAAGTTGCATCAGTATCATACATAGGTCATCAAAAGAGCCGGATTCTTATGACCTCATCTTCCTCAGTCAGTTAGAGGATTGTTTGTTGGACATCTGGCAGGACGTCTTTTGTTATAGCTTACCAGGGTAATCTGGTCCTTTGCTATTTTAGAGTTACAGTGGCGTTCTGTACTCTCTTTGTCATCGGAAGATTTCTTGTTTATCTCTCACCGATGCGGTGTTTGTGTTTTCTTTGGGAGATTTGTGATACATCTCACCGTTTGGTTTTGTAGTGAAGGATTGACGGTATCAATTCCTACACTAGGATGTAAGGATTTACGCATCCATTTCCCCCACATACTCAAGAGTATGTGATCCAGGAGTTCCCTTGGGAAAACCTGTTTCACCATCATTTGGTCTCTGACAATGATGGATCTATGATCAGGGCTCTACATTATACTTGATTAGTTAGGTACATTCAATATTCTTTCAACATCATACATTGTTCTTCAAACAATAACATTGGCATAACAGCTATAGAATGTGAATACTAAATGCAACAAGCCTAACTCTTATCAATCATCATTTCTCAATACATTCATCACAAGTCATCTCTAAAGCATGACCTTGATGGTATTTATGGCTCTCATAGCCCATTTAATTCATAGGTTGCCATTGACAAGGCATCAGGATATATCACTATTCATAAAGCTAAAGCATGCTTTCAATGAATATAGTTTCATGATCCATACCTGGATATGATCATCATCTCATGACAACCTGCATGGTTAATTCAACTGATAACAGTAAACAATTTATTCTAGAAGTTACACTTTCAAACTCTTAGAAGAGTCAAGTTCCCCAATATTCATCAATTAGGGTTATTTATTTCCTTTACTTATGATTAGGAATATTGATTCCTCATCTCATACTTCAATCATGAAGATTCATGCTCAAAAGCATATCTTGGAAATAGGGTTTCACCCTATACAAATTAAGGTTATTGAAATCTCCTTATCTTATAAGACATCATATTTGGTAACTTGTTCTCAAGGTTTCATACCTAAAAGCATGACACAGGACTAAGGTTAACATACCCCATCCTTCATTGTTAATATTTCCTTTTTGGATTATTAGTCCAATTCTAGTATGCAACTCTACCATCCTTGGAAGAATACCAGGGTATGATGAGTATTTGCCTTAAAAACAACATTTATTGAACATCATAACGATTATCAATTCAAGGTATGAATTCACTTCTCAATCTTATCATGGTGTGAATACATCATACTCATTGATTTGACTACACTTTATTTAAAGGTATTACCTTATAAACATCTCCATAAATTAGGGTTTACTAATCACATCACATGTTATTACCCTAAAATTAGGGTTTACTATTCATCTTATGGTGAATTGAACTCATAGCATCATCATGTATGAGAAACATCATCATTAAAGCTCTTAGATAAGATTAAGATTCACTAAACATCATAATTAGGGTTTCCATGATCTCACATAGGTGGATCATACCCTAATCATGCACATTCATGTGTATTGAAGTTATCTTACTTGAGTTTCCACCATAAAAGGGTACTTTCTCTCTCCCATGATACTTTCTCTCTCCTCTTACTAGTAGATGGTGATTACACCACTCTAGATCAGGTTGGGTTAAGTCCTCATTGACTAACATAAGTCAAGACATCACTATCATGTGATTAGGATTTGATTAGAACAAAGTATTACTTAATTAAACCCCTCAAGGGTAATTTGGTAATTTACCTCATGATCACCATCATGGGTCAATTCATTAATCACTTAGTCCCTTAATGACCTAGGTTACCATTAGGGTTTAGATCAGATCACCATTGAACCAATTACATCATTAATTGATTAAGTACAAACCACCTTGAAAATCTTCAAACGGTTTCAACCTTCAACCACCAAACGGTCTTGAGACCGTTTGCCCTCAAACGGTCTTGAGACCGTTTGGGTGTGTTGACCGTTTTGACCTTCAAACCGTTTGAAGCTCATGCGGTTTGAAACCGTTTGATCAAAGTGCTTTGAGATCGATTGGTCCAAACGACCTTGAGATCGTTTGAGCCCAAACGGTCTTGAGACCGTTTGGCCTCAAACGGTCTTGAGACCGTTTGGCCTCAAACGGTCTTGAGACCGTTTGGCCTCAAACGGTCTTCAGACCGTTTGGTCCAAATGGGCTCAAACCATTTGGACCTCCAAAGTGGTTCAAAAGTTACAATTGGTCATGGATATGTATGTTGAACCCCTCAATTAACCAAATCCATGATAACCACTTATAAATTGAGTTAACCAAGATTAGCCTTAATCATTTGTACATCAAATTGACCCTCAATTGAAAGCCAATTAGGGTTAAATCCATCTCAATTAGGGTTTCAAATCGGATGGTCATCAATATTCAACAATGTGAATCAATTCAAGGTTGAACCTATCAATTGATCTCCAATTGGGCCCAAACTTGGCCCAAACGGTCTTCAGATCGTTTGGACATCATCCAAAAGGTCTTGAGACCGTTTGCCCAAAGTTGGACCAAAAACCAAGTGGGTTGGACTAGGATTAAACTCCAATTAGGTCTAAAATTAGCATTTTTATCAATTCATCAACTTATTGCAATTGGACCTTCAAACCATTAGATCATCTCAACCCTAGACCTTCAAACGGTCTTGGGTTGTGCCCAAACGGTCTTGAGACCCTTTGGAGGAACCCCCAAACGGTCTTGAGACCATTTGGAGGAACCCCCAAACGGTCTTGAGACCGTTTGGGTCCTTCAACCCAAAACTCAACAAGATCTATACTTAGAAAACAGCAATTTGATTATTTCAATAACCCTCTGTAATTGGGCCCTCATTGATCAAATTACCTTAACCCTAGACCTCCAAACGGTCTTGGGTTGACACCAAACGGTCTTGAGACCGTTTGGATGAGTTCCAAACGGTCTTGAGACCGTTTGCCCATCCATCCTTTGGACTCTAGTGAAATTTCATCAAGGTTTGATCTATTGAGTTGATCATCACATCAATACTTAATTGCAATATGATTTGGTACCTTTGGACCTTCAATTGATCAACTATACTTGACCCCAGACATCCAAAAGGTCTTGGGGTGACCCCCAAACGGTCTTGAGACCGTTTGGGTGATCCCCAAATGGTCTTGAAACTGTTTGGGCTAATCAACCCAAAATCTCAACATAACTCATTGGAGATTCAGCACTAATTTCAATTAGGGTTTGCCCTATTAAACATCCTTCAACTCATGACTCGTTTGGAGTTAATCCCTCAAATTTGGTGAGTCATTAATTAACATCATCATGAACAGTAATACCAAACGGTCAACGTTTGGTCAACCATCTTAAACGGTCTTGAGACCGTTTTCCCAAAAAGGGCAAATTAAACAGATTGAAAATCAGAACTTAATTCAATTGGTTTTTCTAATTGATTTACTCATATCTCACGATTCCTTTGGAGTTAACCTCTCAAATTGTGTGGGTGATTAACCTACATAATTATGAACAAGATTCCCATACTGTCTTTGCTTGGTCAACGCGTCCAAATGGTCTTTAAGACCGTTTGCCATCATACGACCCTGAAACCGTTTGCCCACCAAACGGTTTCAAACCGTTTGAGCAAAGAGGTTGGGACCGTTTGATAAAGTGGAAATCTGTGGATAAGCATAGGAATTAACGCCCTTATCTTCTACCTTTAGAACAGTAGCAGTTCTTCACGATTTTGCTTGCAAGGATGCAAGGGAAGATAGGGAAGAAGAAGATCTATCAACTATATGCATAGAATAGATGTATAATCAAAGCATAAAGTTTAGAGTTATAAAACCCGCCTAAAGCTTTCTCCTTGAGCTCCAAGCTTTCAAGCTCCAAGCCTTTAATGGCCTCCTAGAATCTCCACAGGTCGGCCAAGGTGAATCCTCCAAGGAAAGTTGAGAAGAGATGGCTAGAAAGATAGAGCTAAGTGAGCTAGCCATGAATTTGACCTTGAATTCGAGTTTCATCCAAGAATTTAAGCAAAAGGAAGGATCCAAACCTACCTTGCACTCCCTTGGTCGTCCTCCTGAGCTCCAGAGCTCTCCTTAGTCGGTTTGAGCAAGGGGAAAAGAAATGAAAGGGAGAGGGTCGTTCCCTTGCTAAGTGAGAAAAGTTGTATATATACTTAGGTGAATTTTCAACATAAGGACATATGTTTTCCTCATTTCTCATCTAAGTCCTCCCTTTCTTCCTTGCACGTCCCCACATCTTATTTCTAAGGACAAACTCCTTCTAAGGTCAAGAATTGAAGGCAAAGAGGATCAACCCATTATTAAAGCATACACATAAAAGGCTATTATACATACACCTTGATTATTCAATCACAAAGGTGTTCTTTATTATATGATTATTCACATGAAGTGACCTTTTCATCATTTCTCTTCTAAATGGTGCCAAGAGTCATAAAAGATGTTTTAGATGATGTATTTTACAAGTTGCACCCCTCAAATTGGGTAAATTGCATTTTACACCAATTTAGGGTTTTCAAGTACAGGGGTTGCTTCCAAGCTGCACCTTGGTGCTCAAGCTTGGGAAATCCCTCAAACCTCATCATATTCATTCTTATGTTGTCTCAACGTCAAAGGAACATATAAACATGTGCAATTTTCAAGTTAACCCCTCTGATTGGGCAAATTGCATATAGGTCCCTGTATTGCAAACAATACTTCAACATTGGTTTATAAGGGACAGAAATGGAAACATATGTTCCATAAAAGCTCTAATTATATACTAAAGGATAATTACAACCATCTAATTTCATAATTAGGCAAAACACCTAGGGTTAGCTCATAACCCAGGTCAGGGGTGTTACACATTATGTACTAGTTCTATACATAGTGTTGAACTAGATGACCTACCATACGACTTCAATACACATTGCATTCCCTCTATTTTGAATATGCTGAGAAATGACACTAACACCAACCTAAAGTGTGGATGATGCACCCACCCATGACCACTTGTTGGAGTATAACAACTATGAAGACAATACTTGATTGGGAAGTAAAGAAAGAAACCATCTCCCTTTGTCAATTATTTGTTAGGAATGCTACAATGGAACATAGCATTGAAAATACGAGCTGAGGTTTGTGATGATCTACTTAGAGAAACTATGGTGTTGACTATGATTTCAACACTAGACTTGCTTTCATATAATAGGACAATCTTGGGGAGGATGATGTCCACTAGGGTCTAAGACTTGATTAGCAATGGTTGTTTCTAGGGATCGATCATATCCTTCATTGATGACAAGTGATTTGGATGAGATAATGACTTTAGCTTTTGCAACACCCTATATAGTGTTGATGATGGCAACCATGGGAAGAATATGATGAAAAAGGAGAATAGAGATATCTAGGGGTGATGACCTATAAGGAGATTGTGTACAAAGATTGAATATGATTGTGTTGGTTAAGTCTAGACTAGTCATGAAGGTGACATAATTGGACCTACAAATAACCAACTAGGATGCGGTAGATACCCACTGGTAGATAACCTTCTTGCTTTCTTCCAAGGGTAAGGGTTTCTAGAAAGACTACTCTAATACTATGTTGGAAATATATTTAGAAATTCTGCATAATATTTTGATATGTTTGATATAAGAGAAAAACTATATCACATATAAGAGAGGTGGGGAAACACAAGCCTAAATAAAATCTATTGGACCTACCAAATGATTGGACTGACTTGAGTGGGCCTATGTAGACATGACCATTTTACATATGACTCATACTTATAAAATAAACAGCTGTATGGTGGTGCAAGCACAAAGAGGTATAGAAACTTTCCATACAATCATCATTTAAAAAATTATAGGGTTCTCACTTGAGAACATACATAATGCACATGAAAATAGATGCAATAAATGCAAAAGATGCTAATTAGGGCTAGTTGGTAGGGAGTAGTTGGGATGAAAATAATAAATCTTTTTTGCAAAATACATCGCAAATTTATAACACCTATCTAGAAATGGATGAAGATTTCTAGGTCCAAACAAGGCTAGCCGCTATTAGTCCAAATAATAGGATTAATTTGGTTTTGATTGAGTCTAATTTGGTTGAACAACCAAGTCTACATTTGATAGTTCTATTCTATTCTCATAAGATGGAAAAATTCATGGTCCAGATCCAAACTACGCAGTCTAATTTTTTTTAGTAAAATTGGACTTCAACTTGATTAGATAATATTTGTTTTAAAGATTGCATAAATATTGTTAGATTTAACTACACTTATTTATATGATAAATAATATCATTTCTTAACATAAAATTTACATATTTCATTAACAAATTGTTGTTTCTCAATTTTAATGAAGTGTCTTTTGAAGTACATATTACTAACCTACAATTACTAATCACTACATTCAATATGTACATGAATTGTTATGCATGAGTCACTTCATTCCATTTTTATATCCATGTATAAGTTCATATAAAATGCATTAATATGTCAGTCCACACATACGTTACTATATACATACATACATGGTATATTATGATAACTATTCATCTTACACTATGATAGTGGTCATATTGATCTTCAAATTTGATTTTTTTATAGAGTGGCATTGCTATGACACACAATTGATATGAGACATACAAAGTGGTAACTTCTGTCAAACCATTAAACCATAATGGTTATCCAACATCCATTTGACTCGTTAATAATGAAAATTACACAATGACAAATAGTCAAAAATAAAACTATAATGAGAAAACATTGTGAATTTGTTTTACAATACAAGTCCATTCAAGATGTAAGTGTAGGTGAAGGTGGATCTAGAATGGGATTGTGCTCCTCTATGCTAATGACTTCCATGAACATTGAATCATATTTTATATGGTATGACTTGCAAACATCTTCTACATCATGACTCATTTCAATAAAGTCTTTCAAGTTCATTTCTTGACCCTAGACCGACTTGTATTCATCTCTCAAACCTTAATCTTGGCATGTAGGTTGCATGAATAGGTGGCTGGCCAATTTCCTAGTGAAGAGTTGGCATCTATCTTTTTGCTACAAATGTCATTAGCATAAATTATGACCTACAAACATAACACATATCATTACACTCGTATTATGTACCTATACTGTTGAAAAAATATAATATAATTTTCTCGATCATTTTCTCTAGCAACCAAAATCATATAAACATGCATCCTCTAAAGTTTGCCCATAGTGTGACTAATTTTCCACACATGCAACAATGAACATGATAACTATCCATTATTATCATCTTCCCTATATGACACTAATAACATACTTAATTTGTTACATAAAACATCAAAAGTATTATATTTAGGATCTACCTTAGAAAAGTACTCATATAGTAGTAGGGATAGTAAACACACACACATATATGTATGCATATATATGTATACATATGTATACATATATATATATATATATAGAGAGAGAGAGAGAGTCAGGCTAGAATACACTTGAGTGTACAGATCTCACAGTACACTCAACTTCTTTTTGCATATCAGGACTTTTTATTTTGCAAAATGTATACCATTGATCTTCATTATCATACTATAACTAGGCTACATAATTTTTTTTAGTTCATTTGGATGAGTGTAAGTCACTCATTCAAGGACAACAAAATCAATGAACAAAACTAATTTGAAATCTATTATTTTAGCGGTCTTTATAACTTGACCTATAAATGTCCAAATGGGCTCAAATTATATATATGAGCCATTTACAAGATGTTTAAGAAGATCAATGGATCAGAATTTGAAAAAAATATTACATCATGAGAAACTACTTGAGTGTATTCTGCTATGGATACACTCGAGTGTATTCTTTCCTGACTCTCTCTATATATATGTATATATATGTATACATATATACATATATATGTGTATATATATGTATATAATATGTATATATGTGTACATATATATATATACATATATATATATATATATAAAAAGAGAGAGAAAGATTTCTCTCCCCCTCTCCCATAACCCGTGGTGGAGGCTGAACGCCCGGGAGGGTGATAAATCAAGAGATGCTTTTCTGTGTCATTTTGAGCCCGGGTCCCTTCTTTGGGGACCAACGGAATTCACCAACCGGGCTATTCTCTTAACGCCATATATATATATATATATATATATATATATATATGGGATTAAGAGAGAAAGATTTCTCTCCCCCTCTCCCATAAGCCGTGGTGGAGGCCGGATGCCCGGGAGGGTGATAAATCAAGAGATGCTTCTCTATGTGGTTTCGAACCCGGGTCCCTTCTTTGGGGACCAGCAGAATTCACCAACCAGGCTATTCCCTTACCGACATATATATATATATATATATATATATATATATATATATATAGAGAGAGAGAGAGAGAGAGAGAGAGAGTGTGTGAGTCAGGCTAGAATACACTTGAGTGTACAGATCGCACGAATTCACTCAAGTGTGTTTGCATATCAAGACTATTTTTTGCAAAATGTAAACCATTGATCTTCACCGTCATACTATAACTAGGCTACATACAAATTTTGATCCCATTTGGAAGAGTGTAAGTCACTCATCCAAAGGCAACAAAATTGACATGTGAAACAAATTTGAAATTCATAATTTTTACGGTCTTTATAACATGACCTATAAATGTCCAAATGTGCTCAAATTTTGCATATGAGCTATTCACAACATGTTTAAGAAGATCAATGGATTATATTTTTGAAAAAAATATTGCATCATGAAAAACTACTTGAGTGTATTCTGCTCCAAATACACTCGAGTGTATTCTAGCCTCTCTCTCTCCCTCTCTCTCTCTCTCTATATATATATATATATACATATATATACATATATATACATATATATACATATATATACATATATATACATACACACACACAGATATATATATATATATATATATATATATATATATATATGACAAGTAGGTGCTATTCCACCCTCCACTCTATATAGATACCACAATTTGTTGGGAGGTGAAGTTGTTCATGTATATAGTCATGTACTATATGATTATAAATATATACTATCACCCTCTTAATGTACATTGAGGACCAACCAACTAGTGGTATATGTAGTCAATTGGTTGATGGAAATAATGACTTTTAATTGTGATTTTATTGAATTTCAATTTATAAATTGAGGATTTGTCGATTGGTCAAAAGAGTCTGACATTGCCTTTTTGTAGCTCAACTGATCTACTAAAGATCCAAATGATCTGTGATGAATCCAACCAATTAATAGTTAATTGCTTGGCTTTATCTTTAGACCATTGATGTGGTCTGTGTATATATGAATCGATCCATTGACACCTCAGCTGATCAACTAAGATTTGAATGAAGAATAGGGATTGTATCCTAGATGATCTGTGTACATATGGAGTATGGTATGACTTCTACACTTGTAATCTTCTAGTTGAGAATCCAAGAACCCTAAATGACTATTAATGAATCTTGATTCTCAATTCTTTACGTTGTTGATTGGTTGATGAAAATGATGAATTTTACTATGATTTTGTTGGATATCAATTGATAAATTGAGGGTGTGTGAATTGATTGATAGACTTTGATAGTGCCTTTTGTAGCTCCTATTCTATTGAAGATTCCACTCAATTTTGGTTTACAATGGATCCTAATCTTCTGTCATGACGCCAATCAATTGATGGAATGATTAGTTAATTGCTTTTCTTTATCTTTAGGATGTTGATGTTGTCTATTTGTGTCCAAATCGATCCATTGGCACCTCAGTCGGTCGACTAACATTGGAATGATTTACTGGGCTTGTATCCTAGATGATCTTTGTACATATAAAGTAGGGTATAATTTCTACACTTGCAATATTCTAGTTGAGCATCCAAGTGTAGGGGGTGAATAGAGCTAATCCAATGAAATATAAAATTATTTGTTTAAGAAAAGATAGATAATCAATCAACCATAGGAGGCAAAGATTTAAAATGGTTTCGTAATATGATGTCAATCCACTACCTGGTTGTTCCCAACCAAGATTTGTAACAATTCACTTCTATTAATCCTAACAAGGAAGAATACAAAGAATAATTGTTACCCACTTCTTTCACAGCCAAGGAAGAGTGCCAAACCTTCACCTCTTCTTTAACATCTTGAAGAGCACCGAATCTCTTCTTTGACAAATTTGAAGATCACTGTATTTCTTCTTTGACAACTTTTGAAAAGAACTAAACGAAAAGACTCCTTCTTCTCTAGGAAGTCCCTGAACAACCTTCTCAGAGAAAGTAGTCTTAAAACACTTAAACAAAGGAATAAGATTGAAAAAAGAGAACACCAATGCTCATAATTTACAAATATCCTATATCGAGCATATGAGTCACTTCCACTATGGTTAGAACATGATTTGAATGGTGGAATAGGGGACTCAAATGTTATAGCTAATGGGAATGGACAAATCTTTAGTTCAAGCTTCAAATATGCTAGTAATGGAGTGGTGAAGTGTTTGTGTGTTAATTGTGTCTCTTAAGTGTTCATAAGACGCTCCTATATATAGAAAATGATTATGAATGGTCAATATAGTTGTTAGGAGTGTTTTAACCAAGATAAATGTTAAACTAGTCGTTAGAAGTTGAAAGATAAGTTTATAATAGATAGAAAAATAAATGTAGATTTTGCATGTGGACTGATCTCGGTCCAACAAGAGTTTGACCAGAATAAACTCAGTCCAATAGTTTGATCGAAATAAATTCAATCCAAGAAGACTTCAATTGAGAGTCAATCTCTTCACAAAAATTTTAATGGATATTCTACAACGTCTCTTTTTCTATAAAGGCTACTTATCGGTCCAAGAATAGTTAGACCAAAGTTAAGTCGATCCAAGAAGAGTTTGACTGAAAAAGGCTCTAAAATGCATCATTTAACTTTGGGAAACACACAAAGTGATTTTTCCAGTGGGATCTAACTATCCTAAAGGCTTGATATAAATGTGAAATTAATTTTAGAATAGTTGGACCTGGCTCTTACCTTGATTTTACATGATATTGAATGACTTGTACATTATGCGTTTTAAAAAAGTAATACATTGAATAGACATGACAAAATAACCACTTGTGTTTAATTAAACATCTTCAAAATTCTTATCTATACATCTCTTGATCTTTGAAACACTAGATAGCACATTAGATACACAAAAGATAAATAGTTGCATCATCAAATTATGAGTCTGGCATATCCAAAAAACCAACACCAAGAACCCTAGTTGATTGTTAGTATCTAGCTTGATTCTTGATTTTTTATATCAAATATTAAGTTTATTGATGTATCCTGGAATCACGCAAATTGAACAAACAAGATCCACGTGTGAAAAAACCTAAATAATAACATAAAAGATAGGAACTCAGAGTAAGGTGACATTAAAATTGGAAAATTATCATCATAAAAACTAGAGATTTGGCATATCTCACTCTTGATTAGACTTTTGAAAGAGTACATAATATAGCATGTCTCCAGTTACACAAATATTCAAAACACATAGGGGTGAATCTTAGAGACTCAACTCATACCTCATGTATTTCTTATTTAGCCTTTTGTTATCATGAATAAGTCATTTTTAAGTTTTTGTTGTTTGTAAAAGAGCACATTGAGCTATACCATCAATCATAAATTCTAGGGATTGTGTCTTGACATTTTATATCAAAATTCTCACAAAGATAGTCATTTGATACAACTACATGCTAGTTGTATACTTTTGGTATCCATCCCGAGTCTAAAGGAGTTTAGAAGTAGGAAAAAAATCAAAATAGCTTATGTTTCTATTTGATTACAATTCATTGCACCATACAAAATCTTATTTACAAAACCAACACTGTTAAACTTTGATTTAGGACAAATTTCACTAAAAATGATAGAGAAGTGGCAAGGTGCCTCCGCATTAACACAGAGAAATGGTAGTTTTGCCTTAGTATAGGGCAATTTTCTCTTTATACATCTATAATATCTGCTAACAATGCACATTTTTTGGAGTCATAATCAAATATCATGAGACACTTTCTCCATTACAATTGTATTTTGTTGGTATGTATGCCCTGAGAGCCAATCATGGGATGATTGGTGGGATACATTAAGATTGATTTGATAAACAACAAAGGCAAGCTTCCAATTCTTTCTGGTTCAGTCATATGAGATAGTGATAGAACAGATTGAATGTCTAGAGAATGACAATACTCAATGACGTATGCCTTCAGGTTCATGACCTGAACGATGAGATCATACGGATGCTAAGAGTTTGTACATTCTTGTTATGTCCCTAGTCGGATGTCATTGTGGAAGGTAGATAGACAGCAATGACACACAAGACTAGATTGTGGTGTTGGTTGATGACAGAATCTCATTAGTCATGATATAGAGATATCAAACCAAACACATAGGTACTTGTTAGAGAACAAGTGTACCGGACAGACCCACCATGAGTTTGACACATGGAACCATGACATGGTAGTCACAGTCAGTACTCACAGTGATGGTGGTGAGTGTGATTCTTAGACCTGAAATCACTACACTCAACACATGTCGTTGGGCACACTTTGACATCATCAAACGCAGTCTTGAAACATGGGTTGTTATAAAGGTGATGATTGGGTGGCTTTGACACATGGGGCTTTTGAGGGGTGAGTGATAGATATGGGATTTGTCCCTCCTGAGGGAGTTTGATATCCAAGGCCACTTGATGAGTAGGATTGAGATAGGCGTGCACACGCATGTGTGAATCAGTATGTGATATTGATGTCATACATATCTTGTTCAATCTACTCTGAGATCAAGAAAGTGAATGAACGTTGACAGGATGATTGTTCCATGCCTCGATTTCATTTGGGATATCAGTGACAAAGGAATTATACATTCACTGTAACACCATTCATGGATCGTAGGATTGAAAGTTGTTCTCCAACTTTCTACTTTCACTTGGGTAGCACTGATGTGTGACTAGGCACCGCTCTTTGCTTGTGAAGTCATAAGTGTTATGGACTCTCACTGCCAACATGAAATGGACCTGCAGGGTCACACACATAGGATTTAACCTGGAAGAGGAGTTTCGTCCACAAAAAATGTTTAGATTGATTACTAAAGGAGTTTAGTAGTTCAATTAAACACTCAATCAATTGATAGCTCAATATAATATTGTTCAAGGTGTTGGACATATTGATTGGAGTATCGGATTGATTGGAATCGCAATTGACTGATTCTGCACAACCTGTGCTCCCAACCGATCAGTTCAAGTGTTGAACCAGACGGATGAGGTTGCTGAACCAGTCAGCTCAAGTGTTGAGTCGACCGGCTCATGGTCAGAGTGAAACGATTGGTTCAAGTGTTGAAACGATCGGTTCAACTGGTGCAACTGAGCAAGTTGGGAAAGTCAGGTCGGTGAGAATTTTCCTTGTGTTTCATTTGCCCAATTTGATTGGAACAAGGATTGGTATTTGATACCAATTAGAAACAAAAGAAGGAAAGTCAATCGGGAACTGATCAGGACCACAAACCGACCGGTTCAGAAGTGAACCGATTGGCTCATGGGTCCCAACCGATCGGTTGGTGTTCCAACCGACCGGTTCAGGTCCTCAACCGACCGGTTCACTTGTGAACCGATCGGTTCAGGTTGCGCGTTGGTTGTTTTGTGGAAAATCTCGAACCCTTCTACTCCTGCTTTTAGTCCCATATTGCCCGGGATGGAGAACCCTGTCCCATGACCCTCCTATATATAGGGATATTGGGGGCTTCTCAAAGTACAACTCAGTGCAACCAGTTGCTCTGCAAAGTTGTCGTTCTCTCTGGTTATGGTAACTGAGAGAGAGCCTGAGTAAGTGCTTCCCACAAAGGGAGGTGTAGCAAGGGAAGGACAACTGCAGTTGCAACTAGAGGCAGGAGAGTGTGTTGGCGACTAGTACGTCAACAAGAGGATGCGACTCCTTCCACTTCCTTGTGGGACAAGGAGTGTGGAGTTCCAGGTGGTCCGTGTGGACTACTTCAGAGGCGGGAGGTTTCTGCCGCTCAGGAGGACAACTGTCAACCCCAACAGTCCGGTGAGACCAGGAGTCGTCAGTCCCGGTGCGACCAGGAGCTGCACAGACACCGTCCAAGACCGGAGGTGAAGACCACACAAGGCGCGAGGTATTGTCGCCGAGCAAGCCTCAGGACAAGGTATGATTCCACAAACCATCCTTTCCTATTATATAGACGTTGACGTGTTTCCTTATTTCGGGTTTGGGGGAGAAAATTTTTGTTTCCTCTGCCTTCTCTGTCTCCCCTAAAACCCAACAGTGGTATCAGAGCCACGTCAATTGTTCTATATTTTAGGAATATCGATATGATCAATTTTGGTTTATCGCCTTTATTTATTGCATACGATGTGAATAATATTGGCTTTATGCATGTCCAATCCTAAATCCACAAATCCCATTTACATATATGATATGTATTATTAATGCACTCGATACGCGTCGCCCTTAAACGAGTTTTGTGGTGGATGTGTAGCATGATTATGGCCTATAAACCCCTATATCTATGTGTGGTTGTTTGTGGTTGCTTGCATCTCGGTCTGCGCACCGATCTTCCCCTTCTCCTATTCCTGATGTAACTCGAAATAATTTGAGATTCTTTCCTACCTTTTCTCCCCCCGAATGTAACTCGGGGTTTCCCTTTTAAGCAATGTATAAATAGGATAGATTTTATTTCCTGTTATGTCGAAGACCGACGGACATCTGACGACAGCTGAAATGATCGGTTCAAGGCGTGAAACGATCGGTTCAAGGATTGAGTCGTTTGGTTGATGACCGGTTCGAGGAGTGAGACGAGCGGGTGACGGCCATGATGAGATGCACGACGACCAGGCGAACCAATCGGTTGGAGGAGCCAACCGATCGGCTGGTGGCACCCAGACGACCGGCCAGAGAGAGCAGATCATCATGTAATGAGTTGATCTACTCTGAAGGCAAAGCACAGAGTTCATCTTGTACAGGTTGCATGTGATGTAGACCTAGATGACCGTGATTCCTCTTGGCTCGAGGAATCACATTAGGATGACCATAATCATCGCTTTTATCGTTTGTGCATGTTTTCTATGGGATATAGCATGTATATGATACATACTATGTATTGTGGTGATTGGATATGTATATGTATATAAAAACCAAATCCCTCATTAAATATTAAGTTTTAGATGTCGTCCAAATGCGACACACGTGAAAAGCTTGATCGACCATGTGAGGGCATGCCCTAGCGTGGTACACCGTCTATCTCGTGGAAGCGTGAAGGATGAATGTGTGGGTCTACCCTAGTAGGGTGCATATTCATTGTGTTTGCTTTGCGTCGGACTTAACAAGGTGACCTAGATAGGATCTAGCACCTTGAGGCATGGAGATGATCATGGCAAAGAGTTGCATATGACATCTTATCAAGAGTTGCATATGATGCAATTGGCAAGAGTTGCCTACCTGAGAGATCTATGTTGTGGGTGACAGTCCTAGCTGGTCCATGGCTTAGAGGATTTCAAGATCTTGCCCACTAGAAGGTTGTACGCTGCAATCTTCCAAATTGATGGTGAGGGCTATCAATTTGAACTAAAATAGTGGGAGCGATAATTAATTAATGGCCTAATTTTTATCGTCAACTTTTCAAATCAATCAAATAAGTCAAAAGAGTTTTGGACTAAAATTGCATATATTTCCTTTTGTTAAAATAAATGGTTAATCAACAAATCACTTTATTTGCGATCGGTCTTTGAGACCAACAAATTAAATGGGAATAATTCCATGACTGGTTAGGATGATGAGAAGTGTTCTCAATCAAAGAGCGAAAGCTCTAAGTCCTAATTATACCAGAACCAGATGAACTCAATCCCACCACATCAATGGCTGAAAGTATGCTTATGGAAGCATACTGAGGATGACATTGATGAGGAGTGCTTGATGTTGTGTTCTCTGAACTATGAGTTGCAGAGACAACATGAGACATATGATGTCTCCAAGATACTATCCTAGTATGTCATGATAGAAGGAGATCCAATAAGGTATTCACACACTCAATGTGATTGGGTATGTGGAAAACGTGAAGGATTCCCTTTGAGCCAAGGGTTAGCTATTGGTATGATACTGCAAATGTTGCAAGAATCATACAATTCATGATAAGCTACAACATGAACAACTTTGACAAGCGTTGACAGAGTTGTTGGACATGTTGAGGATAGTAGAGGCGAAGATGAAGGAAGACAAACCATAATATTTGATGTGATCAAAGAAAAGGTGATTCTTAAGGGCAAAGCAAAGAAGTGTTCTGATGCTAGCCAGCAGCCCAATCCGTCTTCAGCCTCAAGGAACATGGGAAAGGGTGTATGAGGGAATTGCCCTCTATATCTGGAAGAACAAAAGAAGATGAAGGAGGGGATGGAGATCTCCACCTAAGGTATCATGAAATGAACCACTTCTTTATCTGAGATATATGATACCAAGATATGGATCTATCATATATGATATGCAAGATCCGCAAAGAAGTGATGGCCTTTGTGAAAGGACCAAGAAAGGAGTACCCATCATTGGAGCAAGTGTTGCTGCCATAGATAGGAGTATCTTTCAGTTCATTTCAGCCTAAAGGGCACGAAATATAGTTGAGAACTTCTATTTCATATATTGCCAATAGATAGAAACACTTTATTTTTCCATATTGTATGACAATGATGGCAATTAATAAAGTTGATGTTTCAATCTTAAAGATATGATCTTTGTGGCAATGCCTTGTTTATCTTGTGATACATGGTATGCATAAGATAAAATGATACCTAAAGTTATTGATAACTCAAACAATCAAATTAGCATCAATCATGAGAAATTCATTTCTAGTTTCCATGTGATGGATAAATCTATACTCTTTTGGTTTTAGAACTAGTAAGAGACATGAATATCTTGGACATGATTAATCAATCTTCACTAAAGGTAGTGGGAGAGTGATTATCCTATTAGGTATAATACATGTGATGTATTTACATACCTATTGGAACAAATGCTAATACTTCAAATGGTGTTTAGAGAAATACCAATATGAATATCTTGAAGTGTTCAAGAATATCATAGATGAAGTACGAATTTGGTAAAGTGTTAATTCTTGATGAGATCAATGAATGAAATACTTGGACCAAATGTTTGAGATCCTTATGAGTGATTATGATAGTGTATCATAGTGAACTCATGATTAAGGCATAGTGATGTCTAAATCAAGAAGGAATCATACTCTAAGGAGTTAGATAATGATTATCAAATAACTAAATTCTTATTAAATAAAGAATATGCTTCACTAATAAAGGACATTAAGAATCACAAGGAGTTGTGAGTTCTTATATCCTTGACAGATACACCTCAATTATCTATGTGATGAGTTGTTCATGTGATGAGTCAACTATCTAGATAAATATGAGGAACCAAATTTTGAGTTATGGTTTATGACCATTACATCCTAAATGACATCCATGTCAACCATAAAGTGTGACCTTGATGGTAGCACTCATTGGATCAAATCCATAAGTGCAAATGAGTCTTAAGTGTTAAGACACATGGATAACATTTTGAGAAGGACGATGCTTGTTGATTGCAATTTAATGACTAAGACATTTAGCATATGGATACTAAAACCACATTCCTATGAGGAATAAAACAAGGATGTGTACGTGACACAACCTATAAGGTTTATGAATCCACTAATGCAAATGAAGTCTATAAGTTATAGTGGACTAATCAATGTGATTGATTGAGTACAAGTAACTCACAATTTGATCTTTACTTTGATGATATAGTCAAAGGGTTTGACTGATATGTCAAAGATAAAGATGGGATTTGTGATTTAGTGGGAGTGTGTTCACATTCCACATGTTGATGTGAAATGGAAATGTTCTAAAATGGAAATCCAAAAGTGGAAATTATCTTTAAGGAAGATAGAGATGTTTCCTATGTGATAGGAATAGAGATCTATAGAGATAGTTCTTGCAAACCTCTTAACCTGAAAAGAGAAAGCATACATTGGCAATATGTACTGAAATGTTCAGTATGCACAGATTCAGTGGGAGAAAACTTGTCCATGCTACATGGAGTTAGTATCCCAAGGCCAAGTGTTCAATTCTTATGAAGAATGGGAACACTAAGAATAGATATGGATCTATCATGTATGTAATCATCCCATTAACTTGCATGTATCGACATGCAAGAATAAAATGCATTCATCATCTTGTATGTAGGACATGACAATATGATGTGCTCATCCTGATAACTCGTATGTGGGACATGACGAGTGGATGTCTGTCTTCTTCCAGTAAGGGTTACTGGAATATCATGAGAACTTGATAAGTACTTGTGAAGTACTAGTTCTATGGAGATAAGGAAGAGTTCAATGTAAAGAGTTACATTGATGCGAACTTCCGAAAGGACAGAAAATTAATCGCATAATATATGTAGGATATATAAAAGTGAAAGTTTGTTGATAATTGGAAGTGTTCCAATAAAATCATTTAAAAGGAAATGTCGAGTATCTATGCGTTAGAGAACAACAGTAGATACTATATGGATCTGGAAGTTCATGAGATGAACTTATAGATATTTCGTTCATTGATGACAAGTATGGAATCCTTGATCATGCAATATGGCTAAAGGTTAGCGAAGGAATACTAGATCACATATTACGGCAACTCCATCTCATACGTGTGACGTACATTGAAGAGATGTGAGACATGCAATTTATACTGACTTTGGAAAGATGTTTCCATTACTCACTATGTTCGCACTAGAGCAAAATAACATGTGGGACATGTTTGAAGATCACTATGAATATGATTTAAGAGTGATTGGCTCACACTGCAAGTGGGAGTCTGTTGGTATGTATGCCCTGAGAGCCAATCATGGGATGATTGGTGGGATACATTAACATTGATTTGATAAACAACAAAGGCAAGCTTCCAATTCTTTCTGGTTCAGTCATATGAGATAGTGATAGAACAGATTGAATGTCTAGAGAATGACAATACTCAATGACGTATGCCTTCAGGTTCATGACATGAACGATGAGATCATACAGATGCTAAGAGTTTGTACATTCTTGTTATGTCCCTAGTCAGATGTCATTGTGGAAGGTAGATAGACAGCAATGACACACAAGACTAGATTGTGGTGTTGGTTGATGACAACATCTCATTAGTCATGATATAGAGATATCAAACCAAACACATAGGTACTTGTTAGAGAACAAGTGTACCGGACAGACCCACCGTGAGTTTGACACATGGAACCATGACATAGTAGTCACAGTCAGTACTCACAGTGATGGTGGTGAGTGTGATTCTTAGACCTGAAATCACTACACTCAACACATGTCATTGGGCACACTTTGACATCATCAAACGCAATCCTGAAACATGGGTTGTTATAAAGGTGATGATTGGGTGGCTTTGACACATGGGGCTTTTGAGGGGTGAGTGATAGATATGGGATTTGTCCCTCCTGAGGGAGTTTGATATCCAAGGCCACTTGATGAGTAGGATTGAGATAGGCGTGCACACGCATGTGTGAATCAGTATGTGATATTGATGTCATACATATCTTGTTCAATCTACTCTGAGATCAAGAAAGTGAATGAACGTTGACAGGATGACTGTTCCATGCCTCGATTTCATTTGGGATATCAGTGACAAAGGAATTATACATTCACTGTAACACCATTCACGGATTGTAGGATTGAAAGTTGTTCTCCAACTTTCTACTTTCACTTGGGTAGCACTGATGTGTGACTAGGCACCGCTCTTTGCTTGTGAAGTCATAAGTGTTATGGACTCTCACTGCCCACATGAAATGGACCTGCAGGGTCACACACATAGGATTTAACCTGGAAGAGGAGTTTTGTCCACAAACAATGTTTAGATTGATTACTAAAGGAGTTTAGTAGTTCAATTAAACACTCAATCAATTGATAGCTCAATATCATATTGTTCAAGGTGTTGGACATATTGATTGGAGTATCGGATTGATTGGAATCACAATTGACTGATTCTGCACAACCTGTGCTCCCAACTGATCAGTTCAAGTGTTGAACCGGTCGGCTGAGGTTGCTGAACCGGTCGGCTCAAGTGTTGAGTCGATCGGCTCATGGTCAGAGTGAAACGATCGGTTCAAGTGTTGAAACGATCGGTTCAACTGGTGCAACCGAGCAAGTTGGGAAAGTCAGGTCGGTGAGAATTTTTCTTGCGTTTCACTTGCCCAATTTGATTGGAACAAGGATTGGTATTTGATACCAATTAGAAACAAAAGAAGGAAAGTCAATCGGGAACTGATCAGGACCACGAACCGACCGGTTCAGAAGTGAACCGATCGGCTCATGGGTCCCAACCGATCGGTTGGTGTTCCAACCGACCGGTTCAGGTCCCCAATCGACCGGTTCACTTGTGAACCGATCGGTTCAGGTTGCGAGTTGGTTGTTTTGTGGAAAATCTCGAACCCTTCTACTCCTGCTTTTAGTCCCATATTGCCCGGGATGGAGAACCCCGTCCCATGACCCTCCTATATATAGGGGTATTGGGGGCTTCTCAAAGTACAACTCAGTGCAACCAGTTGCTCTGCAAAGTTGTCGTTCTCTCTGGTTTTGGTAACCGAGAGAGAGCCCGAGCAAGTGCTTCCCGCAAAGGGAGGTGCAACAAGGGAAGGACAACTGCAGTTGCAACTGGAGGCAGGAGAGTGTGTTAGCGACTAGTATGTCTACAGGAGGATGCGACTCCTTCCACTTCCTTGTGGGACAAGGAGTGTGGAGTTCCAGGTGGTCCGTGTGGACTAATTCATAGGCGGGAGGTTTCTGCCGCTCAGGAGGATAACTGTCAACCCCGACAGTCCGGTGAGACCAGGAGTCGTCAGTCCCGGTGCGACCAGGAGCTGCACAGACACCGTCCAAGACCGGAGGTGAAGACCGCGCAAGGCGCGAGGTATTGTCGCCGAGCAAGCCTCGGGACAAGGTATGATTCCACAAACCATCCTTTCCTATTATACAGACGTTGACGCGTTTCCTTGTTCCGAGTTTGGGGGAGAAAATTTTTGTTTCCGCTACCAACATAGTTTACCTAAATAAGTACACTAATAATTAAAATGATGTAATGCAAAAATATGAAGAATGAAAACAATTACAAATGTAAATGGACTTAATATGTTATATAATAGTGAGGTTATGCCTTAATATTGTTTGGATACATAAAAGACTAATCACATGGATATACATGGACACCATAATGATACATTAACAACTAAAAATAGAAATAAGATACCATGAAAACTACACATGAAGAAATTCATTATATTAAATTTAAAATTGATACATGTAATACTTTTTTTGTTTTAAAGTAAGCCCTTAACTACTATTATAAATTTTATATGAGACATCATTACATGCAACAACAACAGTTGCAAATTAAAGGTATATCCAAAAAAAGAAACATGTAGAATAACCAATGCATGAGTATAGAAATAACCTAGAGTTAGAATCACAAACTATATCGTTTGTTGAAAAAGGAACGTGATACTTAAAGAAATCAACGACTTGCAATTATGAAGGATGAGTATATTTCTTCTAGTGTAGCCCAACAATTGTAGGTACCACTCCCCTGACAGACCACACCTTTTAGGAGAGGAAGGAAGAAGTTGCTTCTCACATGAGAGGAATCTCCATAAACATCTCAGGAACAAAGGAAATAGAGAAGTCTGTTTAGGATTTTGCAAACACATGCAAAAATGGCGTACGACTGTACGTTTGAAACATGTATTTAACCCTAGTGACCAGAGACTTATTTATAGCCTTTCACGCCCCCAAATCCTATTTCTATAAAGAAGCGATCACAAGATCGCTCTTGTACACCTCATAGAAAATCATGAGAAAAAATCTATTTGGGATTGATAAATTCATTTTGGAAAGAAACAATTAGTGAAATTAATAATTAACTATGCAGTTATATAATTATGCAAAAATAAGATGGAATATAGGAGATAATTCCCACAATACACTACCTACAAGCCACAAGTCACAAGCATATTCCCAACTTGGACTGGACAAGGCGTGGTGTGGCATACATGTGCACGCATGCATGCTTATGTGTTGTGGTCGCCATACCCACCAAGGAGGTGATCATAATCACCCCTAGATCCCCTTGGACTCTACTATCACATGAGATCCTAGAAATAAGGACCACAATAGTTCTACGTGTGAGCAATGTGGGACTAAAACTCTTCCCATTTGTACAAGACACAAAAGTACATTTTCTCTATGCACTAGTTGCACTATATTGGGCATAACCCACTCTTAATAAATGTCTAGCATCCGTATATATCTAAGAATCCCCACCAAAGTCCAATGTGTAGTATGCTCTACCATTCAGACCTCCATATTATATTTTCAATAGATACCTTTCAGTATTAACCTACCTGAGGTATCCAACTTAGATCCCCACAGGAACTAGGTGAACGAAATCTTGAACCTAAACCTTGAGTTCAAGAGTATTGGTTGGTAACAACACAATAAATACATGACAGAAAAGAAATAAGATGCATTAAGGACATGTATCCAAATAACATGTCATGATTGAATTATGGGGGAACAACCCAATTCCCTTGTTGCGGCCTCACAACGTCAATCATTTAGTTAGAATATCTAAGGATGTGATGTGAACATCATATCTTCAGAATTGGCACCATTCAGAGACTATTCTCTTACTAACTTGCAGTCATGACAGTAACAAGTTTCCCAGGGGATAGACACAGATACAAGAAGTGTCAATGAAAAACATAGTGTCATCTAATTCACCTTACAACTTTTTATTACCACATTGAACCCCATTCATGGGATCTCCACTCTTTTGGGTTCGATTTCCACTACCTGCAAATCTTAAGGGGTTTCAGTCCCATCCCCAACCTAGATTTGTCCACTAAGGCTAGGTCAAATCCTTTAGTGGAAGGATCAACTGTATTATCTTTGGTACCGATGTAGTCCACAACCACGACCCCATTATATACTAAATACCTTACAGACATGAGTATGACTTGGATGTGTCTATGTTGTTTTTTATTTTACATGGAACTCTTTATCTTAACAATGGTTGTAGTTATGTCACAGTGAACTAAAATTGCAGGAAGCAACTTCTTTACCATAGGTAAATTGGACATAAGTCCATGCAACCATTCAACTTTTAATCTAGTTTCATCTAAAGCACAAACCGCTGGCTCAAAAGTAGACTGAGACAATATGGTACGTTTCTTAGACCTCTAGGAAACAACACCTCCTCCCAAAAGGAATACATATCCTAAGACACCACTACTCCCAGAGTTCATGGTAATCTAGCTTGCCCAATGGGTCTTTTTGGGACAACTGGTGTATGTACTCAATGTACTCACAGAAAACACAATGTATGGACATGTGAAGTTCATAAGATACACCAAACTTTCGATAATTTGTGAGTATAATAATTGAGACACTAGAATCCTAATATTATTCTTGAACAAGGTCTTGTATGAATCATATGGAGTCTTAATAGGTTTACGTGATGTGTACTCAAACCTCTCTAGTATCTTCTCATCATAGTGAGACTGAGAGAGAGAGATAGAGAGCTATTTATACCCTTAGTAGACCTTATGATTTTAAGCCCTAAAATCGCATCAACAACATCCATATCCTTCATCTCAAACTTTTGATACAAGAATGACTCTGTCTCATTTACTACCTTCATACTTGAACCAAAAAGCAGGATATCATTGACATATAAGCATAATAGAAAGAATCCACATTGATAATTTTACACTAAAGGCACTTATTAAAATTATTAGAATCAAAGCTGAACAATGATATCATAGAATCAAACATCACATGTCATTGATTAGGGGCTTGCTTTAAGTATATAATGTCTTAACAAGTTTACACACTTTGGACTTATTCCCACGACCCACAAATCCCTATGGTTGTTCTATGCATATCTCCTCCTAAAGATCACCATGTAAGAATATGGTCTTCACATCTACATGATGGATAGAGAGATTATAAATGGAAGGAAATGCTATCAACACTCGGATTGTGGTCATATAAGAAATATGAGAATAAGTATAAAAATAATCTATTAATTTCCTCTATGTGTAACCCTTAGCAACTAACCTAGCCTTTTACTTATTATTTGTTCCGTATACATTAAGTTTCTTCTTGAAGATCCATTTGTATCCAACTACAGAACATCCAAGAGGTAAATCCATCAATTCCCAAGTTCCATTCGAGAGAATTGATTGGCTTTTGTCATTAATGACTCCTTTCCAAAAGTTAGATTCAAGAGAATCCATAGCTTGTTTGAAAGATACATGATCATCCCCAATATTGTAAGTGTTAAACTCACTTCCAACATCTTTAGATGTCCTAGGCTATTTACTTCTTCTTGGTTCAACCATTTCTTTAGAATCATGAGATTCAGAAATAGCATGTTTTGAGTCACCCCCCACATTTTTAATCCTTTCCACATGCTCGAGAATGGAACCTGTGGGGAAAGAATCTTCTTGAGATACCTCTTTGGGCACACCTAATTTCAAGGGGAAACACATCCTCAAAGAACGTAGCATCACTTACTACCACAATTGTATTGACATCAATGCCTGAGATATCGAATTTTACAATCAAGAATCTATAGACATAACTTGTCTCTACATAACCCAAGAAGATGACATCAACCATTTTCGGTCCTAATTTCTTCCTTTTTTATTTAGGGACAAGTACCTTAACAAGGCACCCCACACTTGAAGATATTTGAGATTCAATTTTCTTCCTCTCCATTGCTCAAACTGACTACTTTCTTTATATTTATGAGGAACTCTATTCAAAATATGGCAAATCATATTCAAACCCCCCCCACATAAAATTGCATAGACCTGAGGTTTGGAGTAAGCTATTAACCATTTCTATTAGGATTTGTTCTTAAGTTCTACTATCCCATTAGACTGTGATGAATAAGGAACAATAACCTCATAAACTATACCACAAAATTGACAAAGTTCCAAAAATAAGTCCGAGTTGTACTCTCCTCCCAATGAAACCTTAATCTTTTAAGTACTTTACTAGTTTGAGTTTCAACTTCTTTCTTATAAATTAAGAATTTATCCAATGCCTCACATTTACTTTTAAGTTAATAGACAGGATAGTATCTATCAGCATCGTCAATAAAAGTTATGAAATAATGTTTTTGATCCCTAGTAAAAGTCCCATTAAATTCACATACATTAGTGTGTACTAAATAAAGAACTTATGAATTCCTATTCTTAGAAAGAAAAGGCTTCTTAAGCAGTTTAGCTTGCACACATATTTCACATCTACTATGGACCTCAGAATTAAATCAAGATTCATCATTTGTTTCATTGAGTCAAAATTATCATGTGTAAAATGACTATGACATACATTAGAAGATACAAGATTCATGCAAACAAAACTATTATCACTGAAATTTAAAATTGAATTTGAAACAAGTTCAACAAGAATCTTAAATAGGTTCTTCATATCATTGAGATACCCCTTGACAAAAAATAAAGAATCATGAAGATGTCTAATAATATCCTTATTACATTTATAATATTTTCTAAAACCATCCCTAACTAAAATTATGCCACTCGGGATATTGCATTGAATGGTTGGAACATGTCTGACTCTATACAGTATTAGAACCTTCCCCGATAGGAACTTCAGGTCCACCCTTCTTCACCTCTGACTTCTATAGAGTTGAAATCGCCCAAAGTCATAGAACACCCTCTAGAGGCATGGTAAGACACAAATAAGGAATTGTTAGCACAAATATGTACACTGAACCCAATGTCAATTATCTAATCAAGTAGTTAAAAATAGAAAGGATTTCAGGTTTTATAGACACGTACCCATCATTGAGGTTCAAGGATGCAATCATCATGTTGACTGCAACCTCCTCAGTTGTAGATGTGACAAATTTCTTTGCCTTCTTTGAAGGATTTTTTTTATTCTAGTGGCCAACCTATCCACAACTCCAACAAGGTTTGTTTTTAGGTTTATTTTGGATATTAGTCTTAGGTTTATGCATATTCTTTGATTTCTTATATTTATTCTTGGCAGTAGTAAACTTGACACTAAGGTTTACATCAATAGGTAAATTGACAGTCTTCTCTTTTAAGTTCTTGTTGTATGTTAATGTCTCTCATTAGATCATTCAATTGAAAAGTCTCCTTTATGATATTTAGAAGTCATGCAAAATGATTCCAACGATTCAGAGATTTTTTTCTATGATGGACATAACAATGAACTTCTCAAGTAATTCTATTTTTACATGTGAGAGTTTGATGCAGCCGAATCACATGTCTGAAAGGAGGCGGACTCAGAAGGAATCGAACTTTGAATTCATAACCTGAAACCTTCAAGGACCCCCACTACTTTATTACAGGGCCGAACTAGATATACGGGGTCGAACACAAGGATGTGGGGATGTTTAGGACGCTTAACATCTCGCCCTTAAGTCAGATAAGTCAATTCGATAATCGATAAAAGTAAATATATAGAACTAGTCTAGCAAATTATCACAAAGTAAAACAAAACCAAGAAAAGAAAACATTACAGAGTCTGTTAGATTCTACTAATCAATGAGAAGGAGTTCCTGGCTATGTAACCATAAGTTGGGCAGTATGCACCCATTTTTAGGTGTAGACAACCCTCGAACACCCCAACAAGTAACCTAAACCCAAACATAGTGCGTACTATGATATCTATTCCTGTAGGGTCATCCCACTCACTTTTGCACAACGTATCTAAAACCCATCAATGATATGAAACCTCTCTTGAGGATGACAAATCAACACCCTAGAATATTTTAGATACCCTCTCAGGTCTAGAATATTTTGAGATGCTAGGAATATGTGTGATCTTGGCAGAATTTGGTAGTGGGCCTAACTGTGTTGGGTTGGGCCCGAGTGTGCCTAGGTCTATGGTTCTGTATAGATCACCTTGAACCGTCCTCCTTTCAGATTCCGATGAAAACTACCTTCTCTTATCTATTTCTACAACAAATCTCTCAATATAGGAAGAAATAGAAGTTCAAGCAAGAAAGAGATCAACTGAACTAGCAATCATAACCAGAAAGAGAAGATAGAACATAAAACGAACTAGATCTGGAATAAAACTACTTGTTTAAGATAAAAGTACATAAACATGCCCAAAATGGGCTAGATAGCTAAGAAGGAGCTCAACCAGCCATGGACAAGCATAGTTGGCACCAAATAAAGATGGAAGAATATCATTTATACAGAAACACATGAGAATAATAGAAGAAAGGAGAGGAAGAAAAGATTTATCCCATAGAGGAGAGGTGGCTCTCGCTCCTTAGTTTCTGTATAGGACGGATCTCGTCTTTAGGTTGTCCTCCTTGGTCTTCTGAACTCACTGACCTCCTTTCTCTTTGATTTCACCCCAAACAACAACTTGGTGGGGGTATGGAGGTTAAAGATGATTAGGAATGGTAGGATATGGGTGAATGGTGGTAGAAAATGGTGGTAGATGGAAGCAAGTTGAAGGAATGGACGTAGGATGAGCACTTCAGCCTTTTCGGACCTTCGAACTCTCCCACAGGGCTCTGGGAAACAAAATAGGTCAGAACCAAAACGTGGAACCTCCAAAATTCAGAACCGTGGACCTCTAAATCTCCAGACGCCCCTCCAGGTCATGAGGGGTGGGTATTTATAGGTGAAGGCGGAAGACGATCGCGACACCTTCCTCGGTCACGACCCTGGTCTCGGCCCGACCGTGCCGAGGGTCACGGTTGATGCAGACGGTACGGTCGAGGTGGATCTCACATTCGAGACAGATGCCTCAGTCGAGGTGGATCTCACAGTCGAGATAGATCCTGTGGTCGAGGTAGTTGTGTCACAATCGTGGTCGCGATAGGGTACCGCAGTTGCGGCCTTGGCCTCGGCCCAACCGTGCCAACCTGGGCCCGATCGTGCCGAGTGTCGGTCGACACAACATCTTGGTTGCAATCGCGACATCCTTTTTGGTCACGGTCGCGGCATCATGGACCAAACTCACCCCCACTAGGGGGCTATTACTAGTGGTCGATGGGCCCACATCGATAAACCTTCTGATTGGCAAGGATGCATTCTGATAAAGGACTAGTCATTGAAAATAGGATCCAAGATATCAAAAGTTTCTTGGACCCACTAGTTGATACCACCGTCTCCTAAGCTGGTGCACATAGTGTGATGCTTGGTGCATCGCGGTCACGACGGATGGAAGTCTAGTTGCTGCAAAAACCATGTGTTGGGAAGAAATCTTGGAGAATAGATGTCTTTTCAAGTTCGGTGTCTATAAGTCCCAAAATTTGCTAGTTGAGCAACTTTATCTATGAAAAGATATAAATTACTGATAAGGATCTATGATTATTTTGGATAGATTAAGGCTATAATGACACAAAACTATAAATAAATACTTAGCATAGATGCATGAATTTGGGTGTTATCAGAGTCCATGAAAAATGAGATGAAAGTTATGTGTTTGATTAGAAACAAATTTACCCTGAACCATCTGAAACTTGATAAATTTAGACACATTACTTTTCAAACCCTAATTTTTAGTATTAAATTTCTTTATTAACGCCTCCCACAAAATTTTGGAAGTAGTAACAGGCAACTTAGAGTATGAATCGTACACTTTGTCGTTAAACACGATTAACCCTTGACACATCTTATCACTCTTCTTCCAGTTTGCAAGTAATTCTACATTATCAGGGACATAGTCATCAAATTTAGGTTCATCATCTTCTAAATATTGATCAAAACCCACCATATTAAGTTAAATTTACATCCTACTCTACCAACGGGAAAAATTGGTATCAATAAATTTTTCATGCATATTAGCAATGTCAATTTTATTTCCAAAACCACCATGATCGACCATTGTTACTAACGACATAGATTTTAAGATTGTTATAAACTTTATATTAGATGTCGTTACATGTAGCATCAACAATTGTAAATCAATTAACAGTTTCAGACAAATCCAGATAAGAAACACGTAGAATAACCTATGCTGGAGAACAAAAATAAACTAGAATTATAAGACTAGACCATTTGTTGAAACAACTCACGTAGAACGTGAACTTAAAGAAACAACAACTTGCAATCCTCAAGGGCCATATATATCTAACACTCACATCAAGTTTTTGAATTTTCTATTCATGGAAGCCATTGCATGAGTACAGAACCGAGCATGGAAGCAGCTAAGCTATTGTACATGTGTTGACAAACTTTTCCAGAGGGATTAATCACGGAGATTCAAGACCTCATGTATTCCTTCTCAGGGTCTGGCATATATTGCGTGATTAGAGTCCTATTTAATTAAGCTCCCTGTACGGAAAAAATCCTATCTGGCTACATCAGCCGCAAGTCTCACATACAACTGCAAGCAAGTTGTGTACTTGTGATATCTAGAGAGAGACACTGAAGATATTTTGTAGTCATACTGGTCTTGATAGAGATACACATGTTTTACTTTTGAATGCATATATTTAGTGTTTGTTTTTATATATATGGAATTGTTGGATGTCGTTACGTTCCATTTCTCAAGTGGATAACCTTTTCCTTATAAATTTTAATACTTGAGATAGTGAAATAATATCTTCGACTTTCTACCCATGGAGTAGGGCTTTATGTTAAGATATGATTCTACTTTGTGTGGATGCAACACTAACGAGAGAGAAAAGTAAACGCAGCTGAAAAAGAAAAAATGACAGATTGCCAACCATCTATCAGAAGAAGCAAAAAAGCCGCGACGTTGATGCTTGCTATGTTTTTTTCATTAAAGACATACTTGCCTCTGGGTTGTACAAACTACGTAGGGCGTAGTGGCCTTATCGCATTGCCAATCTACTAAAAGACAATTGACCGAAGCCGAATGGGGGAAAGAAGAGAAAAGTAAAGAGAGGAGGATCATGAAGTTGGCTCCTTACAAAACCGTCGCAGATCTTCTCATCTACATCATGTTCCAACTAGGTTTTGCAAGAGGGTGAAAGATACGGACATCGGGCCAATGGTAAGGTAGGCTCTTCCCTGATGTGTTTGTTCTGAAAGAGACTACAAGGTCAACGAGAGAAGGCCAAGAACGAACTTGAAATTATCATATAAACGAAATAGAAAACCAATATGTGCGGAAGCAACAAAATCAAGCAAACACGGCGAAAGACCGCTCAAAAACAAATGGCGCACCCAAAACGAACGAACAGATCATCAACGGGTCCAATTCTACTGTCCGTATGTGTCGACCTTTTTAATCTCTGCCGTACATGTTATTTTTTTAGGGGTGAATTTTTGGGTAAATGAATGACACAAATTTTGTGAGAGACCACTGGAATAACAAGACCGCTACAACGGATTTGGAACATCATTAGCATCACAGAAAGACGGTAGATGACTATACTTATAGACATAGTCACATAAAGTGCCGAATTTTTCAATTATTCGCGTATTATACGCGAACTTTTCATCTGACGTATGTAACGGCCGAATTACGTATTGAACCTAAAATATTCCCAAATACTACGAATAATTCACGAATTAATCGTCGTCCGTGTACAAAACGCGTATTTAACGCAAAATACCGAATAATAGCCGATTTGTTTTGAAAAATTCGGCCCTATTCATCCAGGCTCCAGCTGTTGGTCGGCCCACTTAGACCTTAAGGGTATTGTTCTTTTTTTTAGTTCCCTGCTCGCGTCTCGCGTTATCGTTCCCGGCTCCTCGCATTCCTGTTCCCGGCTGCCCCGACACTGCTGCGACGTCTCTCGTCACCTGAGTCGGCCTGCTGCGGCGCCTTTCAAGCCAACACATGCCGCCTGGGCTGCCTCTACAGCAGCGACGCCGACTTGCAGGAGAAACCAACAACCTCTACAGTAGGACGCCGACACCTCCAGCCACCGGTACCAATAGCAGCGACCAACGAGAGCGGCAAGGCAACCCAAAACCAGGTATTCCTTCCGCCTCTCAAGTCTCAACTCCTAAAAGGGTGGTTTACACATAAGTCGATTACTCAATTCAATCCTTCCAAATTTAGTAATTTGATACACCCCCGTTTCCTGCTGTACGAAGGTCGCGTTTGATTTGTACTTTTGCAGTATACGACGCTGATAGGACTGAATACCGTGTAACATTACAACCTGCGTTTGTTTGCACTTTTGTTCATGTAATATTTTATAATTCCTTTTTGAGATTTAGAACAAATTATTTGACTTGGTTATTGGGACGTTGTCATTGGATCAAAATGTGTATGATGTGTTATACAATATATATATATATATATATATATATATATACGATTTTTTTCCGAATATTTTCCAAATAGTTGACCGAACTTTTATCGAATTCTTACCGATTTTAATCCGAATTTTCCGTATAATTCCCGAATATCGAATTTTTTAGCCTCACCGAATGATTGTTGAATACCGAATTTGTGACTATGCTTATAGAGGCCTTATTTATACGTGCAGATTAACAAAATCCGGAAACAAACTTACAAAGGTACATGAAGACTATTATTTCCGAAATTCGTTTGGGTCGGAGCGGGACCTGTTTCGCAATTGTGGGAAGAAATCAAACACAAGTCCTGGAATCGCGCAGTAATTAGAACTCTTGACATCGCGCAATAGTTAGACGTCTTGACAGATTTAAGATTGGAGAACCATAAGAAACGTGTTGCATATGGCTTGGATTGTATAAGATTGGAGAACCATTGTATGGCAGGGATACCAAAAATATGATTGGCGACTGGAAATTATGTTCAGCTATTTAAAGAACTAGTCGTAAGCCCCTGCTATGCACGGGATTTTGGATTTATATAATGTAATGTAATATTAAAATACAGTGCATTTAATTGTTGGAACAGTGTGCCAAATTCTATCGTGCACGATATGGCCTTTAACTAGAAACAAAAATTGTGGCGAAAACCCCAAAATTTGTAGCTAAAAGCTTTGGCTACATTTATCCTTACATTTAGAATATGAAGCTAATACTCGTGTAGCTAATTGTTTAGGCTACATTTTTTTAATTTGTAGTTAGTTATTCCTCTGGCTACAAATTCATATGTAACCCTAATTGTAGGTAAAAAATGTCCTTACACATATAAATGTAGTTTCCATTGTAGCTAAATATATGACTACAATTCAATTTGTAGCTATGATATGTAGGGAGAGATGACATTGGTTACAATTTATATATGTAGTTCATGTATAGCAAAAATTAGCACTTACTACACATGTAATTATAGCTAGTGTGTAGTGAAAGACACCATGTACTACACATACATATGTAGTAAGAGACATTATGTATCCAGTTAGTCGCTTGCCAATATAGAGGGGTTTTCAAAAAGAAAAAAGATGAATGTTAATCAAGATCAAGTTGTGCTTACAATGTAAACAATGATACTGCTATTTATATTTGAAAGATGAGTACACATGGGGAGGACATTAACCTGGCCCCTGTTATACAATATGTATGGAAAAAAGATACATGTATACAATATCTTCTTCTAACTACCTCTATCCACTGTAGACTCTATATGCCACATGATCATGTGCATCTTTTTCTATCTTGATTTTTCTTTTATATTGATTCCGCCACTTGTATCGTCAATTAATATGACAACATTGATAAACTCATAAGAAGAGAAAGATTGTTAAGGTATCACTCTTCTTGATTGAAAAAAGAGAACTTCTCTGTGGTATGCTTCTGATTGGCCATAGGAAGCTGCTCCAGCAGTTGATATTGATATTCATGGAGATTCTTGAAAGTTAAATAATTCTCATCAACAACTGATAGTTCCACCCGGTCCCCAAGTTTGAGGTTTCCATATATCTCAACACATATTTTGCAAATCTGAGAATATATATTGGATAATTCCTTTGTCCTCTCTTCCTTTTGTTGTGGAAGTTGTTCCTATACAAGAGATATGGCATTCAGCTATAACTTAACCTGCAGTAACATAATTTGTGTTATATGTGTGAAAGTAAGAGAGTATGACACTAATTTTGAGAAAATGACGTGTAATGGAACACTATTTTTGAGAAAATGACGTGTAAGGAACAAATCAATGAAATTATTGCATAGTTTACCTTTCACATATACATGAACACCAATTTATGGTACTCCAATCAAGGTTATGCAATGGGTGATTTTGTCTAGGATGAAGATGTGATACAAAGGCCTTCTCTACAATCATTCTTAGCATCAAATAACCTAATCTGCAAAAAAGGTCATATTGAATGATCAAGTTGTCTTGTTAAAAGTTATACATATCAGAATTTATACAAAACATAGCTATATATGAGTTATAATGGCATCATTGTTAACATGAATAATTGTTAATACCACCTCCAATTTAGAGCATACCTTTACATGATAGGTCTGAGCATCATAGTTGATAGAAGCGATCAGATTTGGCATGATGATGTTTGAGTACAGGTACTTCTAATGTGAACGTTCTCCCTCTAACATAGAGTTTTTTGTGATGAAGCCCCTCATATCTCATGTGTTTTCCTATGCTGGTGGCTGGAGGTAATGGTAACAACAATAATTGAATTTCCATGCTAACAATTTCAGGTTAGATATCAGAAAATTGGGATCCCATCCCAAATGGAATTTGCACTAGCTTGAGTTGGTTGCAACTTCATGGCCGGAGAAATTGGATGTCTTGAAAACCAGATGATATGAGAATTATGAAGGTTGAAGGCTGCAATAAACAAAATGAAATATGTATATGTCAAGTACTGCGACCCTCAAATGAATCTAGAATTAGGACTTTGTGTAGAGGTCTAAGGTTGGTTTATGTAGCAGCAGTTACAAGAGTTAGAAAAAACAACACTGAAACCAATAAGAAAAAGAAAGTGGCCATGACACTAGATATGTTTTTTTTAGCAACTTATTGTCATAGACCATTCATGTTTATCTCAGAAATTCATTGTCACCGTCTAATATACCAATACAGTAGATGGGCATCGGGACAGTAACTATGAGACACAACTACATCAAAACAGCCGACAGACTTGGAACAAGCCAAACAAAGATTCAGCTACATCTAACTTAACTAAACTGAGACTACCAAGTACCAACACTAAGTAAAGATAGCATCAAATCCTTCAACAAGGAATGCAGATTAGCTGGACCCAGCTCTAACCTAGAGCAGCAGCAAGTTACCTGGCAATCTATTGCTGCTTCTTATCTTTCAGTGGACCCCAAGGAATTTTACACAAAACTTTTGCATCAAGGACTGCATACTGCTTCTAGATCTCGGCCCAAATCTTCTCAGCAAGGGGGTCTATCTTGTTTTCATACTTCTCATAAAGCACAGGAACGGTGTGCAAAAGAACAAACACTATATAGAATAGAGTCAGGAAATTGCAGCAACTTCCCAAAACAGAAAGGATCCACAAACCAACAACCACAGCTAGGAACTTCTTAAGTTCGCGGCCCAAGGCAATATCCCTCAGCACAGAGAGTCCCCATTTGATTTCAAACCTCAGTGCACGAGAAACGTTCACAGGTAGATCCTCATGGATACGGACCTCAGGGATGCGGGGTGGAGACTTGTTGATGAAGGTGGAGGCATTGGCCCACAGGAAAAGGACAGCCAAGGCGAAGATAAATACATGGCATAGTAGCGTGAGTAGATGGTACTCCAGCAACTCGAACAGAAACCAAATGGCGGTAGCTACCCCAATAGTGGTAGCCGATATCTTCTTGTTCCTCCATAGGATGACATCAGCAGGCTTGCCACCGCCAAGGATATGGTGCACGGGCCTCTCTCTGCCGAAGAGCCGGAAGATCTTCGCCTTCACGGAAGTAGCAACCTCCTGTGGCTTGTCGCTGTCCAAATCCGAGGATCAAGCTAAAACTTGTAGGGATATTATAGAGAAACCAAATAGAATAGTAAAAATGATATGATGAGGCATTTGCTAACAAAAAAATGAGTCATGGGTGCATATTCTATATAATGGCTGCATTTGCAGTTGATGTAGAGAGAAAGCAAAGTTATTGGTATAAAGATCTGCTCAGTGCAACTATGCAAAGTTGAACAAATTCATGCAATAAACTCCCTAGCACTAATAGTTGGCACATAAATAAAACTTTATGTGCACCATGGAAAAGAAATATCATAATTTTGGTCGGATGTTTGACAGCACAGCTTGCCACACGGGCATGCAGACCTATACTGGAATGGGCTCCAGAATTGTGAAGGTTCAAACCAATAGAACGACAGAACCACACCCAATCCCTTTGACGGAACACGAGTGCAATTTAGAGTCAAGCTTCTAGTTTACACTTTTGCTTACATATTGTACTACATGGAACTTTTATGCAGCTTAGATACCTGTGAACTCAAGACAAATGGATGGATTTGGTTAAGAATTCATGGCTCATTTTGGTTATAAAAATATATGTCATCGGGAAAATCCAACTAATTCCAATATCTCGACCCCACTACTGGAATAAAAATGCTACCCAATTGACGACTATGGAAATAATTCTACACAAAAGTATGTCATATATGTTTTCTGGTACTTGAAAGTTGCAAACTTGTCTATGATGTGATGAAGTTTTCCTTGTTGATGGCAAGATGGATGGGGATCCTTTATGCCATTAGCATCATATATGTCTTCTTCATGTAGAGATCATAGAAGCATTAGGTTCCATCATCTTCATTTGCAAGTAGTGGTGTTTGTCTCCACCTTCATACTTTGTAGCAATCATATACAGCTTCCTGAGATTCTGTAATATAAAACAGTGGCTGATCATTCTCTAAGTAATTAATAAACACCTTCAGAATTAAATGGCGTGTTAATTTGTTAACCAAACAAACAATAAGCCAACCAGAAAATCCCTGGCACCTAAACTCACTGCCATGTATATTATACTCAGCAAGCTACAAATTCGTAAACTCCACTCTCATTTCAGAGATGACAGAAGATAGCAAAAATTATAAAAAAAAGTCCCCAGCCTAAAAAAGCAATAGACTAAAATAACAAAATCTATGCATTTCTCAAAGCCATCGTAGATAGAGAGCAAGAAAGCACATAGCTCGAGACATGAAAAGATTTAACAAACCAAAACAGCCCCCGCAGATCGGAAAAGTTTTTAGTCCATAACAAAATCTAGACATAGATAAAGCCTAGCTTTCAGCGAACAAATTCATAACCAGGACCAAAAAAAGGGAAGAGCCTCGTCAACCTTCACCAAGAACAAAGCAGAAACAACAGATAGAAGAAAACATGAGTCTTAACATAATACAAGATATTATCCAAAATAAAGAGTAAAACACGATGGGTTGTTACCATCTACTAGTTTGTGGTTAGCTCGTATGCTAACTCCCTTATAAAAGAGAAAAAGTGGTTGTTAGAAGTGGGTTTCAGTTGCAAATTCCCGCACATAAACAATTGGCACATAACAATATCTAATTAGTAATAACTAAATACGTGTGCAAGGTAAACATTCCAGATACTTTATCCTTATATATTGTTAGTATTGGTTATAAAAGATGAATATCTTTAAACACTCTGACTTAACTGAGCACTAGGACAGAGTATTTGTAGCAGGCCTGGCAAGGCTAAAAATGAAATGCTATACATCGAGATTCTATGTCTGAAAACTCCAAATGTGTGTACGATTATCTCTTTTAAAAAAATCGCAATCATGTTGGTTTGGCTTCAAGATCATCTTGTCTGTAGAGATACTTATACTATATATAAAAAGTATGTAAATATCCTCAGATATCTGCTATCAATCTGTAACGTAGGAGAGAAAACTTGAATGGTGTTATAGTACTAGAGTGCAAGTAATTAATTCCTTATACTATTGGTATTGAGACCTTAACAACAATTTAACTAGCTTCGAAACGAATGTAGTCAATGTTGCAATGCCCTGGAAAATACTCGCATAGCCCTCTTTCAATACAGTGGTGAGGTTAGCGTCAAGAATTCAAGCAGGTAAAAAACAAGTTTTAGTGATTTACATACATATGTATATTCACTGATTATCAACTCAATAATAGCTTCATATAAAGCTTAAACAGTGGATCTCTCGTCAATAAAAGAATATAAAATGGTGTCCAGCAAGTCTAATTCTGAATACTAATAGGAACGTAAACATGAATGCTAGGTGTCTCTGAGGCTAACTCCTTACATAATAAGAAACATATTCCTTCGTAAGCTTCTCTCACACTAAGACAAAAATAATTCTAAGATTATAATCCTAGATTGTGTGCATGTTTTCCTGTTGCCAGTTAAGTACTCGAAATTGATTCATGCATTTTCTAATTGAGTAACATGAATTTCAAGAGGTAGCTTTAGAACCATATGCATAACAATTAACAAACAGAGTTGGGAGAATCTGACCGATGTGGAATCTAAAAACTTTGTAGGATACTTTCTGATGGATGTCTAGTTCACAAGGGGACTAATTAATCAGGTAGGAAAATCTGAATTGATACGTGTAGTGATGTCTACGAATCTAGCAATGCATATTCTTTTTGTTTACCTTTAAGAACCCTTTGTAGGCAGCAGCTACTCGTTGTCCTTGATAGTTATCCCATCCATGTCGATGATGATCCCCACTATGGAGAGTCCAAGGAACATCCTACGCTCCCCCGCTCATATTATCATGAGCAGGTCACTAGTCACGCCATCAATCTTAGCCTTGATCTGCTCATCAAAGGACAAGCCCACGATGTAATTGGGGTTCTCAGTCCAGAAAGGCATAGTTTTCTCTTCCCGTCTAGGTCTTTTACTGGTCGCTATCCTCGTCCTGGACTTACAGCCTAGCAACTGCCGCAATTATCAAAAGGCATTTTATTACTCGTACTAAACAAGCACTATTGACAAGCACTACCTCGCAACTTCTGCCAATGCGCTCCAGTGATCCGGTTGTCCCCCTCGGTCATCTCTACCGGTGTGGCAAACCCACACGTCCCTTGATAAAGTTGAGGCAAAGTACTGCCTCAAAGGAGCCATAAACGGAAAGGTAGATGACAAGATGAATGCCAAGGTCCATGAGCGGGATGCTTAGGGAGAGAGAAAGGGCCTTGCTCGTCATAGATGTGGGTATCCGGACTACATCGCGTAGCTACGCTGCGGAGGAGCTGTGGGGGGTTAAGGAGGAGGCAGCATACCTCTACAACATAGGATTGGGACGAAAGGGATGAGTTTAAGAGCCTAAGATGGGGTTATAGTTCGTATTTGCGATCTGTTGAAATCAGGAAGAAGAGCGTCACGTTTTGGTGGCGAAAACCAAAATAGCATTTGGTAATTGGGGGAGACGGAAAGAAATGGCACAATAATTGAAAATTTTTCGCACCACGCGAGATGTTTGAATATAACTTGTGATTCAGAATTGCATCTCGTTCAAAAATTGTAGCCAATTATATTAATTGTAGCCAGTTTGTAGTCAACTAATAATATACTATCAACTACATTAGTTTTGTCTACATATGTAAAATATGTAAGGGAAGAGGTATTTTAACTACATAAAAGGTATATATAGGTAGACGAATTGTATCTAAAACAACTTTTTCTTGTAGTGGTGGAAGAAAGAACATGTGAATACAAATATACAGATTATGAAAATGTTGATGCTTTTTTTTCTCAACCTAACTGCTGGAATAGAAAGAACATGAAGCTATATTTGGCAGTGTCGTGAGAATGTGACATATTGAGTGCATTGCTACTTGAATGTCAAAAAGTCTCTTCACTTGTAGATGGAATCGACTTTAAAAAGGATTGCTATGTGAACATCATATGAAATATAAATATTTACAATATATGTACTAATTTAGTTCAGCAAATTTTATACAGCAGCTCATGTTTGTGCTTTTACAACCCAAGAGATCAAAAGATTAGGTTATGTAGAGTCTTTCCTTTACACCAAAAACGGTCGTGGGTAGGTGTAACAGACTAATAGAGTAACTTCACATCAAATAGACAGATGTAGGTCCAATACAAGATCAAGTCGTGGCCCATTTCGATTCTTGACTGCTTGGGTTGCATTTCATGACGTCATCTTCTTTTGCTCCTCAAACCACCGAAGCCCATCTCAGCTACAAAAATAATCAAATTTGTCATTTATTAGCAATGAGAAAGTTAACGGTATAGTAGCGTAGTTATAAGTTGAGTAGTAGGTTCATTTGAATCTTATAATATTCTGTCTAAATTTTTCAGATATTTCATTACACAAAAAAATTATACAACATAGATGAACATGATATGTATCTCAAAGAACATATTTATACTGCCTGGCTTCCCTTTGGTAGTAGGAACATGAAGCAATGTTGAATGATAGGACTGTTAAAACCATTTTACTGTCTTTACATAAATAATGAGGGGTCCATAAACGTGAGATTTGATTGTGGTGGACATAATAATTTAAATAACTAAGTAATAAAGATGAAAATCTTCTTGCTCACGTGCTCCCCTCCTAGCATTATCCAGCTCAGTCGTTCAAACCGAAAATTAGAGTTTTACAGTATGAAGTGATGACCATACCATATTAGTAATTTATTAAATCTACCCTCTCCGTCTAATTTTCAGCGGGGGCTTTATGCTTGTATAAAGGCAGTGCCGGCTAAAAGAATCTGACAGATTATATAGTTGGTGGATCATATGGTTTGAAATTCAAATCCCATTCATCATCATAAATAATCGAATAATCCCCTCCATTCAAGCATGACCTCCTACATATCCCAGTTTTGCAATCAAAATTTTTAATCCTCTGAGAACTTCAATTCAGTTTAGTTCTGGTCTCTAATATGTAAATCAGTAACCATAAAGTCTCACTTATTGACGACCCAAAAAAAAGTCTCACTTATTATGTATGGAGCAATAAGAAGTTGCATACAAATTATTATATATCATAATAATTTAATTTTCCATACATCCCAGTGCATTTTTCTATAGACGTGGTCAGCTGATCTGCATCACTCATGAAATTATGAATGCTTTGTTGGGACTGGAAGAAAGTCAAATTATTCATTTTAGTTCCTACTGTGTGCCTATATCAAGGTCTTCTCTCCTTATAAGTGTATCATCTATATAATAAAATAAATGATAGCATCAAGTAAATCTTTTGTATCATGTCATCAAGATATATCTTTTTTATTGTCACTATATTTTTAGTGGATACACTCGCATCCCAGCAGCTAGCTAATTCTCTACAATTTCAAAGAGGAGGTGTTGTTGTATTTTATTGAATATTCTCCAACTGCTTCACTCTTCCAATCCAAGACCACATCTCTAGTGCATATTATACATTATAAGATTCCTTACAAGTGTGTCGCTTCTAGCTTTAGTGAATGATAAAACTGTCTACCCATTTTACAACATTAGTTGTGTACATAGTATTAGTCAGGATTTCAATTTTATTCTACAAGGTGAAAATATTTATATCCAAGAACTATTAAAAATCACATTGTATCGGAGGCTTCTTTCATATCGGCAAAATCAGAAATGGAGAAAACGTGCAAAAATGCAAAGGGATATGCTTGCCAGGATTAGAATTATTTAGGTGACTGAGAGCCCAATTGAAGTGATCTTTAATGCAGAGAGTCATTCATATTGCTATGCTGGTGGACATAGATCTAAAGGCTCGTCTAAAAGCTCCTCATCTTCATAGCAAATGGCATTGTCCATACTAATTCCAGGAAATCAGTTTGGAATCACTTGGTTGCTAATTAGCAAATTCCCTACTGGTAGACAATGCATCTACAAGTGTGGGATTGCTTAAGACCAGTCTTATTGTGGAGATGGCAGTACTCTCTTTTATCATCGTTTGGCTATACTGTATCCAAGAACTTACTTTTGCCAGCGTTAGATAACTCTATTAGGTTTTTGTCTGCTCAAGTGTTGATCATTCTGTTATCAATTCCACCCTTGAGGAAACAAAATCTCTAGTCACTGACTCAAGTCTATTGTTGAATCTTACTTAGTCTAATACGTAAGTATGTGTTGTGGGTCAACCGAAACTCTGGGATTCCAGCAAGTTGCTTCTCTTTCATCAGGGATTGATGACATAGACGATGTTATCACTGAATCATTATTTATTTATGGTTTTTCTGCATGTCTCATTTTTATCATGATAAATTTGTCAATGACACCCACCCTAACCAACATGATCCTCTAGGCAACAGAATAGTGGCTAAAAATTGGAACTATTTTAATTGTATATAATATAATATTAAAAAAGATGTTTGCATATAATCGAATTCAGGGGTCAGTTCATATTTATTGAAAGGAGACATAGTGTCAACAAGAAACTTACCGAGCTTAATGTTTAACTGAATTAATAACACCAGATAATAAAGTATTTTATCTCCATCTAATTTCCAGTATACAGTTAGTAGATAGATAGGTTAAGGACAGTAAGGCATATTTAATATCTCTAAGGAATTCATATCTACATATGGTTTGAAATTCAAATCTATATAGAAAAATAGATAACTGCCATAATGTGGCTGAGTGTTTGGGCAAAAGAACAGTAGCTAAAAAAGTGGGTGTATTTTAATTGTATATAATAAAGTATTAGAAAAGATCAAAAGATGTTTGCATATAATCAAACTTGGGAGTCAGTTTCACATTTACAGAAAGGAGGCATATTGGGCTTACTTTTTGAGACATACCAAGATTAATGTTTCAACTACACCAAAAAGAGACATACCGAGCTTAATATTTTACTGAATTAACTATACTGGATAATTAAGTATTTATTGCACTTCCTAATTCGACTAACCGCTATTTTTTTCCATGTTGTTTATGTGTTGGATGTCTGTCTAATTTTCAACGTGGGTTTTATGCTTGTATAAAGGCAGTGATGGTTACAAGAACCTGATAGATTATATATTTAGTGGGTAGAAAGGTCAAAGATAGTGAGGCATATTCAATATTTCTAAGGAATTAATATCTACGTATGGTTTGAATTTGCCCTCGTCCGTGATGGCGCTCTCTTGGGACATGTACCCGTCCAGGCTTAAGTAATGATTTAAACTCACATATTCTTTCAACTTTAAATGAAGAAACAAAAGTCTTCGAGATTGACTCCAACATACAGCTAAACCGAGTACATGCGAGTAGGCGTACTCTATGGATGGCAAATTAATATTGAATCAGAATAAGAATTCACTCTATAAAATATTAGATTTTTATCATTTTCGCTATTCTAGATCAAATCTGAACCAATACGTACACTGTTAATAAGGTCAAAATTTCTTTGGAAAATACAAACATAGGCATGAGTATTAGAAACAACATGACATGCAAAAATTGCATTCCAATGCATTCTAGTTACAAACATGACACATAGCTCTGAAAAATTATAACATATTGTAATTACTCCCATTTCGTAAATCATACATTGGTTTATACAAACCTAAGTCATACTTAAACATGGGGCAGATGCGTAGCATTTAAAGAGCCGATACAATAGACATATTACATGTCAAAAACTATAGATATGAATAAGCTATAATATTAATTGTAGAGAGTTGTACATGTCAGAAACTATAGACATGAATTAGTTACAATATTAATCGATACATGTACATACTAATAAACAAAGACATCACAGTAATACACATCACAACATAATATAGAGAATTCAATATGCATCATCAACATTGTCCGACAGGCTTAGACATTAAAACAATACAAAAGCATTAAATACAATGAGTCAGTTGGGCATTACTACGTTGGGAAAATTGCCTCGATTGTAAAGATGATACAACATAAGCACATTAAAAGTACACTGTTCTAACAGTGCCAGAATGGCCCAAATATAGTTTTCCATTGCAAGTCTAGGACGTCATAGGAAAGTGCTAAATAAATATAAATTAATATAAATCATAGGATTAAATCACCATTAATCGCTCTTATTTAAAACATTCACACCCAAGGTAAGTTTATAATTATATAAATGGATATGTAGAGCTAATATACACATATACACATAGTGTTCCTAAAAAGAAAGAGTATAAAATAAAGTATGTCCTTACCTAGAAAAGGCAAATAAACTTGAAAAAAATCTCTCTACTAATCTATATACTGGTCAATCTAAATAGAAGGAAAAATAGAAATGTGATATAAGCATCTTTTTACATTTCAACTACACTACTATATGTGATTTCATAGTGGAATTATTTTTGAATTGGATATACGTAGATGTTTTTACCACCTGCATCAATTATATATAACTAAGAAAAATAGGAGCAATAATTCTATGTCAAATTATTTCCTCAAATGATAATGTGTTAAATTTTGTACAAACTATGATAGAAGTTATAATCGTATATGTGAAGAGAGCAGTGAACTTATTCAAATCCAAAAAGGTTTTTAATAAGTTACAAAAGCTTTAAATTTAGAGAATGAACCTGAAAGAGATATTGGTTACATTTTTTTTGACACAATCCGAACATCTTCATTACTGAAAAGCCATACGGCATCTACACATGGGAAAAGAGATACTGGAAGTACATACAACCACCAAGAACAGGGCTATCAGATCATCAAAACTCATATTGGAAAGATAATAAAACGCTTCTGCATTGATCTCTTTTCCACAAGGCTGACATAAGCAGCTTTTCATAAGAGATTCCTTCAACCTGAGCATAGATCGGTGGTGATAAACCTGCAAATGAAACATATGCAGACCAGTATTTTCCGCCACAAGCAGAGCCATAGACCCAGTAGTGAATCCGAACAGAACAAAAACGAGGCCAGCAAGAGCAAAGACTTGTAGCTCCCAAATAGAGAGAGAAACAACGCCGACAAGCAGCGACGAGATATTGGTTACATAAAGCTTCATGTATAGAACAAAATATGAAGCCTATGTTGCATTGATCATGCTTTTCATAGTTATATGTACATTGTAACAGGAAGTTGCATCAAAAAGTTTTCTCTGTAGCAATAGAATGATGAAATACAAAAGGTTACAAATTGTAGATTATTTTAAATAAAGGAAAAATCATATATGTGAAAAATATAATTTATACATTGTACATTATGACATGCTACTGCTGGAGTGGATCTGTAGCAAAAGAAGCGATGGTGAAATCGCGATTCATTGTGTACTGTTGGTTGTCTTTGCTTAAGCGCAGCTGAAAAGTATACAGTTTGCCAACTAGTTCTGCAAATATCTGATCAATTGCATCTTCACTCTCATCCTAATATTTAAAAAGTGAAAGATCAAATGATAGAGAACAAATGAAATTATTCAATTAGAAAAAACAATAACATATCTAAAATATTTGATATAACCTTGCTAAAGAGTTCTAATAGTCTCTCATTTGAAACACCTAGAAATGAATTTGCATTCTCTCCAAAAAGTGTAGCATATGCATCACCACTTTCATCAAGGATTTTGCCTTTTATCTTCAACCTATCATAAGTAAGCCTCTAGATAAACAAAATTATAACTATTTTACTGACATAAATGAAAAAATAATGTATAAATTAAAAGTACCTTGCTATTGGAACACAGTTGATGACACTACAGTGATAACATCGAGTACTGCCTGATGCTAATTTGTATTTTTTTTAACAGGACTGACAACACTCATAAAATATTTCATCATCACTTGATACACTTCTAATCATGACTTTGATTGTTAAGCATAGAGCCTGTAATAGATTGTTTTAGTAAATAATGATCATATGTATTAGGGTTAATTGTTACGTATTATTGAAAATTGTGTCTTCATTTTCAGTGTCGTATACATAGAGTTGAGCATACAGAGATTGATTACTTTCTAAAGGTAAAAGAGAACCAATGCGGTGATACAGTTGTCCATGTATGGGAAAATTATAAGGGCATCTACCATCAATGATCAAAGTATCTTGCAATGCACCCATGGATGCGAACGCAAAAGCATTATTGTATTGGCGAATATATTTACGGAAATGTTTTTCTTCTTTAGTAACATCTTTTAGTAAATCATCAAGGTAAGAGGGAATAGATTGTAGCGTTGACAACTTAAACTTTCCATCCCAGCAACATGAATGAAAATGAGGGATCTGATTACCTTTACGTATGACTCTCTCATTGAACCACATATATGCATCACAATGTATACAAATACATGATGTCAATCCTAAATGATGGCGTTCCTGAAAATCTACATGTGTGACTTGTTATTAATAATTACATAGTACTTTCTACATTTATATATATGTATATATATATATATATTACTAAATTACTTCGATCTTGTGGTTGAACTCTAGCGCCTGCCAAATAACCCCACATACGCTTCCTAGTTCTTTGATGATGACAACTACCTATAATAAATTGGCATAATTATGTACACACAACTAAACTGTATTATAATATAACCAAAAAAAAGATATCTACGCAGAACCTATATTGAAAAATAGAACTGAAACATAAATTCACAGTTAAAAAAATCAACTAAAAGAGCACAAACCTTGATAAGATGAGCTTTCCATATTTGAACTATTTGTGTAACCTATTATAATAGAAAAAATAAAAAAGTGGTTGTCAATTTACAAATGAAGCTATATTTTTTCAGAAAAAAAATTTATAATTAAAAGATATGACCATAAGAAACATAGAAATCAAAATTTCCTAATAACATATATAATGACTATATGTTCAATCTTTCACCAAGTTTGCAATTCTAAATTTTAAATATAATTTTGTATACCAAACAAAGAAGACAAACAAAGCAAAATGGGTTGTTATACATAGTATAGATTTTGAATGAGTTGGATTCAAAAACAACATTCAGCAAAAATTGAAATGCATATTGGAATCTATTATGATCTTTGACCAACTTTGCAATTCTAAATTAATAAGTAAATTGAAAATCTCTGAATATGAATATAATTTTGACACCGAGAATATTGAGAATGTGTGTCGCGGCTCCCGAAATAGTATGTTTCTTTACGGACCACAAAATGTCCAGCTATCGTAAGGATCACTTCTAGTATACCTATCTAAATTCAACTCATTTTAGAACATGTGCAGAAATGAAAAATAGAAAATTCTTTGTTCATTTGGCTTCAAGGGAAAAGTTACTGGGAGAGCATAGAATCCTAATTCCATTGTTCCAGACCACAAGTTCATTTTCAAATCCAAATTATAAGAAATACAATATCATATGACAATGGAAAGTATTGTATGGATGTTTACAATTTAATATGCAAGAGTGCAAGACATGATACACAATCAAGAGGAGGGGTCCCCTCCTCCGTCTGTGGAATGATAGAGAGCATAAAAATTAAAAATATACATTGGAGGAAAATAGAATGTCATCTTTAAAAAAGACAAACCAACGCTATAGATGAAAAGGAAGAGCTTTTACGACTCTTAAACGATGTGTTTCTGAAGGTTACCAGATAAGAAAATTCCCACCTCTTGGTCACGAACCAGGCACGAAATAACATATGTTGGGGTATTAATATGGATTTTGTGTAGCCATATGATGAATATGAGGTGATAAATTTTACAATAAATACAATAGAGTGTTGAATATGGGGGCGTGCAACTGAAGCACTCAGGAAGGGGTAAGGAAATAACACAGTTTTTAACAAAAGATATCTCTATCTTCCCCGACTAATACAACAAAGCCAAATCATCAGTGTTGCAATACATAAGCTATAGGGAAATCACCATTGTGGATCACCTTAGCATGTTCGGAGACAAATAGAAGCTAGACGATCACTCCACGTTGTGGCTGAAAAGTGAAAAAGGATGTCCACCTGTAAAAAGGAAATCCAAAAACCCATCACTTCCTAATAGTGTAGGTGTGACGATTCAACATATTATTTAACCTCAAGAAGCATTGAGAACATAGTGGTAAGTAGTCCTAGCCTAAATTATTTTATCAGTAGATAACCCAGACACTAACTGCATACGACTAAAAACAGGAGAGCAAAGCGTGGAACTACAAAGCACCATTAATACATACAACAAACGTCTTCCCGTCATACAAATTACAGGACAAAAACAAAGGTATCTACAGAAGCCCAAAATTGAAATACCTTCCTAAGCCTCCTCTCCGGCAGTGTACACCCTGAAGGCTCCAGAACACTTTCAGTCAAGTGTAGGTGCCAGATGGAACCATAAGAAGGGTATGAGCCGTAAAAAAAATGAAAGAGGAGAAGGCAGAAAGGAAAGTACCAATGAGAAGAAGAAATAGCGGTGGAGGAAAAGGTGTGAGGGCATCGGCCCTGGTGCATGTTTATTAGGGATCGACGGTTTTGTATGACTGGAGAGGTGTCTGGTTCCCAAGGGAAGATGAAGTTGGCAGCACGAGAAATGACCGTGAACGAAAAAATCCGTGAGTTCCCAAACAGTGTGAAATTTAAGAAAAAAAACTGAGACAAAGAATCTATTGGACGACTGTCTCTTTATAGACAAGGGCATGAAGAGCGGTCGAATCGAACAACCGGAGGAGGAATTCGGGAAGTGGACGTCGGTCTCCCATGGAGCACGAGAAGACGGGTTAAGGTGGTCTGGCAGCCAGGCAGACTCCCAGGCCTGGTCCCACTCGTCGTCGCTGGGACTTTCGTTGTTGGAGGGTGGAGGGGGTGAGCATATGAAAATGGGTGGAGTTGGAGTCGTCAGACTGATAGTTCAAGGTGATGGTGTGCGGAACGAAGAGCAACAGGAATAGCGACACAAGAAGAAATGACAGAAGACGATAGGAAAGGAATCCGCCATTGCTATCAAATGTTTACCTCGACTCTGATCGGCAGTCCGCCTCCTCAAGCTCTGATCGGCAGTCCGCCTCCTCACTGAACAGAAGGATAAGAACAGGCGAGAATAATCGACGATATGAGTCGGTTACCCTGACCCCTCTTACATCTTTGTAAAATTACAAGAAATACCTATAAGGACTGATTCGTGATTTCAAAAAATGGTTGTGAAAATTACACGACAGATCCAAAGAGTTTTGAAAAAAATTGCAAGTTTAATCCAAAACGGGTCGTTATATGGGTCGTTATATATAGTATAGATAAGCCAACAGTCTGGCAGCGAGTTTGGTGAAGTAGGAAGGAGGGTTAGGAGGCTATGATTTTTTTCTAGCTTGAGTTGTCATTGGCTATACACGGGTTTGGTACAGGACAAATATTGAAAATTACTAATTTTGAGGAAAGTTTTAGTGGATTACATATTTTAAGAACAAACAGAGAAGACGGTAGTGACATATTTCAAAAACTTTGGGGAATGAGCTCCCTATGACCTATCAGTAGTACTGTCCGCATATCGCTTAGAGTTCGAGGACGTGCGTTTGATTCTTGTAGCTCTGCTGAAAATGATGCAGTGGCAAGAGCCAACCAACTTCTCTATTTGACGGAGCTAGCTAAACTGTCCTAAAGGCTAGTTTGATTGGATATGTAGAATCAACCCGAATTGAAAAATGAAGTACAGAAAATCAAAAGAATAAAGTTGTAACTATATTTTTTTGGTTTGGTTGAGGTTAAGTAGAACAGATCATTTTGCTTTCTTTTTATTTAGTGCAATGCAGTCACAAACAGGAAAATGATTTTAACCTTGTAATCCATGTTCGCTCGAACCTTTTGCTTACATCGACCATTGTTTGATTAAGTGGACAAGAGTGGGGGAATGTTCTTTGCCCAAAAAGGAAGGAGTTCCTTTTCCGTGAACTGCTGTATAACTAACCATCAATGTGCAGTTCGTTTCCGCAACACGAGTTGCAACTGCAGTGTACCAAACGCAGCCAGTTGAAACACACTAACTGCGTGAGCTCACTTGCAGCACAATCAAACATGGCCCATAAGCGCGTAACCATCAACATTTAATAAGCTGCAGTACTCAAAATCACCTCCGGTAGCAGATCGGTACATACATAGAGACATTATAGCAGAATACATGCATTGTTGGCTTGATCCAGTCGCCATTGGCATTCACAACGCGTCTCTGCACGATTTAAAACTACCCGCCCAGTTTTTTTTTCTTCGATCCACTTGTTCCGTTTCTTACCACCCCACCTCTTCACTTCTCCTACTTGTCCCTTTTTTATTTTAGATTGTCGCTACAACAATAGCTACATGATACAAGTTTAAAGATCATCTAAGAAACGACAAAAATTTGAACCGAAGCCACAAATAAGATTGAGTTAGAAAATTTGAACCAAATCGCTATGCTGAAGAATATAGACCTTACTTAAAAAACCAGCACTCCTGTATGCTCATGAATCAACAAAAAATATCTTCTCACTTGTATGTAGCAAGCAATGACACCACCAATGCATCTCAATAGCCGTTAGGTACCACTACCCAATAGATTGTATCAAGAGAAAAAAAGGGGACAAAGAAGAAGATTTCTCACGCTCAGGTGACGAGCTCTATGAGAGAAATCCACACAAGCAACGTCTATGTAAGGCAACAAATGAAAAGGTCTAGAAACACTCAGAGATGTAACTTTAACCCTAAGTCAAGTGCTTTGTTTATAACACTTCCACGAACAATTCTATTCTCGTTTTGGTCTAATCACACGATCACTTTTGTACACGTAAAAGGAATATGAAGATTTTTTTTTCATTTTAAAACACATAATTAAATAATTAGTTAAATAGTTATCTAGTTGTATAAAAGAAAGACAAAAGATAATTTTCACGAGCCACAAACCACAGGCCATGAGTCATGTGTCAATGCTCAAGTCCAACTCGACTTGGTGCAGCGAGGCGTGGCACGGCCCGTGCCTGTGTGTGGTCACTATATCCACCACAAGGGTGGGCATACCCTTCCCTAGAGCTCTTGGACACTAGTGTCACATGTATTTCTACATATTAGGAGTACAAAAGCTTTATAAGTGGGCAATTGAGACTAAATCACCTTCTCATTTCTATCAAAGACAAAAACTACCTTTTCCTCCACAATTCATATGTACTAGATGCATTTATAGTGGGTTTAACCTATTCTAACTAATTATCTAAAGCTAATATAGCTAACAATCCCTCACAAAATCTAACATGTAATGTGCTCTACTACCCAGTTCTCTGTCATATGCTTTCAGCATGTGCTTTTCATCTTGAACCATGCATGAGTTCTTCAACATAGACTCTGTGAGAACCCATTACACTAAATGAGATTACTCAAAACACAAAACACAATCAATCATCGATTAACCACATACCAAAAAATATGGGTAAATTAAAACCGATTTCAACATCAACACTCGCTCAAAAACATTTGTATAAGAGCCCAATATCTTTCTTGTATCCAAACTATGACAAGAATTTGATACAAATTGTTCTATCGTCTTAGCCACAACATATATACACAGGAGAATAATATTTGTATATGCCACACAAATAAGCATTAACATGCTAACAAAATTCCGTTTCGTTTGAAACACTATATACAAACTTTTTCTGCCCGGACCTGAGAGTACATGGACGACTCTAGGATACACTAGATATCTAATCAACTTTCTCAAAGATTCATTACTATAACTCCTCTTTACTGCCACATGCTTGTTTTCGTCACTTCCAACTACCTAAAAAAATGTGGCAAACCACAAGGGTGAGACCCATATCCCTGTAAGAGATATAATCTCCAACAACGTTTATTGATTACAACATTTTAAATAGTAGATAACTAAGTAGTTAGAGTATTTAATAATAAATTGTACAGATTGAACAGTTCAAGTATGCTAAACAGATTAAGTAATTAATCTTAGCAACAAGTATGATCATCAATGCATATATAGATAACAAATAAATCCATTTCTTTGGATAGATATCTACTCAAATATCATCAAATTGTATCTAATAACAATCATTATCATTAATCTAACTATCATCATATTCTTTGCTAACAGCACAAGCAATCTAGTAGCATAAGCATCCCCGACATCATGAATATGTCTAGTAACATAACATGGATATCAATATTGGCATCTCAAATAAAGGGAACAAATCTATATCATAAGTAGAACTAACATCATAACATGATGGACTACATAGGCATGATTAGTAGTTTATGCATTTCTAATTATATAGACATGGCTAGAAATATTAAACATAGCTAGCAGCAAAATCTTAACCATCAGTGTCAGTATATTTGACAACATAAGCATGTTTACAAGATGAGCGTAACTACATCATAAACATATCATTTATCTCTTATTGTACTATACATGATCTCAGTGAAAAGAAAGCAAGCAAGGGTTATCATCCAATATGAAGCATTGTGTATAACCCTAAACATATATGCTACATGACTGTCTTACATCTTTTATTATGCCCTGGGAAATTTAAACCGTACCATCCAAAGTCCAATCGACCCCTGCGAAGGGCTGATTCCTTATAAGACCTAGGAGTGTATGTATCCTAAGATCTCTTCCCCTCAGTCAGTATGAGTAAAAAGCAGCGACATATCAGTCAAAGTTACCACCACATTGACATATAGTCAAGCTGCTAACCACTAGTCCACCATTGGTACAGGTCACGACACTAGAAACCAGGGTATACAAAACCCTCTAATCCGAGGTACAACCGCAGTTGTCTTCAATCACATCATATGTATGAGGCATGACCATAGCCATCCTCCACAACCTGCATTGTAGATGACAAGGATATATCCTCAACTTGCCACCCCCACATACCCAACAGTATGCACTCCGAGTTTCCTTAGGAATACTCATTTCACCGTCTAGCAAGTTTTGACATTGAACATGGCTCTACGACACAGGGCACTACATGATTCGAGTAGCACTTGATTAGTTATGCCAATTGGGTGAATTGAGGCTGCATCAAACTAGTGGACATACAAACCCTAATTCACTTCTAGCAAGCATAAAAATATTGCAACTTTGAAAGATATAAAATGTGTGAAACATAATTTTTTATCTCATCATCACATGGTACTATTCACTTGCCATTCATGAGACCACACTAGTCATCATACTATCACAAGATATAAATCCTTTTCACAACATCACATGGTATCAACCCTTATCAACACAAGAGGATTACACCTCATTCAAGAATCAACCATGCCTAAAGGTCATTAAGACCATCATACTATCACATGATATAAATCCTTTTCACAAAATCACATGGTATCAATGTTATGACTGTATCTGAGCTTAATCAGTAAGTTAAGGTTTATGTGGATGATTACATGCTTTACTAGATTGATAATTACTTAAACATGATTAATGATGATATCTCAATCATGATATGTTAAACCTAATGAGAACTCCAACTACGCTATCTCTTTGTATAATTAGGGTTTGAGAAAATATAAACCCTAGTCGACTGAAATTAGGGTTTTCACCAAATAGGCTCATGTTGAGGAGGAATGAGAGAGGTATGTAAAGTAGAATGAAAATGGTAGTTGAAGGCTAGGATAGCACGGCTGTGGTAGGTAGCATGGTCGTGGTGGGTCATTGGTGGCACGGGCATTCTAGGCCACACGACTGTTTTGAAAGAATTAAACTATTGACCAACTTTTGTACTCAAATCTGATGAAACTAATGCACCATGGACATGGTAGGTAGCACAGCCATGATGGGTCCATCATATCATGGTTGTGACAGCTTCATGGTCGTTCTGGGGCATTTACTCTTCAACTGACATTTTTGTAGATTTCTAGATAGTAGTTCACTATTAGATTTTTAATTATTTAATGGAAGCTTGGAATGATCTCAAATTTCAAATGAATCTTTGTAAGTCAATTATATACAACATGGTAAATTATCATAATTTTTGGAGAAGGTTTGATCTATGAAATAAACGAAATGCAGTAACTTTTTATGACAAAAAAATCTATTAAAATAAGGATAAGTTTAATGAGGGGTCAATGTGCAATTCAACCAAGCAGCTCAATTTCTCTATATGGTCAACCTAACACACTAGGAGCTCTCATAATTCGTGATTCATTCTAGAGAAATGAAATCCTAGAAAGAGAGGGAGAGTTAGGGTTTGAGAGGAGAAAGTGGTGGATTTTTTGATCTAGGGTTTCTCTATCCGAGATATGACGAAATCAAGTAAGTTTAGATTCTTTGCATAGCCCTTCATGGTGAATATTCTCTCACATGTCAAGATTCCATCCCTCCTCTGATTTGATCTGAAATGGTATCAAAACTTTCCCTTTTCTCACTCTTTCGTCATACTCCCTCATTTTTAGGTTTTCTGAGTTGAAAGGAAGAAGAATTGGGTGAATTGCTAGGGATTTGATATGAGATCGAGATTTTTAGGGATGAACTACATTTTAAGATATTTTCACACCTTAGGGTGAGTGGTATCTTTCTTTAAATAGTATATTGCCCAAAAAATAGTTAAATCATCCATAATCTTCAATTTCTTAGTATGCGACTACAAACCCTGAATTGTCTGTTTGATCTAAGTTGTTGCAAAATGATATGAAAATGATTCTTCCTCTATTTGGAAGAATTTTAGATGATAAAATCATACTATAAATGTATACAATACATCCTAATGAGAATTCCCTAAGTATTCACAGAGGTTGTAAGAGTAAACTGAAATATAGGGAATTTGTCAATGACTAAAATTGTTGTATAATTAAATAGAGAAATTTGTTTATCTGGATCCCCTTGGTTATGAATGATTGTTTATCTAAATGTGTAGTACATATATGTCAGATACTATCTTGTGTTGACTCAAGGTCAATTAGGTCAATGTTGACTCACGTCTAAATTGACTAAACATGTGTTTTGATGATGACTAACCATTCCACATATTGGTGTCTAATGTCTCTACTTGAGTGATTTCAGATTAGGTATAGACACACTCCAAATGCCCTAACTTCTGCATATTAAATTGCAGAAAAGACAAGTTAAAGTCAATACAAGTATACATTTTTGTAATATGATGTAAATCCATTAGAATCATGTTGTAAATCACTTGTAATGATTGTATGACTTGTAATTAAGCTTAGAAAAAAAATTAGGAGCACTTAGATCGAATGTTTAAGCACTCAAAAGCCATTTTCCAAAATTCACATCAGGCTGTTCATCGGTCGAGTTCTGTGAGTTGCAAACACGACCGATCCTGATTGGATCTTGAAAATGACTTTTGATCAGTCGATTTTACACTTCACAGAACTCGACCGATGGGGTACCGAACCAATTCGATTTTCATTGGTCGGTCGAGTTTCCCCAGGACAAACTCGACCGATGGTCTGAATATCAGCTTTGTCTTTTACTCTATCGGTCAAGTTACCCTTATAGAAACTTGACCGATTGCACTGTATGAAAAAGTACAGAAAAGTACTTCTAGCCATTGTGGAGTTGCAACAAGTGAAAATATATCCGTTGTAAGCCACAAAATGGCTAGTTTTCATTCTCAAGTGTTCCCAAAGGCTAAGAGGCATCTCCAGCTATAAATAGGACCCCTGGGGCTTCATTCCAAGGTTGAGCATTCAATGCAAACTCTATGTGAGGTTCCTATTCTATAGTTGAGTGCTTACTACAACCTCCTCTCTCTCTAAGCTTAATCACTTGCTAAATCCATTAGAGTGAGTAGGAGATTTGTAAGAGAGCTCATCCTACATGTATATCTTGTGAGGCTCTCACTTCCACCACCTCCCCATCTCTGATTTCAATCATGAAGATGAAGGTTCTCTCTCTTAGCTAAGAGAGGTGAAGAAGAACAAGGGAAGGCATCCCTTGGTGAAGATCAAGGCTGAAGACTTAGAGCTAGAGTGGGTAAGCCCTTGGTGAAGGAAGAAGACTCCTTGCTCAAGTGGGTAAGTCCTTGGTGGAAGCTTCTCCGAGTGAAGCTGAAGTCAAAGGCAGAAGATACAAGAAGAGTGGGTAATCCCTACAAGGTTGAAGACTTGTGCAAGAGTAGGTAAGTCCTCAGAAGAAGGTGGAAGACTCCTTGCAATGTGGGGAAGTCCTTGGTAAGTTTGAAGACTCTTTGTATTGGATAGGTAAGTCCTTTGGTGGTCATGTATTGTATCTCTTATAATGAATATAATGAAGATGAAAGGTTAAGAAATCCTAGAGGTTGACCTCTCTAGGTAGTGGACTGACTCACTTTTAGTTTGAAGTGTGGAACCACTCTAAACATCTTGTCAATTGGTGTATGTTCAATCTCTCTCTCCCTTGCTATGCATGTTTTAGTTGAACACAAATTTCCTATTTAGAAACCTTATCTTATGATATATCTTGAAGGTCTAATGAATTTTTTTAAGTGCATTCACCTCTATTCAGCCCCCCTCTAGAGCATCAAATCACCCATCTAGGATCCAACAATTGGTATCAGAGTGGGCTTCTCCAAGCATACTTCAACAAGTAGGAGAAGATGGGTGACTACCAAGGAGGGAGATACTTGACCAGCCTACCAATTTTTGATGGGAGCAATTTCCTATATTGGAGAAGGAGGCTTCAATTCTACATCCAAGGATCAAGTCTTGAGATGTGGCAAATGGTGAACAGCCCATACAAGCTACCGAAGACAAAGATTTAAGAATGGGATGATGCTACCTTAAAGAAAGCAACCTTGAATGCTAGAGTCATGCACATCCTCTATGCCTTTATGACCCCCACCAAGTTCAACCAGATTTCTTCATGTGAAACAGCCTATGAGGTATGGAGAAAGCTATGCATCACTTATGAGGGGACAAATCAAGTGAAGGAATGTAAAGTCTACATGCTCAAAGGGCTTATTGAGAACTTCAAGATGGGAAAGGAGGAGAGGATAGCCAACATGTACTCAAGGCTCAACACCATTGTGAATGGTCTTGGGATTCTAGGTCATCCTATGTCTAGAGGAGAGATCAAATCAAAGATCCTTAGAACTCTTCCCAAGAGGTGGGAACCCAAAGTGAGTTCCATTGAAGAAGCAATGTCTCTTAAGGATGTCCCTATTGAAGAGCTCATTGGAAATCTACAAGCACATGAAGACACTCTTGACAAGAGGGAGGAAGTAGAAAGATAAGAAGAGAAAGAACTCAAGAGAATGAAGAAGGATGAAATGAAAGCTCAAATCAAGGCTATTGTTGGTCAAGCTTTTCCATCCTCTCAAGTTGAAGAAGATGTCATGTACTCCAAGGGTAGATTCTACAAAGGCAAGTCCTCCTCCATCTGGTGCTTCACATGTGGAAAGAAGGGTCACTACAAGGAAGATTGCCCACAAGGAAAAAAGACCCATCTTCACAAGAGAAGAGAAGAGAAGAGATGTATAAGAAGAAGGAGAAATGACACTCAAGCTCAAGTGACTCCTCCAACTCAAGCTCAAGTGGCTCCTCCAACTCAAGCTCAAGTGAAGATTCAAGTGAAGGATCAAGCTCAAATTCTAGTGATGAATGAGAATGTTATTTTACTCTTACATCATCAACAAGTAAGGACTCAAGTGAGGTAAATCTAAACTCTTTAGATAAAGAATCTTTGATTGCTATTATTCATGATACTTGTGCCTCTCTTAAGTCTTATAAAAGGAAAAAGAAAAAGCTTGCTAGAATTGTTGATTATATACATGTAGAATTAGATTATCTTGAACATGCTCATCCTTTCTTGCTTGATGATAAAAATGATTGCCTTAGTCAAGTGGATTCTCTTAAACTTGAAAATGCTAGTTTGCTTGATAAGATTAGATTTCTAGAAGCTCAACCTCTTATGCATAGTTCTAATGAAGAGTATACTTTAATTGTTGATTCTCTCATGCATGATATTGATGTTCTTAAATTTGAAAACACGGACAAAGATTTTTCTTTGCAAGGATTAGAATCTGAAAATAGTGTTTGTCTTTCTAAGATTGCTTTGCTTGAAACTAAAAATGCCTCCTTGCTTGCTAAAATCAATGTGCATGAATCTTGTTCTAGTTCTACTCGTAGAGAGAATGATGTTTCTGCTCTTCATATTGATAGAGATTCCCACTTAACTAAAACTCTTTACTTAGAAAATGATCTTTTGCATGTTGGAGATAATATTAATCAATTGTCTTATACTACTACCTCTCTTATGCATGATAATGATAGTTTGAGATCTTCTTTGCAAAAATTCTTAGTTGGTAAAAGGAATCTTAATGACATCCTACACCACACTACTAAACAAATTGGTAGACATGGTTTAGGATATGATAATAGTCAAAGGAACAACAAAGATAAAGGAAATCCAATCTTCCATGGAGAATCCTCTAGTTCCAAGACTATGGGCACATGCAACTATTGCAATGATATTGGCCATTATTCTACTTCTTGTCCTTCTAGGAAAGCACCCAAGAGAAATAGGACTTGGGTTTCTAAGATAACCCCTTTGGACCCAAAAACATGATTGGGGACCATTTCATCTTTCTTCTTGTAGATACTTGCAAATGGATTAGCTTGAGCCACTGAATTGTAAATTGACTTCTCAATCCACATGAAAGAAGAAAGGTGAGATGTGTATGAGGTGAAAACAAGTGGAAAATCAATGGTAAGCACAAAGTTAATGTTTCTCTTGCCTATAACCATTTATAACTTGTTTTTGTCAAGTTAGTGTGCACTATGCATGTGGTTTTTTGAGTCAAAAGTGGTATTTTGTGTTTCTCTACACACTCTTACTCAAAAACTATTTCTAATTCTTCTATAGTACATTACTAACTTGCTTAGACATGTTTGGATATTGTTTGTATTTTTAGCATGCCTTTAAATATGTTTTTATGAAATACATGTGCTTTTTTACAGCAACTCTATCAGTCGAGTTTGCCCTATTTGAAACTTGACCGATAGGCACCAATGGGTGTTACCAACAACTATCATCGGTCGAGTTGTCAATACATAGAACTCGACCGATAACACTATGCACAGAATACACAGTTGGCTTATTGAATGAGAATTTCCCTCTCAACTAGATTTTCTCAACCAATAGCCTTATTCTTTGGCACTCCCTTGGCACCATTATATATGCATATTGCCATGCTTTAAATTGCCTATCTTGCCTATAACTCTATCCTGCTAATTGCTCTAAATTGGTATATCTATATCTTGCAATTACTTGCTTTGAGTTGCTTTGCAAGTTTTGATGATGATCTCTTTGGATCTCCAGGTTGTGTCTAAAATTGCTTCCGTTGTACTCTAACTTACTACATCTATATAGGTGTATATCTTGTTTTGATACAACCTTGAGGTTCTTAGTGGTGATCAACTTTTGGTAATGATGCATATTTGTTAGTGAGTTATATCCTTTCATGCTTCTAAAATTGCATATCTCTTTGTTTGGATATATATCTTCATCTACTGATAGCCATGCTTTATCTTGTGTATCTTTTGATATCTCTTGCTATGATCTAGATCCTACTGGTAGTCCTAACTTGTGATAACATCTACTAGTAGTTCACATACATGTAGTTCTAACCTTGTTTATAATTGGTACCTTTGCTCATCTAGTGGTGTTTCACTATATGCTATGCTTGTATCTTGTCTCATACTTGCTCAAGCTTGTTCCTTGAATTGCATATCTACTATTTTGAGTTACTTTCATAACTTTGTGATGCAGGGTGTATAAAGCTACATTGTATGTAGAAATTGGAGTATTTTTGGATTTTATGCAGATTCTGCTCCAATTTCAGTTTTTGATGCAAGACTAGTGTTTTTTATGCAGAAACGACCTTCTGAGCAAGGCTCATCGCTTCACCATGAGCCCTGACACTTTTTGGGCAAATTCTGTCATCTTGAGGGTCAAAATTGCAATTTATTGTTTTTTTGCAGCACCTTATCTTGCATTTTGGGTTATTCAAGTATATGCTTTAACTTTCTTTTCTTTCTATGCTTGGACAAGCCCCTATCGGTGCTCTTCTACTCTCCTCATATAACTTTTGTTATCTCCTTTCTCTTAACAAGTGGTGTTTCTTATTTCTTCATACCTCCACCTTTTTGAAATGACAAAGGGGGAGAAAGGTATGTCTTCTTTTGACAAAATAGGGAGAAGGCATGTCTTACATGAAGAGGAGAATTATGTCCATGTAAGGGGGAGAAGGTAAAAGGGGAGAAGGCATATATGTGTAGAAACACATATGAGTAGAAGACATTGTATTCTATAAATGTTATGAAAGCTAACCATGCAGGGGAAATAACATCAATTGAGGGGGGGTATGAGAACTCCATGTGCATCAATTGAGGGGGAGCATATGAGCTCAATACTATTGAAACCACTAGGTTTCTATGAAGGTATGTGTGGGCTCTGATCTCCAAACCATGACATAAACACGATTAAAACTTAGCGGAAGCGAATCGGTAATCAGCGGAAGACAAAAATCACGGGAAATTAAAACTTTTCGTGACAAGAGCTTGAATCCATAAAAGCTTCTTTCATAAAGTGAGATAAACTGTTTACATCTCAGGATAATTACTTCTTGAGTAATTATAAACATCAAGATACAAAATCTAAAGATCACTATACAAAAGACTCCAAGACCTGAGAGTACAGAGGACACATAGGACTGACTCTAACTACTCCATATGGCAGGACAATCTCCACCTGAGATTACTGCTGCCCCTGATGCTGCTGCTGAGACTGATCACCTGTAGGTTGGTTCCTTCGTCTCCGACGTCCACCTAAAAAGTTGAAGCCTACGGGGTGAGACAATTATACATAATTGTCCCAGCGAGAGTTATAACTCTTCGCCAGAAGCTTTATTATAACATCAAAGAATATCTTAAATAGTAAAGCCTTCAAAGCATTCTGTAACAGTTGCAGGTATAACAAGATCTCAACCATTTAGGAGATATGGAGAATATAAACACTATTGCAATGTAACATCAATCAACTAACTTGGAGTTATATCTAACAAGTTATACTACATGGTTGATTATGTTTTACAACAACATTATGCCCTGTGGAGATGAGGTTTACCACTCATACCCCAACTGATCGCTGAGAAGTCACATCAGTATCATACATAGGTCATTAAGAGAGCCGGATTCTCATGACCTTCACCTTCCTCAGTCAGTAAGAGGATCACTTGTAGGACATCTCGTGTCTCTACTACTATAGCTCACCAGGGTAAACTGGTCCTTCGCTATTCTAGAGTCACAGTGGTGTTCTATACTCTCTTCGTCATCATGAGGTTTCATGTTTACCTACCACTGATACGGATATCTGTGCTTTCTTCGTCATCAGGAGGTTTCATGTTTACCTACCACTGATACGATATGGAAATATAGTGAAGGATGGATGGATTACACATCTACATCACTTTCCTACACTAGGATGTAAGGTTCTACACATCCATGTACCCCACATACTCAAAAGTATGTGCTCCAGGAGTTCCCTGAGGAAAACCTATTTCACCATCACTTAATCTCTGACAATGATGGATCTATGATCAGGGCTCTACATTATACTTGATTATTTAGGTACATTCAGTATTCTTTAACAACATACATTGTTCTTCAAACAATAACAGTAGCATAGCAGCTATAAAAGAAGAATACTAAATGTAACAGGCCTAACTCATATCAATCATCATTTCTCATTATCCTCATCACAAGTCATTTCTAAGGCATGACCTTGATGGTATTCATGGCTCTTCATAGCCTATTATCAGCATAGGATGCCACTGGCAAGGCATCAGATTACTTTACTTATTCATAAGGCTAACAACATGCCTTTAATGAATCTAACATCAGCATCCATACCTGGATATGATTACCTTCATATTAGAACCTGCATGGTTAATACATCTGATAAAGGTAATACAACAATAAGGAATGTACTTCCTACTCTTGTCATAAGAGTTAAATCTCTAATTCACATCAAATAGAGTTTAATACTCAAAAGCATGCCATTTCCCTTGAATTAGGGTTTACTGTTCACATTACATGTCATTACCCTTGAATTAGGGTTTACTATTCACATTACATGTCATCACCCTTGAATTAGGGTTTACTATTCACATTACATGTCATTACCCTTGAATTAGGGTTTACTATTCACATTACATGTCATTACCCTTGAATTAGGGTTTACTATTCACATTACATGTCATCACCCTTGAATTAGGGTTTACTATTCACATCACATGTCATCACCCTTGAATTAGGGTTTACTATTCACATCACATGTCATCACCCTTGAATTAGGGTTTACTATTCACATTACATGTCATCACCCTTGAATTAGGGTTTACTATTCACATCAAGGTGAATTAAACTCATAACATCATCATGTATGAGTAACATCTTCATTGATGCTCTTGGATTAGTTAAAGGTTCATCATTTATCATAATTAGGGTTTCTATGATCTCACACAGGTGGATCATACCCTAATTATGCTCATTCCTGTGCATTGGAGATGCTTTAATTGAATTTTCACCTAAAAAGGGTACTCTCTCTCTAGAAGTACTTTCTCTCTCTAGAAGTATTTTCTCTCTCATCATAAGGTTAGGTGATGTCAACATAACTCTAGATCAGGTCGGATTAAGTCATCATAGGCTAACATAGCCCAAAACATCACTATCATGTGATAAGGGTTTGATTTGATCAAGGTATTACTTAATTTACCCTTCAGGGGTATTTTGGTAATTCACCCCATTGATCATCATCATGGTCAAAATCCTAGTCAATTAACCCCTTAATATCCTAGGTTGTCATTAGGGTTTACTTAGGGCAACATTGTACCATTTATATCATCAATTGATTGAATGAAGTCAACTTTGAATCACATTGATTGACCTTCAACCATCATTCTTCAATTGAGTTGAGATCATTTGAAAGTGTTGACCGTTTAGCTAGTTTGACTTTCCAAGACCGCGAGTCCTCTTCTAACTTCAAGACCGCGAGCCTCCTCAAGACTGTGAGCCTCCTTAGACTCCAAGACCGCGAGCCTCTTCAAATGGTTCAAGACCGCGAAGCTCAACCTGATGTTAAGACCGCGAGTGCCAAGTTGATGTCAAGACCGCGAAGAGATGTTGACCGTTTGCCCACTTTGACCTCAGGACCATGAGGCCCCTCGCGGTCTTGAGACCGTGAGCCCCCTCTCGGTCTTGAGACCACGAGCCCTCTCACGACCTTGAGACCGCGAGCTCACATGGTCTCAACTGCTTGGACCATCGACAAGATTCAAAGATACAACCAATAATGTCAACTCATGTTGAAGCCCTCAAAAGGTCAGAGCCATGTTGACCACTTATGCATTGGGTTAATTTAGATTATGCTTGACCACTTGGTCATTCAATTGACCCTTAATGGTTGACCAATTAGGGTTGAAGTCGATTCAATTAGGGTCTATCAATGTTCACCCATCAACACTCAACAATGTGTATTAACACAAGGTTGAACCCTTCAATTGAGCTTCAATTGGGCCCAAACTTGGCCCAAACGGTCTTGCGGTTATATGGGTGGACCCCACATGGTCTTGAGACCGTTTGTCCAAGATTTCATCAAAGTCTAAGGTGATTTGATAGGGGTTGAACCATGATTGAGCCACAAAACAGGATTTTGATCAAATTGATAACTTATTTGCAATTGGGTCCTCAATTGGTCAAATTACTTAACCCTAGACCTTCAAACGGTCTTGGGTGATTTTCCTCTCGGTCTTGAGACTGTTTGGATGAGTTCCAAACGGTCTTGAGACCGTTTGCCCATCCAATTTTGGATTCTAGTGCAAATTCATCAAGGTTTGACCCATTGAGTTGATGATCATATCAATATTTAATTACAAAGTAATTTGGTGTAATTATACCTTCAAATGGTCAACTGTTCTTGACCCCAGACCTCCAAACGGTCATGATTGATTGCCCTCGTGGTCTTGAGACCGTTTGGGTAACCCCTAAACGGTCTTGAAACCGTTTTGGTCAATCAACCCTAAAAACCCTAATTAGGTCACCATAAATTCAGTACTGATTTCACCTAGGGTTAGCCCTAGTATTCACCCTTCAACTCTTAGCCCGTTTGGAATTAGACCATCAAACTTGGTGAGTTGTTGATTAACATTATTTTTAACAGTAATCTCATACGGTCAATGCCTGGTCAACGACCTTACACGGTCTTGAGACCATTTGCCCAAAAAGGCAATTTCAGACCGTTTGAAAATCAGGAATAAATTCAAATAAAGTTGTTACTTAAAAAGGTCATATCTCCCGATTCCCTTGGAGTTAGCCTCCCACATTTTGAGGATAACTAGCCTATATAATTAGGAACAGATTTCTTATACGGTCCATGCTCGGTCAATGGGGCCAAATGGTCTTGAAGACCGTTTGCCCTGTCGTGGTCTCGAGACCGTTTGCTCACCTCGCGGTCTTGAGACCGAGAGAGCAAACTGGTGAGACCGTTTAAGGAAGTGAAAAGCGGTGGGTTTTTCTTGGAAATCACGCCTTCATCTCCTAGCTCAAGAACAGTACGAATATTCCATGGATTTGCTCGCAAAATAGCAGGGAAAAGTAGGGAAACACTAAGAGCTATCATCAAACCGCATATAAAGATGTACATAATAAATCATGGGTTTAGAGTTATAAAACCCGCCTAAAGCTTGCTCCTTGAGCTCCAAGCTTTCAAGCTCCAAGCTCTAATGGCGTCCTTGAGTTCCCATAGGTTGGCCAAGGTGAAAACTCCAAGGAAAGACGAAAGGAGATGGCTAGAAAGATAGGGTTTCGAGAGTTAGCCATGAAGCTGACCTTGAATTCGAGTTCTAACCATGGAATTAGGCAAGAAGAGGGGTCCCAAACCTACATTGTTTCCCTTGGTCATCCTCCTTAGCTCTAAGGCAGTCTTTGGTCGTCTTTGGTGAAATGGAACAGTGAAGGGAACGAAGGGCAAGTTCCCTTGCTTAGAGAAGTTGGGGGTATATAAACTAGGTGTAGGATTCTTAACATTAGTTCATAAGTTGTCCATAATTCCAACTAAGTCCTTCCTTCTTTACTTGCTCGTCCCTTCCTTTTTATTCCAAGGACAAACCTTATCTTAAGGTCTAGAACAATAAAGCAAAGAAGAGCAATCTAATAATATGGTACATACATAAAGAGTTATTGCACATATACCCTGATTATTCAATCACAAGGTATATTTCATAACCTGATAATTCAATTGAGGTGACTTCCTCATCATTTCTTCTCTAAATGATGGCAAGAGTCTAAAACGATACTTTAGATGACATATTTTACAATTTGCATCCCTTAATTTGGGTAAATTGCATTTTACCCCAATTTAAGGTTTCAAGCACCGGGATTGCTTCCACAGCTGCACCTTGGTGCCCTAGCTTGGGAAATCCCTCAAACTTTACCAAAAAGATTCTCATGATGTCTCAACATCATAGGAACATCTAAACATGTGCAAATTGCAAGCTAACCCTTTTAACTGGGTAAATTACACATAGGTCGCTGTATATCAAAACAATGCTACAACTTTAAATAAAAAGGAGCAAATACTGAAATATACGTTTCTGAGAAACTTAATTACATGCTCAGAGTTAATCACAAAGATTTAATTACATATTTAGGCAAAACACCTAGGGTTGACTCATAACCCAGGTCAGGGATGTTACAAATTATCCACCCCTTACAAGGATTTCGTCCCCGAAATCGATAAAACATACTACGAGAAAATGGCAGGATACTTCCTTCTCATCTCATCCTCTAACTCCCAAGTGGCTTCTTCAATACCACGATGGTTCCAGAGGACTTTCAAAAGACTTATATCTTTCTTCTTTAGCTTTTTAATTTGTTTATCAAGGATTGACACTGGTCCCTCCTCATAGGATATGTCATCATTCAATTCTACCTCCATAGGTTGTAGAACTGACTCGGTGTCTGGGTGACATTTCTTCAACATAGAAATGTGAAACACAGGATGTAACCTCTGTAATTCTGGGGGAAGCTCTAGTTTATATGCTACCTTTCCAATCCGTTCAATGATTGGATAAGGCCCCATATATCTAGGAGATAACTTTCCTTTCCTTCCAAAACGAAGGACCCCTTTCCAAGGTGAGACCTTGAGATACACTCTATCTCCAACCTGGAACTCTAAGGGTCTACGACGTTTGTCAGCATAAGATTTCTGCCTATCCTGAGAAGTCTTAATCTTATGTTGTATTACTTTAATCTTTTCTGTGGTTTGCTGCACCAGGTCAGGACCTAACAACTGGTGCTCACCAGTCTCAAACCAACACAAGGGTGATCTACAACGTCTACCATATAAGGCTTCATAAGGTGCCATATCAATACTATGCTGATAGCTATTGTTATAGGCAAACTCTATCAAGCTTAGGTGTAGATCCCAACTTCCGGTGAACTGGAGAACACATGCTCGCAACAGGTCTTCTAAGGTTTGTATGGTCCTTTCCGACTGTCCATCAGTCTGTGGATGAAAGGTCGTACTAAACCTTAGCTTGGTGCCTAAGGCTCTGTGCAACTGTTCCCAAAAATGACTTGTAAACTGAGGACCTCTATCAGAAACTATTGTGAAAGGAACTCCGTGCAAACGCACTATCTCTTTAACATACAACTCTGATAACCTTTCAGCAGAATAGGTTGTTTTGACATGTAGGAAATGTGCTGTCTTAGTCAACCTATCAACAATTACCCAAATGGAATCATGTCCTTTGCTTGTCCTGGGTAGGCCAACAACAAAGTCCATGGTCACATGGTCCCACTTCCACTACGGTATGGGTAAAGGTTGCATTGTTCCTGCAGGCTTCTGGTGTTCGGCTTTAATTTGCTGACACACAGGACACCTAAGAACAAACTCTGCAACGTCCTTTTTCATCCCAGGCCACCAATACAGATCTTTCAAATTCCGATACATCTTGGTGCTCCCTGGATGCATAGCATACATGGAAGAATGGGCTTCTTCCAGGACTAACTTCCTCAATTTGTCCACATCCGGTACTATCATTCTCCTATTATAACAAGCTACTTGATCCTTTAAGTCATGGAAACCATCTTGCTTCTCCTTTCCATACTCAGATCTAATCTGTTGAACTGCAGCATCACCTAGTTGTGCTTCCTTAATTTTCTCTCTTAGGGTAGGTTTAATATGCATCTCAGCTAATAAACCGGCTAACAATGACACCTTCAACTGTACATTGTCTTGCCTTAAAGATATAAGCATATCTCTTCTAGAGCATACTAAAGAGTTTAGTTGTGCTCTATTCATGGTTGATGTTGCTGATTTCCTACTCAAGGCATCTGCAACAACATTGGCCTTGCCTGGATGGTAATCAATTGTACAGTCGTAGTCCTTGATTAACTCCATCCAGCGACGTTGCCTCATGTTGAGCTCATGCTGAGAGAAGATATACTTAAGGTTTTTGTGGTCTGTGAAAATCTGGAATGTCTCTCCGTAGAGATAATGCCTCCAGATCTTCAAAGCATGAACCACTGCAGCTAACTCCAGATCGTGTGTTGGATAATTCTCCTCGTGTTTCTTAAGCTGTCGGGAGGCAAAAGAAATCACTTGTTTATCCTGCATCAACACACATCCTAGTCCGTTTTTGGAAGCATCACAGAAGACTACATATCCTTTTCCTTGTTCAGGTAGCACTAGCACAGGTGCACTTGTCAATCTCTCCTTCAGCAACTGGAAAGACTGTTGACACTTATCACTCCAGGAAAAAGGAACATCTTTCCGGGTTAACTTGGTCAAAGGTAAAGCTATAGAACTAAAGTTCTTAATGAACCTTCGATAATAGCCAGCTAACCCCAAGAAACTTCGAATCTCTGTCGGTGTCTTCGGTTGTTCCCATTGTAGAACAGATTCTACCTTTGTAGGGTCAACACGAATTCCCGAAGCGGATATCACATGTCCAAGAAAAGATACTTCTGGAAGCCAGAACTCACACTTGCTAAACTTAGCATACAGCTTATGTTCTCTTAGCAAGGTCAAAGCTTGGCGAAGATGCTGCTCATGCTGCTGAGCATCCTTACTATAGATCAAAATGTCATCTATGAAGACGACAACACACTGATCAAGGAAAGGTCAAAAAACTCTATTCATGAGTTCCATAAATGCAGCTGGTGCATTGGGTAGTCCAAATGACATAACCGTGAACTCATAGTGACCATATCTTGTCCTAAAGGCGGATTTGGATATGTCACTATCCTTAATACGGAGTTGATGATATCCAGATCTCAAGTCTATCTTTGAAAAGACTGTTGCACCACGCAACTGGTCAAAGAGATCATCAATCCTCGGCAGAGGATACTTATTCTTTATTGTTACTTTATTGAGTTGTCTGTAGTCGATGCATAACCGCATTGACCCATCTTTCTTTTTAACAAACAAGACCGGAGCACCCCAAGGTGAAGTACTCGGTCAGATAAAACCTCTCTCAAGTAACTCTTGAAGCTGTTTCTTGAGTTCTGCCATCTCGGCAGGCGCCATCCTATACGGAGTTTGAGCTATGGGTTTCGTATCTGGGATCAGATTGATTTCAAAATCAATCTCCCGAGGTGGTGGTATACCAGGAAGTTCTTCAGGAAATACATCTTCGAATTCCCTGACTACAGGAACTTCAGTAGGATTGAAACTTTCCTTGGTAACATCTACCACATGGGCTAAGAATGCATAACATCCTTGCTTCAACAGCTTATCAGCAACCATAGCTGATACAAGACAGGTGGGCAGAATCTTTCTTTCACCTTGAAAGATCCATGTGTTGCTTTCATCTGCAAACAAACCCAACTTGGATTCACAATCCAAGACAACTCTATACCTTTCTAAGGTATCCATCCCGAGGATTATATCAAATCCCTGCATATCAAGTGGTATAAGGTCCACTTGAATGCGATGGTCAGAAAAGAAAAGGATGCAGGGAGAACATACCTCCTGCAAAACGGCAGACCCACTTAACGGAGTTTCTAACAACAAACTATCTGCTCTATAACTAACAGTCACATTGCAGTTAAGAATCACTTCACGAGTGATGAAAGAGTGTGTGGCACCCGGATCAATCAGAACGGATACAACACAGGATGTAAACATATCAGAATATAAAAGTTTCATCTGACCTGCCACTACCCGTGGATTGACCACTGCCTCAGGTGGGTTCATAGCATAGAACCTCGTAGTCGCCTGGTGTTGAGGTGGTGCTGATGATCCAGCTTGAGACGCTTGTCCACGTCCTCGAGCTGCTCCTTGATGTTGTCTATTCTGAGATCCCTGTTGATTCTGTCTCGGGGTTTGTTGTGTCATACCGACAGGCCTAGAACGGCAATCCTTCATCAAGTGTCCCACCTTACCACAGTTGTAGCAACTCCTCTCCTGTTGTTGTGGTCTGGGTGGTCCAGTGACTGACTCAGATGCAGAATTGTGCGTCCTTTGAAGCGGTTGACTCCGTCCTCTACCTCTGCTTGGTGTCCATTGAGTTTAAAAACTCGATATGGGTGGTGGAGGGTTAGGTGCAGAGAATCTAGGTTTCTTGGAATCCCTAGATGAAGAACCCTGGAACTGTGGATATCTTTTATGGGTTTGTCTTTTCTCAACCACAGATCTCTCTATCCTTCGGACTGACTCAACGAAGGTAGAGAATCTCTCTCTGTTTTCTAAGGCAGACACAGGGGTTGACATATCAAAATTCAAACCCTTTTCGAATCTTCTGATTCTTTCCTCATCCGTAGCAGCCATGTGCGGACAGAACCGCAACAACTCCATAAACTTAGCTTCATACTCACTAATGTTCATCATACCCTGCCTTAGTTTCTCAAACTGAGAGATCTTGTCATCTAGGAAGGTCTTTGGAAAATATCTTTTGATAAATTCCCGACGAAACTCTTCCCATGAGAACTCTACTCCAGGTCTCTTCTGCTCTTCCGTGTTCCACCAGTGACCAGCACTGCCTTTGAGAAGATAGACAACATGTCTAACCTTCTCAGCTTCTGGAATTATAAGAATCCTGAAAGCCTTCTCCAACTCTGTCAACCATAAGTCAGCATCTGCAGGGTCGGCAATTCCGAAGTACTCGGTAGCTCCGACACAACGAAGTCGTTCGAATGTCTTACCGATACCTTGTGCTTCAGGCTGGGCAGGTGCCCTAGGTGCAGGGATGGGCATCCTATCGGTTATATGTGTCATGGCAGTCATGAACTGCCCGAACATCGTCTGTACAGCTGGATCACTCATGTCAGCTGGGTCGAACTGGGGTGGCTCTCTTGGCGACTCAGGTGCAGGTTGTTCTATTCTCGGAACTCTTGCACCGCCTCGAGGTGCACTAGCACTACTCTCTGCCACGTACTCATCACGATGTTCTGACATTGTTATGTATCTTCTTCTCCTGAGGAGCAGAAGATTCTATTAGATGAGGAAGGAGTACTAAAGGTAGACTCGACATCCTAAGTCCTATGCCTCTGTAGACTCCACTGAACCTGGAGCTCTGATACCACTAGTTGTGGGCTCTGATCTCCAAACCATGACATAAACACGATTAAAACTTAGCGGAAGCGAATCGGTAATCAGCGGAAGACAAAAATCACGGGAAATTAAAACTTTTCGTGACAAGAGCTTGAATCCATAAAAGCTTCTTTCATAAAGTGAGATAAACTGTTTACATCTCAGGATAATTACTTCTTGAGTAATTATAAACATCAAGATACAAAATCTCAAGATCACTATATAAAAGACTCCAAGACCTGAGAGTACAGAGGACACATAGGACTGACTCTAACTACTCCATATGGCAGGACAATCTCCACCTGAGATTACTGCTGCCCCTGATGCTGCTGCTGAGACTGATCACCTGTAGGTTGGTTCCTTCGTCTCCGACGTCCACCTAAAAAGTTGAAGCCTACGGGGTGAGACAATTATACATAATTGTCCCAGCGAGAGTTATAACTCTTCGTCAGAAGCTTTATTATAACATCAAAGAATATCTTAAATAGTAAAGCCTTCAAAGCATTCTGTAACAGTTGCAGGTATAACAAGATCTCAACCATTTAGGAGATATGGAGAATATAAACACTATTGCAATGTAACATCAATCAACTAACTTGGAGTTATATCTAACAAGTTATACTACATGGTTGATTATGTTTTACAACAACATTATGCCCTGTGGAGATGAGGTTTACCACTCATACCCCAACTGATCACTGAGAAGTCACATCAGTATCATACATAGGTCATTAAGAGAGCCGGATTCTCATGACCTTCACCTTCCTCAGTCAGTAAGAGGATCACTTGTAGGACATCTCGTGTCTCTACTACTATAGCTCACCAGGGTAAACTGGTCCTTCGCTATTCTAGAGTCACAGTGGCGTTCTATACTCTCTTCGTCATCAGGAGGTTTCATGTTTACCTACCACTGATACGGATATCTGTGCTTTCTTCGTCATCAGGAGGTTTCATGTTTACCTACCACTGATACGATATGGAAATATAGTGAAGGATGGATGGATTACACATCTACATCACTTTCCTACACTAGGATGTAAGGTTCTACACATCCATGTACCCCACATACTCAAAAGTATGTGCTCCAGGAGTTCCCTGAGGAAAACCTATTTCACCATCACTTAATCTCTGACAATGATGGATCTATGATCAGGGCTCTACATTATACTTGATTAGTTAGGTACATTCAGTATTCTTTAACAGCATACATTGTTCTTCAAACAATAACAGTAGCATAGCAGCTATAAAAGAAGAATACTAAATGTAACATGCCTAACTCATATCAATCATCATTTCTCATTATCCTCATCACAAGTCATTTCTAAGGCATGACCTTGATGGTATTCATGGCTCTTCATAGCCTATTATCAGCATAGGATGCCACTGGCAAGGCATCATATTACTTTACTTATTCATAAGGCTAACAACATGCCTTTAATGAATCTAACATCAGCATCCATACCTGGATATGATTACCTTCATATCAGAACCTGCATGGTTAATACATCTGATAAAGGTAATACAACAATAAGGAATGTACTTCCTACTCTTGTCATAAGAGTTAAATCTCTAATTCACATCAAATAGAGTTTAATACTCAAAAGCATGCCATTTCCCTTGAATTAGGGTTTACTATTCACATTACATGTCATTACCCTTGAATTAGGGTTTACTATTCACATTACATGTAATCACCCTTGAATTAGGGTTTACTATTCACATTACATGTCATTACCCTTAAATTAGGGTTTACTATTCACATTACATGTCATTACCCTTGAATTAGGGTTTACTATTCACATTACATGTCATCACCCTTGAATTAGGGTTTACTATTCACATCACATGTCATCACCCTTGAATTAGGGTTTACTATTCACATCACATATCATCACCCTTGAATTAGGGTTTACTATTCACATTACATGTCATCACCCTTGAATTAGGGTTTACTATTCACATCAAGGTGAATTAAACTCATAACATCATCATGTATGAGTAACATCTTCATTGATGCTCTTGGATTAGTTAAAGGTTCATCATTTATCATAATTAGGGTTTCTATGATCTCACACAGGTGGATCATACCCTAATTATGCTCATTCCTGTGCATTGGAGATGCTTTAATTGAATTTTCACCTAAAAAGGGTACTCTCTCTCTCTAGAAGTACTTTCTCTCTCTAGAAGTACTTTCTCTCTCATCATAAGGTTAGGTGATGTCAACATCACTCTAGATCAGGTCGTATTAAGTCATCATAGGCTAACATAGCCCAAAACATCACTATCATGTGATAAGGGTTTGATTTGATTAAGGTATTACTTAATTTACCCTTCAGGGGTATTTTTGTAATTCACCCCATTGATCATCATCATGATCAAAATCCTAGTCAATTAACCCCTTAATATCCTAGGTTGTCATTAGGGTTTACTTAGGGCAACATTGTACCATTTATATCATCAATTGATTGAATGAAGTCAACTTTGAATCACATTGATTGACCTTCAACCATCATTCTTCAATTGAGTTGAGATCATTTGAAAGTGTTGACCGTTTAGCTAGTTTGACTTTCCAAGACCGCGAGCCCTCTTCTAACTTCAAGACCGCGAGCCTCCTCAAGACCGCGAGCCTCCTTAGACTCCAAGACCGTGAGCCTCTTCAAATGGTTCAAGACCGCGAAGCTCAACCTGATGTTAAGACCGCGAGTGCCAAGTTGATGTCAAGACCGCGAAGAGATGTTGACCATTTGACTACTTTGACCTTAGGACCATGAGGCCCCTCACGGTCTTGAGACCGTGAGCCCCCTCTCAGTCTTGAGACCGCGAGCCCTCTCACGACCTTGAGACCGCGAGCTCACATGGTCTCAACCGCTTGGACCATCGACAAGATTCAAAGATACAACCAATAATGTCAACTCATGTTGAAGCCCTCAAAAGGTCAGAGCCATGTTGACCACTTATGGATTGGGTTAATTTAGATTATGCTTGACCACTTGGTCATTCAATTGACCCTTAATGTTTGACCAATTAGGGTTGAAGTCGATTCAATTAGGGTCTATCAATGTTCACCCATCAACACTCAACAATGTGTATTAACACAAGGTTGAACCCTTCAATTGAGCTTCAATTGGGCCCAAACTTGGCCCAAACGGTCTTGGGGTTATATGGGTGGACCCCACATGGTCTTGAGACCGTTTTTCCAAGATTTCATCAAAGTCTAAGGTGATTTTATAGGGGTTGAACCATGATTGTGCCACAAAACAGGATTTTGATTAAATTGATAACTTATTTGCAATTGGGTCCTCAATTGGTCAAATTACTTAACCCTAGACCTTCAAACGGTCTTGGGTGATTTTCCTCTCGGTCTTGAGACCGTTTGGATGAGTTCCAAACGGTCTTGAGACCGTTTGCCCATCCAATTTTGGATTCTAGTGCAAATTCATCAAGGTTTGACCCATTGAGTTGATGATCATATCAATATTTAATTACAAAGTAATTTGGTGTAATTATACCTTCAATTGGTCAACTATTCTTGACCCCAGACCTCCAAACGGTCATGGTTGATTGCCCTCGCAGTCTTGAGACCGTTTGGGTAACCCCTAAACGGTCTTGAGACCGTTTTGGTCAATCAACCCTAAAAACCCTAATTAGGTCACCATAAATTTAGTACTGATTTCACCTAGGGTTAGCCCTAGTATTCACCCTTCAACTCTTAGCCCGTTTGGAATTAGACCATAAAACTTGGTGAGTTGTTGACTAACATTATTTTTAACAGTAATCTCATACGGTCAACACCTGGTCAACGACCTTACACGGTCTTGAGACCGTTTTCCCAAAAAGGCAATTTCAGACCGTTTGAAAATCAGGAATAAATTCAAATACAGTTGTTACTTAAAAAGGTCATATCTCCCGATTCCCTTGGAGTTAGCCTCCCAAATTTTGCGTATAATTAGCCTATATAATTAGGAACAGATTTCTTATACGGTCCACGCTCGGTCAACGGGGCCAAACGGTCTTGACGACCGTTTTCCCTGTCGCGGTCTCGAGACCGTTTTCTCACCTCGCGGTCTTGAGACCGAGAGAGCAAACTGGTGAGACCGTTTAAGGAAGTGAAAAGCGGTGGGTTTTTCTTGTAAATCACGCCTTCATCTCCTAGCTCAAGAACAGTACGAATATTCCATGGATTTGCTCGCAAAATAGCAGGGAAAAGTAGGGAAACACTAAGAGCTATCATCAAACCGCATATAAAGATGTACATAATAAAGCATGGGTTTAGAGTTATAAAACCCTCCTAAAGCTTGCTCCTTGAGCTCCAAGCTTTCAAGATCCAAGCTCTAATGGCGTCCTTGAGTTCCCACAGGTTGGCCAAGGTGAAACCTCCAAGGAAAGACGAAAGGAGATGGCTAGAAAGATAGGGTTTCGAGAGTTAGCCATGAAGCTGACCTTGAATTCGAGTTCTAACCATGGAATTAGGCAAGAAGAGGGGTCCCAAACCTACCTTGTTTCCCTTGGTCGTCCTCCTTAGCTCCAAGGCAGTCTTTGGTCGTCTTTGGTGAAATGGAACAGTGAAGGGAACGAAGGGCAAGTTCCCTTGCTTAGAGAAGTTGGGGGTATATAAACTAGGTGTAGGATTCTTAACATTAGTTCATAAGTTGTCCATAATTCCAACTAAGTCCTTCCTTCTTTACTTGCTCGTCCCTTCCTTTTTATTCCAAGGACAAACCTTATCTTAAGGTCTAGAACAAGAAAGCAAAGAAGAGCAGTCTAATAATATGGTACATACATAAAGAGTTATTGCACATATACCCTGATTATTCAATCACAAGGTATATTTCATAACCTGATAATTCAATTGAGGTGACTTCCTCATCATTTCTTCTCTAAATGATGGAAAGAGTCTAAAAAGATACTTTAGATGACATATTTTACAATTTGCATCCCTTAATTTGGGTAAATTGCATTTTACCCCAATTTAAGGTTTCAAGCACCGGGATTGCTTCCACAGCTGCACCTTGGTGCCCTAGCTTGGGAAATCCATCAAACTTTACCAAAAAGATTCCCATGATGTCTCAACATCAGAGGAACATCTCAACATGTGCAAATTGCAAGCTAACCCTTTTAACTGGGTAAATTGCACATAGATCCCTGTATATCAAAACAATGCTACAACTTTAAATAAAAAGGAGCAAATACTGAAATATATGTTTCTGAGAAACTTAATTACATGCTCAGAGTTAATCACAAAGATTTAATTACATATTTAGGCAAAACACCTAGGGTTGACTCATAACCCAGGTCAGGGATGTTACAGTATGATTTTACATAAAAGCTTTCAATACATTTATGGAATGGTTTGTCATCTTGAAAAAGGGGGAAAATGTTAACTCAAGGTCAATTAGATAAATGTTGAATCATGTCTAAATTTACTAAACTCGTGTTTAGATGATGACTAACCATTCCACATATTGGTGTCTCATGTCTCTACTTGAGTGATTTCAGATTAGGTATAGACACACTCCAAATGCCCTAACTTGTGCATATCAAATTGGAGAAAACACAAGTCAAAGTCAATACAAGTGCACATTTTTGTAATATGATGTAAATCCATTAGAATCATGTTGTAAATCACTTGTAATGATTATATGACTTGTAATTAATCTTAGGAAAAAAATTAGGAGCACTTAGATTGAATGTTTAAGCACTCAAAAGCCATTTTCCAAAATTCACATCAGGTTGTTCATCGGTCGAATTCTGTGAGTTGCAAACTCGACCGATCTTGATTGGATCTTGAAAATGACGTTTGATCGGTCGAGTTTACACTTCACAGAACACGACTGATGGGGTACCAAACCAATTCGATTTTCATTGGTCGGTCGAGTTTCTCCAGGACAAACTCGACCGATGGTCTGAATATCGGATTTGTCTTTTACTCTATCGGTTGAGTTACCCTTGTAGAAACTCGACCGATTGCACTGTACAGAAAAGTGCAGAAAAGTGCTTCCAGCCGTTGTGGAGTTGCAACAAGTGAAAATATATATGTTGCATGCCACAAAACGGCTAGTTTTCGTTCTCAAGTGTTCCCAAAGGCTAAGAGGCATCCCCTGCTATAAATACGACCCCTTGGGCTTCATTCCAAGATTGAACATTCAATGCAAACTCTATGTGAGGTTCCTATTCTATAGTTGAGTGCTTCCTACAACCTCCTCTCTCTCTAAGCTTAATCACTTGCTACATCCATTAGAGTGAGTAGGAGATTTGTAAGAGAGCTCGTCCTACATGTATATCTTGTGAGGCTCTCACTTTCACCACCTCCCCATCTCTCATTTCAATCATGAAGATGAAGGTTCTCTCTCTTGGCTAAGATAGGTGAAGAAGAACAAGGGAAGGCATCCCTTCGTGAAAATCAAGGCTGAAGACTTGGAGCTAGAGTGGGAAAGCCCTTGGTTAAGGCAGAAGACTCCTTTCTCAAGTGGGTAAGTCCTTGGTGGAAGCTTCTCTGAGTGAAGGTGAAGTCAAAGGTGGAAGATCTAAGAAGAGTGGGTAGTCCCTGTAAGGCTGAAGACTTGTGAAAGAGTAGGTAAGTCCTTGGAAGAAGGTGGAAGACTCCTTACAAAGTGGGTAAGTCATTGGTAAGGTTGAAGACTCTTTGTATTGGATAGGTAAGTCCTTTAGTGGTCATATATTTTATTTCTTATAATGAATATAATGAAGATGCAAGGTTAAGAAATCCTAGAGGTTGACCTCTCTAGGTAGTGGACTGACTCACTTCTAGTTTGAAGCGTGGAACCACTCTAAACAACTTGTCAATTGGTGTATGTTCAATCTCTCTCTCCCTTGCTATGCATGTTTTAGTTGCACACAAATTTCCTATTTAGCAACCTTATCTTGTGATATATCTTGAAGGATGACCCAGGTCTAAAGATCACAATCACCAATGTCATATTGAGATATGACTCTGACATTTCATTACATGACTTCCATGTGTCAATCTCAAGGGGTTTTAGGGTTAGCATTTAGAGATTAGGGTTTATCCAATCATTGAAAGAATTGGAAAAGTAGCTTATAAGCTAGAGTTACCACCAGAGTTACAAAGGTTACACGCAGTGTTTCACATTTCCATGCTTAGGAAATGCCATCCAGATACAGAATCAGTTCTGCAACCTATGGAAATAGATTGAATGATGATATATCTTATATAGAAGGACATGTATTGATCCTTGACAAGAGAATTAAAAAGTTGAAACAGAAAGACATAAGTCTTGTAAAGGTCCTCTGGAATCACCGTGGCATTGAAGAATCTATGTGGGAACTAGAGGAAGAGATGAGAATTAAATACCCTACTCTTTTCTCTTAATATGTTTTGTAGATGATTTCGGGGACGAAATCCTTATAAGGGTTGGATAATTTGTAACATCCCTAACCTGGGTTATGTACTAACCCTAGGTGTTTTGCCTAATTAAGTTGATTAAATGATTGTCCTTATCTTTTGGGATGTAATTAAGACTTGTGAGGAACTTATATTTCAATTTCAGTCCTTTTTGTTTAATATTGAAACATTATTTTGTTAAAATTGGACTAAAGTGCAAATTACCCAAGTAGAGGGGTTAACTTGAAAATTGCACATTTTAAGATGTTCCTCTAATGTTCAGACATCATAAGAATGTATATGATGAAGTGGTATGGATTCCACAAGTTTGAGCACCAAGATATAGCTTGTAGAGCAATCCTTGTGCTTTAAAACCTAGGATTCAAAATGTAAAATATACCCTCTAGAGGATCTCTCATGTTTCTTGGCATCAAGAAGATCAAAGAAAATGAGAGGGGTGCCTCATTTAAATGATCATGGAGGAGAGAGAATCTTGATATTGGAATAATCAAGATTTAAGCACAAAAGGCTCTTTAATATAACTTAATGCAAAAAGAAATATATTGATTATGAAGCCCTTCAAGAAAAAGTTGGAGGATGTGTTTGTAATAATATGGACGAGGTTGTGCCATGCTTGGGCACCAAAAATATCATGGTAGGAGTGGAAACTACTCACACTAATAATATATTAAGCAATATCTAATAAGGGTGGATATTAAAATACATCTCTTAAAAGGTGATTAGTTCTTTTCCTTTAAACCTTGGATAAAGGAAGAGTTTTGCATGAGATTAGAAGTTGGAAACGTGGACAAGGATGGAGGAAGCCTTGGTGGATATTTTTTGGAGATAAAAGGAAATATATATCTTTTTCCTTTTTGCTTTGAAAAGACCCATAAATATATATAAGGTATCTTTTCCAATAACACAAAGGACCGTTTCCTTAGTTCCTCTTCTCATCACTTTGCTTTGGCTGACCAAGGGAGAGCTCTGGACCATAGGAAGGATGAACACACTGACTTGGTAAGTTTGGTTCATCATCTACCTCGAATCCATGATGGAAACTCTAAATCAATGGTTAGTAATTGATTTCCTTCACACGGTTTTCCTTTCTAGCCATCTTCTCCATCCAAAACTTGAAGAACGGACCTTGGACAACTACTGGAGCTTCATCCACCATTAAAGCTATAAAGCTTGGAGCTCTGGATCAGTCCTAGAGGCAAGTTTTATAACTCTAACCCTTAATCTTTTTTAATGCATCCTCATCTCCATTAAAATCGTTGGTTCTCATTCTTCTTCTTTTACTACTCATGTGTTCTTGCTATCATTTCCGTGAAGAACAGCCCCTGTTCTTGGTTGAAAAGAGGTAGAATATGATTACGTTAATTTCTATTTTTATCCAAGAACTACTTTAGCAAACGGTCTCCCAACCTTGCTCAAACGGTTTCCCAAACCGTTTGGGAGCAAACGATTTCAAACCGTTTGAATGCAAACGGTTTCACAAGACCGCATAGAAGCAAATGGTCCAAGACCTTTTGGAGGTGTTGACCAGGCATTGACCATTTGGAGGACTTTTGATAATAATGTAGACTAATTACCTACCAAAAATCATCAATCAATTCCAAGTGGTTCACCAATCAAAGGCCCAACAACCATCTAAACCCTAATCGGGTCAATTGCTGATTTCAATAATTGACTCAAGTTGAAGTTTGGGTTGAGTGACCCAAACGGTTTCAAAACCATTTGGGGATCACCCAAACGGTCCCAAGACCGTTTGGTGATCACCCAAGACCGTTTGGAGGTCTAGGGTTAAGCATAGTTGACCAATTGAGGATCCAATGATATTAAGTTGATGAGTAATCAATTGCTGATTTTGGTGACCAATTCTAGTATCTAAACCCTAATGAATGACTTGGTTTTTGACAAAATAATGGGAAAATGGTCTCAAGACCATTTGGAGGATATCCAAATGATCCTAAGACCGTTTGAGGGTCACCCAAGACCGTTTGGAGGTCTAGGGTTGACTATGGTCAAGTGGTTGAAGATCTAAAGGTAACAAGTTGAAGTGTAATTGATTGTTGACCTAGTGATCAACCCAATGAGCCAAACCTTAATTAGTTGAGTTGGTTTTTGATGTTGACTTGAGAAAACGGTCTCAAGACCGTTTGGAGGTCATCCAAATGATCCCAAGACCGTTTGGGGTCAGGTCATGACCAAATTGGATGATGGGTTAAAGGGTTCAAATCAATTGGACTCACAATGAAATATGTTGAAGGGTCATCGATTTCAAACCCTAATCCAATTGATACAAGCCCTAATTGATGATCAATTGAGGGTCAATTGAGTGTCAAATCAGTTGAGGTTTGACCTAATTAACTCAATTGATGATTGGCTAACATGTGCATGATCGATTGAGGGGTTCAACATTGGAAACCCTAATTCAATTGAAGTGGTTGAGACACTTTTTGGTCCTTGCGTGCGGTTTTGAGGTTGTTTGGACCAAACGGTCTCAAGACTGTTTGGGACCAAATGATCCCAAACCATTTGGTCTCATGCGATTTCAAGGTCGGTTGTGTCCATGCAGTTTCAAAGTCAAACATGACCAAACGGTCTTCACCACCAAACGGTTTCAAAGTCAAACATGACCAAACGGTCTTCATCACCAAACGGTTTCAAGGGCAGTCCAAGATTGTTTGGAGGTTTAGTGTGCAAGACCGTTTGAGGTCTGAGAAGGTCAAAATCATTTGATGCTTTAGTGATTAAGATGGTTTGGTGGTTGATTAACCTAAACCTCATGGATGCTTAAAGTGATTAAAGGACCAAGTAATTAGTTGATTAGTGCATGGTGATTATAATAAAGGTACCCTTGATGGGATAGAGTGATTAGTACTCTTTGAATGGGTAAGTTTTAATGATCACAATAGTAATAACATAACCCATGAAGTCAATGTTGAATTGACTTAGCCTAATCAAGGGTGATGCAAACATTAACTTATAGAAAGATGAGAGAGAAGACTTCTTATATGAATGTTAATCAAATAATGGACTCTCAATATGAATGAATGCCTAATTAGGGTATGATCCATGTTAGTGATATCATGAAACCCTAATTATGATGGTTAATGAATCCTAACCCTAATTTGAGGATAGTAATGGAAGTATCCCTAATACATGATGAAGATATGATCATAATTCATAATGTGAATAGTAAACCCTAAATCTAGGGTAATGTGATGAAATTTGAATAGTAAACCCTAATTGAGGGTAATGTGATAACGTGAACAATAAACCCTAATTCTGGGTTATGCTTTTAAGCATGAAGCTCAATGTTTGGATAATGAAATAATGAGGTATCACTACTCCTAATTAAGCTAAAGAGGTCAGTTAACCCTAATTGAATTGTAAAGGGAAACCCTAACCCTAGTAAGGGCATAGTGGTGCAACCATTGAATAGTGAAGCTATCTTCATATTGTAATATTCTCATATGAAATTGATGTACATGTTATTATCTGTGCTAATCTTACAGGTTCTATGAAATATTGATTATAGCCAGGTAAGAGCTATGATGCCTTGTTCATTAAAAAGTATTTAATGAGACTTATAGGCAATAATATGCATTGTTTCCTATTGAAAGGTAACAAGTGAGATTGACATGTTGTATAAGCCATATGAAATACCTGCAATGCACTATCATGTTTACACTGTTAAATGACTTAATGGCATTGAGTTATCTGTTAAAGTGGTAACAAGTGATTTAATGTTTTAAGGGTTGAAAACTCATATTCCTGGATCATGATGATGAATTGATAGGGGATTGAGATCCCAATGTTATTAAAGCTGTGAAATGAACTTGATATAAATAGTACCTCTTTCTTTATAGCAATTGTTTTAATGGTTTATGTTTGAAAACATGCCTGATGCTAAAAGAATGCCATAATGTACTTAAATAATCAAGTATAATGATATCATGTAGAGCCCTGACCATAGATCCATCATCGTTAGAAGTTAGATGATGGTGAAATGGGTTTTCCTAAGGGAACTCCTGGAGAGAATACTTTTTAGTATGTGGGGGTTATGGATGTGAATATCCTTACATCCTAATGAAGGAATTGATGTGAGATAAACATTTAATCTCTCAATCCTTCATTATATGTTTATGCCAGGATGATGTATCACTAATCTCCCAAAGATGTTGTTAATGCCGAATCGATGTGAGATAAACAAGAAATCCCTCGATTGTGAAGAGAGTACAACATGCCACTGTAACTCTAATAGAGAAGTTTCCAGAATACCCTGGAAAGCTATTATAGCAGAGACACAAGATGTCATGTATGTTTCTCCTCACACTGACTGAGGAAGATGAGGTCATAGAAATCTGGCTCTTCTGATGACCTATGTATGGTACCGATTTCGACTTCGCAGTGGTCGGTTGGAGTATGAGCGGTATACCTCATCTCCTCAGGGCATAAGTATGTTTGTAAAATGTAATCAGCCGTGTTGCATAATTGCTTAGGTTGAACTACGAGAAACAAAGATTGATGATACATTGTTTATAATGTCCTAGTTGGATAATTAGTATACATGTTCTTCATATTCCATATGAAATAAATGACTTGATATTCAATCAAGTTATAATTTAAATTATTGCATAAAGAATATTGCTTTACTTAGTTTATTCAATGAATTGCCTGTTGTTGAATAATCATAGTTCTACTGCTCATTGTTATTTTAATACTTGCAATAGCAATGCTTCTGGCGGAGAGTTATAACTCTCGTTGGGACAATTATTCAATTGTCTCACCCCCATGGGATTCAACTTTTTAGGTAGACGATGAGGACGAAGGAACCCTTCAGTGGGTGAGCAGCAACAGCAACAGCAGCAACATCAGGGACAGTAGTGATCCTCAGGTGGAGACACTGTCTATCGAGTCTTGTAGATAGAAAGTCCTATGTGTCATCTTTGTACTCTCAGGTCCTAGGAGTCAGTAGATGGTTTGTTATAAATCTGAGATTTTGGTGTAATGCCTCGAGATTTTTGTACACTGATGTACACAATTTAACAGGGAAGTTGATGCTTGTGACTCTCGAGATGAGATGATACAGAGATATGTTGATGTATCAGTTGTAAATAACTTATCATGTTTCCTTATGAAAGAGTTTTACAATTTGTGGATCTCTTTATAAAAAATTTTAAATTTTTAGTGATTTTCAGTAATTCTGTTGCTCATTAATCGCTTCCGCATTCGTTGATCTCGTTTTCCGAGACAGACGTCACAGTGCGAGTAATAGTTGGCATCAAGAAGTAGAAGTAGAGGAAATAGAGAAGTGACAGTAGGGTTGGTGGCAACCTCCTAGAGCTAGAGGCAACATGGCTAGTGACTGGAGGTTGTAGAGTAGTGATAGTAGGGCAACAATAGCTACCACAACACTAGTGACCTAGTAGAGTGAGGAGCAGTAGAACAACAAGTTGAAAGAGGGATAGTGAAAGGGCAATAATGATGACTAGTGGAGAGAGGACAACATCACGGTGGGTGGAGAGGAGTATTAGAACAATGGTGACCTAGCGAAACAACACTAATTGCTGGAGATTGAATGACAACAACAACTAGAAAAATGTGATGAAAATAGGAGAAAATGTGGCGGCAACAATCACTAAAGAACCATGAAGAAATCTTAGATATCATGCAAATGGGGAAAAGAAAATTTTTTGGGTGCTATTAACTAGAAGTTAGTCACCCAATGATATGAAGAAACTGACAATGAAAACTTAGTTGTCGGTTTGGTCACCAAAACCATCAAAATAGTTTCAACTCTACCGTTGGTTGGTCATTAACAAACCAATGACATGTGTCCTTATCTGTATGAAAAAATGCCAACCTCACTAAGACCTATATTCATCATTTTAGTCACCAAAATGAACAATATAGGTTCAACTCTGTGGTCGGTTGGTCATTAAGAAATGGATGACATATGTCCTTATCTCTATTAAAAAATGCCAACTTCACTAAGATCCATAGTGTTGATTTTAAGACACAAATAAATGACAACCTAATTTGGGGGGTATAATTTTTCACAGGGCACGTGAGAGGGACCCAATATCATTAGTTCCTATAGGAGGAACCACATGATTTTTAGAGGTATGTTTTTTGCAGGGAACGTGTCCTATGGCTTTATATTTTTTAGAAAATAACCAACACCATAGTTCTTTTGGAGGTAAAGTTTATTTCACGAGAAGGATTGCATCTTTGGTCCTTTGACAACATGAACGACACATGCTTTACTAATTTTTTTTGGGAAATTGAATATCGAAGACCTATTATGAAGTCAGTTCCTTAGAAATTGACATGGAAATGTAAGAGGTACACATGTTTTTACATAAATGACATGGCCTGACCAATTACAATGGATGCACTTTAATAAACAATGCTAGAGGTATGTGCTATCAATTTATTTTGTAAATTGTCATTAAGAAAGCTGACACCATAGGTAAAAAATATACTAGTGTTATGAACTTTATTCATTGTCTCAATACTAAACAAACCTAATAAGTGAAATTGCCTTTTATTAACAAAAAACTCAATTTCAAATACCACTTTTACAATCATCACATGATGGATTTCAGAACATATATGCAATAATATCCCACTTGCAATAGAGCCAATCACTCATGAACCTAAGTCTAATCGATCTAACATGATCACCATGTTTCTTCTATGAAAGTTCTTTAGTTAGAGGATCATCAATGTTGGTTCAGTTGATACATTGTAAAGTATTATATCTCATTATTGTATACTCTTACATATTAGATGGTAATGCCTGAGTATGTGTTTGAAATGATGATGCGATCTAGGTTTATTATCTCATGCAATAGATCCATTCCTATTGAAGTAAAGCTCTACTACATCTTCAATGGTTAGAACCACCACAAGTTTACTAGTGAACATCTTGATATATACTACTTCCTTTGCTACACTAGAGGCAACAATATATTCAACATCTATTGTAGAATCATCCATACTCTCTTTCTTGAGACTTTTCCTGCTTACAACTCTGCCGTTTAAGCAAAACATAACTATAGAATCATCCATAGTCTCTTGCTTGAGACTTTTCCTACTTATAGCTCTATCGTTTAAGAAAAACACAAATCCAGATTGCAATCCATAATCATCCCTGTTGGTTTGGAAGCTTGAATTAGTATGAGCTTTAACAACTAACTTTTCATCATCACCATAGATTAGAATATGACCCTTAGTTCTTCTCAAGTACTTAAAAATGTTCTTTATAGCTAACTAGTGTCCATCACCCAAATCTGACTGACACCTTCTTGTCATGCTCAAAGCATACGAGACATCTGGTTGTGTACATATCACCGCATACATGATAGGTCTAATTGTCGAGGTGTATGGAATCTTACTCATGCGTTCCCACTTATCCAAAGAGTTGGGACATTGAGTTATAAAGAGTCTTATTACATTATACATGGGTAACTTGTAATGCCTGGGCCCACTGCCCAAGGCTCTAGTAGAGTTTCAGGAATGACGAATGTCACCACAGACCACCACTAGCCTTAATTGCGCGATTTGTCCCCACTCACATGCATGCCAGGATCAACTTCCCGACCGGTCACCCATCCCAGTATTACTCCAAGCTGAGCACGCTTAACTATGGAGTTCTTTAGTGATGGGCTCCTGGAAAAGGAGGTGCACCTTGGTGATATGGGTAGTCTAATCATTCATTTTAAGATCATGTTATCCGAGGCCTCAAATCCTAGGATGTTACAATATCCCCCACTCAGACTCTTGATGTCCTCGTCAAGGCTCAACTATAAGGCCTCATAATATGACCCCATTTTAGTGCAGACCCACAATGGCCCATGGACACCCAGCTCCCGATCACGGAATACCAACGCAAGGGTAGCTACGTCAACCATGGACATCCCTTTCCTACATGCCTGGACGATACGGCTCAAGACTGGCATGTCATGCCCATCTGGGCCCCACCTACTAGAGGGGTTATGGCTCTGATACCATTTATAATGCCCGGGCCCACTACCCAAGGCTCTAGTAGAGTTTCAGGAATGACGATTGTCCCCACAGACCACCACTAGCCTTAACTACGTGCTTTGTCCTCACTCACGCGCATGCCAGGATGAACTTCCCGACAGGTCACCCATCCCAGTACTACTCCAAGCTGAGCATGCTTAACTGTGGAGTTCTTTAGTGATGGGCTCCCAAAAAAAGAGGTGCACCTTGGTGATATGGGTAGTCCAATCATTCGTTTTAAGATCATGTTATCTGAGGCCTCAAATCCTAGGATGTTACATAACTTCCCTCTTTTAGAATTATGCATGATGAACCCTTTATCACTTTGTCAATGAATGTACTTTGGATTAGACCAAGAAGTATTCTAGATCTATATCTATATATCTTGATTCTTAGAAAATAGGATGCTTCTCCTAAGTCCTTCATAGAATAAATATTTCCTAGTCATGTTTTAACCAATTGTAGAGTAGGAATCTCATTTCCCATTAATATCATGCCATCTACATTCAATATTAGAAATAATAAATATTTCCTAGTCATGTTTTAACCAATTGTAGAGTAGGAATCTCATTTCCCATTAATAGCATGTCATCTACATTCAATATTAGAAATACAATCATGTTTCCACTAACCTTCTTGTAAATGCATGGTTCATCTTCATTTTGGATAAAGCCAAACTATTTGAATGTCTCATCAAAATAAAGATTATAACTCCAAGATGCTTGCTTTAATCTATACATTGACCTTTATAGGTTACAAGAATTATTGGCTTCATTCGAAGTGATAAAACATTCATGTTGTGTATGTACACATCCTCTAGGAGATTCTTATTAAGGAAAGTAGTCTTAACATCCATTTGCCAAATCACACAGTCATGATAAGTTGCAATGGAAAGCATGATCTTGATCGATTTAACCATGGAAAATGGTATGAAGTTTCACCATAGTCAACACCTTGAACTTGTTTGAAATATTTTGCAACCAATCTACCTTTATAGGTTTTGTACATTACCACCTATGTTAGTCTTCTTCTTGAAGATCTATTTTCACCCTATAATTTTTGCCCCATCAGGTGGAACCAAATACTTTATTGGTATGCACTGATCATATCTCAGATCTCATCGCCTCAAGCCATTTATCAAAATATGATCTCTCAATAGCCTCATGGTAGGTAGTTGGTTCATATTCAATGACCAACACATTATCTTCTTAAGTAACAAGAAATCCATATATCTATGGATTAAGACGTTCCCTACTAGACCTTTTAGGTTCCAATGCTATGATAGGGACTTGAGGCTCCACAATAGTTTGTGGTTCCTCTTGTTCCTTATCTAACTCCATAGGTTCAATGTTACCTTGTTGGTGTCGAACTTCTTCAAGTTCTATATACATACCACTAATTTCTCTGGACATAAATTCCTTTTCAAGGAATACAACATCTTTGGTATCAAACACTTTGTTGTTAGATGGAGTATAGAAATAGTGACACTTAATTTCCTTAGGGTATCCAACAAAGATACATTTATCCAATTTGGGCCCAAGCTTTTCATAGAAGTGTTTCTTGTCATAAGCTTCACAACCCTAAAATTTCAAGAAAGACATATTGGGATATTTCCCATTCCATATCTCATACAATGTCTTTTGAACAGTTTAAGAAGGGATCAGTTAACTGTAAACATGATGATATCAAGAGCATTTACCCAAAAGGAAAGTGAAAGATACACTAAACTCATCCTTGATCGTACCATTTCTAACAATATGTGATTCCTTCTTTTTGATACACCATCATGCTGTGGTGTTCCAGGTAGAGTCCATTGTGATGCAATAACACAATCCATGAAAAGGACCTCAAACTCTTGGTTAAGATATTCACCACCTCAACCTGATCAAAGTGCTTATCTCTTACCAAGTTGGTTTCGTACTTCATTCATGAATTGCTTGAACTTTTCAAAGGATTTTGATTTTTGTTTCACAACATACACATATCCAAACATGCTTAAGTCATCAGTAAAAGTGATACAATACTTATACCCATTTCTAGAACTTGTGCTAAATGGTCCACTTAAATCAGTATGTATGCGCTCTAATAACTCACTAGATCTCTCACTATTAACAATGGAAGTTACTTTTGTCATCTTACCGAATAAACAAGATTTGCACGTCTATATTGATTCAAAATCAAAATAGTCTACATAACCAACTTTATGGATTCTAGAAATGCATTTCTCATTTATGTGCCCTAGGCGAAAGTGCCAAAGATATGTTTTGTTTTAATCATTGAGTTTTATTTTCTTGGTATATATTATATATATATTTGTCACAAGATCTAATATAAAAATCCATAAGACAATAGGAAAATGACATAAAAGTTCTCATCTTCAGAAATGGAAATATGACCATTCTTTACTAAAAACTCAAAACTATTCTTGTCCAAACAAGATACAAAAATAATGTTTCTATATATGACGTGTACAAAACAGCAATTCTCTAACTCTATTATGAGCCCACTGGGTAGAGATAAGCAATATGTTCCTATTGCATTTGCAACAACTCTTGCTCTATTTGCAATGCATAGTTCCACATTCCCTTTGTTCAGAGGTCTACTTTTTAGATCATGTATATTTGAGAACATGTGAGATCCACATCCAATGTCCAATACCCATGATGAAGAAGCATGTAAGTGTGATAACCTGGATTTCTCACACTCCTCAAGTACATGTTTCCTACTTTATCTTTGCACTAATTCTCATCATAGCCCTCAATTTCATGATTGAATGTATTTTGATGCATAACTAGTTTTTCCTATGTACATATGACCTGTGACACTCTATTTAACATAAAACATAGTTTTGAGCTACTTCACACATAATTATCTCCTTTTCTAATGTTTATCGTTTCTATCTACATATATGTAAGGTTTTCTTATATCCATGTCATCAATCTCATTCTCATGTTTCCAGCACACCTAATTTTGCTCAATTCCAAGCTTATATGAGGAAGTTATGCCCATTTAAATATCTCTTGATTTTAACCTTATTTTAATCATTTTACTTGGAATTGGCCTTATATAGGTCCAAAATCAGTTCTGTGTGGCCCAATTGCAAATATATGTTTCTTCCCCTCTCACTTTAGGCGTGAGCATTTTTAGCCCTTAGATCTTATCACACAGATTGCCCTTCCTGATCTAACGGCTCAGAACTCATCTCCTTCCCTAGGTCGTTCACTATGCAAAGTGCTTGGTGTCAGCTGCTTATAGCCATGATATGTCCCACTTCCAACCTCCTTTCCAACCCTTTGTTCTACCATTCCACTCTCCACGACTTCCTTCATTTTCCCTCTTCTTTCTCCTCATTTTCCCTTACCTTATTGCCTTTTTTGTCCTACTTCTTCAAGCTTTCTAAGCCCTACTGCCACCATGATGGTGGTTGTGGGTGCTGTCACCCAGCACCCCTCAGCCCCAACTAGGGGGTTTAGAGGCACTACGCGACCAACAACATAACGACCAACGTAATGATGGGTCACTCCTACCCCAGAAGCAACCTCACAAGGGGGCTCTAGTGATCTCTAGTCGTTGAAGCTTCACCACGGCTGCGTGAGACATGTATGGGTTAGTCTTGGCTAGATGGTGCCAGAGAGGCATTGATGCAACATCTACTGGTGGCACTGTTCTACCCCACCCCCTCTCCTGGAAGGATTCAAAGCTTGTTTGACCGTGTGTAACCAAACAGTGAGCGGAGATGGATGGTGACTGGGGACCACTAGCCACTCCCTACAAAGTGACATGTGACATCCTAGGGCCGTTGGAGACTGGTGCAAGAGGGTCAGACTCACAACCAACTAATAGCTAGCCTAGGGCAGAGGGTGTGATGCCACTAGACTTCGTGGCCTATCCATGACACTGGACTAAGATTTGACAATCCAAAACCACTAGTATAAGCTTTTTTCTTTTCAAAATGATATCTAATCACTCCTTGACCATTTTTGGACATACCATATATGAATTTTGATCTAGAGAACATGATTTAACTAATAAAAGTACTTTAAAGATCTAGTTTTTCTCTTATATTCTCTAATTTTTGAAATGAAGTTAGTTTATGATCCTTGTTTAGTAATCAATATCAATGATGCACTATATGCATCATAAATGATCTTTAGTCTTTCAAATCCCCTGAAAGAGTAAACATTAACTCCCTTTCACTGTGATTTTGTCTGGAATACCTAAATGAACCCCAAAGATCATTTTTGACCTTCTATTTTCATCCTTGACCTAAAAGTGACTGATTTATGTAGTTTCATGCTACAACTTGATCAAGTTTGGGAGTTTGTCTTAATTTGTCATCACCTAATCTTTCAATCTCAAAATTAGTAAATGTTATGATGATTTCTGAAACATTTGATTGAGATTTCATGCCTCTTTCCATGTTTGTCCCTTAAAGACTCGACTACCTAGTTCTTGCATTATAATGACCAAGTAGACCTAGTTTGTTTCCATGGGATGAAATATGACTATTATGCTAAACACATGCTCTATCTTGTTTAAATTAGTAGACTTATCATACAAATTGATCTATCCTATGTGCTTTCATGATCATATGACTTGGAAATGTGACCTTACTATATGGAATTGATCTAGTATGACTAGTCATGATCTTATATGATTAAACCTTTGTGGAAATATAAGTGTCATGTTTCCGTAACTCCAAATCAGCAATCATCTTACTTTGATATCTAATATAATGTTGACTGTTCACTTAAATCTAGGACTCAAAGTTGATACTTGTGCTATGTGAAATCATTGCATGCATGTTTGAAACCTTGGAAACTATGTTTGAACTAAGTGAAACTTAGACCTAGGGAAACATCCACATGACTCATATGATGTTTAGTTTATCAATGCCCTATTCATCTAAGACCCTACGCTATATATTTTACATCTCAGATTCTATTAGGCCGGACCATCTCTAGAGATCTTATCCTATCTTGCACACTACTCACAAGGTACGCTTAACCCCTTGGCCCTACAATGATATTATCTTGTTTGTATGTATGAAAGCATGAATGCTTAGCTAGGTAATTACTTGATTGAGATATGATTCCTATGATTACTACTTTCATATTTGATTATACTATGTCGACAAACCCGAACATAATTTAGAGAAATCTATTATATATCCTTGTGTACCTGCCGAAATTTGGGGTAAGGTCACAATGCGTGTTGAAAAACCTAAAACATGCTTTCTCAAAAACCATGTTGTTAAGTATTCTCACCTTGTTTCTACTTCTTACTTATATGATTTTTCTGGCCACACAACCTTTGTATACTCTTAAACTGTGCTTACATGTTTTTCACAGCGTACTTAATGCACCTGCATTGATATGTTTTGTTTATCAAATTTGTAGTTTCCAAATGAAGATATGTTGCAGTCAAGACACAAAGCTCTAAAATGAATCACCACTGGGTATACTTGAATATAGAAATCACTACTACAAAATGGGGATACAACATCATGTATTTTAGATTTATAGCGTCGGTTATTGATCGACACCTAAGTTGACGATGCTAAAAACAAACACATTTTTTGTCGGTCAACTTATTCGATGGTGTTGCTTTCATCGCCAATTAGTGGTTACAGTCAAACCGACTACATAAAACATAGAAACTACTAAAATAATTGTTTTTGTAGCACATATCGTGGTGGTTATGAAATGACACCGATGATGGTTAGTGCATGCCGCATCGGTTATTATAAATAAAATCGATAAAGAATGTATTTATCAGTAATGAATAGTGAAAAAAAAGAAGTATTCATCGTATATTATTGTCATTTCACTGACGTGGAATGTCTATGTAGTCATTTTTTTATAAATACCTGATGGGAAATGTATATGTTTAATTTTTTATAGTAGGTCTACAAATACCTTCCTAGAGCCAATGTCCTTCAGAATAGGCTCTTTGCAAGCATCACGACTTAACAACATGCTGACAAACCTTTAAGGAAAACAATCATATATACAATACATGCACAAACATGCCAACATACTTCAACATTTTTTCAAATACACATAACAATCTACATTCCAGTCAACTCTTCCAAAAAAATCATATGGAATTTCTTTAATTCACATTTCAAATACACATCACAGTCAAACTCTTCCAAAAATCTAACATAATTTTAGTAGACTTACATATATTGTAGGTAGAAAAATGATGTTTAATTCTATTACATAATTTTAGTAGACCTTACATAATATTACAAAAAACCTTAGTGCAGGGGGTTGTATGAGCTAGGGACACTTTTAAAGATCTAATGGTCATACTTTGCGGTATAGTCATCTCTTATGATGGTACTATTAGACACATGTGCAACAACTCTATTATGTAGTTTGAATATGCTACATGCTGCATCTATGTTTAGAGGCATGAATCAACTATTCAATATGATTCATAGTTCTGCACATAGATGCAACATGCAACATATTCAAAATGCACAATAGAATTGATGCACAAGCGTTTGATAGTACCATT